>CM062870.1:5758399-6958399 GCA_031772225.1 Eubasilissa splendida
TTCAAAATTGAGTTAAAATAACGTTTTTTAGAATTGCGTAATTTCAGAAAACATAAAAATTGCGTAATAATTAAATTCCTTAAAAAAGCGTAAATTTCAAAAAAACTACCAAATATCGTATTAATTACATTCCATTGAATAGGGTAATTTCAAAAAATTTCAAAATTGAGTTAAAATAACGTTTTTTAGAATTGCGTAATTTCAGAAAACATAAAAATTGCGTAATAATTAAATTCCTTAAAAAAGCGTAAATTTCAAAAAAACTACCAAATATCGTATTAATTACATTCCATTGAATAGGGTAATTTCAAAAAATTTCAAAATTGAGTTAAAATAACGTTTTTTAGAATTGCGTAATTTCAGAAAACATAAAAATTGCGTAATAATTAAATTCCTTAAAAAAGCGTAAATTTCAAAAAAACTACCAAATATCGTATTAATTACATTCCATTGAATAGGGTAATTTCAAAAAATTTCAAAATTGAGTTAAAATAACGTTTTTTAGAATTGCGTAATTTCAGAAAACATAAAAATTGCGTAATAATTAAATTCCTTAAAAAAGCGTAAATTTCAAAAAAACTACCAAATATCGTATTAATTACATTCCATTGAATAGGGTAATTTAGAAAAACTTCAAAATTGAGTTAAAATAACGTTTTTTAGAATTGCGTAATTTCAGAAAACATAAAAATTGCGTAATAATTAAATTCCTTAAAAAAGCGTAAATTTCAAAAAAACTACCAAATATCGTATTAATTACATTCCATTGAATAGGGTAATTTCAAAAAATTTCAAAATTGAGTTAAAATAACGTTTTTTAGAATTGCGTAATTTCAGAAAACATAAAAATTGCGTAATAATTAAATTCCTTAAAAAAGCGTAAATTTCAAAAAAACTACCAAATATCGTATTAATTACATTCCATTGAATAGGGTAATTTCAAAAAATTTCAAAATTGAGTTAAAATAACGTTTTTTAGAATTGCGTAATTTCAGAAAACATAAAAATTGCGTAATAATTAAATTCCTTAAAAAAGCGTAAATTTCAAAAAAACTACCAAATATCGTATTAATTACATTCCATTGAATAGGGTAATTTCAAAAAATTTCAAAATTGAGTTAAAATAACGTTTTTTAGAATTGCGTAATTTCAGAAAACATAAAAATTGCGTAATAATTAAATTCCTTAAAAAAGCGTAAATTTCAAAAAAACTACCAAATATCGTATTAATTACATTCCATTGAATAGGGTAATTTCGAAAAATTTCAAAATTGAGTTAAAATAACGTTTTTTAGAATTGCGTAATTTCAGAAAACATAAAAATTGCGTAATAATTAAATTCCTTAAAAAAGCGTAAATTTCAAAAAAACTACCAAATATCGTATTAATTACATTCCATTGAATAGGGTAATTTCAAAAAATTTCAAAATTGAGTTAAAATAACGTTTTTTAGAATTGCGTAATTTCAGAAAACATAAAAATTGCGTAATAATTAAATTCCTTAAAAAAGCGTAAATTTCAAAAAAACTACCAAATATCGTATTAATTACATTCCATTGAATAGGGTAATTTCAAAAAATTTCAAAATTGAGTTAAAATAACGTTTTTTAGAATTGCGTAATTTCAGAAAACATAAAAATTGCGTAATAATTAAATTCCTTAAAAAAGCGTAAATTTCAAAAAAACTACCAAATATCGTATTAATTACATTCCATTGAATAGGGTAATTTCAAAAATTTCAAAATTGAGTTAAAATAACGTTTTTTAGAATTGCGTAATTTCAGAAAACATAAAAATTGCGTAATAATTAAATTCCTTAAAAAAGCGTAAATTTCAAAAAAACTACCAAATATCGTATTAATTACATTCCATTGAATAGGGTAATTTCAAAAATTTCAAAATTGAGTTAAAATAACGTTTTTTAGAATTGCGTAATTTCAGAAAACATAAAAATTGCGTAATAATTAAATTCCTTAAAAAAGCGTAAATTTCAAAAAAACTACCAAATATCGTATTAATTACATTCCATTGAATAGGGTAATTTCAAAAAACTTCAAAATTGAGTTAAAATAACGTTTTTTAGAATTGCGTAATTTCAGAAAACATAAAAATTGCGTAATAATTAAATTCCTTAAAAAAGCGTAAATTTCAAAAAAACTACCAAATATCGTATTAATTACATTCCATTGAATAAGGTAATTTCAAAAAATTTCAAAATTGAGTTAAAATAACGTTTTTTAGAATTGCGTAATTTCAGAAAACATAAAAATTGCGTAATAATTAAATTCCTTAAAAAAGCGTAAATTTCAAAAAAACTACCAAATATCGTATTAATTACATTCCATTGAATAGGGTAATTTCAAAAAAATTCAAAATTGAGTTAAAATAACGTTTTTTAGAATTGCGTAATTTCAGAAAACATAAAAATTGCGTAATAATTAAATTCCTTAAAAAAGCGTAAATTTCAAAAAAACTACCAAATATCGTATTAATTACATTCCATTGAATAGGGTAATTTCAATTTCAAAATTGAGTTAAAATAACGTTTTTTAGAATTGCGTAATTTCAGAAAACATAAAAATTGCGTAATAATTAAATTCCTTAAAAAAGCGTAAATTTCAAAAAAACTACCAAATATCGTATTAATTACATTCCATTGAATAGGGTAATTTCGAAATATTTCAAAATTGAGTTAAAATAACGTTTTTTAGAATTGCGTAATTTCAGAAAACATAAAAATTGCGTAATAATTAAATTCCTTAAAAAAGCGTAAATTTCAAAAAAACTACCAAATATCGTATTAATTACATTCCATTGAATAGGGTAATTTCAAAAAATTTCAAAATTGAGTTAAAATAACGTTTTTTAGAATTGCGTAATTTCAGAAAACATAAAAATTGCGTAATAATTAAATTCCTTAAAAAAGCGTAAATTTCAAAAAAACTACCAAATATCGTATTAATTACATTCCATTGAATAGGGTAATTTCAAAAATTTCAAAATTGAGTTAAAATAACGTTTTTTAGAATTGCGTAATTTCAGAAAACATAAAAATTGCGTAATAATTAAATTCCTTAAAAAAGCGTAAATTTCAAAAAAACTACCAAATATCGTATTAATTACATTCCATTGAATAGGGAAATTTTAAAAAAATTTCAAAATTGAGTTAAAATAACGTTTTTTAGAATTGCGTAATTTCAGAAAACATAAAAATTGCGTAATAATTAAATTCCTTAAAAAAGCGTAAATTTCAAAAAAACTACCAAATATCGTATTAATTACATTCCATTGAATAGGGTAATTTCAAAAATTTCAAAATTGAGTTAAAATAACGTTTTTTAGAATTGCGTAATTTCAGAAAACATAAAAATTGCGTAATAATTAAATTCCTTAAAAAAGCGTAAATTTCAAAAAAACTACCAAATATCGTATTAATTACATTCCATTGAATAGGGTAATTTCAAAAATTTCAAAATTGAGTTAAAATAACGTTTTTTAGAATTGCGTAATTTCAGAAAACATAAAAATTGCGTAATAATTAAATTCCTTAAAAAAGCGTAAATTTCAAAAAAACTACCAAATATCGTATTAATTACATTCCATTTAATAGTTTAATTTCTAAAAATTTCAAAATTGAGTTAAAATAACGTTTTTTAGAATTGCGTAATTTCAGAAAACATAAAAATTGCGTAATAATTAAATTCCTTAAAAAAGCGTAAATTTCAAAAAAACTACCAAATATCGTATTAATTACATTCCATTGAAGATGGTAATTTTAAAAAATTTCAAAATTGAGTTAAAATAACGTTTTTTAGAATTGCGTAATTTCAGAAAACATAAAAATTGCGTAATAATTAAATTCCTTAAAAAAGCGTAAATTTCAAAAAAACTACCAAATATCGTATTAATTACATTCCATTGAATAGGGTAATTTCAAAAAATTTCAAAATTGAGTTAAAATAACGTTTTTTAGAATTGCGTAATTTCAGAAAACATAAAAATTGCGTAATAATTAAATTCCTTAAAAAAGCGTAAATTTCAAAAAAACTACCAAATATCGTATTAATTACATTCCATTGAATAGGGTAATTTCAAAAATTTCAAAATTGAGTTAAAATAACGTTTTTTAGAATTGCGTAATTTCAGAAAACATAAAAATTGCGTAATAATTAAATTCCTTAAAAAAGCGTAAATTTCAAAAAAACTACCAAATATCGTATTAATTACATTCCATTGAATAGGGTAATTTCAAAAAATTTCAAAATTGAGTTAAAATAACGTTTTTTAGAATTGCGTAATTTCAGAAAACATAAAAATTGCGTAATAATTAAATTCCTTAAAAAAGCGTAAATTTCAAAAAAACTACCAAATATCGTATTAATTACATTCCATTGAATAGGGTAATTTCAAAAAATTTCAAAATTGAGTTAAAATAACGTTTTTTAGAATTGCGTAATTTCAGAAAACATAAAAATTGCGTAATAATTAAATTCCTTAAAAAAGCGTAAATTTCAAAAAAACTACCAAATATCGTATTAATTACATTCCATTGAATAGGGTAATTTCAAAAAATTTCAAAATTGAGTTAAAATAACGTTTTTTAGAATTGCGTAATTTCAGAAAACATAAAAATTGCGTAATAATTAAATTCCTTAAAAAAGCGTAAATTTCAAAAAAACTACCAAATATCGTATTAATTACATTCCATTGAATAGGGTAATTTCGAAAAATTTCAAAATTGAGTTAAAATAACGTTTTTTAGAATTGCGTAATTTCAGAAAACATAAAAATTGCGTAATAATTAAATTCCTTAAAAAAGCGTAAATTTCAAAAAAACTACCAAATATCGTATTAATTACATTCCATTGAATAGGGTAATTTCGAAAAATTTCAAAATTGAGTTAAAATAACGTTTTTTAGAATTGCGTAATTTCAGAAAACATAAAAATTGCGTAATAATTAAATTCCTTAAAAAAGCGTAAATTTCAAAAAAACTACCAAATATCGTATTAATTACATTCCATTGAATAGGGTAATTTCGAAAAATTTCAAAATTGAGTTAAAATAACGTTTTTTAGAATTGCGTAATTTCAGAAAACATAAAAATTGCGTAATAATTAAATTCCTTAAAAAAGCGTAAATTTCAAAAAAACTACCAAATATCGTATTAATTACATTCCATTGAATAGGGTAATTTCGAAAAATTTCAAAATTGAGTTAAAATAACGTTTTTTAGAATTGCGTAATTTCAGAAAACATAAAAATTGCGTAATAATTAAATTCCTTAAAAAAGCGTAAATTTCAAAAAAACTACCAAATATCGTATTAATTACATTCCATTGAATAGGGTAATTTCGAAAAATTTCAAAATTGAGTTAAAATAACGTTTTTTAGAATTGCGTAATTTCAGAAAACATAAAAATTGCGTAATAATTAAATTCCTTAAAAAAGCGTAAATTTCAAAAAAACTACCAAATATCGTATTAATTACATTCCATTGAATAGGGTAATTTCGAAAAATTTCAAAATTGAGTTAAAATAACGTTTTTTAGAATTGCGTAATTTCAGAAAACATAAAAATTGCGTAATAATTAAATTCCTTAAAAAAGCGTAAATTTCAAAAAAACTACCAAATATCGTATTAATTACATTCCATTGAATAGGGTAATTTCAAAAATTTCAAAATTGAGTTAAAATAACGTTTTTTAGAATTGCGTAATTTCAGAAAACATAAAAATTGCGTAATAATTAAATTCCTTAAAAAAGCGTAAATTTCAAAAAAACTACCAAATATCGTATTAATTACATTCCATTGAATAGGGTAATTTCAAAAATTTCAAAATTGAGTTAAAATAACGTTTTTTAGAATTGCGTAATTTCAGAAAACATAAAAATTGCGTAATAATTAAATTCCTTAAAAAAGCGTAAATTTCAAAAAAACTACCAAATATCGTATTAATTACATTCCATTGAATAGGGTAATTTCAAAAATTTCAAAATTGAGTTAAAATAACGTTTTTTAGAATTGCGTAATTTCAGAAAACATAAAAATTGCGTAATAATTAAATTCCTTAAAAAAGCGTAAATTTCAAAAAAACTACCAAATATCGTATTAATTACATTCCATTGAATAGGGTAATTTCAAAAAATTTCAAAATTGAGTTAAAATAACGTTTTTTAGAATTGCGTAATTTCAGAAAACATAAAAATTGCGTAATAATTAAATTCCTTAAAAAAGCGTAAATTTCAAAAAAACTACCAAATATCGTATTAATTACATTCCATTGAATAGGGTAATTTCGAAAAATTTCAAAATTGAGTTAAAATAACGTTTTTTAGAATTGCGTAATTTCAGAAAACATAAAAATTGCGTAATAATTAAATTCCTTAAAAAAGCGTAAATTTCAAAAAAACTACCAAATATCGTATTAATTACATTCCATTGAATAGGGTAATTTCGAAAAATTTCAAAATTGAGTTAAAATAACGTTTTTTAGAATTGCGTAATTTCAGAAAACATAAAAATTGCGTAATAATTAAATTCCTTAAAAAAGCGTAAATTTCAAAAAAACTACCAAATATCGTATTAATTACATTCCATTGAATAGGGTAATTTCGAAAAATTTCAAAATTGAGTTAAAATAACGTTTTTTAGAATTGCGTAATTTCAGAAAACATAAAAATTGCGTAATAATTAAATTCCTTAAAAAAGCGTAAATTTCAAAAAAACTACCAAATATCGTATTAATTACATTCCATTGAATAGGGTAATTTCGAAAAATTTCAAAATTGAGTTAAAATAACGTTTTTTAGAATTGCGTAATTTCAGAAAACATAAAAATTGCGTAATAATTAAATTCCTTAAAAAAGCGTAAATTTCAAAAAAACTACCAAATATCGTATTAATTACATTCCATTGAATAGGGTAATTTCAAAAAATTTCAAAATTGAGTTAAAATAACGTTTTTTAGAATTGCGTAATTTCAGAAAACATAAAAATTGCGTAATAATTAAATTCCTTAAAAAAGCGTAAATTTCAAAAAAACTACCAAATATCGTATTAATTACATTCCATTGAATAGGGTAATTTCAAAAAATTTCAAAATTGAGTTAAAATAACGTTTTTTAGAATTGCGTAATTTCAGAAAACATAAAAATTGCGTAATAATTAAATTCCTTAAAAAAGCGTAAATTTCAAAAAAACTACCAAATATCGTATTAATTACATTCCATTGAATAGGGTAATTTTAAAAAAATTATAAAATTGAGTTAAAATAACGTTTTTTAGAATTGCGTAATTTCAGAAAACATAAAAATTGCGTAATAATTAAATTCCTTAAAAAAGCGTAAATTTCAAAAAAACTACCAAATATCGTATTAATTACATTCCATTGAATAGGGTAATTTCAAAAAATTTCAAAATTGAGTTAAAATAACGTTTTTTAGAATTGCGTAATTTCAGAAAACATAAAAATTGCGTAATAATTAAATTCCTTAAAAAAGCGTAAATTTCAAAAAAACTACCAAATATCGTATTAATTACATTCCATTGAATAAGGTAATTTCAAAAAATTTCAAAATTGAGTTAAAATAACGTTTTTTAGAATTGCGTAATTTCAGAAAACATAAAAATTGCGTAATAATTAAATTCCTTAAAAAAGCGTAAATTTCAAAAAAACTACCAAATATCGTATTAATTACATTCCATTGAATAGGGTAATTTCAAAATTGAGTTAAAATAACGTTTTTTAGAATTGCGTAATTTCAGAAAACATAAAAATTGCGTAATAATTAAATTCCTTAAAAAAGCGTAAATTTCAAAAAAACTACCAAATATCGTATTAATTACATTCCATTGAATAGGGTAATTTCAAAAAATTTCAAAATTGAGTTAAAATAACGTTTTTTAGAATTGCGTAATTTCAGAAAACATAAAAATTGCGTAATAATTAAATTCCTTAAAAAAGCGTAAATTTCAAAAAAACTACCAAATATCGTATTAATTACATTCCATTGAATAGGGTAATTTCAAAAAATTTCAAAATTGAGTTAAAATAACGTTTTTTAGAATTGCGTAATTTCAGAAAACATAAAAATTGCGTAATAATTAAATTCCTTAAAAAAGCGTAAATTTCAAAAAAACTACCAAATATCGTATTAATTACATTCCATTGAATAGGGTAATTTCAAAAATTTCAAAATTGAGTTAAAATAACGTTTTTTAGAATTGCGTAATTTCAGAAAACATAAAAATTGCGTAATAATTAAATTCCTTAAAAAAGCGTAAATTTCAAAAAAACTACCAAATATCGTATTAATTACATTCCATTGAATAGGGTAATTTCAAAAAATTTCAAAATTGAGTTAAAATAACGTTTTTTAGAATTGCGTAATTTCAGAAAACATAAAAATTGCGTAATAATTAAATTCCTTAAAAAAGCGTAAATTTCAAAAAAACTACCAAATATCGTATTAATTACATTCCATTGAATAGGGTAATTTCAAAAAATTTCAAAATTGAGTTAAAATAACGTTTTTTAGAATTGCGTAATTTCAGAAAACATAAAAATTGCGTAATAATTAAATTCCTTAAAAAAGCGTAAATTTCAAAAAAACTACCAAATATCGTATTAATTACATTCCATTGAATAGGGTAATTTCAAAAAATTTCAAAATTGAGTTAAAATAACGTTTTTTAGAATTGCGTAATTTCAGAAAACATAAAAATTGCGTAATAATTAAATTCCTTAAAAAAGCGTAAATTTCAAAAAAACTACCAAATATCGTATTAATTACATTCCATTGAATAGGGTAATTTCAAAAAAATTCAAAATTGAGTTAAAATAACGTTTTTTAGAATTGCGTAATTTCAGAAAACATAAAAATTGCGTAATAATTAAATTCCTTAAAAAAGCGTAAATTTCAAAAAAACTACCAAATATCGTATTAATTACATTCCATTGAATAGGGTAATTTCAAAAAATTTCAAAATTGAGTTAAAATAACGTTTTTTAGAATTGCGTAATTTCAGAAAACATAAAAATTGCGTAATAATTAAATTCCTTAAAAAAGCGTAAATTTCAAAAAAACTACCAAATATCGTATTAATTACATTCCATTGAATAGGGTAATTTCAAAAAATTTCAAAATTGAGTTAAAATAACGTTTTTTAGAATTGCGTAATTTCAGAAAACATAAAAATTGCGTAATAATTAAATTCCTTAAAAAAGCGTAAATTTCAAAAAAACTACCAAATATCGTATTAATTACATTCCATTGAATAGGGTAATTTCAAAAAATTTCAAAATTGAGTTAAAATAACGTTTTTTAGAATTGCGTAATTTCAGAAAACATAAAAATTGCGTAATAATTAAATTCCTTAAAAAAGCGTAAATTTCAAAAAAACTACCAAATATCGTATTAATTACATTCCATTGAATAGGGTAATTTCAAAAAATTTCAAAATTGAGTTAAAATAACGTTTTTTAGAATTGCGTAATTTCAGAAAACATAAAAATTGCGTAATAATTAAATTCCTTAAAAAAGCGTAAATTTCAAAAAAACTACCAAATATCGTATTAATTACATTCCATTGAATAGGGTAATTTCAAAAAACTTCAAAATTGAGTTAAAATAACGTTTTTTAGAATTGCGTAATTTCAGAAAACATAAAAATTGCGTAATAATTAAATTCCTTAAAAAAGCGTAAATTTCAAAAAAACTACCAAATATCGTATTAATTACATTCCATTGAATAAGGTAATTTCAAAAAATTTCAAAATTGAGTTAAAATAACGTTTTTTAGAATTGCGTAATTTCAGAAAACATAAAAATTGCGTAATAATTAAATTCCTTAAAAAAGCGTAAATTTCAAAAAAACTACCAAATATCGTATTAATTACATTCCATTGAATAAGGTAATTTCAAAAAATTTCAAAATTGAGTTAAAATAACGTTTTTTAGAATTGCGTAATTTCAGAAAACATAAAAATTGCGTAATAATTAAATTCCTTAAAAAAGCGTAAATTTCAAAAAAACTACCAAATATCGTATTAATTACATTCCATTGAATAGGGTAATTTCAAAAAACTTCAAAATTGAGTTAAAATAACGTTTTTTAGAATTGCGTAATTTCAGAAAACATAAAAATTGCGTAATAATTAAATTCCTTAAAAAAGCGTAAATTTCAAAAAAACTACCAAATATCGTATTAATTACATTCCATTGAATAGGGTAATTTCAAAAAACTTCAAAATTGAGTTAAAATAACGTTTTTTAGAATTGCGTAATTTCAGAAAACATAAAAATTGCGTAATAATTAAATTCCTTAAAAAAGCGTAAATTTCAAAAAAACTACCAAATATCGTATTAATTACATTCCATTGAATAAGGTAATTTCAAAATTGAGTTAAAATAACGTTTTTTAGAATTGCGTAATTTCAGAAAACATAAAAATTGCGTAATAATTAAATTCCTTAAAAAAGCGTAAATTTCAAAAAAACTACCAAATATCGTATTAATTACATTCCATTGAATAGGGTAATTTCAAAAAACTTCAAAATTGAGTTAAAATAACGTTTTTTAGAATTGCGTAATTTCAGAAAACATAAAAATTGCGTAATAATTAAATTCCTTAAAAAAGCGTAAATTTCAAAAAAACTACCAAATATCGTATTAATTACATTCCATTGAATAAGGTAATTTCAAAAAATTTCAAAATTGAGTTAAAATAACGTTTTTTAGAATTGCGTAATTTCAGAAAACATAAAAATTGCGTAATAATTAAATTCCTTAAAAAAGCGTAAATTTCAAAAAAACTACCAAATATCGTATTAATTACATTCCATTGAATAGGGTAATTTCAAAAAACTTCAAAATTGAGTTAAAATAACGTTTTTTAGAATTGCGTAATTTCAGAAAACATAAAAATTGCGTAATAATTAAATTCCTTAAAAAAGCGTAAATTTCAAAAAAACTACCAAATATCGTATTAATTACATTCCATTGAATAGGGTAATTTCAAAAAACTTCAAAATTGAGTTAAAATAACGTTTTTTAGAATTGCGTAATTTCAGAAAACATAAAAATTGCGTAATAATTAAATTCCTTAAAAAAGCGTAAATTTCAAAAAAACTACCAAATATCGTATTAATTACATTCCATTGAATAGGGTAATTTCAAAAAATTTCAAAATTGAGTTAAAATAACGTTTTTTAGAATTGCGTAATTTCAGAAAACATAAAAATTGCGTAATAATTAAATTCCTTAAAAAAGCGTAAATTTCAAAAAAACTACCAAATATCGTATTAATTACATTCCATTGAATAGGGTAATTTCAAAAAATTTCAAAATTGAGTTAAAATAACGTTTTTTAGAATTGCGTAATTTCAGAAAACATAAAAATTGCGTAATAATTAAATTCCTTAAAAAAGCGTAAATTTCAAAAAAACTACCAAATATCGTATTAATTACATTCCATTGAATAGGGTAATTTCAAAAAATTTCAAAATTGAGTTAAAATAACGTTTTTTAGAATTGCGTAATTTCAGAAAACATAAAAATTGCGTAATAATTAAATTCCTTAAAAAAGCGTAAATTTCAAAAAAACTACCAAATATCGTATTAATTACATTCCATTGAATAGGGTAATTTCAAAAAATTTCAAAATTGAGTTAAAATAACGTTTTTTAGAATTGCGTAATTTCAGAAAACATAAAAATTGCGTAATAATTAAATTCCTTAAAAAAGCGTAAATTTCAAAAAAACTACCAAATATCGTATTAATTACATTCCATTGAATAGGGTAATTTCAAAAAATTTCAAAATTGAGTTAAAATAACGTTTTTTAGAATTGCGTAATTTCAGAAAACATAAAAATTGCGTAATAATTAAATTCCTTAAAAAAGCGTAAATTTCAAAAAAACTACCAAATATCGTATTAATTACATTCCATTGAATAGGGTAATTTCAAAAAATTTCAAAATTGAGTTAAAATAACGTTTTTTAGAATTGCGTAATTTCAGAAAACATAAAAATTGCGTAATAATTAAATTCCTTAAAAAAGCGTAAATTTCAAAAAAACTACCAAATATCGTATTAATTACATTCCATTGAATAGGGTAATTTCAAAAAATTTCAAAATTGAGTTAAAATAACGTTTTTTAGAATTGCGTAATTTCAGAAAACATAAAAATTGCGTAATAATTAAATTCCTTAAAAAAGCGTAAATTTCAAAAAAACTACCAAATATCGTATTAATTACATTCCATTGAATAGGGTAATTTCAAAAAATTTCAAAATTGAGTTAAAATAACGTTTTTTAGAATTGCGTAATTTCAGAAAACATAAAAATTGCGTAATAATTAAATTCCTTAAAAAAGCGTAAATTTCAAAAAAACTACCAAATATCGTATTAATTACATTCCATTGAATAGGGTAATTTCAAAAATTTCAAAATTGAGTTAAAATAACGTTTTTTAGAATTGCGTAATTTCAGAAAACATAAAAATTGCGTAATAATTAAATTCCTTAAAAAAGCGTAAATTTCAAAAAAACTACCAAATATCGTATTAATTACATTCCATTGAATAGGGTAATTTCAAAAAATTTCAAAATTGAGTTAAAATAACGTTTTTTAGAATTGCGTAATTTCAGAAAACATAAAAATTGCGTAATAATTAAATTCCTTAAAAAAGCGTAAATTTCAAAAAAACTACCAAATATCGTATTAATTACATTCCATTGAATAGGGTAATTTCAAAAAATTTCAAAATTGAGTTAAAATAACGTTTTTTAGAATTGCGTAATTTCAGAAAACATAAAAATTGCGTAATAATTAAATTCCTTAAAAAAGCGTAAATTTCAAAAAAACTACCAAATATCGTATTAATTACATTCCATTGAATAGGGTAATTTCAAAAAATTTCAAAATTGAGTTAAAATAACGTTTTTTAGAATTGCGTAATTTCAGAAAACATAAAAATTGCGTAATAATTAAATTCCTTAAAAAAGCGTAAATTTCAAAAAAACTACCAAATATCGTATTAATTACATTCCATTGAATAGGGTAATTTCAAAAAATTTCAAAATTGAGTTAAAATAACGTTTTTTAGAATTGCGTAATTTCAGAAAACATAAAAATTGCGTAATAATTAAATTCCTTAAAAAAGCGTAAATTTCAAAAAAACTACCAAATATCGTATTAATTACATTCCATTGAATAGGGTAATTTCAAAAAATTTCAAAATTGAGTTAAAATAACGTTTTTTAGAATTGCGTAATTTCAGAAAACATAAAAATTGCGTAATAATTAAATTCCTTAAAAAAGCGTAAATTTCAAAAAAACTACCAAATATCGTATTAATTACATTCCATTGAATAGGGTAATTTCAAAAAATTTCAAAATTGAGTTAAAATAACGTTTTTTAGAATTGCGTAATTTCAGAAAACATAAAAATTGCGTAATAATTAAATTCCTTAAAAAAGCGTAAATTTCAAAAAAACTACCAAATATCGTATTAATTACATTCCATTGAATAGGGTAATTTCAAAAAATTTCAAAATTGAGTTAAAATAACGTTTTTTAGAATTGCGTAATTTCAGAAAACATAAAAATTGCGTAATAATTAAATTCCTTAAAAAAGCGTAAATTTCAAAAAAACTACCAAATATCGTATTAATTACATTCCATTGAATAGGGTAATTTCAAAAAAATTCAAAATTGAGTTAAAATAACGTTTTTTAGAATTGCGTAATTTCAGAAAACATAAAAATTGCGTAATAATTAAATTCCTTAAAAAAGCGTAAATTTCAAAAAAACTACCAAATATCGTATTAATTACATTCCATTGAATAGGGTAATTTCAAAAATTTCAAAATTGAGTTAAAATAACGTTTTTTAGAATTGCGTAATTTCAGAAAACATAAAAATTGCGTAATAATTAAATTCCTTAAAAAAGCGTAAATTTCAAAAAAACTACCAAATATCGTATTAATTACATTCCATTGAATAGGGTAATTTCAAAAAATTTCAAAATTGAGTTAAAATAACGTTTTTTAGAATTGCGTAATTTCAGAAAACATAAAAATTGCGTAATAATTAAATTCCTTAAAAAAGCGTAAATTTCAAAAAAACTACCAAATATCGTATTAATTACATTCCATTGAATAGGGTAATTTCAAAAAATTTCAAAATTGAGTTAAAATAACGTTTTTTAGAATTGCGTAATTTCAGAAAACATAAAAATTGCGTAATAATTAAATTCCTTAAAAAAGCGTAAATTTCAAAAAAACTACCAAATATCGTATTAATTACATTCCATTGAATAGGGTAATTTCAAAAAATTTCAAAATTGAGTTAAAATAACGTTTTTTAGAATTGCGTAATTTCAGAAAACATAAAAATTGCGTAATAATTAAATTCCTTAAAAAAGCGTAAATTTCAAAAAAACTACCAAATATCGTATTAATTACATTCCATTGAATAAGGTAATTTCAAAAAATTTCAAAATTGAGTTAAAATAACGTTTTTTAGAATTGCGTAATTTCAGAAAACATAAAAATTGCGTAATAATTAAATTCCTTAAAAAAGCGTAAATTTCAAAAAAACTACCAAATATCGTATTAATTACATTCCATTGAATAAGGTAATTTCAAAAAATTTCAAAATTGAGTTAAAATAACGTTTTTTAGAATTGCGTAATTTCAGAAAACATAAAAATTGCGTAATAATTAAATTCCTTAAAAAAGCGTAAATTTCAAAAAAACTACCAAATATCGTATTAATTACATTCCATTGAATAGGGTAATTTCAAAAAATTTCAAAATTGAGTTAAAATAACGTTTTTTAGAATTGCGTAATTTCAGAAAACATAAAAATTGCGTAATAATTAAATTCCTTAAAAAAGCGTAAATTTCAAAAAAACTACCAAATATCGTATTAATTACATTCCATTGAATAGGGTAATTTCAAAAAACTTCAAAATTGAGTTAAAATAACGTTTTTTAGAATTGCGTAATTTCAGAAAACATAAAAATTGCGTAATAATTAAATTCCTTAAAAAAGCGTAAATTTCAAAAAAACTACCAAATATCGTATTAATTACATTCCATTGAATAGGGTAATTTCAAAAAATTTCAAAATTGAGTTAAAATAACGTTTTTTAGAATTGCGTAATTTCAGAAAACATAAAAATTGCGTAATAATTAAATTCCTTAAAAAAGCGTAAATTTCAAAAAAACTACCAAATATCGTATTAATTACATTCCATTGAATAGGGTAATTTCAAAAAATTTCAAAATTGAGTTAAAATAACGTTTTTTAGAATTGCGTAATTTCAGAAAACATAAAAATTGCGTAATAATTAAATTCCTTAAAAAAGCGTAAATTTCAAAAAAACTACCAAATATCGTATTAATTACATTCCATTGAATAGGGTAATTTCAAAAAATTTCAAAATTGAGTTAAAATAACGTTTTTTAGAATTGCGTAATTTCAGAAAACATAAAAATTGCGTAATAATTAAATTCCTTAAAAAAGCGTAAATTTCAAAAAAACTACCAAATATCGTATTAATTACATTCCATTGAATAGGGTAATTTCAAAAATTTCAAAATTGAGTTAAAATAACGTTTTTTAGAATTGCGTAATTTCAGAAAACATAAAAATTGCGTAATAATTAAATTCCTTAAAAAAGCGTAAATTTCAAAAAAACTACCAAATATCGTATTAATTACATTCCATTGAATAGGGTAATTTCAAAAAATTTCAAAATTGAGTTAAAATAACGTTTTTTAGAATTGCGTAATTTCAGAAAACATAAAAATTGCGTAATAATTAAATTCCTTAAAAAAGCGTAAATTTCAAAAAAACTACCAAATATCGTATTAATTACATTCCATTGAATAGGGTAATTTCAAAAAATTTCAAAATTGAGTTAAAATAACGTTTTTTAGAATTGCGTAATTTCAGAAAACATAAAAATTGCGTAATAATTAAATTCCTTAAAAAAGCGTAAATTTCAAAAAAACTACCAAATATCGTATTAATTACATTCCATTGAATAGGGTAATTTCAAAAAATTTCAAAATTGAGTTAAAATAACGTTTTTTAGAATTGCGTAATTTCAGAAAACATAAAAATTGCGTAATAATTAAATTCCTTAAAAAAGCGTAAATTTCAAAAAAACTACCAAATATCGTATTAATTACATTCCATTGAATAGGGTAATTTCAAAAAATTTCAAAATTGAGTTAAAATAACGTTTTTTAGAATTGCGTAATTTCAGAAAACATAAAAATTGCGTAATAATTAAATTCCTTAAAAAAGCGTAAATTTCAAAAAAACTACCAAATATCGTATTAATTACATTCCATTGAATAGGGTAATTTCAAAAAATTTCAAAATTGAGTTAAAATAACGTTTTTTAGAATTGCGTAATTTCAGAAAACATAAAAATTGCGTAATAATTAAATTCCTTAAAAAAGCGTAAATTTCAAAAAAACTACCAAATATCGTATTAATTACATTCCATTGAATAGGGTAATTTCAAAAAATTTCAAAATTGAGTTAAAATAACGTTTTTTAGAATTGCGTAATTTCAGAAAACATAAAAATTGCGTAATAATTAAATTCCTTAAAAAAGCGTAAATTTCAAAAAAACTACCAAATATCGTATTAATTACATTCCATTGAATAGGGTAATTTCAAAAAATTTCAAAATTGAGTTAAAATAACGTTTTTTAGAATTGCGTAATTTCAGAAAACATAAAAATTGCGTAATAATTAAATTCCTTAAAAAAGCGTAAATTTCAAAAAAACTACCAAATATCGTATTAATTACATTCCATTGAATAGGGTAATTTCAAAAAATTTCAAAATTGAGTTAAAATAACGTTTTTTAGAATTGCGTAATTTCAGAAAACATAAAAATTGCGTAATAATTAAATTCCTTAAAAAAGCGTAAATTTCAAAAAAACTACCAAATATCGTATTAATTACATTCCATTGAATAAGGTAATTTCAAAAAATTTCAAAATTGAGTTAAAATAACGTTTTTTAGAATTGCGTAATTTCAGAAAACATAAAAATTGCGTAATAATTAAATTCCTTAAAAAAGCGTAAATTTCAAAAAAACTACCAAATATCGTATTAATTACATTCCATTGAATAGGGTAATTTCAAAAAATTTTAAAATTGAGTTAAAATAACGTTTTTTAGAATTGCGTAATTTCAGAAAACATAAAAATTGCGTAATAATTAAATTCCTTAAAAAAGCGTAAATTTCAAAAAAACTACCAAATATCGTATTAATTACATTCCATTGAATAAGGTAATTTCAAAAAATTTCAAAATTGAGTTAAAATAACGTTTTTTAGAATTGCGTAATTTCAGAAAACATAAAAATTGCGTAATAATTAAATTCCTTAAAAAAGCGTAAATTTCAAAAAAACTACCAAATATCGTATTAATTACATTCCATTGAATAGGGTAATTTCAAAAAACTTCAAAATTGAGTTAAAATAACGTTTTTTAGAATTGCGTAATTTCAGAAAACATAAAAATTGCGTAATAATTAAATTCCTTAAAAAAGCGTAAATTTCAAAAAAACTACCAAATATCGTATTAATTACATTCCATTGAATAGGGTAATTTCGAAAAATTTCAAAATTGAGTTAAAATAACGTTTTTTAGAATTGCGTAATTTCAGAAAACTTAAAAATTGCGTAATAATTACATTCCTTAAAATAGCGTATTTTTTACAAAAACTACATTACTGCGTATTAATTATATTCCATAGAATTGGGTAATTTCGAAAAACTTCAAAATTGAGTAAAAATAACATTTTTTAGAATTGCGTAATTTCAGAAAACTTAAAAATTGCGTAATAATTAAATTCCTTAAAATAGCGTATATATCATGGGGTACACACATACCCACCTCATTTTTGTCACATTCTGCCTTCATCCTAAACTGGGAAAAATTTATAATAATACCTGGAAGTGATAAATAAAAGATGTTAGTCTTTAGTAAAAGTAAGACATCTAATCAAAAAAAACACAAGGCTATAAGAAATAAAACAAATCCAGATGACAAATCCTCATCTCGTCAGGTTGGGCGCAAGTTCGACATCCTTCTTGTATGGGACATTAGATGTCTTGGTATCAGGCCGAGGCGATCAGATTCGTAGATGTGATTTGTTGTCGATCATCATTATAAAATTTGTCGCCTTCAGTGAAGCGGCTAACTCCAAAGTAAATTCAAAGTAGAAATTGAAGTTAAAAAACAGAGGTATGCACCAGTGGCATAAACCAGAGGTTAACGTCTTGTTTCCTGTAAAGATCATTTACCATGCGATTAGATTAACAAGATAACATTTAATTATGCACTAGTTATTGAACAATATAAAAATACTTAACCTTTGGGTAGAGTGAATCACACACGGCTACATTTTAGTCTGACAGCTCTGTCGACGGTTTGAAAATGAACCATAGATTTCAACTGTTTTTATAAGCTGGGACACCGAATGTGATACCAATCTGAGGGTAACTATTTGTGAAATGTCAAGGTGCTTGACAAAAATAAGTGACAGGGCAATTTTGTACGCGGTCCCCATTTATAACGTCACAATATATATATATCCTACTAATTATTTTATAAATGTATTATAGCTTCTAATATTAAAATTAAAAAATATGGAAATATTTATGACGAATATCGAACCAGAGGTTCCACTGTATTTAATTAACATGATTTTGTAAAATCTCATACAATAAGATTTCCCATAATTTGTACATGCTCCTTAAGTCAGGCATTCACCCATAAAATATTGCGGACTAAGTCCATTACACCCTGTATATATATTTGGGGGTTAGGACGGTGGTTAAATGAAATACATGTGATTGGCGCGTGTGTTGAGGTTTATTGTGACAAATGATAAATGCGATTAAAATAGAATACAATGAATGAAGATGTAAGAAATTATGAAATGAAATGAATTAGCAGTCTTGCTCGGCAAAGACGAGCCGGCAAGACCGCCATTGTGAAACGCCGAAACTGGAGAGGCTGTCTGGCGGTGAATTGACCCAGATTTTGTGGCAGCAGCCGGCAGCGCTATCGCTAGCGTCGATGCCGACTGAGATGGCGGTAGATTTGAATTATGGTCGCTACAGGACTCCCCCTCCAGCGACCAAGTCGTAGGACGAAGGTCGCGATACGTCTGTGTGGTCGTGATGGGTTTCGCTGCTACAGAATGGACGGTGGGACAATTGTACTGGCGTGGGCTTCACCAGTTTTGATGACATGACGGCTGCATTTCTTGAAGTTGATGACCAGGGCCAGGCGGAGCCCCCTGGATTCCTGGATGCCCAACCTGTCGCCGTCCGGTGAGTCGTGGACGTAAAGGCAGGTTGGTGTTTGTGTTATTGTTGCCCGCCCGATGCGTCGTGGGCGCAAGGCATGTCGGCTTGAGCGGTTGCTGGGCTCGTAGACACGTCGCTGCCCGATGAGTCGTGGGCACATAACGTGTAGCTCCCCGCGGTTGCATGCCTGTGAGTCGGCGTTGTGTCTGAAGATCGTACATCGTGCGGACCAAACACGTGATGCAATGGATGCTTCAGTTGCTTGAAGTGTAAGCGCGCGGTGTGTCGGCGCTGTGTGCGTGAAAAACGCTCGGTGAGTCGGCGTTGGTGTGGATGAATGTCGTCAATGTTGAAATGCATGGCTTGGTGTCCCAGCCAGTCTTGTTTGTCCTTTAGTCCATGTTAAATTTGCAGACAAGTGTGCGCGTCTTATGGCTCATGTAACGTCTGTTGACACACTTTTCGATGTTCGTTCTCGATCACAATTAAAATAGCACTTGTCACAAATTGTTAAATAGTCTGTCGCGTGTTTTAACCACCGTTAATCCCCACATGTCGATTTAGATCACGTCGGGGTCACCAATTTGGGGGTTAGGACGGTGGTTAAATGAAATACATGTGTTTGGCGCGTGTTGAGGTTTATTGTGACAAATGATAAACAATGAAGACAGACAAAAATGAATACAGTGAATGAAGATGTAAGAAATTATGAAATGAAATGAATTAGCAGTCTTGCTCGGCAAAGACGAGCCGGCAAGACCGCCATTGTGAAACGCCGAAACTGGAGAGGCTGTCTGGCGGTGAATTGAGCCAGATTTTGTGGCAGCAGCCGGCAGCGCTGTCGCTAGCGTCGATGCCGACTGAGATGGCGGTAGACTTGAATTATGGTCGCTACATATATATCGTCACTTCCAATGGAGGGAGAGAAATAAAAACAAGTCAATTTGAAATAGATATACATTTTATTCAACAAATTTATACTATCTCAACAGCACGAGTAGCAACAATATTATACACAATACAAAAGTGATAAAAAGAACATAACATCAAAAGCCGTACAGCGTTCGTACGCCAGGTCTCCTCGACCAGGAGTATATCCTCCACCTTAGTAAAAAGCTCATTTTTATTCCTTTTGCCGAACTTCTACATTATTAGTATCTAAATCACAAGGTTGCTTTTACTCGGTACACGCCAAAGCGAGGCTCGTATAATAACACAAGAATAAATTAAAGTTATTTAGACCATCCTACGCACATGTCAAGTTTTATTCAACGGTTAAGTCTTAGTAAATGAGAATTCAGATATATACTTTCATGTTCATGCGAGTCCTAATCAAAGACAATCAAATTGTTTCTTTGTACTGTATGCACATTGAGATAAACTACTATTCTGTGATGCCGACCTATTCGAGTAAAGGGACGAGACATGTAAAGATTTTTATCAGTCATCATTGGAAATGGTTAGAATGACAGAATAGGTCGGCACCAAACTGTATTATAATCATTTACAAAAGTATAACTTAATTTATTAGTCATATTGCAGAGTAATTCCCATGTAAGTTAACGATATTAAAATCAAATTATATATAAACATGACAATTGTTTTAAAAAATTATTCTAATATCGGCTAAATTGTCAAATACAGTACACGTTCAGATTTTTGAAAATGCATATTTTTGATAGAGTGTGCACTGATTCCAAAAATGAAATTGATTAGGTTAAGTATTTAAACTGTTATTACACAAGTTGAATTTTTTAAATCAGGAAACTCAATTCTTACTTACCATCACATTTTTCTGTCCTGACACACAATTCTCGCCTCATACATCTTCAGATACACGCTCACCGACTATTGTGGCTTCTAACAGGACCATCTTGTTTACCTGATGGTGTGCCAAGTCCAAGTGCGGACGTCCTCTATTTCTGGTGACACCAACACTTGTATCATATATTTTTCCTATCATTCTCTCCTCATTCATCCGTTCCATGTGACCAAACCATCTATGTGATCCTCTTTTAATCTCACTCACTAAGACCTCTCTCTCTCACACTAAGATCAGCTTTACATTCTTTCCTTATTTCTTCATTCTACTCTTGTCATAAATGGATTTGCCACATATACATCTGAGTGATCTCATTTTTTCCACTACATTCAGTCTACTTTCGTTCCTCTTCTGCCAACTCCAGGTATCACTTCCATACATCAGTGTCGGTACCAAGACTTCATTGTGTACCGCTAGTCTTGCTTCGGTTGACAAGTTCGCATTAGCTATAATTTTATTCAAAGCGCCGTTCACCCTCCTTTCGATATCTTTCTCAGCCTTTCCGTTTCTATCAAACATACTTCCCAAATACACAAACTCATCTACTTGTTCCAAACATTCATTACCTACAAGTATTTAGCACGGTGTCTTGCTTTCCTCCTTCTCGAATACCATCACTTTCAACTTGTCGATAGGGGAAACAGGAAAATATATTTTTTGTAAAACCTGAGAATATACCGTATTCGCCAATTATGCCGGAATATGTAAAAACTTTTAGAAAGAAACTCAGATACCAAGAGCAGAGCATAAATATTCCTAAATACATGGATATTCACCAGGTTAGGAGACTATTTTATCAATTCGAGACTATATTGTCTATTTTGTGAAAAATTGGCTAATTTGATATTTTTACAAAAATGAAAATGAAATTTTTGTCCTAGATTTATGTATGCAAGTTGTTGATAAGTATGTACATGCAAAATGAATTTTAAAAAAAAAAGTTTTTCCCATTCAAAATAATTTTATTTCAAAGCGTATGTAAACTGTAATACAAATACAATTCAATTATTGATTTCTCATCTGAATTTAATATATGCAGCGTTCAGCTGAGTAAATTCAAATATTGAATTCTAATGATGTATGTCACAGATTAGACATTGATCTGTCGTCTCAAAGATTTGGCGGTAAAGGTCAATATAACCTGACCTTGGATCAAGATATCATTTGACAATAAAACTGTTTTACAAGCATGTAAAATTATTTAGTAGTTTACAAGAAAACAAAGCAGCACTCGTAATATCTTTTAAAATGACTGTTGATTTGTTTACTTAGTTACTTATTTACCATCACGACGTTTCCCGCAGGGATAGGCATAGAGGATAGAGTGCCACACACCTCGCCTCATCCACATTCATACATCTTCTCATACAAGCTCGCCGATTATTGAGGCTTCTAACAGAACCATCCTCCATTAACTGGTTTACCTGGTCGTGCCATGTCTTCCGTGGACATCCTCTATTTCTGGTGCCATCAACACTTGTGTCATATATCTTTCTTACCATTCTCTCCTCATTCATCCGTTCCATTTAACCAAACCACCTAAGTGATCCTTTCTTAATCTTACTCACTATACTAACATCAGCTTTACATTATTTCTTCATTCTTTACTCTGTCATAAATAGATTTGCCACATATACGCCTAAATGATCTCATTTCCATACATAAGGACGGCATCAGGACTTCATTGTGCACCGCTAGTCTTGCCTCGGTTGACAAATTCCCGTTAAATATAATTCCATTCAAAGCGTCGTTCACTTTATTTCCTGCAGTCACCTTTCTTTCGATATCATTCTCAGTCTTTCCGTTTCTATCACACATACTTCCCAAATACACAAACTCATCTACTTGTTCCAAACATTCATTACCTCCAAGTATTTAGCACGGTGTATTGCTTTC
The DNA here is from genome assembly GCA_031772225.1 of Eubasilissa splendida. NCBI lineage: Eukaryota > Metazoa > Arthropoda > Insecta > Trichoptera > Phryganeidae > Eubasilissa > Eubasilissa splendida. Next base: position 5,781,477 of record CM062870.1, read on the forward strand.
CTCCTTGAATACCATCACTTTCGACTTGTCAACATTCATCATGAGGTCGCTTTCCTTGCATACATCGTACATTCTACTCACTAGACTCTGTAGTTCTTTTTCATTATTCGCCATTAGTACGTGCGTGAGATCAGGTGTCAGTTTAATGTATTATAAAGTGACATTTTGTAAAGATTTAATGTCACGGGCTATGAGCTAAACTCCGCCAAAGAAATTGAAAAATACAAACAAAAATCTCAGTTTGATGTAAAAATCAGATGATACCTTGTTGTTCCAAGGGTACGATAAATCAGTTGGTCAATCAAGATGGATACAAACTATAATAGACAATGAATGACAACTAGTAGTACAAAATTAAGTGTTGCATCACAAAGTAACTGCCATGTCAATTAATTGAAATAATGCATTTATTTAAAAAATTTCACAACTTCGAAGAGAATTTTTTTGAATGTGAAACCTTAAAACTATTTTCAGTAAAAACATCAATTCATAAAAAAATTTAACTTTAAAAATAACATAAAAAATACAGTAATAAAATGATTTATGAGAAATTTTTCATAGAATTGGGATCCGCCCTACATAAAGTTTTCATTTTATAATGAGTATGTTTAACTAAAAATATTGTGTATTGAATAATTGTATTTTTCAAAAACTGTCAAAATGTCAATTTTGAAATTTCCGACAGATAGAAAAGAGTGATGCCAGATGAATTGGATTGGTGGGAAAAGTAATTGGTTTTTTTATTTTAAATTACAATGTCACACATTATATGGTGTTGATGTTTTTATTATTTCCGGTTTATGACTCGTCTTCTAAGGAATGCACTTGCATCATTGTGCATTCTCTAGAAAGTGAATCATAAATCGGAAACCACACAGACACCCACCCAAATCGACACTGCACAATTTCTGGGCAGCTTACAAAAAAAAAAAAATTACATTTCAACCAACTCAATAAAAATATATTGAAAGCATACAAGGAAGTAAAGTAAATATTTTAATTATAACATCAGACAAGCAATTTACAGTAGAACTTTGATAATTACAATTTTAATGAAAAAACAATCGAAAAAACTCTCAAAAAACAATTGTTTGAATCAAAAAAATTTCAAAATCGTATTAGTAATTGTTCAAAAATAAGCCACACACTACATATTCAGTAATGCGGTGACACCAAGACGATTTCTTAATGATAAGTATTTGTAAAATTTTCATTTTAGAAATCAATACGCAATACACTATAAACGATAAATATTACAAATTACAATTTTTTAAATAAATACGACCATCCAAAATAGGAACTTTAAAAGTATCGTGAAATTAAATTTTACAATATTTAAAAAAAACCTTTACGTGCGGAATATAACAATTTGAGTGACAGATTTTTGAACTTCAGCAGTACAGTGATGTCTTTTAATTTAACATTTTATAAAAAAAAACTTTGATAATTTTTAGCATGGCATCTTTATTTCTGCAATACAAATTGATTTAACAATCGCTAACTACACAAAGAAATAGGCCTTTAGAAAATTAGCCGCTTGTCACAAACTAATTTGCAAAAAATGCTATACAATATATATGTGAAGTGTGGAATCAGAAGCAGACATGTCCAGTTTTTACGGTTTTCAAGTTAAGTATGTACAAATATAAAGTAAATTAATGTCTGTAAGACTAGCCTATCCAAATTAGACAAATATTGCTGAATTTCGTATAATAATGCATTTAAAATTTGCTCGTTACTTCAATCGCAGATATGTCCAATAGATAATTAATTTAAACCCAGACAAATTATCAGTGAGACGTGCGATGACCGACATTATATTTCTGTACAGGATCATAGACTGCCCCCAGATTGTTAATCTGCTTGACTTTAATGCACCATTCAGGTCACCGAAACACAATTCATTGTTCTATTACAGTGGTAATGTCAGAACACATGCATTAGCCAATTCTGCAGTCCCCAGATTGCATTCTTTGGGGAATGAATATGCGGAGGTAGTCGACATTTTTGCTGTAAATTTAACTCTTTATTACATTATTACAATTTTTTGTGTCTCAACTCAATGGTGACAGATAAATGGCTTTACTTCACATTTTATTTTTAATTTTGATTATGAAAAGCCATGCTGATATTATATCATTTTTTCTGTCTTTTGCACTTCTGATGAAATTATTTATTATTTTACAAATTATGTTAATGCTTGAATAGAGCGTGCATAATAATAATAAATAAATAAAAATGTTTTCAGCCAATAAGACAACGATATTTGGTCATGTGACCTGCGGTTACTGGTCGTGTTCAATATGATTCCAAATGTAAGTGTAGTACAATGGTTATTCGCATTTTACTTGAAAACATGTGAAGTGGTCATGTCTACTTTTGATTCTGGACCTCACATATGTAAAAATTACAGGATTAATTTAAGAGAAAATCTTTCGCAATCATTATCCACGTCAGCATTCAAGGCACAATTAAAAAATATGTGAGCGTGAGCAACTATAAAATTTGATCATTTATTAATAAAAAAATAATACATTTACATTAAAAATATAATAAAATATTGCGTGAGTGTTATTGATTGCTGTACGACTTGTATAAAGCCTACATGACCCTCGGAAGATTTTTAATGATTTAGAGGTTAATTGATTTAAAATATTTCACGCAGATTATCCAATATGTATTTTTAGTACTGATCACATGACAATGTTCCAAAAATAATGGCCAGTTTCAGGGCCGGTTGTGTGATCAGTAGTAACTTTTTAGTATAGTAAAATTTAAAAAAAAAACAGGTTGTTTGATCATTAATAAAAAAATATTTACTTCTCGAAAGTACATCCCATAGTAAATTAATTTTACTCTCCGATATCCGATAGTAAAATTATGAATCAATGGTTAAATATGGCAGACTCTTGAGAGCTGTTCCAAAAGTCATCTGACACATTGACACTTTGAAAGTTGCAGTATACGACAATTAATCATTCAATATCCCGCTATTTTAGTGATGAGAGTTCGTCCGATGATGATCTCGTTGTTTGATATACATTATTACATATAATATGAAAAAATCCATAGATAATGTATAAAATAAAGCATATTTCATGATTATTTGTCACGCCTATAGACGTCTCCATCTATGCTTTTACAGTAGTAAATTTTGATGTATCAACAACCTGCAAAGGATTTTTACTACGGGTGGTAGTAAAAATTTACTACTGATCACACAACCGGCCCTTAATATCATATCTTTCATATTCTTTGCTAGGAAATGTATCTTAATTTATTTTTGTTTGAGTCTGCTATATATGTATATTTATTGATTTGGACATTTAATTTGCATTATTTTAATTCTTTAGACATGTGAGCATGGGGTGAAGGAACCACTTTTGAACAGTGAGGCATTTGGCAAGTTTAAGAATGGAGACGTAAGTCAAGAGGGTTTACTGTTGAAAATAATGTATGAATCTTTGGTGGAAGAAATCGTGTGACAATTAACCAACACCCAATTAACTCGTACTGCACTTTTCAAATGCCTCTATAATTATTTATGGCAAAAAATCCAATCCAAAGAGAAGCAACAGAAGAGTTTTATTCTACACATATAAATAAGCCTTTAATTTGTTAGCAAAAATGGCTCCTACTTTGAATAATACAGTTGTTTAAATGAATTTGAAGGTTATTATTTTTGGAACAATCTAATATACTAGAAATTATATTTTATCAAAAAACTAATTATATAAAACATGCTGGTAAATAATGAATATATAAAGTTAAAGTTATATATATATATATTCAACAAGTAAATCATATTTTCCATTAGGACAATAGATTCAACTGAAAAAAATCATAAAAAATAAAATAAAGTGATGCATTTTTAGAAAAACAAAATCAACCGTAAAAATATGGCAGGTCAGGCAATTATAATTAAAATCATTTGAAAATTGCACATTTAATGAATTAAAAATTAAAAATAACCAATACATATAATAAAAAATTGAGAAAATCGTGTTCTGTCATGCCATACAGTATCTCGGTGTTAAATAATTTCTCTTGAATATTAAATTCATTAGTTACATCAAATAGTATCACATATTGATTATAAATACAACAATCTCGAGAAGAAGTTACCGGCTTCAAGATGCTTAGTCAGACTAATGAATCAATTAATATTATTAAAATATGATGAGTATTTTTAACCATAGCTACTTAAAAGTGTTGGAACAAAGTTGCGCTCAGAGTTGCCCGACGTTGTTTAAAAAATTAATTTAGTTTGGAACCACGTAGGATGGGGTTCCAACCTCATTTCTTATTAAAAAAAGTTATATTTTTTATTATGCGTGAGCTAGCTTAAGCTATATAGACCTTTCTAAACGCGCGCAAACTTCTGTCAGGGACGATAATTCAAAATATTAATTTGTATTATTAAATCAATCACTTGATCTGTTTATATTATAAAGGTACCACTTTTATAAATACTGATTGAAGAATATACTGGCATTATTTGTTATTTTATAAATTAATTAAAGAAATTTTAATAAAATGTTTGTTATTTTACAGTACCCGAAAGAAGCAAATATTAAATTCTGATCAATGTGTTAAAAGTTTTAAATGGAAAGAAAATACAGCCAAACTTGGTTATAACGAGCATGAAGGACCAATTAAATTTGCTCATTATAGCCATTATTCATTATATCAATGTTACAAATAATAAAAAAACGAAGCATACAAACATTACATTAGATCAGCGGTTCCCAACCTATGGTACGCGTACCCCTGGGGGTATGCGGTGGACCGATTAGAGATAGGTGAAAATAATATTGATCATGGTGGAAAACATCAGAAAAAAGAGTTTAAATAAAAACACAAAAACATATACATAAAATCAAAAATAATAGTCTATAGGTAAATTTGATTTGTTTGATTATTTAGCTAACCTATTATTATTAATACTCGAGGTGGTTCTTCGAAAGACCCTAGCACAGTGGTTATGATTGCGTTGGAAATCGGAAGGGGCGTGCCAAAAAATTATTGCACAAGCTTCCACGGCGCGGCACTGGGTGGGTGTAATGAAGAGAGTGGGTAATCGTAAATGAAAAGTCTAATCAATGGGTATGGGAGAGAAAAAATGTAGGAAACTGCTGCCTTAGGCAATCTCATAATAAATTTGAATTCAGAGAAAAACACAAATGTAAAAAGGGAATGAGATTGTAAAATGGCATTTTTGGTCTCTTTTTATTTGATGCTCAATAATAAGCTGTAAGCGTCGACATCATCAAAGTTTTGGCGGCCGGAAATCTTAAGTAGTGTCATAAATTATACAACCAACGGTCCGCCACTTCTTTCACTTTAATTGCTTACATTTTTCAAGAATTGAAGTCCCAACACTCAAATATTCATGTGTTGGCCATATTATTTGTTCGGTATAACCGAGAATCAAGCTCATTATAACGGTTCACTTTTATTTTTGCTCACTGTACCCGAGCTCGCTATAACCAAGTTTGACTGTATATTCAATTCAAAAATTCCACATGATTTTTAACTATGAATGAAGGACAGATTTTATATTGTGACAGTCCTTATTGACAGCTATCAAGAATTCATCTTAATTTTGAGCTAATCACAAACGAGTATCTATTCTTCAGATGTATCAAAGGTAGGTTCTTCATACAAAGGTGAAGAGCGAGAGATCAATCTCCAACAGACCACATTTGAGAAATGATGGGGGCGCTGCTATACGGTCTAGAATCACAAAGAGTGAAGATAAGTTGTTTGCGCTCTAGAAGCAAACCAATGGACTGATACATAGGTGTGAGCACACCGAATGTGAGAGAATCATGAACCCGTAAATAGGCCAAGTAGAAATCTGCAGTGAAATGTTAACTATCGTACGGGTTTATGTCAGATACATTATGATTCAACTGACGTATTAAAACTGTGTGTATACAGTTATGTGATAAAAAATTTCCTAACTGTCAATTATACAGGCCGTCCTTGCATGCACGCTACGACGTAAACCCACCATGATGTTATTGGACGCAAAATGCAGTAACCAAACTATTGTTGACATTATAATGTTGTAACATAGGTAAACTATTTAAAAAATTAACAGTTAAAGATATCATCCATCATTGATTGTAAATAAGTATCTACTAAAAAAGCGCACAAACCAATGATGCAAACTGACTGCATTTAAAAATCAACGTATACCCCCATTTGAGAGAAAAAGCTTTGAATCATGGATATTATGGCAATAATGATTTTAGGATACCATATCAACACCTTAATCTGCAAAGCAGCTACTCCATTTTTTTAAATGATGAGGAGCAACAAAAAACTTTACGAAAATTATAAAACACACATTGGTAGATTGTTTATGCAGAAATAGAGTGGCTGAGAAATTTTATTGATATTTTGATTTATCTCGTACTTACAGGGAGTTAGCTGATTTTTCATGATAATGTAGTGATATATAGTGATTATGATTTTCGCGGACGTCCTTTATTTCTGGCGCCACCAGCACTTGTGTCAGGTAAACATTTAAGGTTTTTTGTAAGAATCAATCTAAGATTTTTCAACACGCAGTACTTATTTATTATTTTAAAACATGCGTTTTAAAATTGATGGGAATTTTTGGCTTTTAGTGGATGGAGTTAGCCGCTTTGCAGATTAAGGTATCGATATATAATATATTATTGCAGATGGTTGACAATAACTCTCATTCTAAAATAAGATAGTGTTAGAATTTATAAGGTATACTAAAATAATTTTAATTAATTTATGTATTTGAGATAGGTTAATAATAAGAAATGAACCTAATAATTAATTCACATGATTATGAGCTTGTTTTGCTTAAATATATGCCGCAGATGTTTCTCTAAACAGCGTACGTAAAATTCTCGCTTCCGTTGATTGGATGTGGCTAGAAACATCTGTAGAGTTTGATCGAGAGACAAGAAAAAGATTGAATTAATTTGCAAGTTGCAGCAACATTCACAAACGGCCCGACGGAGGTCACAAGCGTCAACCAGAAAAACTTAGTAACAGATTTGTCATGATGGGGATTTTTTCCCACTCTGTTAAGCTTACAGCATATCCTGTATTTAACATTCAACGTATTTAAGATTTGAATAGAATAATTTTTCGATTTCTTCGGCGGAGTTTAATTCATTGCACTCATAAGGTGAATTTTTTTTAAATGTTACTATATAATTTTAAGTCATAAATAAAAATAAACTGATTCTTGATTTCAGGCATGTCATATATATAGCCATATATTTTAATTTGTATTCAAATCATCAGTTGTTGTTCTAAAAAATATTCCAAGCGCTACTAAAATACACAACACTGTTTTCTTGTTATCTACTAAACTACTAGGAAATTTGACATGCTGGTTACAGTTTTGAAGATTGTTAGAATTTTGATTAAAAAAAGTCAATTTTGACCGAAATGTCAGATGATACCATGTTTTCCAAGGTCATGATACGAAGAGGAGTATGCATCATACAGTGCCATGAGTAAAAAGTCAACCTGTATCAAGAGGTTATCTTGGATGCATAACCTCAGGAAGTGCTGGTCTTTTATACATCTTTCACAGGATAAACCAGCATATTGCAATCTTCAATAGAAGACAGCACATGAAGAAGTATGTACATTGATTGGATACTGGAAATGATGAAAGTGTATTCTTGCAGATGGAGCGAGTGATTAGTCACGGGTTACCAGTCGAAAATTAAAATATAGCAATTTTGAGTTCCTTATTATAAATAACAAGTCTCTTTTCACTAATTAGATATAGGCCGTATAATTAAAATTCACGAGGTCTGTGGCAAGTTATATATACCTTTCATACAGTTAAATTATTATTTTTTAAATATACTTAAAAGTGCGTAAATTTTAAGGACATTAAAAGAAATCAACATAATGGAAAAATTAATAGCAAAACTAATACATAATGGGGAATAGGGAAGCTGGTCGGAAAGATTGATAGAGTGGAACCCCGATTTTAAATGCCCTGAATTCAAATTTTTCCCTCCATTTGCGTGTTATTTCTGCAGTCCCGTGTCATTTTATTATATTTAAAATGCAATTTTACATTTGTTCTTCCTGCAATTAACATCTAAAATTTATTTAAATTTTGACAAAAACTTATCTAAACATTGATTCCAACGTAATAAACATAGGACGTAGTAGAAATAGTGGACAGTCGAATAAAGAAAAACTAGTGTCTGCTCATCCCATCAACCCAGTTTTTTACAAAGGACGATGCCATGAGGCATATTGAAAGCCTCAAAGCATATTATATTAGTATTAGTAATGCATCACCAGAAACCTTTAATATAATTTATAACATTAAAAGAACTGCTCAAAAAACAGTAAAAAAACACTGTTAGAATTTTTCAATAAAAAATAAAAATAATTTTTCTTAATACCCCAATTTACATCTTCCCTGTTTAAATTTTTTTTTGTTGGTCCCTCCAAATACTTAAAATCGGGACTCCACTGTATATCGTAAACCATTCAATAAATAAAAAATAGTTTTTTTTTTTTAAATATGACAATGTTGTGTCTAAAACAGACTTCCAAAATTTCATCATCTGATATACTGCTAGCATTTTAATTAAAAAGAGCATAAATAAATGTATACAATGTGTTTTCATGTTCAACATTAGAAAAAATTAAATGATAAGTGTTGGCAATTTTTTGGCCCTAAAATCCTTTTGGATTTTGTGAACACGAATCTGGTGACACCGAACAGGTACCGCCCACTGCGTCTGAGGACTTGAGAATTATTGTGTTTCCCGCTGAGCACTGTGTACCTAGGTGCGAAAGACAAAAGGACGATCCCAAAGATTTTGAAGAAAGAAAGAGATTTCTTCACTGATTGGTGTTGGAAGGATTTAAATACTATGAATTCACCATAGAGGTAAGCACACTATTTAAAGCATTAAAGATGTTCCTCGAGGCTACACGAATCTGATGATAATAAAACCTAAAAATAACAATGCAATTTGATAACATTCGGATATAAATGAAAATTTGTAAAACTAAACATATGTTGTGATTTAAAAATTATTTTTTTAGAAATCTGTTAAGGATTCCATATCAAACAGAAATAATTTTTTATGTATTGTTATGATGCTTTGATAACAATGCTTAAAATAAAAATAATACAGGGTACAAAGGTATAAACAAAATAAGAATATTTAATACTATTTTATAAACTGAGGTGGATTATCTTTGACATAGTACAAAGGCCAGTATTAACACAGTAAAATAGCTACTGAGATATGTATGATACGAGTACTGTGGATTGTGAATCTATTAAAAATATATATTTTCGTATGAATCGGAACAACGATAATAATCACATTAAAAACTATGTTTTAATTTTAAACAATAAATAAATTAGTTAAACAAGGTGAAAATAAACGTTTGTAAGATCAGAGTACGGGTGATGCGGTGAAATGAAAATGTATCAAATACACAGATGAAACGGTACAAATGTTAATAAAACTAATAAAACTGATGTATTATATAAATATAAGAGTTAGAAAACATTTTCTAAAATATGCAAAATTTCTGTAACAATTTTTTTTTTGTAACCCAGAAATAATGTAAAAAAGAAAAATTTTATTACAAAAAAAATCTCTACACATTGACGTAAGTTTGTTCTAGATTTTGATATAATATATGACCTCACTAACTCATAAAACAATTCTAATTTTAAAAAAATTAATTGCACAATTTAAACATATTTAAAAATATAACATATAAAAGACTGCCGCGCGTTGCGGCGGGGTTATATCACCTGCGGGTTGGATGTTACAAGGAAGGACGGGAATGGGGCTGTACATATTAAAAAGTTGCAACCCTATAAATGTTTAAATAACTTAAAACATTATTCCATTTCATTGAAGAGGCAAAAAATATTTTTCATATCAAATATGTACAAAAAGTATTCACAAATATACTTTAAAGCAGCTCATTGCAAATATACTCTAAAATGAAGTTATATAAAAAAAAAAAAAATCATTAATGATTCAGTGTAAAAAAAAATCATTTTTAAACATAACGAAAACATTCAATATGCTAAATAATCATTCGCTACAATATTTAAGATATAAAATTGTCTTCCTAGCTATATGGGGTTTATATAATATCATAATAGTTTGTCTAAAAAGCTGTTAAAATTTACACAAAAATTATAACAAGTCACAATTATGCTTGAACTCGACAGAGTTAATTTTATGCAATGTAAGCTACTCAGCTAATCGGAGCCAGAGGAAGCCAACAGTTTTGCATACCTGAATTCCAGATTTAATAAAAAAAATATTTACAATTTTATCCATTTGCATACTCAAAAATAGTTTTTCAAAAAATCAATTAACAAAAAAAAAAACAAATAAACATGTGACTTAGAAAGATGCAAATTACAAATTTATCTTATGAAAAAATAAAGCAGCCACTGTGACTCGAGTTCAGAATTTTCTATTGCCGATAGAGGTCTTTCTCAATTAAACTACAGCAACCTTATCATTCCCGTCATATTTGGTATTTATAACATGAGATCTATTATTCGCCGGCAGTAAAAAATTCTGAGCTAAAGTTCCCATAGTATTAATATTTTTTCAAAAGATAGATTTTTACTTTATGTCTAATTTGTTTAATAATATGATTTCAGTTTTTTTTTTTTTAATTTATGTTGGAATTCAAATATGCATCCCTTGGTTTATAAAGCCTTTTGCATAAATAAACAAAATATTTTAATCCATATTCATGAACCTGTACATATAAAACTGAATGTCTGTTTGCTCGCTTTACAATCCTACACCCTCTGAGCAAACTCTAAATACTCTTACAATAGCAATACTCTTTAAGACCCTGCATAAAACACCCCTCATCCTACTCCCTACCCACCCCATCCCCTTCCCAATATTGAATGCCTATAACCACAGACAACTTCTGGATGATACTCAGGACAGAGATGGGTAGATCTTAAAAACGAAAGACCGAATGGCATCCATTTTTATCCAATTGCATTATACAATTTCGCAGAAAATGGTCACCACAATCCATCCCCACGGACATCATCTTTCCGTTGCCTGAACCAAATATTACATCTTTAGGACCTGCACAAAACAATGGCTTCTCTTCCCCATAACTCCGATCATGGACCGCTAGTGTTATCAAAAAATAAATTTTTGCATAGTATCGTAGCATTTTAGGTATTGCGCTCCAGTGACTTCTAATAATTTGAGTGTCAATATTCTACGTGCAGGTTCATTTTTACACAGAAATATATGTAATAATATACTTAACCAATATATATAATATAATTTTTACTTTTAAATCCTATGAAAGCACGGTGTTTCACATTTTTACATTATGGTATTAAAATATTTATTATATTATAATAAAAATGTTCATTTTTCATACTTGATCTAGCTAAATACTATTTGGAGTATTCTGAAGATTCCTTGGTTCTCTCGCATACAGCCGACAGTGTATAAAATTCAATACATCAATGGCAAAAGAAATTAATTTTACATCGACCCTAGAGCTGGTGAAAAACCTCACAATACACCTGATGATGGATAGTTTCAATGAATACCAAATATTTTTACCGCGGCCCGCCGCGTTGTCAATTGAAAATTTTCACTATTAAAGAATAAATGAGATTCATTACATATTTTTAAGTTCGTTTAGTTCATACATAAGCTACGAAAATACATAAATTAACTGATGCGATTTTTGTTTAGCTTATTTTACCATTGATAATATTAGAATACAATAATAATTAATAATGTAAAAAAAAAAATACTTTGTTAAACTTAATAAGTAGTTGCAGACTATTGCTAAATTGTGTTTATAACAAATGAATACGGACATTATCTTGATATTCAGTACAAAGATTACTCCTAGATTAGTACGTAATATAAACATTAGGTAGATTTGTAAAATACGTTGAGTCCAATATAAACTATTTAATAAACAAACAACAGAATGACTCAAAAATAATAGACTGTTTTTGAAAATAATGGCTGATTTTAATATTATACATTTTGAATACTCATTGCTAGGAAATATCTGTTAATTTATTATTATTTGACAGTTAGGTTAGGCTCTCAAACAGCATGCAATGTTAATCAAGCGAGGGTTGAAGGAACCACTTTTGAACGACAGTGCGGCGTCAGTTCGGGGCAGATAAAAAGAATCAAGACTTCCTGCAATATTAGTGGAAAAAAACACAATAAACAACCGGCACTAATTAACAATCTTGCTTCACAATAACATTCAACTTTTTAAACACCTCGATAATTTACGGAAAAGAAAAACAATAACAGACTAATAATTTTGATTAATATTTACTCTAAAGTTATGTTGTAAGGTTAAAATCGGTCATTATTTTCAGAATAGCCTAATATTAAAGAAATAACAGAAAACTCGTTAAAAAAACTAAATGACTCGTTAATAATTAAATAACAGTATACATGCAATTTTAGATTTTGTGACGAGAAGATATCTGACCGTGTCTGCATTTCAATGATCGGATTAAATGCATCATAGTGGTGGTTTATAACCTGAAAAACTTAACTAAAAATTGTGATAAAAGGTGACCTGTTAATGAAGAAATAACAGAGTGTAAACGTTTTGTAGTAAAATAATAATAAAGCACGTATAAAATCACGTTGCTCGATGGATAAAAAAATATTATTGCCGCATTAGCGCATGCCGCGTACGTTACATGATTGAACATAATGATAAAATTACCACTGAAAAATTACCTTACAGTTAACTACTTATCCAACTAGGTTTCCAGATATGGTGTAATGATATATCAATATTTTTAATATTCTCAATGGTCAGTATCGTGTGGTCTTTTCAATAAAATTTAAAAAAATATATTTTCTTCCTAATTTTAGGAATCACAAAAAAAATATGTATAAAATATTTTAACACCAAAATTTTTTAAATATAAATTTAAAAAAAAGAGTCTTTCATTATGAGGCGAGTGTTGAAATAAAAGTGAAAAGCGCACACATGACTGAATATATAAATTTTGGTGTAGTTTTGCGCATGAACTTGTAAAGTCTTTGTATCTGATAAATTTTAATAGTAACCCTGGTAGAATATATTGATTTGATTATGTTTTATTTTTTTTGATAAGTGTGATTATTAATTTTCCAAGTTAATTTGATAAAAACGTATCAAATCCATGCGCAAACTGTCAAACCAAGGAATCCCAGGCGTAGACACTTTACAATTCTTAATACTATATAAAAGACACAATCATCTAGATACATCGACAGCCATTTTGTCTATGACAAACATAAATCATTAAATACATTGTGGTCATTTCTTCTTGCCGCCCGGAGGGATGGAGTAACTCCTGGTCTGGACCCCTTCCTTCTTAGCGTGACTAGCGCCTAAAGCCTGGGGATTTAATCTTTTGGCTTTGATCTTAAATAACTTGGTTCCCTGTGAGTTTGTGCCTTCGTCAATATTGTCTTTAATGTTCTCTATGCTCTGGTCCATCGGTTCGGGGCTGCTGGACTTGTCTCTCCGCGTTGACATCTTGCAAGAGATATTCTCCAAGCTGTCCGCTGAAATGTTGGTGAGTGTCGTGGTGGTGGAATCACGTTCCGAGTCCGAATTCGAAACGTTGGCATTCTCGATCCGAAAATCTTGATTCTGATTTGCGACGCTAGTTTTCTGCGCTTTCTTTCTAATGATCGATGAGGCTCTCGTGACCATTTTCTTTCTGGAACCGTTGGAATCGGTGCCCAATTTAGCGGGTAGACTATTTGTATTGCACACTGGAATTTTTCTCGTGGATTCAAACGTGATGTTCAGATTCGAATCGTACTTTTTGTTGTTCAGCGAACAGCTCTCGGTCAACGTTGTGATTGATGAGGTTGAATTTGCCGAAGATTCAACGAGGTTGTCCGGTTGATTTGCAGTCATTTTCGCATTGATTCCAGATCCCTTTCTCAGGTACGTCTTCAGTGGACTGACTCCGTGATTGAACGCAAACGCTTGACCGTGGTTTCTGGCGAGGTTTGCTCGTTGAGTGTGCAGCGCGCTCTTCGGGCTTTTGACCAGAGACGATTTGATAGGAGACATCCCCGGGCTCTTGGTTGAAGAAAATCCTTGAGTTTTGTTTGCGATCGGACTGGACGTCGAAGTGGGCATCTTTTTTGGTGAAAAAGTGGCCTGCGCCTTCACCGGGATGGCGGGTTTCATGTTGCAGTTGGTCGAAGTCATTATGTAATTGTTCTTGTTGGATATGTAGGTACTCTTGGCAGTAGCCAGGGCTGAGGTGGCACGCACTTTTTGTTGGTTAATTGACCTAGTTTCCATGGCCGGGGGGCTATTGTTGATGATTGAGTTAAGACTAACATAATCTTCGTTAATTTGCTTCGCGGTTGGTGATTGTACATCATTATCCAGCTAGAAATGAGGCAAAGCATTACAATAGTCATCGATGAGAACAGAGCAATTTAAATATAAAATTATATTGGATACCAATGGATATCAATCAAGTATAATACAATCAATGTATAATAAGGTGAACAATTAAAGATGAATGTAATTCTGTAACATAGTCCACATAATTAAGAAAGAGTCGCCGAGATAGTTTAAGTATGCAATACATATGAGAGATGATAGGTTGGTAAAGAAAAATATATGAGCGTGTTGAAGACAACAGGAACAGAGGGCATCAGTGAAAGACTTGGGATGAATGGTTAAACCAGATATAGAGGTTAACCCTGTTAAAAACGTCAACACCAGACGAGCTTCTATGAGATTTAAGAAAGTGAACGAGGCAAGAGTGGTATTTCAGGACTGAAGTGTGGCATACTATCCTCTCAGCCTATCCCTGCAGAGAAACGGAGTGACAGTTAGTTAATTAAAATACAACTTCGATTTTAAACACACCCTGTCAGGAAGAATATATCCAAGTTAGTAAAAATGAATAAGAGAAAGAGAAATAACTAAAATTCATGTGGTAAAAAAGGGTTGGAGATTTCAACAATTGGACGGAAGTGTTTAGGTCTCTTTGTAGATAGATTTTAGGGAGGTAAACGAACTGGAGACAGACAGTAAAACATATTGCTGTCCCCTTCTCCCTATATATACATATACTGGACAAATAGTACTTCCTCTTTTGTTTTCTTTTAGGTCATGACCATTCCGAGCGAAACTCTAATATTATTTATATTTTGTTCAAACCTCCCTCTCGGGGAGCGTCTGTCTTATTCTGCTAATTCTATGGTAGCATTGCTGTAATAATGCACTTTTATAACCATAAATAATATCCTGTTTCTTTATTTTCTTCTACATACAGATAAACCACCATTATTATCGTATTTAACATCCTTGTCTACTTTATTATGTTTACATATACAATACTTTGTATTATTCTAAATTGTTTATGTATGTTCATATATAATGTTAACAATATTCTAACAAATAGTACCAAAAAAGCCACTGAAAGCTAGTATAGAGATGGAAATAAGTGATAAACATTGAGCTAAAGATCTAAATTAGATCGCATTCATATTACATAGAACCGTGGTTTGCTTTGTCGAGAGGAACTGGTAAGAAAGTAACCACTCTTAAAACAGTTCTGGGTAAGGGTGTAAATTGTGGGGGGGGGTATTTAGTTTGATATCAACTTCATTAAATTTGGTCACCTTAGCAATCCTGCAGACCGTCTGTTTGGGCAGATTCTCCAAATCGTCTGACACAATGTTCGCTTCATTGTCGAGGGTAGAGCTAGCGACGACGTTGGCATTTTCGACGTCCTCTGCATCGGAACAGCTGGATGTATTGGTGATGGCGTAGATGCCGAACCTGCACTTGGGTATGGCATTGATGCCGTGCCTCCGACGGTGAGTCTCACCCTCAGCGAGCATCCGTGACTGTATGCTAGGGAAACAATAAGAATATATATATGTTAGTATACTATTTAGCTGAACTTTTTTCAATCGTTTTAAATTGAGCATTACAATTTTACATAAGTTTACTTCATATTTGTATATTATTTACTTATTTACTCTTACTTTACTTAGTTTATTAATTTTTTTATAAATAGATCATTGCATTTACTTTAAGTTTTACATTATATTTATACGCTATTAATTGCATTCTGTTTAACTCTTTATATAATATTTTTATACTTTTTATATACACTGAACATTGTATCTAAATGCATTTGTGTTTTACTCTTTATGTATTTATTTGTACATTGAACACTACACTTTGTTTATTACTATACTGGAAATGCACTGTCTACTATAATACAGTAAAATACTAGTGTAGCAGGCAGGGTATCCAAATATATGTCCTACTTTGCTGCAATGTTATCTTATTACATATAACAATATAATAACAATCAATCAAAAAATTAAAAAATAATATTATTTGGATT
The DNA here is from genome assembly GCA_031772225.1 of Eubasilissa splendida. NCBI lineage: Eukaryota > Metazoa > Arthropoda > Insecta > Trichoptera > Phryganeidae > Eubasilissa > Eubasilissa splendida. Next base: position 5,797,909 of record CM062870.1, read on the forward strand.
TTTATAATTATATAAACAAAGGAACATTAATTTTAATTGAGTATAATTATTATCAATATCATTTATTGTTTTGGTAGGTACTTTGTGGTGTAACATTTTAATTTTTAAAAATATATATTTTTTATTTTCACTTTCTACTACACAATATGAATAACCTTGAAATAATAGAAATCCAGAAAAATTTGAATTTGGAGAAAACATTAATAATCAATATTATATTTTCAAATCCTTAATTCAGTGAAAATAAAAATTATATATTTTTAAAAATTAATTATTATCAATATATCCTTATCAAAATGTTCATGCGCTTGGTGTTTTTTTGATCTAAAGCATGAAGATTTTTTTAAAGTGTTGGATATATACCAATTTTCCTAAGTGAAGTATCGAAACTAACAAACAAATAATTTTTTATTAAATAAATAATAGATATCTCATAGAGACAAAGTTATTTTTTATTACATTTAATGGAAAATATATGGAAGTATGGGTAATTAAAGGGCTTACAACCTATCTTCGGCTGGTTTAAGAGATCACTTTATATAAATATAACATTCACCAATTCTCACCCATCAATCTCCATATCTATCAAATTTGTATATATGTTAAAATGCAGACTCACTTCGAGTACCACTACGTTATCACCATCTATGGACTAAATTTGATAATTAATTTCCCTGAAACAGCATATATGTCACAATGAGAATCAAATTATTTTTTTGGAAATTATATAATTATATTAAAAATAGCTTCGTCTCTATGAGATATCTGATATTTGTTTAATAACAGTGCCTTTGTAGGTGAAAATCCAGTAATTGTGTGTCCTTGGACATATTCAAATATTGCTAATAAATTATTGTTCAATATTAGCAAAATTATTTGGTGGCAATGTATTATATAAATAATAAGAAAAAATACTTTGGTTTAAAACCACTTGGTATCCTGCGTGAAATGTTACACTTTTTTATAACTATGTTAATGTAATTACGTACATTGAATATGCAATTTTCCTAATTCATATCCGCCACTTGGGGTGTCGGCAAAATATTTTTGTTATATAAAAACATTTTTTTAGTATAAGGAAAAAAGTAATTGGGGAAAATCCTAACTCTATCTACCTATTACAATAGTCATAATTTGTTACATTTTTGTGTTTGACCACCTCTCTCTAAAATTAGATAGAAGAGTGTGCCATCGGTTACATTTTCACCGCCTATCCCCCTGTTTCAAAATGGTGTGATGGTAAGATAGATAAGGTTTTAAGATAAATCTCACTTCTCCAGGAATCTTTGCTGGTGCCCGATGACGGATCCGGGCCTGCAGATGCGGAGCCACGCAATCGCCTGCTTCGCTGTGAAGACGTAGTGCTTCATCATGTAGCAGGCTATGAGTGTCCCGGTCCTGCCGAGGCCAGCTGGAAACGGGCAAAAAGTCAATACTTGAAGTAGAATGTATTTACAAACTTAAGTAGCTTGTTGGTGTAGTGGTCAAGACGTTAGCCTAGTGATATAGTGGTCGGGGGTTCGCACCTCGTTCCAGGACACCAGCAAGTTAGTCCTATTTTCATATGCACAAGCGTTTAGCTTAGTTTGAAAATAGTAAGAATATTGTTGTGACATGTATTCCGTGTACACATCTCTATTTAAAATTTAAAAAAAACCCGGTTTGGTTTCATATTTTTGAGTGAAGTACCTACATTAAGAATTATAAACTATTGGTACCTACCTTAAGAATTACATAATATGAATTATAAACTATAATTAATTGGTAAAAAATATTTACTTATCAAAAGTACATTCAATAGTAAATTAATTTTACCCTCCAATATTGGATGATAAAATTAATTATAGATAGCAGACTCTTCACAGCTGTTCCAAAAGTCATCCGACACATTGATACTTTGAAAATTGGAGTATACGACAATTAATCATTCAATATTCTGCTATTTTAGTGATGAGAGTTCATCTGATGATGATCTCGTTGTTTAATATACATTATTACTTAGTATATTAAAAAGTATCACCACCAAGGCCTAGGTGAAAAAATTCATGGATAATGCATAAAATAAAGCAGATTTCATGATTATTTATCGCGCCTATAGACATCTCCATCTATGCTTTGACAATAGTAATTTTGACGTTAGAACAACCCGCAAACTATTTTAACCACGGACGTTAGCAAACAGTTAATAATGATCACACAACCGGCCCTTATTGATTTCAGTATGTTAAAACCGAACATGACATTTAAAATGCTTAGTTCACTTTTCCGAGATATAGCCCATTTATGATGTACATATATAAAATGAAGCGTGTGACATTCCGAGCGGTGAATTAAGGTAGTACAACTTGTTTCTTTACAGCTTGCTTAGAGTGTTTAAATTTTTGACAATTTTTTTTTCTCGTCACATTGGCATTTTTATAATGAGTAGATAAAAATATCCACAAGCCCACAACACATGTATTTAATAATTTAATTTTCACGCATTTTAATTATAAAAAAGAAAAATAATAAAACCTTTACCTTTGCAATGCACGGCGACACCACCATCGGTTATTTCACAGATCTTGATAAACTTGTTGACGATGCTGTCTGAGGGAGCGGAGCCGTCTATAAAAAACAACTCGTAATGCTCGAAACCGTAATCGGTGAACTGTTTAGAGTTGTAAGACTTTTTGTTTAACCTGAAAATAAAAAAGGGCACCCTATGAATGATAACATAACTAAATACGATCATTAAAAAGAACAATTTATTTATTTATTTATTAGACTTTATTGAATTACATGTTTTTGTTGTAACAGAGGTGAATATATTATAATATAACATGATAAACATAAGATACAATTAAGTATATACTCATATATGCAGCATTGTCCTGGATACTTTGTTAGACTGCTGTCTGTGTTAAAGTAGCCAGTTTTACGAATACAAAATCTACATCTACATATTATTAAAGTTGTAAGGTATATTCGGAGAAGTTTGTATGTCGCGATATATGTACCCAAATTTGTCACACACTAGAATCGCAGTAACTCTATTCTCCCTCGTGCGATATGCGTTATGAAAATTAAGGCAGACAGCCGAAGGTTGACATAAACTTTTCCCCTTGGCACTTTTTTCCTTTTCTTTTAATCGCACGGGGATACCCGATTTAGTGATTTTTCACCTCTTCACACTCTTCTCAATCTGTGCACATGCAATTTCTGTTTTTCAACATTCTGCGGATAGACCGCCGCGTACTCGAATTTATGTGTACCATTTCAACCTCGCTATTATTTTTACCTACGAAACGCCGCGTCAAAGATTGATTTTTACTGGCCCTACCTATATCCGAAAATTCAAGTCCACAAATGTCATATAGCTAATAGCCTATAATAATGTCGTTAAAACATGGCGCCGAGGACTCTGATTCGTCCAAATCATAATATAATATGGCTGTCTCCCGTCTGACAGTTAATTCACAATGGCGGATGAAGAACAGATGTTTTCTTGGATTTTTAACTATGAGATAATTTGTTAAATTTTGGCGCACTTTTTGACGTTTGATACGTGATGATTTGCGTAATAATTAATATACCTATAATTACTTAATAATTAAAAGTTTAAAATTTAAAAAAATCTTGATAGCCACCTCTAGATCGGCCATATGATACGAAATATATATTGCGTAATAATTAAAATACCTAATATTGCGTAATAATTGAAAGTTTTAAAATTTTAAAAATCTTAATGGCCACCTCTAAATCGGCATTATGATACTGCGCAGGGAGCTGAGTGCGCAGTAGCCAGTGCGCATGTTGCCACTGCGCAGGGTGCTAGGTGCGCAGTAGCCAGTGCGCATGTTGCCACTGCGCAGGGTGCTAGGTGCGCAGTAGCCAGTGCGCATGTTGCCACTGCGCAGGGTGCTAAGTGCGCAGTAGCTACTAAAGAGTTAAAATTGCGTAATAATTAAAATACCTAAAATTGCGTAATAATTAAAAGTTTTAAAAAACCTAAATGGTCACCTCTAGATCGGCCATATGGTACGAGCTATATTGCGTAATACTTAAAACAGTTAAAATTGCGTAATAATAAAAAAACCAAAATTTGCGTAATAATTAAAATAACTAAAATTGCGTAATAATTAAAATTTTAAAAAACCTTAATGGCCACCTCTAAATCGGCCAAATGATACGGCGCACGGTGCTAGGTGCGCAGTAGCTAGTGCGCATGTTGCCACTGCGCATGGTGCTAAGTGCGCAGTAGCTACTAAAGAGTTAAAATTGCGTAATAATTAAAAGAATTAAATATGCGAAAAACGTATACAAGATTATAATCTAATAAGAAATAAGAATCCAACAAGAATCTAAGGAATGTAATTATTGCGCAATTTTTAGGTTTTCTGAAATTACGCAATTCTAAAAAACGTTATTTTTACTCAATTTTGAAGTTTTTCGAAATTACCCAATTCTATGGAATGTAATTAATACGATATAATGTAGTTTTTTTGAAATTACGCTATTTTAAGGAATGTAATTATTACGCAATTTTTAAGTTTTCTGAAATTACGCAATTCTAAAAAACGTTATTTTTACTCAATTTTGAAGTTTTTCAAAATTACCCAATTCTATGGAATGTAATTAATACGCAATTTTGTTTTTTTTTTTAAATTTACGCTTTTTTAAGGAATTTAATTATTACGCAATTTTTAAGTTTTCTGAAATTACGCAATTCTAAAAACTTTATTTTAACTCAATTTTGAAATTTTTCGAAATTACCCAATTCTATGGAATGTAATTAATACGAGATTTTGTAGTTTTTTTGAAATTTACGCTTTTTTAAGGAATTTAATTATTACGCAATTTTTAAGTTTTCTGAAATTACGCAATTCTAAAAAACGTTATTTTAACTCAATTTTGAAATTTTTCGAAATTACCCAATTCTATGGAATGTAATTAATACGCAATTTTGTAGTTTTTTTGAAATTTACGCTTTTTTAAGGAATTTAACTATTACGCAATTTTTAAGTTTTCTGAAATTACGCAATTCTAAAAAACGTTATTTTAACTCATTTTTGAAATTTTTCGAAATTACCCAATTCTATGGAATGTAATTAATACGCAATTTTGTTTTTTTTTTAAATTTACGCTTTTTTAAGGAATTTAACTATTACGCAATTTTTAAGTTTTCTGAAATTACGCAATTCTAAAAAACGTTATTTTAACTCAATTTTGAAATTTTTCGAAATTACCCTATTCTATGGAATGTAATTAATACGCAATTTTGTAGTTTTTTTGAAATTTACGCTTTTTTAAGGAATTTAATTATTACGCAATTTTTAAGTTTTCTGAAATTACGCAATTCTAAAAAACGTTATTTTTACTCAATTTTGAAGTTTTTCGAAATTACCCAATTCTATGGAATGTAATTAATACGATATAATGTAATTTTTTAGAAATTACGCTATTTTAAGGAATGTAATTATTACGCAATTTTGTAGATTTTTGAAATTATGCAATCATTAGGTTCTTCATTATTATCCGATTAATAGTATTATCCGGAGTTATTTCAAAATGAAATATGCGAAAAACTTATACAAGAATCGACTTACAGAAAATGTATTAATTCGATCCTCACCAATCTGGAGGATCCGTCAATCGATTAGACTACACCAACATATTCCAAAATTAAATGCCGTTGTACGTTTAATTGATACATCAATTATTCTAAATTTAAAAGCTGTCACCTTTTAATTTAGAATATACCGAATTAGATTGATTAGATAAGATAAATTTTTAAGTAAATATTTCTAATAATATATTTAATTTGTATTAAAATACTATAGAGCAATGCTTAGATAAACTGTATTATAAAAATATCTAATTTACGCAATTCTAAGTAATGTAATTATTACGCAATTTCGAACTTTTCCGAAATTACGCAATTACTACGTTCTTAATAATTATCCGATTAATAGTATTATCCGGAGTTATTTCATAATAAAATATGCGAAAAACGTATACAAGAATATAATCTAATAAGAAATAAGAATCTAAGGAATGTAATTATTGCGCAATTTTTAGGTTTTCTGAAATTACGCAATTCTAAAAAACGTTATTTTTACTCAATTTTGAAGTTTTTCGAAATTACCCAATTCTATGGAATGTAATTAATACGATATAATGTAGTTTTTTTGAAATTACGCTATTTTAAGGAATGTAATTATTACGCAATTTTTAAGTTTTCTGAAATTACGCAATTCTAAAAAACGTTATTTTTACTCAATTTTGAAGTTTTTCGAAATTACCCAATTCTATGGAATGTAATTAATACGATATAATGTAGTTTTTTTGAAATTATGCTATTTTATGAATGTAATTATTACGCAATTTTTAAGTTTTCTGAAATTACGCAATTCTAAAAAACGTTATTTTACTCAATTTTGAAGTTTTTCCAAAATTACCCAATTCTATGGAATGTAATTAATACGATATAATGTAGTTTTTTTGAAATTACGCTATTTTAAGGAATGTAATTATTACGCAATTTTTAAGTTTTCTGAAATTACGCAATTCTAAAAAACGTTATTTTTACTCAATTTTGAAGTTTTTCGAAATTACCCAATTCTATGGAATGTAATTAATACGATATAATGTAGTTTTTTTGAAATTACGCTATTTTAAGGAATGTAATTATTACGCAATTTTGTAGATTTTTGAAATTATGCAATCATTAGGTTCTTCATTATTATCCGATTAATAGTATTATCCGGAGTTATTTCAAAATGAAATATGCGAAAAACTTATACAAGAATCGACTTACAGAAAATGTATTAATAATTATATTGCGTAATACTTAAATAGTTAAAATTGCGTAATAATAAGAAAACCTAAAATTGCGTGATAATTAAAATTTTTAAAAAACTAAATGGTCACCTCTAGATCGGCCATATGGTACAAGTTATATTGCGTAATACTTAGAAGAGTTAAAATTGCACAATAATTAAAAGAATTAAAATTGCGTAGTAATCTAAATACCTAAAATTGCGTGAAAATTAAAAAATTTAAAAAACCTAAATGGTCACCTCTAGATCGGCCATATGGTACGAGTTATATTGCGTAATACTTAAAAGAGTTAAAATTGCGTAATAATAAGAATACCTAAAATTGCGTAATAATTAAAAGTTTTAAAACTTTAAAAAACCTTAATGGCCACCTCTAGATCGGCCATATGGTACGAGTTATATTGCGTAATACTTAAAAGAGTTAAAATTGCTTAATAATTAAGAGAATTAAAATTGCGTAATAATCAAAATACCTAAAATTGCGTAATAATTAAAAGTTTTAAAATACCTAAATGGTCACCTCTAGATCGGCCATATGATACGAGTTATATTGCGTAATACTTAAAAGAGTTAAAATTGCGTAATAATTAAAAATGCGTAATAATAAGAAAACCTAAAATAGCGTAATAATTAAAAAATTTAAAAAACCTAAATGGTCACCTCTAGATCGGCCATATGGTACGAGTTATATTGCGTAATACTTAAAAGAGTTAAAATTGCGTAATAATAAGAAAACCTAAAATTGCGTAATAATTAAAAGTTTTAAAACTTTAAAAAACCTTAATGGCCACCTCTAGATCGGCCATATGATACGAGTTATATTGCGTAATACTACTAGAAAAAGCCTAAATAATGTGAATTGATTATTTACAAGTACGTAGAGACGAAGCTAAGTGCATTTGTGGTTATATAAAACAATAAACTGAAATACGAGATAAAAACCATAGATGGCAGTACGATGTCTAAAGGCCATGACATATTTGATACGAGTTACGAGACTTGTTTAGTGTTACAACTTAAAATGACCGATTGTTTATTACTAAATTACAAGAGATGGCTGACTTCGTGCATTTTCATCGACTTTTATGCGGTAATTAGGTAGGTACGGTGTTTTGTTGATTTAGTCGCTGTGAAACTATATAAAATGGCGTTTCTCATCGATAGTTTTGGCGCGTTTTGCGATTTTAAAAGTTCTGGTGATAGTTACACGTGTAATGCATATATAAAAATATATTAAATTTGTAACTGTAGTTAAAAAAAATATGTACACAGACTAACTGAAACATAAATTAACTCGAATATACTCCTTCTCTATACACGAGTCTTACTCTCATATAGTGTTAAATGTTAAAATATATTTATATATATATATCCACTGATTATTTAATTGTATTATATTTTTAATTTTAATATTAATAAAAATAAATATATGTATATACATGTATATATATTTATTTTTCTCTATTCTTCTTAAGATAAATATATATATATAAATGTTTGTTTTTTTAAAACCTGGAGACTAGGTTAGGTTAAGTTGGATTAGGTTACATAAAGTAAGGTTAGGTTAGGTTCTACTAAATGGTGTAGTGGGCGGGCGGCGTTGGTTTTGTTTAATAGTGTTCAGCATCAACAATGCGTCTTAGAATTTACAAATAACTTTATTCTTTACATGAAAATGGTTTTTCTCCCATCACATTTGGTTTTGTAGCTTTTCTGTCATTAATAACTCAATATTTAAATTTAAAATTTCTAGTGATAAATAAAAATGTGTAACGCAAATATATTTATTTTTCTATCAAAACACTTTTATGGTTTTATCAAAGTGTATTAGCGATTTTTTTAATCTGGAGAAGATTGACAACAGAGTACTGCGTCTCTGCAGGGTACGTTTGCTACCGTGCGGTAGCTGTGTGGGCAGGCTAGTAAAATATTTTAATTAAACTAAAGATATTTGGAGTATGCGTATCGACACTATGGAGAGAAATGTTGGTTGGTGTGTCGATATGTATATGATATAGATATGAATAGGAGAGAATTTGAAGTTTATGTAGAAAATGATGTGATTAGTGTGAGAGTAGTGACGCCTCAGTATTTCATCCATCTCTATCATGTCCGCTTGTTCTAGCGGAGTGTATTGTGTATATTTGAATGAGGTAGGCAGCAGGTTATGAGAAAGAAACCGCTTACTTACTTAGCACTGAGTTTATTGTAGTCAAAACTTTACAAAAGCAGAAGTTAACCAGTACAATCAAGTTACCGCGCAAATTGTTCTCGGAGGCGGTTTCCGGAACTGTTGACTGAAAGGTGGCGATAAGAAGAGTGAATCTTGTGCAGTGACTTTCCATAGCGCTGCTGGCTGCATTGATATTACTATTGTTCCGTACAGGAAACAAGAAATGTAGATAAGGGTGGTTCGCCGATCTCAGCTTCTTTTAACCGGTGATGATGATGATTATTGTGAGGTGGAAAGAAATGAAACATAAAAGATGTTCAATATAGGTACACTGCAGCGACAGAATCAAGAATGGCGTTCCCGCCTGCAGAATACTTCCTTTTATTTCAGTTACAACAGTACATTATTCTTATTTTTCCCACCGCATTAGCAGCGATAGGCACCGCCGTGACGTGTTTTATCAAAAATTATAGTCTTTATTTATCGAAATCTCGCTCACGCTTTTTTAGCGCCACACCGATGATTATACCTTTAAATTACTGACACGTATCTTATCATATCGATTAATTGGCGGCATGTCGGTGAGTAATTCTGTGTGATATAACTACATGCTGTCGGTACTGCGTATCTTCACAGCTGATGGGAGTTTTGTTTTGTGCACCGGTACTTGCTAGGAGAATTCAGCTTCGCCGGACGGTGACGATAAGAATGGTGGTGTGAATATAATGATGCACAGTTTGCTGTTGCAGTACAAACCTTACAATCGTGGTGACATGGTTTTCCCTGAAGTATCTGTGATAATGGTCCGGCGCATGGAGAGGGTAGCCGTCCTTGATCTGGGACACGGCGTGGGGACCAGAGAAGGCCAGCATCTTTCCTGGTATGATCCAGTTCAGATCCCCATTCACCACTTTCTGTAGAACAAAATATAACATGCATCATACAATCTCATGGCATTATGTACAAATATGCAAAATATTTTAAACAGAGATAATTAAATCATCCTTAAGATCATTCGATGTAAGTTAGAATCATGTTCAGAATATCATCAAAATTTTTCTGAGATAATGTCTTGTTGCCATCGAGATACGGTAGCAAGGTTTAACTATGAAAATCAAGTCATTTGCTTGATTTAAAAACTTAAGACACCGTTTTATTAATGAATTTATTAAAAAATATAACCCGGGAGGGTTGTAAAAAATAACATTTCCAATTCATAAGGGATTTAACATTTTTTTAAATAGAGACAGAATACGTGTCACATCAATATTCTTACTATTTTCGAACTAAACTAAACACTTGTACTATTAAAATAGGACTAACTTGCTGGTCTCCTGCGTCTTAACCACTAAACCAACAAGCTACTCATTTAAAAAGATAAAATATGTTTTACAGTTTATTTGTATTTGTTACGCCCGTGCATCTCTTAGTATGTATGTTATATATTTTTTTAAACTGTCAATGTCTAATTGTCAGTGCGCCACATTTAACATTAGTTATTTTTTGAACATCACTTTGTTTTCAATAGCATCCTGAACCCTTCCGCTATTATTAAATTCACCATAAAGTTCTACAGCAACCAACCTCGTAAAATTGGTACTCGTGATGGTTGAAACTGTCAAAGTTGAAGAACCTCGCCTCGTGCGCCCTCTGTACCCCCTGAAGTACGTCCAGCAGCGAGATCTCAAACAGAGGGGGCCCGCCGCTGGCGTCGCGGAAGGTGAGCAGCTGCCACGCGCCGCGAGTGCCCGCCGAGCCTCCTGCGCCCGCCAGCAAGTTGTGCACCTGACTGGGTGACTTCTTTAAATAGATTATCTGGAATCATTAGAAAGGTGATATTTTAATGGCTAAGGGGGTTTCCTTTTTTCCAGTTTGAAATTCGAAAAATTATATACCAATTAAATATACTTTCAAGACGAGGTTAATAGTTAAATTCTTATAAGTTCCAGAGAAATAATTAATGACATTATTTGTTACATAAATCATGCTAGAGAGAAAGGTTTGAATAGAAAGAGACGACAATAAAAATGCTGATTTTTCTCGCATTCGATATTATAAATTTGAAACAGCAGAATTCACACTAGAAAAGCTTAGTGAAATGATTCATAATGATTTGAAACAGAATTAGCGAAACAGATTCATCTAATGTTGCATCCAACATCTAAAAATCATTGTGGTGACCCTGCACGCGCCCATAGATATAGCCGTGTAAGGACTCGCTTATCAACCATATAGGGCCGAAACCCAAGCAACCAATCACCCAAGCCCAAGCGGCTAGCGACGACTTCTCCGCAGATCGTCCTCTCATCGACATCTTCTCCCATCCACATCTCAAGCGGGCCACTCTGGAGTTCAACGCGCATTTAACTGTACACCGCCTCTGTATAATTCATACATCAATAAACGCCAATCTTTGTAAGTGCTCTTTCAATTAAACACCTTGCTCTAGTTACAACAACAGACATCCTGCACTACGACATACACTAACACCGTGAGACTAGAAGATGTTAGGGGCTTCAGTCTCACATCAACAAAACCTTCTGACATAATTATATTAAACAACCACAACCTCTACACTGGCAACATCCTACATTTATTTTAAAAAAAACATTACTTTAACAAATAGCAAAATATTAAACTCCCATTTAATAAAAAATTATAAATCCTAACACTAAAAAATTATCAGACGCAATTTGGTTTTAAAAAATTTATGGCCTTGAAATCAGTTTACGCATCGCGTTAAGATCTTTATAAAATCGGATATCTTTAGCGACAGCATTTACAACACTTCTGCTTTGACTTTCATCATAACCATGGTTATGATGAAAGCCTATCATTAAAATCGCTTCCGCTAATTTAGTTAATTAATTAAGTTATTTCTATGACGTCTTTTGTATGGTCCATAACATCTTAGGCAGTGAAATTTTGTGTTAAATCTCAAATCGAAACAATGCATATAGAGACCCTAGATTTTAAATTAGCAAAAATAAAATCACTTTAGGTATACAATTATTTTTTCATTGCAAATCCTATTCAAATAATAAAATACTCACGGCATAGCTTCCGATGAGGTAAGCCGCGTTCAGCCTAAGAACACTGACGTCGCTCGTGTAGAAGACGATCTTTCTGTTCTTGGGCGCCTTGGCCAGCTTGGCATTCAGCTTGCTGCAGAAAAAGTACAGGTGGCATAGGTGGTACGGCCCGAAGTCGTGGTAAAAGTTCTCATACACAAACTCATCCTCAATGTGGAAGTACTTGCTGTTTTTTGTGGACTTAGGTTTGTACTTTCCCTCCAGGGTGGCAAAATAGAGTTTATCTGGAATGAGAGGGTAATTTATTTTTAATGTTTATATCGTTAAGTTTGCAGTCAAACATAATTATTCATCTAAACAACTGTGGCCGACAGCCAAGAATCATCGAGCAAAGCGGGTTAACAGCAAAACACTGGCCGCATGGACCGCCTGGCAACTGATGGCTGCCGTGTACAATAAACTTAGTGCTAATCGTAAGTAGTGTTTTGTCTCTTAAACGTACCTTCGTCAGAACCAATGCACGCACAGTGGTACTGAAACTGTCTAAATAACCAATAAGGTTAATACAAAGATACTTGTTTAAATTAATAAGGATAATTTGATTAAATTTTTCAGCTCAAGAGTCATTGTATCATTTTACATTTGAACTTGGGCTATCCCATATTCACTAGTCGATGACCAACCAATCAGGTTTCAAGAGTTAAATTAATTCAATTGTAGACATATTTTCTTTTCTTAATCTTGTTCACTACGCTAAGATCAGCTTTACATTCCTTTCTAATTTGTTCATTCTTTACTCCATCACAAATTAATTTGTCGCATACACGCCCAAATGACCTCATTTCCACTGCATTCAATCTACATTTGTTTCTCTTCTACCAGCTTCATGTTTCACATCAATACTCCATTAGTGTTGGTACCAGGATTGCCTTATGCACCACAAAAAAAAACTGTTTTTGTAACACCTAAATTGTATAATTCTCTCCATAAATATATAAAAAAATATTGAAGCATCACAGACAGTTCAAAGGCGCAATAAAATTCTGGATAAAATATCATGTTCATAGCGTGTTTCAACCAACCCTTCAATATGAAGACACGTAGAGTCAATGTGTGTTCTACAAGAAATGTATTTGCGAGAGTAAGTACGGCAAGACCTCAGCCCTAACACCAGTGAGTGAGCAACCTGTGAGTGTGTGTTTCACCAACCTGGAACATCTGTTATTAACTGAATACTCTAACATTAAAACTTGTATTATATAAACTCATTGAAAACAAATGTGAAATTTCAGGTACATATTGTCTTACATATTTTTTCATATTCAAATATTGCATCATTTCCTTCTTTCTTTAATTATTCTAAATTTATATTTGCTGAACCAACTATATATAATATGATTATTGATTAACAATGTAAAATGTCTGCCTCAGCACGGACGAAGCCCGGCGAGGGAGATATTAAAATACTATAATAAATAAATACTAAAAAATATTGCTTTGTCTAACAAATTTGTATACCGTATTCAATGCACCATTCACTTTGTTCCCTGTTGTCATACACCTTTCTATTCCAATAAAACATTCTTTCCAAGATCATCAATTGCACTGCCTGAAATGAGGAATCTCGTGGATATTGCCATTCCCTACGTAGAGACATCTTTTGACCCTGAAATTGACCATTATTATGAAACAACACCAGAATCGCAAATAACCGAAACTATATGCTGTTTTTAAGCCAACTTTATTGACTTCCACTCCTCAACTCATACTGCTTACACATCTCAACACTCTACTGATGACACCATTATAACTCCATATTCTTTAATTATGATATAATATTTTTTTACTATATATTTCATTAATGTTGAAATTCGTAGAATACACGGAATGTCAAAGAAGCCGCAATGGATCCAGAAAATTTTATAAAACTTTTTGTGACTTAACTAAATCCTATCAGCCCAGACTGACCGTAGAGATGATGATGGGAAAATGCTGGTGGCAAAGATGGATATAATGAAATGATGAAAAGACTATGTATCGCAGAGACATGTGAGGTCGCAGCAGAGGCGCTAATTAATTAATATGATAAGACACGTGTCAGTAATTTAAAGGTGTAATCATCGGCGTGGCGCCAAGACACCCGTGGGATAGATTTCGGGAAAACAAAAACTATCATTCTTAGTAAAACATTACAGCGGCGGCCTGTCGCTGTGACATTTTATGTATCTGAATAAAAACAGGGTATTCTGCAGACGGGAAGCCATTCTCGATTGTGTCCCGTAGTGTGCCTATATTGAACATTTTTCGTATTTCATTCCTTTTGACCTCATAATCAACATCATCATCGCCGGTTGAGAGAAGCTGAGAACCACCCTTGTTTCCTGTATGGAACAGACTACTTCAAAAAAACTCCTAAATCATAATGATAATGATCACGACGAGCATGAAGAAGTGCTTTATCACACATCTGAAGAGTTTATTGAGGAACCTACTATGAAGTAAAGTGAGCATCTAGGAAGTTAAAAAAAAAAAAAGTCATTGAACAGTCAAACTAATCAAGAATGGCAATCCAGCATTAGAAGTCCATCTTTAGACTAATTAAAAACATTTAGAACAGGTATAATAGTGCCTATTTTGAAAAAAAGGTGACGAAGCAATGTGTGAAAATTAGAAAAGTCATAATCCTAAATACAACATACGATGTATTCTCCTCTAAACTCTGTGGCGGACTACCGAATTATGGTGAAGAAATTCTTGGTGAATACCAGACGCGCACAGCCAGTACATTGAAATAAGCTGTATGTATGTATATATATATATATATATATAATTTTATTTTATTTTTTAAATAAAGCTATATTCTAGTAACTAGCTTTCATAGGAAAATAAGCGCTCCATCTGTGAGAACTGAAATATATTATCTTAAAATAGTTCCAAGAATGAAAACTACTTTTGGTCAAAGATTCACCTTTCAAGCTCCCATAATATACAATCAAATTGGAAATAAAATTAGAACTTTAACTGACATTAAGGCTTTTAAAAGGGATGTTTCAAATTGGTTGTTAAAATTAGGAAGAGCAGATACTGAGAATGAACTGTTTTATATCATGAAATAATTCTTATAACTGCATTTTGTATGTTTTGATCTTGCATATTTCCCTTTACCTTATATGTGTTTACATTATTTTACATATTGTATTGCACATTGGTATTTTTGTCTCTATTTTTATATTTTCATGTTTACTTGATTTGTATGTTGCGTATTCTATTTGATTGTGTTTTGTCTTCAATGAGTTTTGTGAAATGTAATTTGTTTACCAATTTGCCCTAAAACAGGCTTGCCTAGTTGGGCAATGGATTTTAAAATCTGTGTAAAATATATGTAACAAACTGTTGTTTTTTTTTGTAGCTGTACAATACTTATGTGTCTAAAAAAAATAATATTTATCTGTCAGAATATTATATGAGATACATATTTAATATCAATTTATTTCACAGACATTCTAGTTAAGAATAGTTTATTTCAAAGTAGTGACTGCACGCCGCTTGTGTATACTAGTGAGGATTTAGATTGAATAGATATACCATAGATCACATACATTTTATACGGCAAACCTTGGAAAAAGCACGTGAATTTTTATATTTTCCACTTCACCATCTGTTCATTAACTTTAAACAGGCGTAAATAGAGAAATCATGCACTTTGAAAATACTAAGCATCCCCCCCCCCATAAACCTAGTAACACTAATGAGACTCACATTATCGGAATCTAAACAGTTGTAGATATTCTAAAATGAGCTATCGGATACTGTTGAAATTGAGTCCAAAGAAAAACAGTGTTAGTGGCAATAACTTACGGGCTGTATTAAGTATAATACATTGCACATATGTGCCTATGCTGATGATTTATTATGAGTCAATTTAAAACAATTTAAAGAACGATCAACCATGTTGCCACCCTTTCTACTATGACGGTACTTTAAAGTAATATCAACATTATCTAGTCATATATCTTACTGTGGTGTTTATTCTCTGATGATATTACTAAGTCTACTAGATTTATTTTGACTACTAACATTAGTTATTTTTTTGTTATGCTACGACTGCGGCAGGTGAAATGTCAGTTACGAATTGTTACAAGGTTAGGTTTGACGCGCTTGTATTCCTTGTGATTATTAAGTTATTTTGATCTAATTTTTTTTTCCTTTCCTATGTTTTGTACTATGCTATACTTTTTTATTTTTTGTGTACATCATATAAGGTCTAATTGTACTTAGTATTACCATAAATTATAATTAATAATATTTGCTTATTTATATTTGAAGAATACTATAAAAAATATACAGTTGCGTATACAAATATACAAAATATATTTAAATTTAATAATTCGGGGTAGAAAGGGTTAAAAGAGAAGCGGAAAAATTCAGACTGTCATGGCGAAGTACATGGTCAGTACATGTGAACTTTGGGTGCCACCCCAAGATGTTTACATAGTGACATGTGTATGAAGTATGTACATAACTTGGACATGTTAAATGAGACTTCTAGGTGGAAATATTAGCTTTTATGCCGTGGGGTTGAAAATACTGAATCAACGAAGCAAACTGCTAATATATAAAACAACAATGGTCACTTATGGGTGTGAAAAGATGTGCCTAGCCCAAATCAAAGAAAATAAATTAGCAGTTTTTGAATGCAAGATACTAAGGAAAATTTATAGACACTCGAAATGGAACTACAACATAAAAATGAACCATGAGCTTGAAAATCTAATTGAAGACAAATCTAAGAAACAATTGTAGTTCCTTAAGAACTGCAATGGACTGGTCATGTTGAAAGAATGCCAGATGACAGGATACCACAGTGGAAGCAACCTAGAGGCAGTTCAATGAAGAGGTGAGGACAAACCCCACCCCGAGATGTAGAGCCGTGGAAGAAGATATTTAATTAAAATATTTTTACATTCAAAGCAATAAAAAATGGCTTAGTTTGGTTATACATATTTGATTGATTGATAGCCTTTTGTTATCAGACACC
Organism: Eubasilissa splendida; assembly: GCA_031772225.1. Classification (NCBI taxonomy): domain Eukaryota; kingdom Metazoa; phylum Arthropoda; class Insecta; order Trichoptera; family Phryganeidae; genus Eubasilissa; species Eubasilissa splendida. The sequence continues at coordinate 5,814,973 of CM062870.1, forward strand.
CCTTCGCCACAACCGGTACGTTAAATCAAGGTTTTATTGTATAAATAAATTATGAATTTTTTATGTACATATTTCAATATTGTTAATAATATTTTCTCATTAATAAAAGTATAGTAAAAAAAAAAAAATAACAAAAGCGTTCAAACCATTAAAAAGGTATACGTGAACAATATTAACACAATATCCCGTAATTTCATATTTTTACATGATTAGAATAATTATACTTCTAGCTGTCCAATAGTTTAATCTCCACCTTACATTAGTAATGTAATATAAAAAAATCATTTGCTTACCTTTGATAATCTCTGTTGAGGAGATAATGACATCACTGTTGTCCATTTTGGGTTTTAGGAAGGATTTTCACTTAACTTTGTAAACTAGTAACTAATAATGCAATCATCACCGGTATACATCGACAAATCTGAAATGGTTTAATATATTTAAAAACTTATTTGTTAACTTAAAAAACAATGTTTCACACTTTTAATAAAATGACTCATTTTTAAATTATGTAGGTGGTGTAAAAAGCAAAAGCCCACCGCTAACACGCACTTAAAACAGCATATTCTAACACCAACGTAATATATTATATGAAACAATATATCAATGCGCTTGAGCAAATCACATTTTAATTCACTGGTATGTATTTCATTGCCGTTGTCCGTTTTTCTTCCGAGGCGTCAAATGTTGAAAAGGTTAATTTGAACGAATCTTACCGCCTAATAATGTTTACTTGATTATGACACAAATAAACATGGGACCAACGGCATCGGAACCACTCGGCACGGCGTAAAGGTAATATTACTGTTTCACAGCGATGCCGACATAATTCAATTAATATAATCTGTGTGGGAGACGTCGGCCAGACGTGGGTTGTATTATTAGACGTAAACCAAGGTAAAGTTAGCTAGTTGCCATTTTCATTGCGGCAACCAAGTGCGCGCGCGGCGACCACCTTCAGATCGTCGCTTGTCTCGCACAAATTCATTCTATTTTTAAATCAAACCATTCTTATCTCACTTAAACAAGTACTGGGCTACGCAATGCGGAACGCGAAAAAGGTAAACATTCCGGCAAACGGGAAAAATGCCGGCTTGAAATTTATTGTAAATAGAAATTGAAGGAAAATTTAACAGTTTATAGATGACGTTAATCGCCACAGATTATGACGATTATTTTAAAAATGACATCGGTTTAATAAACTGCTGGGCAACTCTGTCGGTAAAAAAAGACACTAAATTAAGTAGGTGCCAGGTGCTTTTATTCATTTGACGTGTAGGTATGGTAACTTTAAATTAATGTTACGTAATGGCGCATTTTTCAAAATACTCAGTTTCACGAATATGATTATAACATAGAATATGTTTATTCACCGGGTACCCCAATAAAAATGTTCACTTAAACTGCGTTAAAATAGTGCGTTACAAAATTTCGTAACATTTTTATAGACTCTCACTTTACCCTGTGTTTTATTTTCACCTTTACCGATACAGGCGTTCTCGCAAGCTAAGCGAGCGCTCTACAATCTTGCTATACTCCTTAGACTGTGGTATTTTTTCAGATATTTCCCGAGTAAACGAGTTTAAAAAAGTGCTTAACGTTTTATAGAAAAATATGCAATGAATAAAATAAATATGCTAAACTTTCATCGTTTTTATTTTCTAGAAAACGAAAGATCACAAAAAATACAATGATCCGACATTACTTTACAGTTCGACTCCGGGAGATTTTAATCGACCGAAAGACAGAAATAAACACTCCTCACACACAGTTCTTAGATCAGAATCGATCAGCTCAGCTGAACGCGATATAATTCATGAAAGAATGACTGCCTGCATAAATGCATCCGATCTGCAAATCTATCGCGTATCGATGATTTGCCTTCGCCTCAGATTTCTGACGTATACACACAAGTTTCTTTATAAACTATCCACGACCCGTACATTATAGAACACAATTTTAAAAAAGGAGTTGGAGTCGGCTGATTTTTGAGGACTTCGACTTTACTCCATAGCCCTGCTAAAATTAGAGTGTGTCTATTAAGTTTCTAACTCTTCACTTTCCGTTCCAATTGAAATGACATTAATGCTGCTAAAACTACACTATAACACAAGTAGAACAACTGTCGTGGGTTTGGCTACATCCACATCTCTTCATCTTTATAAGTCGTCTTCTATTGAACGTTGGCGACCAAGTTGCAGTGTGTTGGTTTACTCTAAGCAAGATATATAAGGTCATCTTAGATAATCCACCCCTAGATAATCTTTTTAAAACTTTGGTGGCCCGCGCATATCTTCCAGATGTGTCTCTCCCACGTGGTATTACGTCGTCACTCATAAACAAAGAGAGAAAGTTAGAGAAAGGACCAAGCTACACTCTCCGACGTACACCGCATACGTGCACGGGAGTCTATATATCAAAACACAATAATTTCTTACTAAATAATATTTATATCGATCCTATTATCGTGTGTTTTTTATTGGATTTTTTCATTTTATATCGCCGATTTGAGCAGCTATGATGGACGTCAAATTCGTATTATTTAATTTCATAATATTAATATGAAAAAACGTGGAAAAGATTCTAGATACGAGTTATTTTTTACCCTTATCTCGAATGCGAGAAAATCAACAATTTTATTATCGTCTCTTTCTATTCAAACTTTCTTCTCTCGCATGAGAAGAACACGAGAATTTTAACCATTAGCCCCATTTTCAAAGAGTGCGTAATTCGCGTAGAATTTATCGAATTTCAAACAGGAAAAATCAAAATACACCCTTAACAAATTGAATTTAAAATTGGATGCTTTTCAAAAACACTCGGAAATATTATTTTTGTTATTGTCTTTGACACTTTAATCTTATCGCCGAAAATTGTCTATTATTCGCCGGCAAAATTGACGTGTTTTCGGTTTTGATCGTGTCCGCTGATACGGATAAAGTTGACGAAAGTATTATAACCGATAGCTATATGTATAGATACGTCAATTGAGATTAATTCAAAATAGTTTAATCGTTCAGTGTCCGCTTTCTGGTTGTCCGCGCCGCCGCGTCTCATGTCGTTTAAATAAATTTTCAACCCGATTATAAACGATGGGAGAACAAATTTCATTCGACTGTTTCGTCGAGTACATATTGGTAAATTATAGGTGGATTTTTGTGATAACTTTTCTGTTGCCATTGTCCTTTTTCTACCAAATATGGGATTACGTGAGGAACTATGTGGTATTCCATATGAATAGTGCTCCGAAACAACACGACAGCAAAGTTAAAAATGTCCAGATGCAGGTAAGATTATTTTCTGATACTGCAAAATAAAAGTTTTAAATGAAAAACTACAAATTACCAATTTTCAGAGAGCATAATATCTTTGTTAATTTATATTGCATTGATAAATTATGAATAACAGAATTTTTTTTATGTGACAATGTATCGAAGATCTTCGCAATAAAATAGTTTATTTAAAATCTTATCAAATATGAATACGTATTTATGTTGGATAAAAGGCACCTACTTAAAATACATTTTTATTTTAAGTGGGTGCCCTTTAATGATAAACGACAGTACATGGAAATTGTTTCAAACTTAATTTTTTTGTTATACAATTCAAGCTCTAAATATTACAAATATAAAATTATTTATTGCTACAATTTTTGGTACACGTTCCAACAAAAACAAATGCATTAAATTGAATATTTTTATTTCAAACAAGTTGGGAAATTAATATTCAATTTAATATAATAATATTCTATATTAGGTCACCTAAGAGACAGTTGGCGGAATTAGGTGTACCCGTAACTAGTACCCGGGGCACTAAAATATGTACTCCTTAACATTGATCGATTGAAAATAAAAGCTCTGTAGGTAAGTATATACATTGTCTCTTTTTTGAGCTAGTGTGTATAGCTATAAAATACGTATATAATACGGATAAAATACATCAATTTATTGCTTTTTATGGCTTAATGCATGAAAATGCACTTTTATTATTAATGTCATCATATTATTATGAAAAATAAATTGTCACTGGTTCTTGACATAAGAGAATTTTAAATGCTTTTTTTGTGTCTTCAATTAATTAGTTCTGCATCCCAATCATTTTTTTGTGTTTTCAATTAATCAGTTCTGCACCCCGATCTGTGCTGCGCCATCTCATCACCCCTAATTTGGTCTTTGGGTCTTATTGTCGCAATTAAATAAATTAGCGTACTGTATATTATAGTGTCGATACTTCTTAAAAGGATGTGCAAACTCAACAGCTAATAAGTCAGGGCTGACAATAATCATTTTTAATAATTTTTTGTTCAAAATAGATTCCACGATAATAAACATATACCAATGATATTGGTATCCACTCTTTAAAATATAGTAGGCGTTGGTTATTAGAATACTGTGGTCAATTTACAATATACAAAATTATACATTAAATGAAATATGTGAATTTTATACAATTTTTTTGACCTTAGTTATCGGATATTTGAATTAGGATATTCATAAATAACTATAATATTTCATGTTTTGGAATGACATAACAAGCAACAATTACCCAGACTTTTAAGTACTTATCTAATTATTTTAGATTGTTAACTTAGTTTTATTAACCACTTAATGAATTAAATACATTACCGATTTCGAAAAATATCATTTTCTTCAGGATGTCATTAGCTAATCAAAAACATATGTTATATTGTTTCTTTAACAGAATCTATTTTTTAAAAAACATTATTTCAAAAATAAATTTAGTACCTAACTTAAATTGTTACTTGATGATACAAAATTATTAGAATAATTTTTAGGAAAAACTGTTAGAATGGGACTGTGGTTAAACTTAGTTGGTTGTTTATAATATTTTGGTTAGTTTAATACGCTTTATTTATTTCCAATGATTCCAAATGATTCAATTTAAGATCAACATTGTTTAAATGTAAAATAGACAATCCCAAATTTTTTATCTAATTTATTTATATATTGGTTAAACAGGTCGAAATTTGAATATAAGAGTTGAGGAGTATTTGAGATGTTTGAATAACAATGGTTTTTCAGAATTTTCTAATCATTTGTTAGAAAAATGATCATCAAATTTATGAAATTTGCAACTAATATTGTGAATACATTCAATATTAATTCATATTGTAGCTAAAATATGCATGATAGTATATATTTTTGGCATATTTTAACAAAAAATAAGAAAGTGTGGAATGACATACATTGTGGCCGCTTGAAACGACGTTATGAAGCAAAAAAAAAAAACAAAAAAATACACAGTAATAGAATTGATATAAATATTATTTAGTAATAAATTATTGTTTTTGATAACAAAACTTAGTTTTAAATCGTAGTTGATACCCGTGTGAGTAAATTGATTGTTTTTACTAAAATTAAGTATTTTAAAACTGTTGAAAATTGACAAAATGTTCTGCAAATTTAACAGTTTATAACTCTGTTAATTTTTAACATTTTGTTAATTTGTAAAATCACATCTGTCTCCGTAATCTTGTCTTCAAGATTAAAAGAAAATATTTTTTTTATATCCAAGAATTTTCCATATTAAGGAATTTAATGTTTGCGGTCTTCCTTATATTGCCTGTATTGTCTTAATTATGGTCAGTTTATTAGTCATATATATGTAAAGGTCGTATATAAGTAATAGTTTAAAAAAAAGTAAAATCTAGTGTATAACTTCTGATATAAATGAATAATAGAAACCAACATTTTTGTAAAAAAATGTGAAAATATGAATTATTATTGAAAGGAGCTCCTTAAAGAGTAAAAGTCTTCAATCTACATTACATTCAACCTACAGTGTCGAACGTGCCCTATCCACAATTTGAAGATATTCCCAGTGAGCCATGGAACAGACTATCCTTGACCGAAAGAACATAAAATGAAGTCATTCGCATAGCACCAAAGATTCTGCCACTTTTTCTCTTCAGATATACAATGTCCATTGTTATTCATACGTATTTCTTCCACATGCCAAACTCATCTCGGAGACTTTTTACTCTTCCAATTCACGTATCAATATAAAACACTTGTTTATAATAATAAGGTTGTTAGTAAAAGTGTCAAATCAAATAGCGCTTGTTCACTTGTAATATTATGTTAACTGGTCTAGTATCGTAGACACTAAGGAATTGAAAAAAAATCTCATTTCATTCATCACTTTACCATACATGGATTTTCTACACACGCATCTAGCGAAAATGATAATATACAACAGAATGAGGGATGTGCGGCGCTCTCTGGTCATGGACTTCCGTGAAGTAGAAGTAACAGAAAATTAAACTGAACAAATTTGGGTGTGCTTATTTATATTCAGTGTTTACCGCAGACTACCAAATATATAAAAATATATGAACTAATGCAAATTTTTTGTTTCAACATTTTTACTTTGGTACCACTTACGCAATCAAATAGCTCCCCGACCTTTTAAAAATATATGACTCGATTGGAACGAAAATTTAAACGCTGACAATATAATATGCATTAATGTAAAAAAATACATCTTGTTTACATAAAGATTTAATACTTTTACTGTTGCATAAATGTGTCATAAACTATCGGATTTATGTTTCCACGAAAAATGTGTGTAGAACGCCCCTCGTCCCGCAACTAATGTTTCAAATCCACCTCTCATATATGTACACTTTATTTCACGTCTATTAATTTACTGGTCTGTGGTGTTTGCATTTGATGCATGTTGGTTCGCACATCATGTTAGATGAATAAATTTAAATTATACATGCTTTTTATTATTGACTACTCGTGTTTTATATGCTCAATTTTGTATTTTCATGTCACATAGCTGTGTGCAGAATAATATTCAGTTTTTTGTTTAAATTTTTTTCCCTGCCATCCCGTATAATCGAGTGTCGACTATAATCTTGATTTAGATAAATTACCTATTTTTTTATAACTGAAATTTGTCATTCAACGTTCATATACATTTTTCATGAGGTACAACTATATTTAAATAATTTAATATATCAAGAGCCTTGTACATTCAAATTTATTATCAAGAGGTACACAGAATTTTCGTTCTACTATTAGTTTTACATAATCATAGTGAAGTCTTATTCTTCTTAGTCGTTCAACTCGTGACAGCATCATAGTTCGATTGAACTGGAGGATTCACACTCCACTCCCTTTGGTCCCGAATCTTGAAGCATGTTGATTGCTGCGCCATGTGAGACAAAAGTCATCTCTTTTATTTGGTCTGCTTGATGTTTGCTAGTTCTCTTCAGGAAATATCTCCGAAGTATGAGAGAATTCTTTTTCTCCATGTTGGTAACAATCTTTTGATAATTTTGAATACTTGCAGGATGAGAGACGTTTGTGCATCGTCCATGGAACGTGCAGCATTTTCCTCTAACTCCATATTTAGAATAATAATAATTTGTATAGTGCCATTTTCGTAAAAACTTTCACCTCAAGGGCGCTGGTGGGATAGGATCCCATGGAGTGTATCGATTAAAATTATGGTTTAGTTGATGCAACATAAATTGGATTCAGAAAGGAAATAGTGGCAGATGGATTTGGCCTACCTTGATCTAAGGTCCTGGGTTGGATGACAATTTTCACCTCCACTTGATTCAGACTTTTGTAGTGAAGAACGGAGATATCACTGCACTTCCTGGTGGTGTAGAACACCGCTTCTTCGTGGTCCGGATTTTTACACACGGTGACAATTTCGGTCCACAAAAAAAACCTCTTGACAGCTCCGCGTTGAAATTCAATCTGTTCACACGTCAGCGAAATCCCTAAATGATTAGTGAGCCAGAAAAGGACAGGTATAAAGGTTTATTGGATAAACGGAATGCACGGGGAGTGCTCGACTTGAATCAACAGGCGCTTTATACATAAACTGTTTATAGTCGTACATTAATTAGTAAAGTCTGATGCACTGTTTCTTATGACGGAGGGCAAAGAGTTCCACGCTTTTGGACATGCCACCATAAATGACCATTCACTAAATTTAGACTTTTGGCAACAGTTGGTCAGTTCTACAACCCTTCTTGCTGCTGAAATAGAGGTTTACCATTCAAATTGTCTGGGATACAAAGCTCTTGAAGATACAGATGCGCCACGTTGTGTCTCCTTGTACATCAACCAGCACAATTTAAATTCAATTCTTTCAAGAAACCGGAGCCAATGTAGCTCATGTGAAAGGTATGTTAAATGAGAGAATTTAGAAACTCCATATATTATCTGTGCTGCCGCATTTAGAATGGATTGTAATCTATTGAACTGAAATATTGGCAGGCCAGCATAGATGCTGTTACCATACTCCACAATGAATAGACGGGCTGCCTCAAGAGGAAGATGTCTCCGGATACTTTTAATCTGTCTTAGTTGATGTCAGCAGGGACTGACAGTTTTGCTGATTTGTGTATTCATTGAAAGATCTGAATAAATGTGCACGTCCAATAACTTAAGTGCAGATTTATCATTTACAGATATTGATTCTTCTATTAAGTTTTGTTATTACTAGAATGCTTCTGGAATGATCCTGTCATTCACCTTCTTGTCATTGTAGATTTAGCCATAACAATATAGAATATTTCAGCTGCATGGCCTCCATGTTTTGATTCAAGCGCTCCTATGTAGATGCATAGTCTTTCAGAGAATTTCCATTTTGAAAGTCTATCAAACCAGTCAACAATAAATATTCTGGTGTTATTTTGTTTGTTTCCAGAACACGTTTGAGGCAATGTTCTACGAAGACATTCCGCCATTTTCTCTTTAATGCATAATTTTTTTTTTTTTTGTAGCATAAATAGTACGTATGAAAAATAAAGGTAATTGCTTTACTAGACGTAGTATATTCTAAAGCAATTACCTGTACAGTTTTTAAAAGTTGTAAATGTTAAGTGGTAAGTAAGTATAATGAGTGAGTTATAAAAAGTTATGTGAAAAAAAGTATAATCAGATGTTTTAAAAAGATATTGAAAAAAAGTTATAAAAATATTATTGTCTGTAATATACAATAGTCGGTGACAAGAATGTGTGGGTAGTTAGGTTAGCACAAATAACAAATTGGTTTCATTTTGCTTTCTACCCAAGTAACCACTTTGTTATTTTTGGTTTGAAGTTATTAATCACTTTAGACCCTTTAAGGTCTAGCGGCAATTTATTAAATATTCTCGGAGCACAAAATAAGAAAGTACGTTGAGCGAATTTTGTATTAAATTTTGGCACTGAATAATGAAGTAATTCCATTTATAAATAATATGCTGGAAATTACATTAATAAATGATTAATGTTTAATGCAAAAAAAAAAATTAAAATAGTGATACAACAAATTGAATGATTCTTGAAATGTTATTATGCAGAATTCAAATAATGGCATTTCATTATTTCTATGTTATATTCATAGACCGCCAAATAAATAGATACGAACTAACACAAATTCCTTGTCCCAAAGTATTAATTTTGGTGACACTCGCGCAATCGACAAGTTCCGCGACTTTTTTTAAAAATATGACTCGATTGGAATGAAAATTTAAACGCTGACAACATAATATGCATAATGTAAAAAAATACGTCTTGTTTACTGTTGCATAAATGTGTCATAATCTATATATATATATAATGTAGAATGCCCCTCGTCCCACAAGTAATGTTCCAAACTCCTCTTCCATATATGTCTATTCATTTACTAGTCTCTGATTATATTATTATTTTTTTAGACAAATATAATCTATAAAAACTGCTTTAATATATTTATAGAGTCATTGTGCATATTTAATCAAATTAATTTTGGAGATGATAGATATTCAAGGACTTTCAATTCCAATACCGCGGAAGAACCATTTGTCAAAATGTTCAAGAGAGACAAAAAAAGGTCGCAAGCCCTGTATTACCCGTACTTTCACATATTTTCCATTAAATATAATAAAAAATAGCTTTGTCTCTATAAGATATATATTATTTGTTTTATAACAGTGCCTTTTTAGGTGAAAATTCAGTAATTGTGTGTTCTTGGACATCTATCATTTCTTAACTGTACTTGAAATTCATACGTGTACTTGAATACATATACATGCACGGTGAGTACATGTCTTGGTTTTTATATATTTGCGATAAAATTCCCGCACTATCCTGCATGCGTAAAAGATATTTCAATGTTTTTATTTATTATTTGGTGATTCTTGTTGAGTCGGGAGCGTTTTGAGATGTTTCAAAAATTATAATATTCAATGACAAATGTTTTCATTATTGTAACATTCAGAAACACGTTCTTCACGTAAGTCGAGCATCGATTATAACTTTGGATGTTTAACATGCGATTTCTAAATCAATCATAGTTTAATCATTATATTATCGCCCCCCTTTCTCTCGAACGTCGTCGTAAAATACCCAAGTGTTGATAACGGTATACGTACACATATTGATTGAGCAATATTATGTCAAACAATTAATCTTTCAAAGTGTGGTCGCACAAACCTTACCACAAGCCGATTAATTACTAATATCCATTATAATATTATTACTCTTATCATTTTATTAAATATTTTTCTTAAACAATCGTTTATTTAATTTTAGTTATATATTTTAATGATTTTTTTATATATATATTATTGTTACGTAATTTGTTTTCTAAGTACGTAACTTCAGTGTACACCTCGTAATGTGAAGGTCCAAGAAATAGACTTTGTAACAGTTATACATTTATTACGATACAATACAATTTAGTACAAGGCATATCACTAGTATAGGTCAAACGATTAAACCGATGAACACGCAGAGAAAGAGCCGCGTCCTGCCATGCGCCACCCTTTATAGCTTTGCATGCACGCACGCCGGCGGTGCGGCATTCACACACAACCATACAAACCCAAGGACATCACAATTTTATATATATATATATATGTAATTAAATGTGAGTGTCTGTTTACTCTCTATATACTCCTAAACCTTTTATCCAATCTAAATCAAATTTTGCATACCTACTCTTTAGAACCCTGAGAAGGTCGAGAGGATAAAACGCCACACTCCTCTGTCCTGACACACAATTCTCGCCTCATCCACATTCATACAAGCTCACTGATTGTTGAGGCTTCTAACAGAATCATCCTCCAGTATCTGGTTTACCTGGTCGTGCCAAGTCTTCTGCGGACATCCTGTATTTCTGGTGCCATCAACACTTGCGTCATATATCATTCTTACCATTCTCTCCTCATTCGTCTGTTCCATATCACCAAACCACCTAAATGATCCTTTCTTAATCTTACTCAATATACTAACATCTAACACCAGCTTTACATTATTTCCCTATTTCTTCATTATTTACTCTGTTATAAATAGATCTGCCACATATACGCCTAAGTGATCTCATTTCCACTGCATTCAGTCTACTTTTGTTCCTCTTCTGTCAGCTCCATGCCTCACTTCCATACATCAGTGTCGGTACCAGGACTCCACTGTGTATCACTAGTCTTGCCTCAGTTGACAAGTTCCCGTTAGATATAATTCCATTCAAAGCGCCGTTCACTTTATTCCCTGCAGTCACCCTCCTTTCGATATCTTTCCGTTTCTATCAAACATACTTCCCAAATATACAAACTCATCTACTTGTTCCAAACATTCATTACCTCCAAGTATTTAGCGCGGTGTCTCGCTTTCCTCCTTCTCGAATACCATCACTTTTGACTTGCTGACATTCATAATAAAGTTGCTGTCCTTGCATACATCGTACATTCTACTCACTAGACTCTGTAGTTCTTGTTCATTATTCACCATTAGTACTGCATCATTGGCGTACAATAAACAGCATATAATAAAATCGCCCAATAATACAATAATTAACTGCAACATTTTTGCAGTAAATTTTGAACATTTATTTTATTTTATTAATCTTCAAATAATAAATAATCAAAAAAAAGGTTAGTTAAGTACATATATATTAATACAATATTTAGCACGTTGTTGGTGGGTTAAGTTAATAAATATTTAATTATCTAAACATGATCAATCATTAACAGATTATAAATAATTTATATCTGTATTTTATAATTTTATTGTTGCATTTTTTTTTATTTTGACGAGTCTAAAACCCATATCTGTCCGGCTTAATATGTAGTGGAATTATTGTAATAATCTTGAAGCTAATCAGTTTAAAAGGAGATAATTTTTTTTAAATAAATTAAAAAATATTGAAAATTCAGAGAAATTAAATGTGCAAGAAAAATAATATACATATTATTATGATAATTTATGACACATTTTGAAAACAAAACTGACATGCATGATACATTATTTTTAACCCCTCTGTGACCCGGCGACTTTCCACCGCGGCCAGCGTCGAATATACCAAAATTTATTTATCAACACGTTTTGTATTTTATTTTGTTCATGGCTGTGTCATGGGTTAATGGGAGGCGTTCTTCAAGTGTGACAATAAATAATGTTTTTCCTTTTTTTAGTTTTGATATCATGAGATATTTCATTATCTAAACTAGCTGATACACCCGGAGTCGACGTTTGTAAACTCCTCCGCACCACACTGCAATCCCACCCAATTTTTTTAGTTTGAATATTGAAATGAAACCTGTTCTGCGATTCACTTCATTTTTGATTTGTATAAAAATGTAATTTATTCCAGGGCGGATCTATAGGCTCAGGCTTTAGGTCCACCTGAAACATATCTCAATATTATCTTGAGATTGGTAGACAGAGACAAAAACTCGATCCAGTGTACACGATATTTGATTTGACAGTGAGATTTGATACCATAGGTCTCTACAACAACTATTCACTCTGAAAAGTTAGCATAAGTCATTAAAAATCTATATTAATATAAGGTATTCTAACTTACAAACATTTATGACTGACGAATGACAATAACATTTGACTTACAGCTTGGCAAATAAGTGTAGAAATTGAGTTTGAGAAATTGTTTCACCTGGAATACCAAACCACCCTTTTATTAAATGCTATATCAATAAAATAAGAAAACAAAATTTGCTACAAAAGGCGAAAATGATCAAAGAAATTGTTAAAATAATTCTGCACTCATTTGCCAAGCTGTACATGATGAGCAAGGTAAAGCGCGAGGCGGAAAATCTCTAAGATATAGTGTGTATACGGGAACTACGAAGTCATATAGTTGTCTTCGAAGAATCTCATAGCAGCAAAAATTCATATTTCAGAGATAGTCTCGAATCGAAAATATTTTTTATCATAATAGTCACTTAAGGGATGATGAACAGTAGGGTCACTGGTCGCAGTGGGGTAGTTAAGATTTTCTGCTGATAACAAATTTAAGTAGGAAATATGAAAGAGTAGAAGAATGAACAAATTAAGAACAAATATAAAACTATTTGTAGTATGTTCGATAGAATTAAAAAAAGGGTTGCTGTGATGATTTGGGCATGTGGATCGTATGAGTGACGAGGAGACGGTAAATAAAATATATGAGGCCAATGCTGAAGACAACTTCAACAAAACAATTTTAATTATTTTAAATACAAATTAAATGTATTAATTAGAAAGATATACATATAAAATCAATTTTATATAAAAATATTGAAATTGCATTAACTGATTATGCTACACCAACACAGTGCACTGACGACAAATTTTCAAATTGATACATCCATCATTTCATTATTTGAAAGCAATAGATGTATCAATTTGAAAAGTGTAAGTTTGAAAATTTGACATTAATGCCCTGTGTTGGTGTAGTATAATCAGTCAATGCAACTTCCCTGGATAGGAAAAGATCCAGGTTCGGAACCCGGTAGCAACAACAATATTTTGTGATAAAATTGACTTTATATGTATATCGTTCTCATTAATACATTTAATTTGTATTTAAAAAAATATCGCAGACCGTCTGTTCTAAATAATTACAATTTCACAATAAGAATGTGTTCTCCTTAATAATATTAATTAAGTTCATTCATAGTCCAGTGTATTCAGTGCTCATTGAAATGGTATTCTATTTTTACTCGGAAACAATTCTGATTTCTGTCTGAAATTCCTTATCGTCGTCGATATTTATGTATTGATAAAATGCTTGCGACGCACGTGTTTACTTATCAAGTTATTTAAACATATTGCTAATCGTCTGAGATTCTGTTTTGATAACTTTCATTATCAAGGTGAAATGGACAAAATATAACCAGAGGGAATGTCAACTGTGTTTTTTTATTTTTTATTATTTCAAGTCTTTTAAGTCTTTTAGGGCTTCATACATATTAATAATAATAAACAAAGAACTTGTATGTGTAAATGTTACTATTCCGTACAGGAAACAAGAATGCAGACAAGGGTGGTTTGCCTATCTCAACTCCTCTCAACCGGCGATGATGATGATGATTATGAGGTTGAAAGAAATGAAACACAAAAGATGTTCAATATTGGTACACTACGGGGACACAAATTTTTATTCAGATACATAACAATACATACATTCATATAATATTTCCTATCATATTTGCAAGTATAAAGTGACAGGCCGCCGCTGTGATGTTTTACTAAGAATGATCCCACAGGTTTTTTGGTGCCACACCGATGATTACACCTTTGAATTACCAACACGTGTCTTATCATATCGATTAATTGGCACCTCTGCTGCGTCCTCGCAATTCTGTGCAATACTGTTACCAAAAAGGAATATTATAATATACCCTGAACATAATTCTGTGATATTTTTAATACAAATTAAATTAATCAATTAGAATTTGATTACTATAGGCAATCTAAAATTGCAACATCACAACAAAAATGCATTATCAATTAAAAATTATATAAGTATCAAAGTTTATCTAAATCTAATAAAATGGATCGATTTAATTGTGTCGTCTCCTAGCGTGCATTACTCGAAGGTATTTGGGGTTCATCGCAATATAAAGTATCAAATATGCCTATAAAGTTTCCTTTCAAATATGCTTATAAAGTTTCCTCTCAAATTTGCTTTTAAAGAAAGCATTAGACACAGAGCTGGACGTCTATTTGTATTCAATATTATATTCTAGTTCCACCCGACTCTTGTACCGGAATACCGTGTGACCCTACGGTTCTTGACTGTTCCACAGGTGCGAGCGTGGAGGGACAGCGGATGCAAGGTGCCCATGTGCACCGGACGTCCCGGATGGCAGACCATGAGCTTCCGTCGCCCCGTCTACAAGGATACCCACTACAAGATACACATCAACCTGGTGGACGTGCTGGAAGTTGACGTTAAGAAGATGGTAACTTTTTTTTGTATCGGTGTATATGCGAGATGACACACACTAATGTGATCGCACTACATAAGTCTACGTAGTAGCCAAGTTGGTTAGCATATCATTTGTAATAGACAAATGTTTTTTTTTTACATGGAATATATAATTTTTGAAAGCCTCCCAGATAAAATATCACAAAATCCCATTAAAAAATTGCGTAACGTTTTATAGGAAGTTCGGATGATTAGTATCTTTGTAGTATACCGTATAAACTTGATTCCAAGGGAACTGCAGCTTATTACTCTGCTGCCGTGACTTTGTATCGGTTAATCCAACGTAATGTACCTTAATGTAACCTATCTTAAAGGAAATGTAAGGTATCGTGAGGTTACTTATATTTATTTATTTACTCATTCTTAATATAGTGCATGCATACATAAGTATATTTATATATACTCTAATATATAAACAAGATCAAAATCATTCCTTTTTACTACCGTTTATTTTTCACATATTTGCTTAGTTTCATTTTGAATCTATGTAGTTTCTCCTCCTTTCTTATATCATCTGGCATCGCACTGTACATCATCGATTTCTGAGATTTAGCCTTCTTCCTGAATGGCAGTCTCAGTATATCTTTTCCTCTTGTATGATGTTCGTGCTCATGTTGATTTGCATCAATTTTTCTTATAAATTCTGCTGATATTTTCTTAGTGAGGATTTTATAAATAAATACCATTACTAAACAAATAATGGATATCTCATAATGGAAGTATGGGTAATTATAGGGCTTACAACCTGTCTTCCGCTGGCTTAAGTGATCACTTTATATAAATATAACGTTCATCATCCTCAACCATCAATCTCCATATCTATCAAATTTTTGAAAGTTATATTAAGTTATGTTCTGAAACAGCATGTATGTCACAATGAGAATCAAATTTTTTTTTAAAATTATTTATTATTAGATCGTAAGTCCTGTATGTCGTAAGACGACCCATACTTTCATATATTTCCATTAAAATATAATAAAAAAATAGCTTTGTCTCTATGAGATGTATATTATTTGTATAATAACAGTGCCTTTGTAGGTGAAAATCCAGTAATTGTGTGTTCTTGGACATATTCTAATATTGCAAATACAATTTCATTGAAATATATTTTCTGCTTAAAGATCATCATATTCAGATCTTTTAGCATCTTCATAATATTCAATTATCTTGTGTGCACCTAATATTCTGTTATTTATGTGTGGATTTGTCTACATGTGCAGTTGTCATGTGTGCAATTATCTGGTCATCCAGAAAAACATTCTAAGCAGGGGTGGTACGATATATCAGACATGTACTTTTATTTGATTTTATATAATATTGTACAAGGTGTTGTTGAAAATATGATTTATGTTAATTTGGAAATTATATATTTTTTTAAACCAAACGCTTAACTAATTAATTTTATGACATAATTGCTGATTATTTTTTTTAATGGTTTTATTTTCAGACAGTGCGCGTAGAGCCCCTCGTCACGATGGGCCAGCTGAGCTCCACCCTGCTCCCCCTAGGCTTTTCGCTGGCGGTCACGCCTGAGCTGGACGACTTGACGGTGGGAGGGCTCGTCATGGGCACTGGCGTGGAGGCCTCCTCGCACATCTACGGTCTGTTTCAGCACACGTGTCTGTCGTACGAGCTGGTGCTAGCCGACGGCAGCATGGTCACGTGTACAAAGGTACTCTCACCTTTATTATCTGAATGGTTCCAAAGTCATAATTAAATATTAAATTATTGTACATTCAGGAAGTCTGACCGCTTACACCAAAACCTCAATATTATACACACACCCTATTCAGGCATTAACATAATTTGTAATACAGTAAAACCGCGATATAACGAACCCCGATATAGCGAAAAATGACGTATATCGAAAAAAAAATCGAAATTTAGTCCCTAAAACCAATTTTTCATACAAAAATGCATATATATAACGAAATCCCGTTAATATTTATAACGAAATCATTTTTGTCCCGTACGAAAAAATGCCAATACATTTACGTAAATTTATAACGAAATAAAAAAATGATAAAAGATGAAAATATTATTTCGCACTTACAAAGCCGCGCCGCTGCATCTGCCGTATGCGAACGGTTTAATGGCCTTTTTGGCGTCAAATTTTGGCAATTCAAACTTTTTCTTGGGTTCATAGTAGGTTCATAGTCCCATAAAACCATTTGACATAATTCTTGCGGCGTTCACTTGGACATGTTTTACGTACGCATACGCCTCTAATATGTATTGCAATCCCAGACCCAGACAGCTGGAAAATACAAAAATTAACAGGAATACGCAGAATGTTGCAGTATGTACTTATTGGGAATATCAGTCTCAGTGTAAGGTCTGTAGAGTTAAGTTTGTTCCGTTTTTAACGCGATTATTGCATGACCGAACTGAATATTTACATAAATTCATTTTCGTTTGACAATTGTTTTCGTGTGAACTCGTCAATAATACAAATAATTCTTTAAAATACTTTATGGACTATTTTTTGTGTTTCTATTAACTATTGTTTTCGTGTGTTTACTGCTATGCATACTAGTGTAGTGTAATTTATTATTTAAAGTACATTTCATAATATTTTGTGAAACCTTAAAATGGCTTCAGTACGTGATAATTCCCGCAAAACTTTAACCATGGCACAAAAAATAATGATATTGAAAGACATCGACAACAAAGTGGACAGTAAAGGCAAGATAGCCGTAAAATATGGTATTCCGGTTTCGTTTCTCTCCACAATTTTAAAAAATCGGAAGAAGATTGAAGATGCGTTTGATAGATGTAAGGCGAGCGGTTCCCAACAGCGTGTACGGCCTGCCAAATATGAAGAATTGGAAGAAAAACTGTTCGAGTATTTCTCCCAAATCCGATCAGCGAATATATCTACTTCTGGTTTAATGCTTATTGAGAAAGCAAAGTCGTTGGCTCATCAGATGGGAATTGATTTTAAGGCATCTAATGGGTGGTTAGATCGCTTTAAAAAGCGACACAACATTGTTTGCCTCGCGGTTTGTGGCGATTCCCAAAAAGTTGATGAAGAAGAAGTTTCGAGCTGGATAACAAACAATCGGCATATTTGGGAGAAATACGACGCAAAAAATGTTTATAACATAGATGAAACTGGTGTGTTTTATAACATGATGCCAGATCGGACACTAGCTCTTAAAGGAGAGAGATGTCATGGAGGAAAACGTAGTAAGGAACGCCTGACGGCCGCGTTATGTACAAATATGGACGGATCCGATAAAGTAAAGATCACAGTCATCGGAAAATATAAAAAACCACGATGCTTTAGAGGCCTTACTTTTAGCAGTTTTCCCGCTGTTACTTATTGCCATAATAAAAAAGCGTGGATGACGCGGGAAATATTTAAGAGCTTTGCTATTACGATGCAGAGAAAAATGGCAGCACAAGATCGTAAAATATTGATGATTTTGGATAATTGTTCAGCACATTACGCACCGGAAATTGTTGCGCCAAATATAGAATTTCTGTTCCTACCTCCTAATACTACGAGTGCTCTCCAACCGCTAGATCAGGGAATAATACAGAACTTCAAAAGCCATTACAGAAAAAGTTTATTGCATTCCTGTATTATACAGGTAAACAATGGCTGTTCTGTAGAAAACTTAAGAAAATGGACGGTATTGGATGCATGTCGAGCTATGAGTATAGCATGGCAATCGGTAACATCTACAACAATCGCGAATTGTTTTAAAAAGTGCGGGTTTTCTTCGCTGCCCGTAGATGAAATTGACGCCCCTCAAGCGAGTTTAACAACGGGTGAAAGAATTTTGTTGAGATCTACAAGTTACGATGATTTTATTTCTTACGACCATGAAGTGATAACGTCTGCTTTGTATGTTCCCGCGCCTCGCATTACGGTATCTGAGACGAGTGATGAGGACAAAAATGACACATTGAATGAGGAAAGCAATGAAATCTCATTTGCTTCGTTACCGTCAACTTCCGAAGTTTTTCATGCCTTAGATGTTCTCCAACGATACGTATCGGGAAGACCAGAATTACCGGTGGATGCATTTTCCCACTGCGATGCATTGGCTAAAATAATTATACGAGACAGTGAAAGAAATGTTAAAACTAAACAAGGGAAAATAAACGATTATTTTAAGTGAACAATGTTAAAGATCATTTTTAAGTGAACAATTTTATCGATTATATTTTGAAGTGGTTGCAGCCGTTACCGGTAAGTACCTTCGTAATTTATATACGACTCATTTTATAAAAATGCCACGATTCAACTGTAAAATTTTTATTTTTGAATTATTTTTTATGTTTCATGCCCAAAACTATGTTTGAAGCGGCTCTACATTTAAACACAATTAAAATATTTAACCAAACAACTAAAAATATGTATGTATTCAGTTCCCTATGGCCTTCCTCCTCCTTTGTTTGCAGAATTTGCGATCTTTTTTGAAGCCGCGCAACATTTTTTTGCGACGGCGCGTAACATATATGTAGTAGGATATTTTTTTTTTTTTTTTTTTTTTTTTTTTTTATTTCGTTATATGTGGGAATTCGTTATAACGAATTTTTATTTTTTGGTCCCTTGGATTTCGTTATATCGCGGTTTTACTGTATAATATAAAATTTCATCAGAAGTGCAATACACATAGAAAAAATTATATAATATCAGCATGTTTTTCATAATCAAAATTAAAAATAAATATAAAATGTGAAGTAAAGCAATTTATCTGTCACCACTGAATTGAGACATAAAAAATGGTAATAATGTAGTCCTATAAAGAGTTAAATTTACAACAAAAATGTTGAATACCTCCGCATATTCATTCTCCAAAGAATGCATGTGTTCTGACATTACCACTGTAAAAGAACAATGAATTGTGTCTCGATGACCTCAATGGTGCGTGAAAGTCAAGCAGACCAACAATCTGGGGGCAGTCTATCATACCATTGATGATCCTGTATAGAAATATAAGGTCGGTCACCATAAGTCTCACTGATAATTTTAACATTTGCAGATGGCTAAGTAGATAATTATTAAAGATATCCTCAGAGTGTATATTTAATTTAAAATTAATGAATCTTAAAAACTTTCTTTGGATTCTTTCAACCGCCGTCGAGTGAACAATGAAGTGAGGCGACCATATGACCGAATTATATTCTACCTGAGGTCTGACCAGAGAAGTGTAGAGGACTTTATAAGTGTGCAGGTCTGAAAAGTTTTTCGCAGTCCGCAAAACAAATCCCAACATTTTGAGACCTTTATTTAACTCACCAGATATTAGATATGAATATTGTTTTAAAAAATTCAATTTGAATTTATTTATAGTTAAGAGATTTTAATTTATATTCTCTTTGCCTGTTTACACTGAATGAGCAAAAATAATCATTATTCTTATAGGACGACAATCCTGACCTTTTCTACTCAGTGCCCTGGTCACACGGCACCCTGGGATTTTTGACCGCTGTGGAAATACAAATAATCCCAGCTAAAAAGTAAGCTTAACATTATTATAATTTTTTCTAGTATTTAATAAATTAATCTTTAAGATGTTTGATGATTACGTAAAATTCAGGGAATCTTGTTTTTTATGTATAATTTAATCATCACAGTGATGTAAATTGCAGGAAAAAATGTAAAATCAGGGTTTCAATTTAATAAATCCAACTTTTTTTTAATGAAAAAAGGTGCCGGAACTCACGTCTTGATTTTCTATTAAAAAAATTATACATTCAGTTCTTAACATACATTCACAGGAAATGTTTGTATTAAATTCCAAAGTCCACCTGGACCAAACATCAAATTTTCAATTGATTTTTAAAACTTAGAAAATCCTTCTAAGGCCCGGTTGCGTCATCCTCGGTAACCATAAACTTTACTTTTAAACTTAGTTTATCCGAAAACGCGTTGCATCATCTCATTTTTGTCGCTTACTTTTAACTTTAACTATAAACCGCCGAAAATCTCCGCTTAAATGTAAACTTTACTAATGCACATGCGCACTGCGCGCGAGCCACTGACAGATGTCACCGAAATCGAGTATTTTTCAATTTTAGACACTGTAGTATCGAAATGTACAATATTATGTCGGATAGCAGTGATATCGCAGACTTTTTTGATAATAAACTAATTATACAGTATATTCTTAACAGGAAAAGTAAAACTTGGACCTCGGCACATAATTTTTTGCGGGAAGAAATGGGTTTTAAAAAATCTTTTTCCGATAACGGATTGCATCCACTGGATTTGTCATCTAGGGCACATTTGCATTATGCGCATCCACTTGACATCCGTCATTAAAAGCATTCTTTTAAATTTTTCGACGTCGTATTATTGAAATGAACATTATTATGTCAGATAGCACTGATACCGATTCTTCTGACGATCAAATAATTGTTCAATACATCCTTAACAAGAAGAGCAAAATCTTTTAGGCCACAAAGTGATCATTTTATATGGGAAGATATAGATTTTATTGTAAGATTCCGCCTGTCCAAAATTATGGTTAGGTAACTGGTCTTGCTTATTTCAGACAATATAATGTCATCTAAAGTTATCTACTTCATAGGTATATAATAATATTTTTGATAAAGATCAGAAATCATGCAGTTCGTCCTGTAAACCAGGTCTCGATAACTTTGCATTTCTATGCCACAGGATCAATGCAAAGATGCACGGGTGATATATCTGGTGTACACAAGAGCACTATTTCACGGATTGCGAATAAAGTGAGCAGAGTAATAGCCGCTCTCAGATCACAATTTATGTATACCTGTATCTACCAAAGAAATTCAGCAATATCTGAATCAATTCTTCAACATTATAAAATTTCCAAACACGATCGGTGCAATAGATTGCACTCATGTGGAAATCCTATTTCCAGGAGGAAATAATGCGAAATACTATCAAAATATAAAGGATTACTTCTCCATTAATGTGCAGGCAGTAATAGATGCCACAATGAAATACACAAATGTTGTTGCAAGGTAGCCAGGCTCAACACACGATAGTATTCTAGTCATTCTACATTAAAAGGGCAACTAGATGATGGTATTTTTAATGAGAAACATCTCATTGGTGACCGTGGTTATCTACTCAAACCATACTTACTTACTCCATTTACAAATCCAATATCTGTGGCAGAAAAACTATATAACGAGAGCCAAATCAGGACTGGGAATGTTGTAGAAAGAACATTTGGGGTGTGGAAAAGGCGTTTCCCCGCAATAGGTATGAAACTCAGGCGGAGTATTGAAAGAGTGGAAGCAGTCATTATAGCCACAGCAGTGCTGCATAATGTTACCGAGTCACCAGACTTTGTGACAATATTATATGAAATTGACTCTGAACCTGCACAGGATGGAAATAATGTAAGACGAGATCTAATAAATGGCTATTTTTCCCAATTATTAAACCAGCCATAGCATTTCATTTATTTATTCTTAATATTGTGCGTACAAATGTAAATATATATGTTCTAATATAAATAAGATCAAACTTATCTTACACATATTGGCTTAGTTTCATTTTGAATCTATGAAGTATCTTCATCTGGCATTTCATTAAAGATCTTCATCGCTCTGTACATCATTCATTTCTGAGATTTAGCCTAAATTGTTGTCACATTTATTTTACAATAATATTGGATCTATAATAAAACAATTCTTCCTCTGTAAAAACTCTTTTATTATATTTATATATATATACCTTTTAACATAAATCACATACAGAAATTACCATCATAAATTGAGTAAAGTCAAGTAAGTAAAATTAAAGTCAATAATTAGAAACTGTAAAGCCATACGACATAACTACACATTATTATTTTAGTAAATAGAAAAACGGTTTATGTTAATACCTTAAAATGAAAGGGGGTGAAACCACATTAGCTAAATACAGCAAGGCAGTAAACATTTAAAAATAGAGAAATTGTTAATGTTTATAAAATTAAAGAAGTAAATTATTTAATTAATTACATATTATTTTTTTCTTTGACTAATTTAAAATTTAGTTGGGCCAAATATCTCTCAGCTTGACTACATGCAGTTCTTGTGTATTGTCTATTTGTTCATTTGGGGTGATTGAATTCATTTTGCGTTTTGATTTATCTGCGAACAAAGAAAGGGTATATATTATAAATGAAATAATTAAACTAAATAAAAGCATTATCGATATCTAATATTTATATTTTATTACATTATGTAAGTGTGCATACACCAGAAAATTAATTAATTATATTGTGAATTATCATTCTGTGCATTTTTTTGAGGTGATGCCATGAGTTGGTATTTGAATGCAATGCCAAGATATTTAGACTTGAGGCCTGTGCTCAACATCTTCCACCTATGAACATACAAACATATTACATTTGTATAATTGATCTGCTTACAATTGGGGTGTGCATTATTTATTTGTTTTTAAAAGGTAGCATATTAAATGCAAAATGAGTGATAAGATTTGCATTGCAAGGCCTTGCAGAGTACTTACAGTTAGAATCTGTATCATCATCAAATACCGAAACCCGCTATCCATTCACATCTGCATCATACCTCGTATCCATTCTGCTGTTTCTTGCTTCGTCTTGGATTCTCTGAATAAATATTAAAAATAATGTTTACTAATACGTAATTTACAACATAAACTTTTAAATATAGTTAAAATACAAGAATACTTACTTTATATTGACATTCATCGTTCAAAAACGGTCAATTGCTCATTTCGGGAAAGCAAACACACCAATTTAACGTAAACGTCAAATGTCAAATGAAGCGTTCTACACGTGTTGCCATAAGCAAAATTACTCGCGCGGCATTTGTTTTTGAAAATGAGATTTTAAGAGGCCTATGTAATTGCTACACTGGATAACTATAAACTTTGTTGACGCAACTCGATTTCTGTCAAATTATTTGAATCTCGTTTAAAAGTAAACGAGTTTGAATGTAACCGAGTTTGAATCTCAGTTATAGTTACCGAGGATGACGCAACCCGGCCTTAATAGGTCTATCAATTAAAAAAATGAGCTCCATACTGCGGCGGCCTTGTATTTATTCAAGTTTGGTGGACGTGCGCCGTTAGCAGCGCCCGCCACCCCAAAATCCCTCACCGAGCCAATCAGGGCGCGTTTACAAGCCTGACCGCGCCCTAAGTGACGCGGTGGTCGCCGCCGCCTGCAGGCCGAATAGCGCAACATCGCTTCATTTTTCGGTCGCGGGCTGACAGGCGGCAGAAATCGTTTCCCGGAGACTAATAAATATAAATATAGGCTAAAACTAACAAGGGGGGATATCACGAGTAGGGAATTCTGTAGTGAATATCGTGACCCGTGATATCCCGTAATAAGAATTATCCCGCCAGTGTTCCTTTTTGAGTTATTCTAGTTTTTTGGTAATTTCGTTGGTCTGAAAAATGGTCGTTAAGTGAGTTGAGCGGAGGGCCCATTCTCACTGCCCTGAAAAGGCCGTTTAGAAAAATGTGAACACTGGCGGGATAATTTGTATGGGTTTATTTCTACTGTGTCCACGGCACTAAATAAAACCAGATTCAAATAACATAGGCGGCGTACCGACGGGTGGGCAAAGGTTTATTGTATTCCCAATCCCGCGGCACGCTGCGCAAAGTAAATAATAATTTATAAAATTATTAATCAATAAATAAGCAACAATTTCAACTTATAATAGTAGTGTCTGTGTGTCATAAAATAAGTAACAAATTCACATTGTGGTAATAGTCTCTGTGTGCAACAGTTCTGCTGCGTAGAGTGATGATCCAATCATTTCTTTCATATGATTCATCCATCTTGCAGGGTAATCATTCGCACTCTCTTGCCTTCAATGGTGCTGAGTTTGCATTGCCTATCTTCACTTTATCATGTGTAATTTTTGGAGAACTTAAGTATTATATTAAATAAAATACAATCACTTTGTATGAAATCACGAATTTTATTACACTTCAACCGGTTTCGCTTAGCTCAAGCTTCGTCAGGACGTATTTAAAACTAACAATAAATACAAAAAGAATGCACTTATATATGTATTCATAAAGAGGGAGATAGAATATAAAATTACATGTGAAAGAGAGAGACAGTATACATATACCAGTTAGATAGAACATCAAGGGAGACAGAATATAAGATTATATGCGAAAGAGAGAGACAGAATACATATATAGATAGTCGAAACATTAAGGGAGAGGAAAATACAGTGTTGATGGATATTAAATTGATTTTAAAGGAAACATACCTAATATTGGGCTAATTGGTAAATTAATTTGATTATTAAGAATTGATCCACTATTTACTGCCTTTTTTATTTCGAGGGCTTCTAAATTGTCTTATATTCTGTTTACCTTGATGTTCTATCTAACTGTATATGTATTCTGTTTCTCTCTTTCACATGTAATTTTATATTCTATCTGCCTCTTTATGTATATATGCGAATGAGAGAGAGATTTAAGTACAGATAGAAAATATTTAAGTAGTATTTTCCATCTAAGTTTGTCTTGTTTTGATTTGATAGGCTGGAGAATAGTTAAAGATTTTAATTATATTCAATCCTATTAGACATATAACTTGTTCATTCTTCAGGAACATATTGGTAACACATATAATTTAACAAAATCTACACAGTTTTATAATTTATTATTCCATATAGACAACGCGAGGCGCATTCTCCAAAAAAATGGCCCGGGTGACTTGCACATTTTATGGTCCTATTCGTTAGCTTATACCAAAACACAGTGTAGTGCTGTGATGATGGGTCCATTGGTCAGTAAGAATTAGTTCCTCATTCGGATGGTTTGTTGGTTGAATTGGCACAGGTTAAATATTATGTTCCAGGCCGATTTTGTTTGGCCGCCATTTTGGTTTGGTCAGTTCGCATTTGGTAGTCGTAGAGAGTAGTTGATTACAATTTATTATGGAGCATCTAACGTCTCAACAACGTGTTGAAGTCATTAAAACATTTTATCTAAATAATCGTCGATTCTTGGGAAAAAATCATCATGAGCGATGAAGCTTATGAAAATTATTGGGGCACTGAAAATCCTCAATTGATACACCGATGCAGAGTTACTGTATAATGGGCCATGTGGGCCGGCGGAATCATTGGGCGCTATTTTTTCAGGATGCAAGAGGCAATGCTGTAACCATTAATGGTGATCACACACGTGCAACACATGTGGTTTCGACAGGACAGCGTCATTTCACACATTTTGATTCTGATTTTGTGAGAAATTTCAACATCGGCCTGGAACATAATATTCACCTGTATACGAATTTAATGAATAGTGGAACATGTTAAAAGATAAATCTATTAAATTATTAATATTTCAACGCAATAGTGTCTAGTAAATTAATGACAGATTTTGTATATTTTTCCGTAGCTCAACAGGATCGGCTCATGGCACAAGCCGTGGTTCTTCACACACGTGCGAGGCATCAAGCACGGCCACATTGAGTATATTCCCATGAGAGACTATTATCACAGACACACGCGCTCACTCTTCTGGGAACTGCAGGTAGGCTCAAGCGTTGCTTTGCAACCTTTAAAATACCACAATTATTTATTATTTCCAAGTTTTATTTTTAATATTAAAAAATGTTTTATTACATCCAGGACATAATACCGTTTGGCAACAATCCCTTGTTCCGGCTGCTACTGGGTTGGCTGATGCCCCCGAAGGTGTCTCTACTGAAGATCACGCAGACGGCAGCCGTGAAGAGGCTGTACGAGAAGTGTCACATTATCCAGGATATGTTACTGCCCGTAGACGCGCTCAGGCCGGCGCTACAAACCTTCCATCGGGAAGTCGAGGTCAGTAGTTTTCCTAGAGCCATTGTCGGATTTTAATCCTTCACATTTATTTCTAGAATTTCATTCCAATCCCTGGGTCTGTTTGGAAATCAAGCAACTAGCCATCTTGTTCATATTATGTGTGGAAAATAAAAAAATACTATATTTTGACTGATCTAAACCAAACTCTTCAGGATCAAGCCATTCCATCCCCTTTCCCGATATATTAATTATCTGTTTCAAATTTTGCTGTATTGTACTCTAGGATTTTATTATTATAAAATATTGTCACCACTTTTGGATAGATAGCGCTCACCCACCTCTTGTTACTATTTAGAGCCTGCACAAAATAAAGGCATCTCTCAACAATGTTCTCTTTTGTCTCCCTTGATGTTCTATCTAACTGTATATGTATTCCGTCTCTCTCTTTCACATGTAATTTTATATTCTATCTCTCTCTTTTTGTATATATAAGTATACTCTTTTTGTATTTATGATTAGTTTTAAATACGTCCTGATGAAGCTTGAGATAAGCAAAACCGGTTGACGTATAATAAATTTCGTGGTTTCATACAAAGTGATTTTATTTAATCTAATATGTCAAACCACAAACTGGTTGCTTTCTACGAAAATACAAAATATTCAATGTGTTCTGATCTATGATTCAAGCGCGATGCACTTTTATCCCTTCCGCGCTGCCATTCTTGCCAACATGCGTACGTCACACATTCACTACATCATGATACATTACAGTTATGTTATTCCAGGTGTATCCGGTGTGGCTGTGCCCCTTCAGGTTGCCCAACCTGCCGGGGATGGTGCAGCCAAATGACACGCGGACCGAGTACCAGATGTACGTGGACATTGGAGTCTACGGAGTGCCCAAGGCTGAGGATTACGAAACGGTAAATAAATGGGTGACGTAATATGTAGATGTTGTTTTTTTAATTTTTTAAATAGAAATTCGTTCACGTAATATTAATATATTCTTACTAGGCTAAATGCTTGTACTATAAAAACAAGACTAACTTGCTGGTCTCCTGGAATGAGATTCGAACCCTCCACATGGTCACTAGGCGATTGTCTTAACCACATGAGTAACGAGGATGTCGTTTAAAGTCATTACTTTATCGAGCCCGCCATTTATGTTGATTTTTTTCTGAACTGGATCGTCTTCCATTTAATGAAATGTCATCAACACTTTTTAATATCTAACATCAAATGTGAAAAAAAAATTGATTAATTTTTAATTTTAGAAACCGATTATAATTAAATAATTATAATTATTATCTAGGTACCTATGTACAATTTGAATCACCTTATTATTTTAAATGTATATTAATTTAATCATCTTATAGCTGAATTTCAATGTAGATTTCTTTGTTTTCTATTTTTTTTTTTTAGTCATATACAATTTTAAAGGAATTTAACACTTCTCTTCAATGAAATGTATGAATAATTATATAATCTAACTGATGCAGCACAAATTTATGAACACCTGTAGATTAATACAATATTATATTCATGTTTTCTTAATACTTTTTTAATATTAAGGTTAAATCAACTCGCAAGATTGAAGAATTTGTCATCAACAACAAAGGCTACCAGATGCTGTACGCCGACACGTACACCACGCGGGAAGAGTTCAGGACCATGTTCCACCATCAGCTGTACGATCAGATGAGGAAGAGACTGGGATGCGATGGAGCCCTGCCGGAACTGTACGACAAGGTCAACAAGAATGCTCGCATCTAGTTCAATTGTGGATTTTTTTTGGTCTCATCCGAAGCCATCGTGAGGAGTTGATTTTAATCATGGAGAATTTCTTTTACCGATAGTTAACATTTTTGGGAATTTTACATTGATAGTAAATAGTGTAAAATTGTATACAGGAATTTGTTATCACAAATTATAACATTTTAGATTGTAGGGTGATCAGTAAGTAAAAGTCGCTTGTGTTATCAGTAGTCAATTTTTACTATTACCCGTGGTAAAAATCGATTACAGATTGTTGGTATGTTAAATTTACTATTGTCAAAGACAATCTTGTCTCTCAGTGTGGCAAGGCGAATAATCATGAAATATGATTTATTTTATACTTTATTTGTGGCTTTATTCGCTCCCGCGTTCGAGACCTGTCACTTCGGTGGTGAATTTTTTCGGATCGTGCGCTAATGTATATTAAACAACGATATCGTCATCACTAAAATGAATGATCAATTGTCGTTTACTGCAACTTTCAAAGTATCAATGTGACAGATGTCTTTTAAAACAGTTGTGAAGAGTCCGAATTCACATATTTACTGTCGTATATCGGAGAGTAAAATGAGTTTACTACTGGATGTACTTTCGAGAAGTTAATATTTTTTTACCAACGATCAGACAACCCGTTTTTGCAAAAAATTGTTCTTATCACACAACCGGCCCTATGTCAGTCATTTATCCAATAAATAATATGAATAATAATACTACTGCTTAAAAGGTGCAAAACATGTGTTTCTGTTTAAATTTTTTTTTAAATAATTAACCACCTACAGTGCAGTAACATTAGTGTTTCCATTTTCAAATTTGAGACAAAAAATAGACTCGTATTTGAAAAGGTGTTTTTAAAATGTGTCTATCTAATTCTTATGTCAAATGAAATTGGATCTTCACTTGAGTTTCTTTTCAAATTTAGGTATATGTGATACAGGAGGATATATATGTAAGATCTTCCTCTTCATCATGAGCTCAACGCTGAACATCATGGTCCCCTGATACATCTGAAACTAGGTGCACAATACGTTTCTATTCCTCCCGGTCTTGAACCGTGTTGATGGCAGCGTTTAAAAAGGACCCTGTTAGTTTCTTTATTTGGTCTATCCACCTTGCAGTAGACTGTCCCCTTTCTCGTTTACCCTCAAAGCTTCTCGAAAGGTGAGGTAGCGTTTAGTCGATACATTGCGGGACATAAATTTTTAAAAATCTACTTACAATTTTTTCTACTAATTATTTTTATCAAATTTACCTAAAACGATAATAATTGGATTTTTTAACGAATATCCTGTGTACGCAGATAATGTACAAGATATCAATTTATAAGAATATATGAATTAATTGGTATTATTTTTAATTTTTTACGTGTTAGGCCTAGCACGCACTGCGGTTAAACGCGTGCGGTTTTCACTAGAGATGGGAATTTTTACAGATTCCGATACAATTCCCGATATTTCTTTAAACTTCCGATTCTGATACTATTCCCGTTTCTTATTTATTGTCTTGTATATAATTAAAACTTAAATTCATTATTTTTTCATTGTGTCAGTAAAAATTTTAGAATTGTCCTGTCAATAGTAAAAACCGCATGCGTTTAACCGCAGTGCGTGCTAGGTCTTAGTGGTAAGATTTTCTCAAAATATTGAGAAATTTATAATTACTTCATTTGTAATGAAAAATAATTATTTTTGTTAGTCATACTGTTTTTAAATCTATTTTATTGCATGTGAATTTGATGAATATATGTATACAGATTTTATTACGCACAAATGTATAGTTTATGAAATTTATATAAATTGTTAATTAATTTTTATTTTTACAAATTTTATATATTTTTATAATTAAAAAAAAGTTACCAAAATTTTTTTTTTTCATTTTAATTCGTAAACCCCATCATCAAGAATGTTTAAAAAATGTGTGTGGCAATTTAATTCCTGGAATGTCCTTTAAAAAAATATATGTGTAAAAAAACTACTGTCACTTTCAAAGTACATGCATCTTATACACTGACTCGGACGGCGTTCCCATTTCTGGAAGCAAGTCTGGTACTGTCGAGTACCTGTCTCAAATTTTGTTGGATATCAGTTGTTCCGTACAGGAAACAAGAAAACAAGGGTGGTTCGCCGATCTCAGCTTCTCTCAACCGGCGATGATGATGATGAAATGAAACACAAAAGATGTTTAATATAAGCGCGACAAAATGGAGAATGCCTGCCGCAGCAAAATACTCCTGTTTTTGTTCAAATTCATAACAATACATACAGTCATTTCGCAAATATGTAAAGCCGCGACAGCCCGCCGCTTGGGACATTCTTCTAAGACGTCTTTGTTTTCCTAAATCTATCCCACTGGTTTTTTGGCGCCGCCGATAACTACACCTTGAAATTATTAACACGTGTCTTATCATATTAATTAATATAGTGCCTGCTCGGCGAGAAATTCCTGTGCGATACATCAGTTATATTAGAAAATCTTTGTCCCTTCAGCGCAGTTTTTAATTTAGGAAATGGTCAGAAATCCCAGGGAGCTAAGTCAGATGAAGAGACAGGTGATCGCTTCTTTTTTTGCCAGAAAGTCTCACAGTGAGCATACTATGACTGGTAAAAATGTTGATCACCCATTTTTATGACAAGGTGCACACGGATATGTGCCCATTACATATTATGAAAGTGGTCTAAGTCATGTTTCTTTCGTTTCGAGATATTTAAAGGTTTGAATTGATTAAAAAATATTTTTATATTGCGCAACACAATGTTTCAAAATTTATTTAGTTTTCAACAAATAAATTTTGAATATAGCTTATAAGGAAATAAAACAATTTAAGGTTGATATGACTTACTCTATTACAGTAAAACCGCGATATAACGAAATCCAAGGGACCAAAAAATAAAAATTCGTAATAACGAATTCCCACATATAACGAAATAAATAAAAAAATCTTACTATATGTTACGCGCCGTCGCAAAAAAATGTCGCGCGGCTTCAAAAAAGATCGCAAATTCTGCAAACAAAGAAGGAAAAAGGCCATAGGGAACTGAATACCTACATATTTTTAGTAGTTTTGTTATTAAAACAGATAAGCAAATGGATAATCAAAGGAATTAAATTAAGAACAGAACCTATTCAACACTAATTGGAAGATATTTTTGTAAATTCCAGAATATTGCAAACACAAAACAATATTTTAATTGTGTTTAAATGTAGAGCCGCTTCAAACATAGTTTTGGGCATGAAACATAAAAAATAATTCAAAAATAAAAATTTGACAGTTGAATCGCGGCATTTTTATAAAATGAGTCGTATATAAATGACGAAGGTACTTACCGGTAACGGCGGCAACCACTTCAAAATATGATACTATGAACCCATGAAGATGTTTGAATTGTTTTACTACCTTGTCGGCAGACCGCCGCGCACCGCCGAGAAGGCTGTGCGCGGCGTTTCCGTTCGCATGCGGCAGATGCAGCGGCGCGGCTTTGAAGTGCGAAATAATATTTTCATCTTTTAACATTTTTTTATTTCGTTATAAATTTACGTAAATGTATTGGCATTTTTTCGTACGGGACAAAAATGATTTTGTTATAAATATTAACGGGATTTCGTTATATAAATGCATTTTTGTATGAAAAATTGGTTTTAGGGACTAAATTTCGATTTTTTTTTCGATATACGTCATTTTTCGCTATATCGGGTTTCGTTATATCGCGGTTTTACTGTATCAAAATAAACACTAGCAGAATACTGTTGAACGTCGTAACAATACACTGAATATAACGCTTTAAATTTTTTACAATTGTTACAATTTGCATCACATTATATTAATTTAAAACAATGTGACGCGAAATAATTGATAATCTCATTTCTTGACTTAGACCACTTTCATCATAATGGGCACATATCGACCCCTCCTACTTAAAGTATTGTAAGTAAAAAATGACATTTTTAATCATTCTAGTATTTTGCATGTATTTGTTGCTTATTTATTAGGCAGATTTAAAATATATATATATATATATATATTGTATTCTATGATGTACGTACTATTAAATATAATATTAAAAAATTACAGCCATTTAAAAATGTATCTAATACGTGCAAAATACTAGAATAATTAAAAATGTCATTTTTTACTTACAATAGGAGGGTCGATATATGTATCTGTCATATAAAAAATAATTATTTTGATTTTAATATAAATTAAATGAATCGACTAGAAAGATGTACAGAAAAAAATCTATCTATCGAAAAAATATTAAATTTCTACCGAGATTCGAACATGGACCACTTTCTATCCGAGGAAAATAATTATATTAAAAAATAGAATAGTAGATATATAAATTGGAAATATTACAGAATATAAGTTCGAAAATGTATTTGATTGCTCTAGCGAAAATGGAGAATGCGCTTCCCCAGATAGAAAGAGGTCCAGGTTTGAATTCCGCTAGCAATTAAATATTTTTTTATTGATAGATTTTTTCTGTATATGTTTCTAGTTGATTCATTTAATTTATAATACAAATTAATGTATTAATTAGAAAGACATACATATAAAATCAATTTTATCGAAAAATATTGTTGCTACCGGGATTCGAACCTGGATCTCTTCCAATCCGGGGAACGTGCATTAACCGATAATGCTACAGCACACAGTGCATTGACGACATATTTTCAAACCTATGTTACACTTTTCAAATTGATACTTTTATCGTTCCATTATTTGAAAGCCATCTGAATAATTACAACTTCACAATAAGAATGTGTTATCCTTAATAATCATTTAATTTATATTAAAATCCTCAGAACTATGTTCTTCATATAACTTCATAACAAAAATGTGTTCTCCTTAATTATTTGGATGCTTATAACATCGATATCACCCTCTTCCTTAGTCAGATTGCAGTTATCTGAAGATAAGCCCCAATATTGAATATTTTTTTTGTTATTTTAGAATATTATTGGCATTGGACAATTAATATATTTAATATGGGCAAGAAACTGAAGAAAAAAGCATTGTACTATTTAAAAAAAAGTTATGAACATAAAACAAAAACAAGGAAAAATCATTTACATGTTGTATCAAAGAATGTTATTAATCAATATCAGTGAACAAATCATTGTAAGCTTGGCACATTCTCACTATAAGAGAGCGTAGTTCAGAATTGGTTCGACTTGTAGGAATGCTGAAGAGAGGTTGCGATCGTGATACTCGCACGATGACAATTTATAAAAAAATTGACCTGATAAGTATCTCGTCCAAGCTCGTTAGCCAACCTTATTCGCCATCTTGTTTCAAAATGGCGGGTGTTTAAACAATTTTAAAAATGGAGAAAAAAAAAGTAAAATATTATCGAATTCTAGTCAGTGCCGAAAAGGATTTTGTGAGGCTGATACACTCATGTCAGGTACGCGCGCCGGTGTCGCGCGCGCACAACGCCGCCCGCAGCAGCGGGGCGTTTGAGAATTAGATATACGATAGCTAGGAGCCGTTTGTGGTGGCAGGAGTAACATCAATAATAAAAGTCTTGTGAACCTACAGAAGTGTTATTTTATGGAGATCCCTGAATCCACCAAAGTACACTTATAACAGATTTTTTGACAATAATCCTTTGAATGGGTTTTACAAAAAAAAAACACCCCCGCCGACGGAAGGGAGGATTGTTAAATTAAATAAACAGAGCGAAATAGACAGAAATTCGGGGCTGCTGGTGTAGTTTTATATCGCCTGTGTAGTGCTGGGATAAAGTTAATATTATCATTCAAGGATTCTCACGATGATAATGAAAGCAACAGTCCAGGCTGCCGAGTATTCATAGCAGAAGTAACGTTGCGGAGCCGAGAATGGGAATGTTACAGCCGCCATTGACCGCGAAGCGGCCACTATAAGGCACCCGCCTAGTCTAACAACGAGCAATTGCTTTCTAATTGTTATTACACTCATATTTCGCTTTACAGCCTATGTACATTCCGGGGAAGTCGGCCGTAAAGCGAAATGCTGTATAATCATCTAGAATCATTTATTTTTATTCAAATTTCATAGGATTCTTTCCAAATTGACAGAAAAATATGAAAATCAGTAAGTAATCTAATTGGGGCCTGAAGATGAACATAAAGAAGACCGTGACATCGTGCTGACCTGGTTAAAATACCTAGTCCAACATTTTGCATTGTTTTAGTACTTTGCGCTGCGTTTTTCGTCGAAATCAGTTTGAAGGAAGATGTATATTTCTTGTTAGAAATGAAAAAGTGTATGTAGCGATCATAATTCATATCCACCGCCATCTCAGTCGCCATCGACGCTAGCGACAGCGCTGCCGGCTGCTGCTACAAGCCTGGCTCGATATTTCACCGCCAGCAGTCTCTCCAGTTTCATCGTTTCACAACGGCGGTCTTGCCGGCTCACGCTCGCCGAGCAAGACCGCCAACTCGCTTCATTTCATTTCATAAGACACGTGCACCTTCTACATCTTCATTCATTCTTTAATTATATCTGTCTTCATTGTTTTTATCATACCGATAATAAACATCTCAACACACGCAATTGACATTTATTTCATTTAACCACCGTCCTAACCACCAAATGTTTATTTATTTATTCATTTATTCATGTGTG
The DNA here is from genome assembly GCA_031772225.1 of Eubasilissa splendida. Lineage (NCBI taxonomy): Eukaryota > Metazoa > Arthropoda > Insecta > Trichoptera > Phryganeidae > Eubasilissa > Eubasilissa splendida. Next base: position 5,850,329 of record CM062870.1, read on the forward strand.
TCCAGACGAGGCCACGCGGTCCATGAGAGAGTTGAGGCCTAAGGATGGCCTTGTATAAGAGGAGCTATCAAAATTTTGAAAATTCTATATGTATATGTTATTACATGAACTCGCTTCGAGTACCACTACAACATCACCATCTATCGACCAAATTTGATAATTAATTTTTCCTTGAAACGGCACAAAACGACTCAACGAGAATCTGATTTTTGTTGAAAATTAATTAAATATTTTTCTTATTTTGACCCAATATATTATTTTAGCAATATTTGGATATGTTCAAGATTACTGTAATTAGTTTCTATATTTTCCATTAAATATAATAAAAAATAGTTTTGTTTCTATGAGATATCTGATATTTATTTGATGTCAATTCTTCATTACTGTAATACACAAATAATTCGTTTTATATAACAAAGTATTTATGTTAATGTGCCTACATATCTGTTTCATATAAAATGTATATCTGATTGTGAATTTTTTAACACATTTTCGCGTTAACGATTTAATGAGGGTACATTGCTTGTGTAAACAAATGCTACCTTTTATTTATACAGTTTAATTATACAATATATTACCTACCTGCTTTTACGAGTATACCTGCCGTCCGTCTACTTACATTTTGGGTTCAAAAGGGTAATTCATATGTTGTTTACGTTTCAATTAATTTGTTTTGGTTTAATTTTTGCAAATATGGTTTGACAGGTCAATTTGACTGCAATTAGGGATATTTTACAATGAAATCCGATACCCTGAATTCTTTTGAACGACAACACAATTTGTATTAAATATAAATTAATAATGGTATGTTTGTTGGTACTGAACTAACATATATATCTACATCATGTGGGATACTCTGCACACGTGCGTCTAGCAGGTATTCAATAAGAACACTTCTCGGAACATATTATTACATTTCATTTATTCAATGGACCATTGAGTAAAACTTATCGCGAAAAATGTGCTTTTTTCTTTGTGTTTTATTTTTACCTTTACCGGTAGGCGCTTCAAAAATCTTTTTTCATGTTAATCCAGTGCTCTGCCATCTTAGCTATTCCCCTAGTGCCAAAATGTTGTATAATGCTGAGATTTTAATGCATATACTGTATTATTTATACATTCTTAACATTAAATTAAATTAAATATAAATCGCAATCTTCATTGCTAGATGAAAGCCTCCCCAAGTATCTCCCACTTTTCTCTCTCCATTGTTGTCCGCTGCCATATATTTCAGCACAGTTTAATGATTTCATCAGTCCAGCGGATTTTAGGACGGCCTTGTTTCCCCAACGACTGTCTGTATTTCCATTTCATTTTTGAGTTGGGTCATATTGAGTAGTGATTTCTTTGGCAAAATTTGAAGGAAACTGATACGTTACATTGAATGTTTCATGTCAATTGCATTTCGGGATATTTCTTGCACATTCATGTATATATATCCGCTGCCGGGAGTTTTAAAAACGAATTCTCCTAATTTCACCAGATTTTTTAACACCAAAACAAAAATCCAAAGAAACATAAAATGAGCAAACGCGCGTACTCTACTACTCTTATATACCTGCTTATGTATTTCTTGGAACTGCATGTTTTTTCAGCTTTCTCTTTCTTTCGTAAACACGCATTCTTTCTTTCACGCTCACAGTGTAGACTAGACTCTAGAATATTCCACAGGCGGTACCGACATTCTAATATTATTTCTTCCAGGTTGGTAATTGCTCCGTAGCAAAGTGAAAATATAATTACATCTGCGACATTACGTCGCCATGACGAATATTTCTTACAATTATGTTAGTATAATGTCAAAGTGTTTGACATAAGCGGTCTTGGATACCGTGTATTATAATATTGTCTTTGTAGGACGACTTAAAAACAAATTATTTATGCATTATGTACATTAAAGATTGGTCGAGGATTTCAATTATAATTATTGACGTTAGTTGCGAGCCAGAAATCAAACGGCGCAAAGGTTGACGAAACGTTTTATGTCCAGACTTGACAAAATGTGTAAAGATCGCGGTATTTCCATGACAGCTTCTACAATCAATATTTATATATGGTGTGGAATCGTGGACCCTGAAGGCGAGAGAGAGAAGACGGATATGACTGATTCTCAATCACTTTTTGGGTATCTCGCGAGAAGACAAGACAGCTTGGAGAAGGACGGAGAGGAAGAAGAAAATCTCCCACCCGTTGGACAGGCCAAGTGGAAAATACAACAGGCGCTGCCATTATCCACCGCGAAAAGATACCCCTGGCAAGGCCTTTACTGTGCCCTTAGAACCTTTAATCTCGCCGAGAATCGCGTCCACATACATACATATATGGACAGTAATACGGACATACTAAAATGAAAATGCTTTAAATCTGTTAAGTAATTTTTAAGGAGAATATATTTTTATTGTGAATTTCAGTAGCGACTAAAATATTTTTTCGATAAATATATATTTTTAATCGATTGATTTAATTTGTATTATAAGTAATTATTCCAATATATAAAATATTTTTTTAATTATTTAATAAAACGTACAAATAAATTAAATGGAGTGAAGATAAAAACTGAAACTTGAAATATTTTCGAATTCTTAATTTTTGTAACTGAAATCGTCACACGACTTGATACTTTTATTTCAGTCTAACGCATTAGTTTACAATGCGTTGTCTCTTTTTAGTCTTATGTATATTTATTTTCTAGAAAATCTTGTTTTCATGAGTTTCACGACTGTCGAACAATTCGTATTTGGTACGCGATAGGGTAGTTGCGTTCTGAATAGGTATTAGCTCCCACAGCTCAGAATAGCGATAATCGAATTATGTATACCAGATTCATCTTGTCAGTAATACAGTCGTGGTTCAATGCGAATAAATATCGAAATTCAACTTACTTTTAAAAATGATATGTTGGGATAAGATTCCGCGGACTGTATCGATTGAAATTAATGGTTAGTTGACGCAATCCGAATTGGAACAAGAAAGGAATAATGGCAGATGGATCTGGCCTACTTTGATCTCAGTCCTGGGTTGGACGTTAAGTTTCACCTCCAGTTGACTCGCACTTTTGTAGTAAAGAACGGAGATATCACTGCACTCCAGGTGCTGCAGAACACCGCTTCTTTTTGTGGCCCGGATTTAAGGTACGGCGCTACTCTCGAACGTTAAAAGAAACACAGGTGTTGACAGTTTCGTATCGAAATGCATTCTGTTTCCACGTCAGTGAAATCCCTAAGTTATTAGTTAGCCAGAGCGGAAAAGGTATATTAAGGTTTTTTCAGAAGCACAGAATGCACAGGGAGTAGGCACTCGACTTGCGTCAACAACAATATCTTCTTCTGACATTTTTGCTTGAGCTGGAGCGAGGGTATGGCCATTACAAAATATCCATTAATTGGCGTTTGTCGCCAGTTCTTCCGTATTTTCCTGTTTTCTGTAGTACACGTACAACCTGTGTGTATTTTGGTATGGGACCGGAACATCGGATTCGTAAGGCGCGCTTCCCGCAGGCATCCGGAAAACGTGTCCAAGCTATGTAAACCTTCTCGATTATGAAAATTTTCTTCTTCTGTTTTTTTAGTTTTACTATTTTACAAATACACCTTGTTACTTATTCTTTTATGATTTTGCCAGTATTCCAAGATCATCAATCCCAAATAATTTATTTTTGCTTTATATTTCGCTTTTTTGATTTATCTGTATGAGCAATTTGATCTTATTTATGATTTAAACAAAGAATCAATATTTTATGAATATCGATCTATTGTAATGTGCAATGATATCTAATATTAATTCTCATAAAAAATATGTACTCTGCTTTTTAGATGTTTAGATAATAAATATGTTACCACCATTAATAATAATGTAATATGTATGGTTAAAGACCTTTGAACGCGTCGAAGTAAATAAATAAATAAATGTCATCAGAAACCGTTCTTACTAAAGTGGAGCGCTATGGATAACAGTTATGCTGAACGCAGTACGATTTCGACCAATGATGTTTGACAACAGGGAAGCTTCTTTAACTTTGGTCACGCCGTCGCGTACTCCTACGTGCTGCCATCTGTCGGTATTGTTGGTAAGCGTCGGCATTTTGCGAGTATGGAAATACGAGTAATTTGAAGAAAGAATAATCATAAAAACAAAAATGGACTGACTAAATGTGAGTAAACTGCAATACATTTTGAAATTATCTCTTCCCGAGGTGTGTCATTTACGAATTGTGATTTAATTTTAAATTTTTCGAGTGTTATTTTCGCCATGGCGGGGTTCGGAACTAGAAAATGACAGCCACGCTCCCTGTGTCGAACTTGTAATTTACGAATAAATTTTGAGAATGAATGGTTTATTTGACATTTCATTTTATTCAGTTTGTTATTTTCGATGGTTGAATTTTTTGCAATTAGGTTTGGTTGTCTTAGAAAATGTGCCGAAATTACGATTTATAATGGTGTGTCGTTCATAATATTAGACGCTTCCATATTTTACCTTTCGAGATAACGTGATGCTTTATATTATATTATATTGTAATATATTTTCATTGTTGAAATACGACAACTCAACCAAGACAGATATTTATTTTTTAGAAATAAAATTGCTCAAATGGTTTGTCATTGATGCTCGTGTTTTGAGGTTATTGTAAATACGTTAGTATTTATCTCTTTAAACTATGGTTGCAGCATGTATCATGCATTTTGAATCATAGAAAAAATTTATATTAGCCTCATCACAGTGTGTGTACCCAGTTAATCAATTCTTTTTAATATAGAATAATCAACAGGTTTATTATGGTTAGTAAGAAAATAAAGCAATGTAAAAATTATTTTTCATGCATAATAAAATAATATGAAAACGGTTCACCATAGTTCATTCCTTTCTACCTTATGATCTGATGAGCATCTGTATCAATTATGGCCTTTGGTGTAACAGCTTTCAAAGATCGCTTGGCCACTAATGGAAAATCCCCGAAACGGAACTTGGAAAACTGCCGTTGGATTAATTGGACTCTAATTGCACCAATACCGTACATATAACATATGTATTTGGTTATCAAATCCACCTTTGCGAAATTCATAATTTTAACACTGTTTTTATTGGTCTGTTTAGATTATAATTTTTTCGTTTACGTGTAACTTATGGATCAACCCAATGTTTCCTAGAAATACTAATTATACGTAGTATTTTTTTATTAATTAAGGAGAACACATTCTTATTGTGAAGTTGTAATTATTCAGAACAGACGGTCTGTGATGTTTTAAATACTAATTTAATGTATTAATTATAAAGAAATGCATATAAAATCAATTTTATCGAAAAACATTGTTTTTCCGCTACCGGGATTCAAAGTATTTTTTTATGTACTTTGGTGTACATTGCTTGTGGTTGGAATGTTTAAAAGGATAAAACAAATTGTCCTAGATTTGGGTGTTTCTGCAATTTTCTACATTGCGATACCTATCGTGTAGGGTTTGGACATGCAGTGTGACAATACCCTTGGATGCCGATGTTGAATATCGTATGCATTTTGAGATTTTAGGAAAACAATCTCAAAATGAAATGCTTGCTACAGATTATATGATTCTTGAATGTTGGAGCTACGAACGAAGGAGATTTTTAATATTATCACTGTCTATAAGGACAGCCTCGGAAACTGGGACCGAGAACTGGAAAAGTTCTTTTTATAACTGTCAATATAATTTTTTTTAACTAGCGATACTTTGCGAGACCACAATATCGAGAATATAATATCAATGCAGATTTTTTATTATAATGCTCTGATCTCACTTTATCACTTATATACATGAACTAACGCAAATTTCTTGTCTCAACATTTACATTTTGGTGGTACCCATGTGGTCACTTTGGTGCCACTCACACAATCAAAGAGTTCTGCAATTTAAAAAAAAAATATAACTCGATTGGAACGAAAATTTAAACGCTGATAATATAATATGCATTAAAGTAAACATTTTCAATGAGTACTTTTACTGTTGCATAAATGCGTCATAATCTATCAGATTTATGTTTCGTTGGATATATGTGTGTAAAATGCCTCTCGCCCTGCAAATAATGAACCAAACTTCATATCATGTCTATTCATTTACTAGTCTGGTCTTCAGGGTCTATTTAAGTATTAACTCGTAATATTCAACGCCATTTGAAATCACATATATTCCTGTGCACCTGACACTCGCAGACGTACACGCAATCAATGCTCATCTCTTTAAAATATTCATAATAAAGTTTTATGCGAATGAAATACATTATTTTTTACAGTTTTATCTCCATGGTTCCATTACCAGCAACATCAAAATATGGCAACCGATCATACCATCAGATCATCTACTGTCGCCGAGAGAGCGCACGCATTGCTAGAGACGGGTCTGTACTCTGACCTTCTTCTGGAAGTGGATCACGAGAATGTTAAAGAATCGTTCAAAGTACACCGAAGCATTTTGACCCTCGCCAGTTCTGTCTGGGCCTCTGCGGTGAAGTGGGCCGACGAGGGTGTCTTAAAAATTACAGAATTCTCTTTTCCGACAATTCAAGCTGTCATCTATTTCGCTTATACCGGATTTATCTCATTTCAAGACCTCGGACAGTGCAAGAGCATTCTGGCCGCCGCGCATTACTACGATATGGAAAACTTGCAAAATAAGTGCGGTGAATACGTTCAGAGCCTTTTTCTGAAAGGCGAAATGAGTTTAAAAGATATGGTTGATGTTTTCAATAAAGCGACCTTGTACGATGTCGAATCCATCAAAATGAATTGTGTGGCTTACATTGAAGATAACACTAAACAGGTGTTTGAAAGCAAAGAGTTTTTGAATTTATCGGCTGATTCTTTAATGCTGATACTGCAGAGCGAGCGGTACCTTTGTCCGGAATGCTATTTGATCCGTTCTGCATTGAGATGGGCGGAGCATATGTTTCCAAACACAAATTGCGAAGACCTAAAAGACTTCTTAATTAAGACAAACATCATTTCACACTTCCGATTGGAGAGACTGAAGGCGAATGAGGTACAAGAGCTGTACAACGACTACCCTGCATTATTTACAGGTGAGGATAAGCACCAATTAGTTCTAGGAATCGCAACTGGCAGCGGCGTTTCGAGTATTAATGTCGATGCCAGTTTAAGAGGCGGCGAAAATGAAAATCTTGACACGCGGGTCATTGTAAGATGTCCCCCGATGATAATATGCGAAGAATTTATTTATAACGGTCCCGCTGTCGCTTTTCCAATTTATTCTCTCGAAATCGAGCCGCGATACAATACGGTCAATGCGCAGTTTTCCGGTCGTTATGAGGAAAAATTCTCAGTCACGATCGACAATAACACGGGAAATTTCGAGGGAGTGGTCAGTAAAAGAGAGGGCGCCACCGTGCGTTTTGCCAATCCCGTCAATCTCGCGCTGACTCAGAGTACTATAATTAAGATGTACTTACAGTTAGATAAATGCGGATTTTATTGGAAGAATTCAAATTTTTCACTGTTTCGTAATGGTTTGGTAAGGTTCAACCCTGGTCTGATTATGAGTATTAATAATAATTTTGAAAAGTCTTCGAGTTCTAGCGAAGGCAACGAAGTGGAGGATCAGGTAGGAATGGATTGAAATATTATCAGATTCGTTTGCCGCATCTCTGGTAATGTGCGACAATGTGACAAGTCTTGGCGATTAGTAAAATTTAAATTTTGTTAGGTTTTTAACCAGTTTAAAAATGATTATAATACATTAATATTAAAAAACAACAGCAAAAGTTTGTATCTGAAATGTACTCTATATGTATACATTCATGGATAGTTAGTATTTTATTATCTATTTGACGTGACATGATTTTGCTGATAGGTCTTTCACAATTTGGTCAGTTTGCTCTCCGTACAAGATGCAATTGACAACAAATTACTCAGCACTAATTCTCTATTAACCTTTATTGAGTTTCGAGAGTAAAATTTCATACGCGACTCTTACTATCCTTCAATCCATATTAATGATTTATTTATGATCACTGGGGTCTCAATTTGCGTCGAGATCACGTTCCAGATAAGTGAAACGCACATCAAAACACAAATTGAATCATATTTTTCCATAAAATCCCATAAAAATTTATGAAATGCGTTCTGCAATTGTAGTATCAAATGCTATTAAAGTAATAATCGCATAAAATATTAAATTATATTAGTAAAAATCTCACATTTAATTGAATGTTTCAACGCAGTATGTATAGACTAGCAATTTGCTAAATATAAAAAAATTGTCACATAGCTCTGGAGATTCAACTGCACGTGTAATGCGAAGAAATACTCCTTTTATTTAATCTGTAAGGACGCACATCAAATTATTCTGATGTAGACATAGTTTTGATGCAATGCGTATAAATTTGACACAAATCGAGATCCTGGTGTATCAATATTTTCAATAAAATATCATGAATTTTTTGTTTAAAATTTTTTTATACCCAATAGATAATGGCTGTTTATTTTAAGATTCAAATTCAAAATAGTGATGAATTATTAATATTATTTATTATTATAGTATATAAACATGGAAATCAAATTATTAATGTTTTTAATGCCTCTGTATTATATTTTTTTGCAATTTTACAATCACAATCATAAGATCTTATTTCAATTTATTGCGTCATTTACCATATCAATTTCATCTTGTTTTTGATCAAATATATCGATATTGTCTCTGCCTTAAATGTTAAAAATGTGAAGTGATCTCTTCTTACATACTCTAAAACTGGAGTTCATGCTGAGAGTAAATTAAATTGTATATTAGGTGTACTCTGGGATGGAGTCCCTAGAGTGCTACTAGGATACAATATCCAAAGGACGTATTATATCTTACTTACTAAAGATAAAACTTTATACTGGCATGATTTTGACAGTTTTATTAAGTTGTTCTACAAATAATGGTCAATTTTAACCTTCAAATCCAATTAAATATAATAACTTGATTACTCAAAGCAAGAACCATTTGAGTCTGCATTTTTGCTAATGAATTATAAGCTTGTTTATGTCTGTAGAATAAAACTAAGGCGAATAGGATTCTTTAAAGGCATTTTCTGCTGTGCTGCTGTGTGTTATTGATTTTTTTACATTAAATTAATAACGCTCATAATTCTTAATTTTTAATCCCATTTTTGAATGATTAAAATAATGTCCGATTCAATAAATTAATGTAACAGATTCTGAACTGTCAAATAAAAAATAAATTTACAAATATTTTCCAGTAAAGAATATTCAAAATGATACAACATTAAAATTAACCTTTATTTTCAGAACAACTTAAAATTTTGAATCACATAATTGAAATGTAGCACATCTATTGTTTGAAATCACGATCTATGACCATTTTAAATATAATACAATATATTGTTATGGTCGATTGTAACACTATATTAGCTATATATTGTAAATTTAATCAGCTCATATCACTTATATTAAAAGGTTTTACAATTTTTTTGTAATTCTGCAATTTATTGAACCGCAAAAATTATGTGAAAGTATTTTAACAAATTTAATATTTTATATTATATGAACGATGAATTAACTAAATCAAAATTATTTTTATAATTATCAATTTAATCGTAAGATGTTCTATATATTTTTTAACGTTGATACTATTGACACCTATTGTACTAATAAATGCATTTTAAATATTTATACACTTAAATATTGTTCACGCATTGAATAACAATAATATCCAACGGATATTTTTTTTTTTATACTTCATATTGAATAATATTTAAAAATTATTGTTTTTAAAATATCCCATGGGTATGGAAAAAAAATCACAAATTATTTGAAATTTTTTTGTTTTCTGTATTAGGTGACTGAAATGTAATTTAAAATTTTTAGCAAATCAAAAAAAAAATACCTTGATAATTTATGTGAATACAAAAAAAATCGTATAATTTTTAATTGACATTTAACGTATCAGAGATCCAAATTAATGGTAGTTGATGGGCGCAATATCTAATGAATATGATAAATGGGGTAAAAGTTCTAATCCAAGCTCCTTTATTTTTTCTTCTAGTCTATATTCATATAAGTATTCTCATTTAGTTGTTGACCAAACTCTGACCAATTCAAAATCAACTGGTGCTGTCCCACCATACACCTTTAATGATGGTCGAGGGATAGGAATAGGTGCTTGACATGAAAAAAGACATTGGTTTTCAAAACAGGATACAGCATCCATTTCTCATTTCAATTTGCTGTAAAAACAGATCGGCTTTGTGCCTAGACAAGAGTCCTAGTCCTCCGCTACTTTCAACCCATATTCATTGATTTTAATTTTTTTCTATATGATGAAGGTTGATAATTCTTGTTTGTTTGACATCATTTAATTTCAAAGGTCTTCCTTTTCTAGGGATGTCCTTGAGATCCCTAGCCCCATTTTTACATTTTTTTTTAAACCGTCTGTGATGTTTATTGAGTTTTAAGACATTACAAGTATCGGTAATTTTTTTTTCTTTTGCGTTTATCTCTTAATCGAACAAGAACAGCATACGATGATGCAAACAATGATATTTTTCACTAAATATAATTACATGTTTACTGGACCGTATCGCGTTGCTAATTGAATTTTAAATTACATTTTGGTTCCTCTAATAGTATCGCTAATTTTAGTAACATTAATTATTTAATGTATTTTTTTAAATATTATAAAATATGTGTTTTTTTAAAGGACTGTATAATATTAATGCATGGTTCAAATCTAAGATAAATTATTGTAGATTTTTATTTACCCTAAAATCATTTCTATTTTGTATAAACATGTGAAAATTATGAACTGTGTCTGCAGAAAATAATTTATTGTTGCGTTAGTTTGTATGTTGTACAAAATCTTTTGCTGTTTGCGGTTTTGGAACTCCTAAATCTAAAACTTATTATGTATTAATTCAATTATAATGTTTAATTATAACCAGGGTTGCCAACTGCAGTAAACATGATTGAATTGATGATATCAAGGGCATGCGGTACTGATTCACAATTAAATTGATGATTTGACGATACTAGTTTCAAAATCAGCAACATCCATGCTCTAACTTTTAATGCAGTTGTCTTCTCATATAGTTTTTACATATTGCGTTAATTTATTAACAGTCAAACTTAGCTCTTTTTGATATAAATTGGTCATTCAAAATCAGTTTTAGTTGCGAAATCAGTTGCTTTTGAATTTAACCAATAGCAGTCTTTGTTACTCTGAAATTTAAATGGCCGCCAGTATGGAAACTAACTTGTTTATGAAACAAGGTGTTGCATTTATTTTGTATTTTAAATCAGATTATAGAAATTATCATTCATAGTAAAAAGTGCATTAATATATATATATATATTGTTCTTCAAGCCTCTTATCAATTTTCATGTTTTTCTCTAAATAAAAAATATGGAGGTTGCTGAGATTGCAATTAATAATTGTCGAATTATCAGTCAGTGTGAAAAAATCATGATTAAACGATTGCTCACGTTATCCTATCAAATGGAGAACAGTCGGCAATAGCAATGGTAAATGACTGTGATTGTGTCGATGTTTGGTAACTGATATTTAACGATGATTGGTAACTAAGATTTAACTGTCGGAGGTTTACTTTCTGGTGCGCCAGTCGTTGCTCGAAGAATTACGTTAATCAGTTATCAATCATCATTACAATCGAACACAATAACGGTTTAAATAATGATTTTACTATTTTTGCTATTCATATATTTAGTAATAATAAAACAGTATATTTATGTAATATTATCGTTAAATTTACTAAGGAAAATCAATAATCTCAAATGCAAAAATGCGAATATTTTTTTTTCTCTGATTTTTAAAGAAAATATAGATAATTTTTATTTTGATTAATTATGTTTTTATTAATATTTAGATGATCATATAATACTTATGATAAATATTTTTGTTTTTAAAATTATATTTAATACAGGCGTGCCCCAAATAACGACAACTCGCTATAACGATCCCCTTTATGTTACCACCATGTTCTGCTATTGCGGCTTCCTAGCAGCCGCGATGATCCTTGATTGTAACAGTAAAAAAAAAAAAAATTAATTAAAAAATAATAAAAATCTCCCTTGCGGAGAACCACTGCACTGCTGCAGATATGAATGAGATGTAAAAATAGATGTTTACAAATATATTTAGCTCTTTAATCAGTTAAATGCTAACGCAGTATAATTGGACAATAGAAACACGGTAGAGTGCTCGCTTAGTATGTGAGAGGTAGGATCAATAATTTACTTAAATAGTGTAAATTTTCAGTTAACAACCCTTGTTTGGAATGTAAGATACGTTATTGCAAGGTATGCCTGTATATTATTAATTCTCATTTCAACCCTGTATTTGCTATATTTAGAAATATCTACTGAAACGTTTAGAAAAATAGTATCCTATATTATATTAATCAATTTGGTATTGAAATGTTAATTAGCTCAGACCGGCGTTGTAATAATGTGACGATGAAATAATGTATAATTTTTTTAATAAGCAATTTTTACACCTAGACAACAACATCTGCTGGTCGGCTGAATGCAGCCCGATAAAATCAATATTTCAAAAATAAAAAAAAGATTTTGTATTTTTTTTATAAATAATTATTTTTATTATTTAATATTTCTGTTTAATCAATATACAAATTATGAATTTTAATTAAAAATAGTGTTTTTGTGTGTGTTTTTTTTTACATCTTTAACATTGTGTTGAAAAAAAAAAAAAATTTACGTGACATATTTTATTTGTGTGTAATTAAAAATGTTTAGAAATTAAAAAAGAAAAAATGTTTTGCATCACCCTTTTTATGATTTCAATCTTTTCATAATCACTTGTTCATTTTTATGATGTTGCGTCATTCATTTTACGTTTCTTTCCTAACTATATATTTCTCATTTTTTTACTTTCCAATGGTTTGCTATTATCTATTATGATTGATCGCTGTTAATAAATAAAATATATATTTGCATCACAATATCTGTAGATTTTGACAGAAGCGTAAAAAAAAAGTTATTGAACAACACGCGCCATTACTGCATCATTGTATTTCAGAGCGATTGTATAGTGCGTCAGATTTTTTGAAAATTTCACTTGTGTGCGCCCGATCCTTGCTTTTTTGTCAATCCTGCTTCTAAATCATGCGTCATCACTATCTTTAGATTCTTTGCATCCACTTTAGGACATGTGCTTTCCAAAAACTTCTATGTTGCTGGTTTTCTGTGTTCACAGTTTGCTCGCTAACTTTGACCTGCCCACATTTCGTCTTTCTTTCTGGGGTCTTCACTCAAGTCACCTTTTAGCCTGTCTCTGGTTCACACTTCTCATCGATTTCATGACAACTGCACACAAGACAAGTACACACATATGCGACTGTACACAGCAGTCCAAGGGCCGGTTGAGTGATCAATAGTAGTAAAGAAAGTCACTAAAGTAAAAAAAATTGTGTAAACGGGTTGTTTGATCGTTAGCGATAAAATATTTACTTCTCCCAAGTAGTAAACTAATTTTTCTCTCCGATATCCGATAGTAAAAATCAATGGTTAAATATGGCGAACTCTTCACAGCCGTTTCAAAAGTCATCTATCACATCGATACTTTGAAAGTTGCAGTATACATCAATTAAACATTAAATATCCCGCTATTTTGCTGATGAGAGTTCGCTCGATAATGATATTATTGTTTAATATACATTAGCATATAATCTGAAAAAAATTCACCACTGAAGTGACTATACACCGAGAGGCGAGATTGTCTTTGATAGTAGTAAATTTGACATACCAAGAACCCGAAATCGATTTTTATCACAGGCGATAGTAAAAAGTTACTACAGTAAAAACTTACCATGGTAAAAATTTACTTCTGATCACACAAAGGGATGTTAGCTACTGTGAGGTAACTTATATTATTCTATTATATCAATCTACCTAATATTCTAATACTTTGTGTATAATTTTCTATGTGTGCAATTATCTGGTCACCCTTTTCATCAGATGCTCGTGTGTTACTTTGTACGTAGTTATCTATGTGTGCACCTGTCACGAGCGTAGTTATCTTTTTCATCCCTTAAATGCCCAGCCTACTGTCATTTAAGCTTCCACATTCCTCAAACTCTTGAAAATCGCGCTCCCACTTATCCAGCAAAATTGCATCATTACAAAAACAGCACATCAAGTGTACCAACATTCATTCTGCTAATTTAGACTACTGGCGCTAAAAGTTTTGGAAAATGAAATGTCTAACGTGTATTGAAAATATGAGCGAAATAATTTTGTCTTGAAAATATTTAAAAAAAATTTGCGATGACAGATGAAAATCTGCCATATTTAACCATCGATTCTCGTTTTTACTATCAGATGTCGGAGAGTAAAATCAGTTTACTACAGGACGTACTTCCGAGAAGTAAATATATTTTTACAAACAATCAAATATTGCAAATTTTTTTACTTTAGTAACTTTTTTTACTACTACTGATCACACAACTGATCCTTAGGCTGTTGATAATTGTTTATTAATTGGATTTTTTTGCTTATTAGTTATTAACCTTTCCCTTACTGTGCTAAAATAAAAACACGCATTCCGGTGCTGTAAACTCAGTGTACATGTAGACCTTTGTAATGTTTAAGTCGGATAAATATGAATATTTTACATTTATTACTTATTTATATTAATCATGTAAAAGTACTAACGATCGGCATCCGGCACCCTGCGCCCCGTGCGCTGCGCCTTCCGCACCTCTCTACATGCAAACATACACATATTGACAAATTCACATCAGGTTCTTCGAGAAAACATTTTTTATTGATGCGTATGGTAAATATTATATTACTACTCTGTATTTAGTGATATTCACATAATTAGAGGTAACGTCAACTCAGTTTACATCATCGGAGAGGAAAAGTTAGCAATAAAATATTTGTATATCAAACTTCAAAATGTGGTTTCGGTACTTCGATACATCTGTTTTTGAGACAATATATAAAATATTTTTTTCATATGCTATAACATTCAAAGCATTAAGCTGCATTCGATGTGGAAATAATATACTTTTTATGAATAATTTAGTTGTAAATGTTTTATTTTTAATTTTTTTAGCCATGAATATCAATAAAATATAATAAAGAATTGCCGCCTTTGATTTAAGTGAACTTTTCACCCTCAGAAAAGATTGACTAAAAATACGTAAAATATCAGAAGGCTCTCTATAAATCTGGAGCATCCATCTGTCTAATAAAAGCAACCCTGCAAGAGATGTCAAAGGATGGTGCTATATGGTGATAGCAGCCATGGATTTTCCAGTCAAATCAGGCCGTTAAAGAATAAGAAGTTGTCAAGGATTGCAATATTTCTGTATGCGATCATCTGATGCAGTCAATGAGAAAATATATTTTTTATTATATTTAATGGAAAAATATGGAAGTATGGGTAATTACAGAGCCTGTGACCTCTCTTCGGCTGGCTTAAGTCTATGAGATATCTATTTTTTTTGTTTAATAACAGTGCCTTTGTTTGGTGAAAATCTAGTAATTGTGTGTTCTTGGTCAAATTAAAATATTGCTAGAAAATTAATTATTTGTTAACTTGATGGAACCGAGCACTTTTGTGAATTTGGTTGCGTGCACGCAAAATGATATTGCAGTATTATTTGGAGAAGTTTTCACCATTGGTTGTGTCCAGCTACAACAGATACGCTTATATGTATAGTGTGCGGTCACTAAGTTGAGCAATATTGTGCAGTCATATCTAGATAAGTTGAGTATACAACCTTGGTAACCGGCCTATACCGGTGTCTCAAAAAAAGTGTAAAAATTTTTGTGGGATTGAAAATGTTGTATTTATTATGCATTATATTATTATTATTATTTTTGAGTTATCGCAAGTGTTTACAACTGATAGTAATTCTGGTCCAGGCACTGTTGAAAATGCAAATTAATGGAATCATTCTATTTCAATAGTTACCTTTAATTAATATCATTAATTGACACGGCAATTACTTTATAGTTTAACATGATTATTTTAATTCTCACTACAAAACTTGGTACCGTATAAAAGATTAATAATGAAAAATTTAGAAACCGTTTAAAATACAAAAGAATTTAAATTCGGAGAAAACATTCCTTAACACTTCGCCTTTACTGTCCATATTCCTGTTAACGACCGAAATCTCCCCCCTCTTTTCAAGCCCCGCCCCATTGCCCGAATAGACTACAATACTGTATTTAGTTTAGTTATCACACTCGAAACTAGTAGTAGTAGTAGTAGTGTGTGTAATACAAAATTTTGTAGTGAAAATTAAAATAAGCTGCTTTTAATTCTTTAATTGTTGCCAGTTTTGCGCCACAAAACTTATGTTTGGTGTTTCCCCATTAAAAAATAGTCAGCGGTGCCATGTCTGGATAACGCGGGGGGTATTCAATGATGGGACAAATTTTCATCAAAATGTGTGCGAAAGGTGTTAGAAATAAAACCTCCTTATCATCGGGAAACATTTTTCCGACGGTCACACTTCGGAATGCCTTGGACACTCAATTTTTGAATTCCGGTCTCAGTTTTAAGATGTTCCTTAAAATAGCTTTGCTAATTTTAGTGAAGGTCTAAATGGCCAGGTTCATTTTCCCGCGTCTCTCAAATTCCTTTAGAAATTAACAGCGTCAAGTCTTTACTAAGATATTGTCGACAATGGACAACATTTTATGTACGACATGTAAAATTACACAATGCGATATTTGAAATTTTGCTGATTATTTTCTTCATTGCTGCGACAATTGCGAAACTTTTTGAGGTTGTTTAACTCTGTGTTAACGTGAATTGCAGAGGAAATTGAGAAATATCAGCACAAGTGATGTGGATTCGTTTTGGATTTTACCGGGAGCGGCGAGGAGCGGTTTAACAGCACCAGAGTTGCGACTGATAGAAGAATAACCATCCACAGCTGGCCTGATAAGATATATTTTATAAATCAGTTTTAATAAATTATTCATTACATGCATTTAAAGACTGACTAAATTATGCCGTAGACAATCAAATTTTGATCTATATGTATATGTTACTTTTTAGTGATAATCTATTTGTTTCTATCAGAAGCTAGCATCTTTTTTTAATAGGCATGTTTCGATTTAAAATGAAGAGTTGAACCTGCTTTTTTTCTTTCTTGAGGAATTATTCTACAAGACTTTAAAACACGTGAATTACAAAACTAATATTCAGCACCGGATTGCGATGCTAGATGCCATTTGTTATTATATAGATATGATCTCTTGACATACGCACATGTATAGTTAACTCAATGGTATATTTGGAAAATTCTATTTATTTTTTATTAAAAAAAATTTGAAGTTTAATATCAAAACGTTGAAGACATTGAAACAACACAATAAATCTTATCCAAAGACTGTTTTAGTTTAATATGATTTAAATATATTAATTAGAAATATATCGAAAAATATTGTAAAATAATGGAACGATTAAATGTATTAATATCAAAAAGGTAACATAGGTTCGAAAATTTGTCACTAAAAATATTGTCGCTGTAGCATAATTGGATAATGCACCTTCCCCGGTTTGGAAAGAGATCCAGGTTCGAATCTCGGTGGCGCAACAACAATATTTTTCGATAAAATTGATTTTATGTGTATATCTTTCTAATTAATATATTTAATTCATATTTAAAATATCACAGAGCTATGTTCTGAATAATTACAACTTCACAACAAGAATGTGTTCTCCTAATAATATAATTTCATGGTTTTAAAATTATCTTTCAAAATACTTTTTTAATACAGTGGGCGCTGTTTATTGTGTTCAGTGTTTATTAGAATCAGCCACGTATTGTGTTTGATATTCATAATCAAACGTCAAAAATACATGTATTTTTGTCACTTTTTATTTATCTTTAATCTAGTGCATACATATGTATATGCTTTAATATAAAAATATCAAAATTTAATTTTTTACTATAATTTATCTTGCATATTATTTATTTAGTTTAATTTAGAATTTATATATTTTCTCCTTCTTATATCATCTGATGTTTCATTGGAAATCTTCATCGCATTATACATCATTGATTTTTGAGACTTAGACCATGATTACAGACAGATATATATTTTTCATCAGTTATTAGAAATCAGGATATTCATATATATATATATACAGGTTGGCCCAAAAGTGAGAACATTTCGTAAAATGTGATGTAATTACATCAGTTGGTGTGTCTCGAAGACTTGTGTTGTGTTTGTTGAATCAGGCGCTAATATAAACAGTGAATATTATTGTGAACATGTTCTCAGACAAGGTTTGATGCCTGTATAATTCAAGCGACACGTGGTCGCCATAACTGGACATAACAGCAGGACGGAGCTTTATCTCACACAGCCAGAAATACAACCAACTTTCTTCGTCGTGAGAATGTTAATTTCATCGAGCCAGGTATGCGGCCACCAAATAGCCCACAGATTTAAATCCGGTGGATTATGCAATATGGGGTGTTTTACAAGAAAAAGTCTAACTTTGGCGAAAAATTTATCACAGTTGATCAGCTCAAGTTGGGAGTAGTTGAGGAACGGAGAAATCTGGGCCAGCGCTTTATTGACAGAAGCATAAATGAGTGACGTAGGCGCTTAGATACAAGGAGGATACATTGAACATGATTTCTGATTAGTTAAATATTGTGCAAAAAAATTACATTAAGAATTATAATTAATTATATTACGTTTTGAAATAACTTGTGTGTTACGAGATGCTCTCACCTTTTTTGGGCCACCCTGTGTATATAACTCGTACTTTGGAGAGAAAAAACAAACAATAAAAGTGTTAACCAACCTTTTTAGATATCTATTTCCCAGTGGCATGTAGCTAGTAATTCTCTCAAAAATCTTTTGAGTATAGATGTCGTCCGCCTCTTTCTTTCCTTCTCAATGTTTAGTATTGCACTTGCCATGATGAAATGCATCACATTGTTTTTACCAAAGTCATCGGTTCTAGTTATCTATTGTATAATCCAGCTATTGCCAGACACATTCAGTTTGTTTTTTTTTTTTAACAATTTAACAATCATCGAAAATTGTTGTGTTGTACGGACTCTAGGAAGCAAACTAAAATTAGTGTCTATTTTTAAATGAAACCATTATAAAATCTGTTTGATATTGTATACCATATATATAAATAATTTAATATATAGTTTACTTAAATGTATAGTGTCAAAAACATTAATACTTTTATGTGCTATTCTTGGGATATTAGATTTGTCCGGATCGAAATCCACGATGACCAATGTGATAACAATAACCGGCGCCTTCTGTATTTCATTTTTATGTACAATTGTTCATTAGGATTGCAATGAAGAATTATGCTTTACTAAATCATTTTTGAAATTCTACAATAAGCCCTTTTGTAAGGACAACACCATGTTGTTGTTAAATACCTGTTTCGGACAAAACAGAGTTAATAAAATGATTAAAACACATACTTTTTTCTTTATATATAAATTTCTATTCACCGAACTTCAGAACTATTTTAATTTGTGAATATCAATTCATTAATTATCTTGTTCAAGTACTTCATCATACTGTTTATTTAAACGTTTGAGCATAGTGATGGCAGTCAGCAGTGGGCAGAGGCAGTCCATCATGCAATATCATACCTCTCATTGGTAACCTGATGATTCATCATTACACACATCCTCCAATGTTGCGTAAATTACGTGTCAAAAGTATCCATAATAAACAAAAAAGTTTCTTTTGTTTTAGTATTTTAGTACTCCCATGTGTTTGATACATTTTTAAGTTGCAATAATTTTTTATTTTTTTTATGTATCAAATACATGCAAAATACTTATTTGTTAGTTATACATATATTTCATAGGAGTCGATAATACTTTGTTTAAACCACTATTTATTAATTATTCTACATGTTTCGATACCAACGGTATCTTCTTCAGGAAACAATGTATACTGAAATTAAAAAATACAAGCATGGATAAAAACAAAACTATAAAATGGTGAATAAGTAAGAACTAATATGAAAACAAATTTAAAAGGTGACTACTTTCAAAGAGGGTTTGGTTATTTATAGTATTAAGCTTGATATTAACACTTTTTCTTATTTCTAAAATTTCAAATTTATCTAACTGTAAACCCCTAGTATTTGTATGTATAATTTCTAAACCCTTATTAATATCAAAGGAATGGTTTCTTTCCAAAAGGTGATTGGAAAATTCTGAATATTTATTGTTTTTTAGGCATCTCAAATGCTCCTTAATTATAATATCAAAATTTCTGCAAGTTTTACCTATATAAAAATAATTGCAAATTAAAAATATTATAAAATAAATTGAAGAAGTGATAATATTTTTATTTTTATATTCTTGTATTCTCCGAGGTCCACCATTTTAGATGCTTAATTTGAGTAGAATCAAATTTAAAATGTTACCTTATTTCTTACATTTTGTTAACATTGAATAGTAAATAAATAAATAGGACATCCAAGAAAGGTCTGACACAACTAAGAGAATCAGCTATTGGATAACGACCCTATTACAAGTTTCAATAATCGATTAGTGCACACGATGAGGTGTAAAAGATGAGTATCCTGTTTACCTCTAAATGGGTTGTGTCATGGTAAGTTAGTTATTCGCTGTCATCTATTGTGTAAAGACATAAGTTGGTTGATAATTTTTAGAGAATTGCTTTTGGAAAATGTCGATAGAGGGTGGTGAATGCTGTTATTGTAAAAAAAATGTTGGAAGTTGATTTGTAGGTTTATCAAATTGTTGGAGATTGCTTCGACAGACTATTGATAGAGGGCAGTGAATTTACATAGCTTTCTTAAACTTTTTTTTTTGCTGTTTTATGAAAACTTTGACTACTATTTTAGTACTATTCCAACTTTACTATCTGACGAGTTAAATCAATGTAGGAGTGAAAATGAGCGATTTGATTGTATGCTGTTTATTGTAATATTAATGGCGAATAATGAACAAGAATTTCAGAGTCTAGTGAGTAGAATGTATGATGTATGCAAGGAAAGCGTTCTTATTATGAATGTCAACAGTGATGGTATTCGAGAAGGAGGAAAGCTAAATACTTGGAGGTAATGAATGTTTGGAACAAGTAGATGAGTTTGTGTATTTGGGAAGTATGTTTGATACAAAAAAGAAAAATTAAGAGAGATATCGATAGGAGGGTGACAAGCGCGGAGGCAGGCGCTTTGAATGGAATTATACCTAATGGGAATATGTCAACCGAGGCAAGACTAGAGGTACACAATGGAGTACTGGTACTGACACTAAAGCATGGAAGTAAGGCCTGGAGCTGGCAGAATTGGAATGAAAGTAGATTGAATGCAGTGGCAATGAGATCGCTTAGGCGTATATGTGGCAGATCCATTTATGACAGTAAAGAATGAAGAAATAAGGAAAGAATAGTGAGTAAGATTAAGAAAGGAACACTTAGGTGGTTTAGTTATATGGAACAGATGAATGAGGAAAGAATAATAATAATGATGCAAGTGTTGATGACACCTGAGGTAGAGGATGTCCGCGGAAGACATGGCACGACCAGGTAAATCAAATACTGCAAGACGGTCCTGTTAGAAGCCTCAATAATCGGCGAGTTTGTATGAGAAGATGTATACAAACAAACGTATAAACATATCTCGAGCTCTATTTCTGTATTGCTATTCTATTAAAAAATCAGCACCTGAGAAAAAGAATACAGTATTTATTCTGTACGTAATATCTGTTTTTACAAATGTTATAAATGGAGCATCGGCCATCTTTGGTGACATACAGCGTTGTTGTAGGGAAACTCACTTAGAAATTGTACGTAATAGTATTTTTATTTATTAGATACGGTTGTTTAATATACCATTGGATGTCCAAGAAGATATATCACGTTGTGATATTTATAACTCAGGTTTGTTCTAAACTGATATTCAGTGTTGTTGTAGGGGAGGTCTCTAATAATGGCCGGGAATCCTATTTGTACAAAACAGAACTAATATACCCCTATTGCAGTGAACCTTTGGCACTTCTGCAATACGACAGGGGGTGCGCGAGTTTAATTTTCACTTTAGTGTCGTCGCGGTGACCACTGTGGGAAGGTTGGTTGTGTTTAAGTAAAAACCATTGTTATACAGATTTGTTTAATCTCATCGGGGAGAAGCCACCGAGAGCAAGAAACGATACAGAATACACGAATGACAGAATGGAAAAACGATTCAAGATTAATGGAAGGACAGAGTCAGGATGAGCGTCTGCGGTCCGATCTGTTCGGGTATTGGGCGTAGACTGTTTTCTCGGGTGCATGTGTACGGTGTAGATGTAGTGCACGTGTATCATACTGAGAAATACGGAAGCGAGGAACATCTGGATGATGCGCGCGGGCCGCCACACGATCATCAAAATGAAACAAAAGAGTTAATTGTTTTATATTTCTTTATTTGTGTGGTTTTTCAATATTCATTATTATAATTGGTGAGATTGGTACAATAAATACCTTTTTATAATCTTTTTTACTCGTCCTATAACCTTACAATTAAACTTTAATACATAATATAATAATAATCATAGTTAATAATAATAATTGATAAATTCATTTATCGCAACTATGCCCTTAAATACAATTTGAAAAAGACAATTTTACAAGTCTAGGAATAATAGAAATGAATCACTAAACTATAATTTGAGTACAAAATTTAATCTCTTTGTTTTGAGATTTCAAAAAATGCGAAAGCTCGATTTCAAAATACACATTTCATTGAAAACAAAAAAATAATTTATGTCACTTCAAATTTATCAATTGAGTAACGTTTAGAAGGTAAATATGTACATTAATTTTTGTATTAATTATTGAATCAAAATTTATTATTTCCTCGTTAAACATGACAAATTATTTGTAAAACTTAAAATATTTTGTTTTTACAGTAATAAATAACAAAATCGTCAGGAACCCACGTTTCTTGAACACCCACACATGAAATTATTTCAACTTAAAATATTTACAATTTTTTTTTTAATAATATAAACAAATTTATTATTATTATTACATTTCAATAATAAAAAAAATGTAAATGCATATTTTTTCACAGAATAAAAATTTGTTATTTTTTTTCGATTAAACATATATTTAATAACAAATAATAATACATGCATAATGTCATTGCATTTTTATTTTGGTTTTATAAATTGCTGTATGAAATATTTATTTATATACTAGTGTGAAGGTATATAACGGTGATGTCCCACCGACCTGTTGTTAAAATTGCAAACCTCTTGATAAACTGGATAAGTTTCATAATTGCTATTTGTTTCGATACGTTCAGCATAGTTGTGAGATAAATCGTGATTGTGATTGGTGTTAATTCGGCAAGCAATCGCTGGTTAAAATTAATGTAATATCACCTCTAAAAAGTTTCATTACTTTATGCAGTTTAGCTTGTAGCAGAAGACTGAGAATAATGGAGAGGGATTGCCAGGGCGGTAACGCCAATGGGCAATGTACTATAAAAAGAGAATTTTTAATTAATATAATATTGCCCCTAAAAAGAAGATTCATTGATCAGGATTCTATATAATTGACAACAAAAGAAGAAAATTAATTAGTCACATAGTGAGACATGACAGTTTGAAGAAGTGTGAATATAGTATGAAAAAGTTCCTTCAGTTCATTATATAATTTTTCCACGTTTACTACAGATACAAGGTCGTCATCCTTCATTTTGGGTGTGATATATATCCACAATATTTCAAAATAATATGCTGTTTCTACGGAGACTATCTACAGCCTTTGACCGATCTAAACCAAATTTTATATGACCTCTTTAGGACCCTTGGCAAAACAGGTTAAATCTTCCCTTCCCCCTAGACACCCTACCCTCTCCCCGCTGCATAATTATATTGAATGCCGGGTGTTTCATAGCTAACTGTCAAATTTTCAGTGTTAAATAAATCTATTAATAATTATACAAAATACTTTGTTTAAACCACTATTTATTAATTATTCTACATGTTTTATAGTTTTGTTTTTATCTATGCTTGTATTTTTGAATTTCAGTATACATTGTTTCCCGAAGAAGATAACCATAGGTATCGAAACATGTAGAATAATGAATAAATAGTGGTAACAAAGTATTTTGTCTAATTATTAATATAAAATGTTGTAATTTTACAAATATTGAAAAAGATAAATAAATCTATTAATCTCTAATAAAAAATATTCACATTTTTTGAATTCTTATTTCGGCTGCTGAATTATGATCTTTTTAATTGTATCAATTTATATCTCCTTGGGGTAGGTCAGTACCGGTGGCGTGCACTAGGCGTGAACTTAGGTTAAGTTCTGCTAATATTGATGCTGTAGAAGTGATGGGCATTATGATCAGAGGTTGTATTCATCATACACCATTCCAGAAGTATGTTTTTTGAAAGTATACCTCTGTGTATTTAAAGTGTATTGAAACGCATACATTCAAATCCGCTTCAAATACACACTTTGCGCGTTTTGCAACACGTCTGTTCAAACGAAGACGTGTATTTAGAACACCGCGCAGCGCGAGAGTTGCGTTTAGTTCATATACATTTGGGGAAAATTGTATTGTAAATTCTTCCGCTAGGTATATATGAGAATTTTGAATTACTTGCTCATGGACCTACATACTTAATACATAATATATCAAATAAATATTTTATTTTGCAGAAATTATAGTTATGCACAGCTTTTTTGATTGTATAGAGTGAATGCTGCTGGTCTTGAAAAATTGAGCAGGTATTCCATACTGACTTAACAAGTGTCGAATTCAATCATTCAAATTCATTCAAATCCAAGTGTCGAAAGGGACAATGTATTACATAGTTTATGAATGTGGGCCTATTACTTTTAATTCATTATATTTTTTTCTCATTCACAGTATGTAAACATGTTTTGGTCATTTGTAGATTTGTTTGTAGTGTCATGACTGAAGGGTGGCTGAGATGGTTTGAGGTAAAGAAAATATACAAGGCAACAGGAGAAAAGGGCGTTCGCGAAAGGTCTGACATAATTAGATAAACAAAATATTGGAATTTGGATTTGTTATGACAAAATGTATGAAAGTGAGGCGAAAGTGGTGTGGCAAGACATAAGAGTATGGTATTCTATCCTCTCTTCCTACCCCTGCGAAGAAACGGCATGATGGTAAGTTAGTTAATTAGTGTGTGAACATTTGCTTTAACACAAGGTTTTAATAATTTTATTTGATTTGTATTAAAGTGAATGAATTTTTTAAAATCTACATAAATTATTTCAATGATTGTCCAACATTTTACAAAAGATAAGTCAGATATACTTATTGAGAGCAAAAAATGGAAAACTTTGAATTTTCTTATCTCCTTAACTGTTGAAATTTTCTACTCAATATTGAATGATGAAGACTTCCCTGATGTTTGGACAACTAGGACAATACGAAACATTATGGATCAGCTCTTTCACATTCTGTTGTATAAAGTCTTTTGTGATGACAAGTCGGTTTGAAGATATAACAGACAATACAATGTAAAACAGTTAGCTTTGCGCTCAAGTCTGTACTGATCTTTTTGCAACTTTTGGAACAAGTCCCATCCGTGGGCACACGCCGTAGGGTGATTCTTATGTACGCAACATTGTTAATTATCGAATGAAACAAAATAACATTCTTCTTGATACAGATGTATAGAAATTAAACGCAAGAAATAACAATTTAATATGACATGTTTATAACATAACGCATATAACCTTATAGTAATATAGTTTAGATTGGGTTATTACAAAATCGTTCTTTGGTAAAACAATAATATATAATTAATCGTACCTAATAAACTCTCATAGTATCAAAACATTTGGTGAAAGTGTCAATTAATTGAAGAAAAATAATAGCATATCTATTTTCATAATATTATTATTTCATATTCAGGATAAACTAGGACATTTTTGTCTTGATCGAAGGCAGCGTGTGTAAGATTTCTCCGTGGAGAGCTAGATGAATTAACTTGTTCATTTTCAAGATTAAGATAGTCTTTGATTTTAAGCTCCTGGATAAGTTTATTTCTTTAGTCATTCACGGTGGGAATATATACACAATATACATCGTCCGAATACTAAAGCAGTTTGGGAAAAATGGAGAAGGATTATCATGGCAATCACGTCAATGGGCAATGATTGAACTATAGAGAAATAATTTAAAATGAATGTAATATAGCTTCTTTAAAGAGAATGTATTGATTGTAAACTTGTAATGTATTATATATTCAGGCTTCTGTATAATTATCATTAAATGATGAAAACGGAGCAGTCATTTAATGATAGAGACATGACATAAGGTAGAATTGAAGAGTGATTAACACTGGAATAAAAGCGCACCGATCAAATAATGAAAAAATCGGATATCAAGATAAAGAGCATCGTTTGACTTAAAAAGGTTTTATAGTTTTTTAAATATCTGTGTAAAAGATATATTGTATTGTTTGTATTGCAATAGCATTTTGAGAAATGATTTTTCTTAGCTATTGCATGTTCAAGTAATACTTGATATTAGATAACTTTTAATGAAGAAATCAAAGATTTTTTTTTTAATACAGATTGAAAACTGACAGTGATTTTTTAATAAAATTTTCTATCGGCTATAGAATATGTCATTGTATAATATTAGTGTAAAATATATTGGATGCTTTAGACTGCTGTCAATAGAGGCGGCTTTGGTCTAGACAAACTAGGCAACTGCAGACAGTTTATAAATATTTTTCATTATTATACAGGTGTAACAGACCTAGTCCACAATACTTTATGGATGGATACCTGACTA
Organism: Eubasilissa splendida; assembly: GCA_031772225.1. Classification (NCBI taxonomy): domain Eukaryota; kingdom Metazoa; phylum Arthropoda; class Insecta; order Trichoptera; family Phryganeidae; genus Eubasilissa; species Eubasilissa splendida. The sequence continues at coordinate 5,877,130 of CM062870.1, forward strand.
AATTACGAGTCGAAAATGTTAGATTTTGAGATCTACCATGCATTTAAAAAAAAATCATAATTATGCGATTATTTCGATTAATTGAAATATTTTATTGATTTCAAATTATTTATATAAAAAAAAAACAAAAACGATAGACTATTTTTTATTAGATGATTTAAGCCCTGATGCAAAGATTAATAATTGAATAATTTCGCAAATATTTATTTCAAAGTATGTAACACGATTTTGTAAAAATTTTAAACAATAATATTTTCTGTAACAGTGCAGAACTTGCACATATTATCCACCCATAAAATATTGTGGACTAGGTCTGTTACACCCTGTATAGCAAATTTAATGTTTTTTTTTAAAGACCTTAATTTTCTTTCTTTGCCTGATTGTCGACATTATGAATAAAGATATGATAAACAAATTAACGTACTACGTATTTTATCGAAATGTATATGATATCATTTTTTGACAATAATCTTCCACCAAACGCGATTTTGATAATTGTTCAACATTTTTTTGGTTCTACTAGACACATTCATTGGTTTTCTGAGCGAATAAAATAACTTACACATAATTTTACACAAATTAAAAAAATAATAATTAAAATATCGAAAAAAATGTATATAAAAAAAAAACAACTTCGATGTTATAAAATAAGAAAAGAAAAATAAAACAGATTTTAATTTTACAACTTAAAATACTTTGAGAGGACGGATCGAATTAGCGGAGGATTAAAAATAAATATATTTTTAATACAAAGTAAATTATTTTTAAAATCACATTAAACTAATATTTAATTAAATTTTAATCTCTATATGTACATTTAAAATTATTATATAAGGCAGTAGTAAATAAAATGCAGTAATGCCAGTATCAAAATATTTTTTTAAATTAAATGAAAATGACTGAAAACCAATTCATAATCATTTGTCACTGGAGTATGTTGTTTATTTTGAAATTTGTGGATTTTTTTTCTTTTCAAAGCGACATTAATTTCTATTTACAGGATGGCCCAAAAAATGTGAGAACATCTCGTAAACACATGAGTTATATCAAAAAATAATATAATTAATTATAATTCTTTATGTATTTTTTTTTGCACAATATTTAGCTAATCAGAAATCATCAAAACACCCCCATATTGCATAATCTACTGGATTTAAATATCGGCTGTTCGGTGGCCACATGCCTGGCTCGATGAAATTAATATTCTCACGACGAAGAAAGTTGATTGTATTTCTGGCTGTGTGAGATGGAGCTCCGTCCTGCTGTAATGTCTAGCTATACTCCAGGCTTTGTTTTAAATCATTTAAAATTTATTTTTAAGTCGTTTTACATAATTTTACTAGCGTTTTTTAATTCAAAAACTTTTGATCAGAATCCGGTCTTCTGCAGTGATTTTTGCCATTCTGGGCAACAATTTGAAAAAACCAAATATCACCAAAGGGAAAATTAATAATCAAAGATGGCCACCGGAAATTGTCGAAATAAAACGTAATATAGACTATAAACTATTGAATCTATTGTTGATATAGTTAAACTAATTTTGATGTAATTATATCACACTTTACGAAATGTTCTCACGTTTTTTGGGCCACCCTGTATGCCATATGTCAATTTTGAAGTTGCAAATATAAAAAAAATCTTTCTATGCCTCCTGCCGTTCTATACACTACGTAATTTTTCGTTCGTACGATTGGCCCGACATCTCTTGAACACTTTTATCGTAAGAAGAGGAGATTCACATGGCTTGGACTCTTTCAATTTTCTGGCCACAACAATGATAGCCTAGATAAGATAGTCATCGTGGGTACATCTTAACGGTGGATAGGGATGATGGTTGGCCTTGACTATAGAGAGCCCGGTGTCAGTTGTGAGGGCGACTCAGGACCAGACCAAGCCGTGTCTCATATGATTGAGACCACTATATATATATGACAATATTATCAAGGAAGAATGAAGAAACGCAAAAATTGGCAAGAATATCGTTAACATATTGTCTTATTATATTGAAAAAGGTCATAAGATCTTTTGTGTTCAACGTAGCCTCTCCAATATTGCCCTTATAGTATGTTACCGTGTTGCTGAACACGCGTTGGTAATACATTTTTAATGTTTATAGTGTTAAAACGTTGTGGTTAGAGATTATTATTAATTTAAACAAATAACTAATTTTGTGCAAAGTTTGTTATTGGCTTAAATTAATATATATATATATATATTTAAACACAAGTAAGTGTTATTAAATAAATATCAGATATACTCGTATCATAGGGACAAAGCTATTTTTATTAAATTTAATGGAAAATATATAGAAATACAGGGCTTACAAACCTGTCTTCGGTATACCGTGTATATATGTTAGTACGTGGACTCGCTTCGAGTACCACTACACCATCGCCATCTACGGACGAAATTAAAATTAATCCATTAAATATAATAAAAATAACGGTGCCTTTGTAGGTAAAAATCCAGTAATCGTGTGTTCTTGGACGCATTCAAACAAATGCCACAAGTAAGTGTGTTTAAAACACAGTTTCTGGAAACAATCTGAACGCGAGAAGACTAATAAAATTGTAATAAATATATATATATAAGGATCGTGAAAAACGTGTGACTTAGTTAATAGGATACACTGAGATCTAAAAAAATACGCGTTGTAAAAAAATATTAAACAACGTAAAATTGTTGAGGAATAAAAATAAATCTGTAACACTTTTCTTGCAAAAAAAATGCACACAAATTTGATTACCGACTGCGGAATCTGGTAAGTAAAGCAATATATATATATATAGGTATAGTTATAAAATATAATTATTATTAAAATGATTTGGTGATTGCATGAGGCGGTAAATGTGTTTAAAATTAATAATCTCTGATAATATTGGCGGGTTTTATGGACAGTGCAAGAGATGGACAAATGTTTAACGAATTTAATAAAAATCACGTGATCAATCAAACCAAAATCTGAACCAGTTTTTTCGAAAAAGCCACGAGAACTTGATGATTTTATTTGACGTAACGCGACGTCACCGGCCAGCGTCGGCTTTACAAAGTATATAAAAATTGGAAAAAAAAATCTCAAATTGCAAAACGATACTAGTGTGCAATAAATACAATCAAAGAAATAACATTATAATTATTTCATTTGCTGTCGACACTAGTGTCCGGAACGTCTTTTGGTAAAACACAGCCACCCTCGGGCATGTTTCAAAATGCCCGACTGACAAAATACCGCCCCCGACGTGTGTGGCGCGCGCGCGGGGGCGGCCAATTAATAGGGATGGTTGTGTCAAAATTGAAATCATCATCTTCACTTAAGTTGCGAGGGCGGAAAAAAACAATTTTGCGTGCGGCGGCAAAAAGTTTGGCGCCGGCGCCGGTCGCGGTAATCATTTAATAAAATAATAATTTTACTTGTTACACGTCATTTTTGATGGGGTTAAAAAATCACTTTTAATTGTTTTTCAACATTCCACTGAGAGTTTCTTCGGAATTAAACTTCGCTAGCATGATTCTCCATTGTAATTTAAATTGTCTAACAAATTCCACGGTCTGTGGTCGTTCTCTCGAGTACCGGAGTGGTAGCCAAAATTAATGTTCAAATAAGAAAAGACTTGCAAATTGAAATAATCTTAATTTTAAAACAAGATCGTTTAACAAGAACAAAAATATATATATATATACTGAAGATCAGCTGTGAAATAATAAAATATGTATAACTTAAAAAATACTTGTGCAATTGTCTTAATAATATATAATGATAAATATAATTATTTACAAATGTGTTTCGAGCATATCATTAAAAAAATGAAAATAATTATATAAAATGAATCAATATGATAATAATTTACTGGATTGAGCAAAAAATAATCAAATTGAAGAATATAGCTTTAAAAAGATTATTTTGGATGCGAAAAATAAATAAAAATTGACGGTAAAAAGTAATATAAAAATATTTTTAAAAAATAATCACAATTTTTGGAACGGAACATTGATTAAATTAGTATTATTTAAATTATTGAGGGGTAGATACAATGATGGACATTAAACCTACTTAAAAATAGACATAAAAAATAATCTTAAATAATCTAGAAACAATAATTAAAAAATATATCGTATAAATATTTAAGAATTTCAAATATTGGAAATGTACATTTTTGGCATTCAAAAATCGCACTTCATTATTTTCTAAATAACATTGAAAAAAAAAAAAAATGCAACGAAACAAAAAAAATATTCACGTTTTTAAAATTTAGTTTGTACAGGTGACAACAGATCGATAATTTTTAAACATTGGCGTTTATTTTCGAATGTAGAATCCATGTTCCTAATTTGATTTCACAGTTATGATTTTTGTCATTCAAAAACGGGCCACACTGGTTTGTCTGTTACGTCACTGGTCACCTAAAATGCATGGAGGACGAGCGTTCACTTTGAAAGTTTGTCCCGAATTTAAAACACCACCCGCCGCCGGCACTTTTTGAAAATGGAAGGGGGAATTGAACGTGACGTCTTCAAGATCGCAGTGTTGCCAGGTGGTATTTCTTCTCGGATCTGTAAATGAAAAAAAAAATACAATTAATAAATGACAATGTATGCAACACAGAAATATGTTCTTTTTAGAGATACCGCGGCGATAGAATCGAGAATTAAATCACACCCGCAGAATACAGAATGCAACGCTAAGAAAGGGGTATTTTTATGAAAAAATTACCATCTTTGTTTATTGTAAACTATCCCACGTTTGTCTTTTCATATTTTTAAATTACTGCAATAACTGCCTCGTGTTCTAATCACATCACTTTATTAGCGTCACTTCGGCGACCTCTCAATCCTGTGCGATAAAACACGTGTCCAGGGAAGGAGACACGATGAGATAATCTAGGAGATTTAGTTGAGATACATCTGTATACAATGTGCATGTGTTAAGATTTTGATCTGAAGATAAACTCAGAGATCGGTAGAAAGAGACAACTACTTAAATGTGTGTACACGAGTTCTATCTGACAGCGAGATTTGATTCGTGCACATTAAATTTTAAATCTCATGTACAGGGTGCGCCATTAGAATCCGAAAAAAACACGTTATTGTAAAAAGTTGTTTAATTAAGCCAATATACAAAGATATCAAAAAATGCTGTTATATCTCATTTAAAGTGATTTTATTTCCACTGCATTCAGTCTACTTTCGTTACTCTTTTGCAAGCTCCAAGCCTCACTTACATATATCAGGACTCAAGTGTGTACTGGCCGTCTTGTCTCGGTTGATTAGTTCCCATTAGATATAATTCCATTCAAATCGTCGTTCGCTTTGTTCTCTGCAGTCACTCTCTTTTCGATATTTTTCTCATATTTTCATTTCTATCAAACATACTTCCTATATACACAAACATATACATATAATAAACATGGTGGCCCAAAAAAACATTTCGTAAAATGTTACATAATTACATCAAAATTAGTTTAACTATATCAACAATAGCTTAAATAGTTTAGTAATTTACTTACTTACCTATTTATCTATATTACGTTTTATTTTGACAATTTTCAGTTGCCATCATTGATTATTAATTTTCCCATTGTTTATATTTTGGTTTTTTCAAATTGTTGCCCAGAATGACAAAAATCACTGCAGAAGACCGTATTCTGATTAAAAATTTGCGAATTGAAAAACGTTGGGGTGCTAGGAAAATAATCAAAGAGTTTCAAAACAAAGCCTGGAGTATAGCTAGACATTACAACACGACGGAGCTCCATCTCACACAGCCAGAAATACAATCAACTTTCTTCATCGTGAGAATGGCATGTGGCTACCGAACAGCCCAGATTTAAACCCAGTAGATTATGCAATATGGAGTGTTTTGATGATTTCTGATTAGCTAAATATTGTGTATTGTATTGAAATAACTCATGTGTTACGAGATGTTCTTACTTTTTTTAGGCCACCCTGTATATTTTTATTCGATAGCAATGGAAAAGCTGAAAACGAGATATTAATATGGTATGGTGATCCTGCACGCGCCACACAGACATGGTCGTGTAAGGACTCACCTGACAGCCGTATAGGGCCGAAACGAACTGACCAACAAGCAGATGCCAATACATCCTGATGGACGAGTCCTAGGAGATAGCCGATATCTCAAGCGAGCCACTCCACTCTTCAACTTGTCGTACCTGCCATCGTAAATCGTTCCGCAATATACGCCAACTTTTGTTCGGTTCTCTTTCACCTCGCTCTCTAGACACAGCGTAAACAACCACACACGAACATTCATACGCACAATCTCTATATGACAAATCATGACTAACGAAAAATAACATTAAAAATATTCATAAAAGATGAAAAATCTAAAAAGCAATTTTGATTTTAAATCGCCGTTCAATAATGCCCCCGACGTGTAATCCGCATATTTCACAACTTGCCCCTGATTCCCTTTAATGCCGTCAATAAAATAACGATAATGCACAAAGGGAAACATGTTTCGGTGCAATAAAATAGCAAATGGACACGCATTTAATATGCCCCTTTGTTAAAAAGTCCCCCTCATCGGCTCGCGGCCGTCCCAGGGGTGTAGGAAAGGAACCACCCCCGATTTCGAAAAGGTCAAAGCCTGGATTCAATTTGTTGGATGGGGGGCTTTCACTGGATATGTCAATCGCAATGCTATCTCACTACTTTGCAAAAGATACTATAAAGAGAACCCTCGAAGAAGATTGAAATTTTTCAGACGAGTTTACCTAAAGGGTAAATAATGCGCGTGTTACGGTAACTGTAAACTATTACTGTGCGATTGTGTATGAATGCTGGGTGCGTGTCCGCTATGTTTCCAATGATAATGATCCAGTGTTCGATTAAGGTCTCAAACGCCTAGTTTTGATGGAAGAGTCATGGGGAAGCCGTCATCCAGCATTGGATTTATATTAATACTGTGAACGATGAAACATACAAATGTCTCTATACTAAAATAACTACATATACACTAAGGGTCTATTGTGTGATCAGTAGAAATTTTTAATTACCGTAACTTTTTATCATTACCCGTGGTATAAACATTTGCAGGTTGTTACTATTGTTAAAGCATAGATCAGAAATATCACCTCACAGTGTGCCAAGACTAATAATCATGAAATATGTTTTAGTTTAGGCTTTATTCGCTTTAATCTCAAATATTTTTGAGTAAAATTCGATAGGAGACGACACAATTAAATTAACTAATTCATTATTAAAGAGAACACATTATTATTGTGAAGTTGTAATTATTCAGAACAGACACTCTCTTTGATATTTTTAATACAAATTAAACGTATTAATTAGAAAGATATACATAAAAAATCAATTTTGTTGTTGCTACCAGGATTCGAACCTAGATCACTTCCAATACGGATTATCGGATTACTCAAAGGTATTTTAGATTCCGTAAAAATAAAGAAGATGGCTTTCAAATAATGGAACAAGAGATGTATTCATTTGAAAAGTGGTTCGAAAATTTGTCGTCAAAGCACTGTGTTGGTATAGCATAATTGGTTAATGCACGTTCTTCGGAATGGAAGAGATCTAGGTTCGAATCCCGGTAGTAACAACAAAATTGATTTTATATGTATATCTTTAATTAATTAATTTTTTATAAAATTTTGGAAACTTACCTATATATTTTTAAGGAGAACACATTCTTACTGTAAAGTTGCAATTTTTCAGAACATAGGTCTGTGATATTTTAATACAAATAAAATGTATCAATTAGAATGATATACAGATAAAATCAATTTATCGTAAATATATTTTTGATGCCATCCGGACTGCGTTCTGAAAAACTGCAACTTCACAATAATAATGTGTTCTCTTTAAAAAAAATAATAATATATGTATAAAAAAATAAAATATACAATTACGCTAACCACTTGGACAGTAGCGGACCCGCCGGGGGGGCGTACGCCGAGTGTCCGTAGGGCGCGCTGGAGTACTGCCCGCTGTACGGGGAGCTGTAGCTGAACTCGGTGCCGCCACTGCCGCCCCCTAGAAAAATAAAAACAAACCATATAAATAAAAATGCGCGTCTCGAGACAAGTGGCTCGTCCTACCGGCCGTTGCCGGAAGTACAAGTTTAGCGAACGGCCATTTGCGGTGGCAGGCCCAAAAGCGTGGAACTCTTTAATAAGGAACAGCGAATGCATCAGAGACTTTATTTAAGAATACACTAAAAACGCACCTTATCTTAATGTCATTTTCATAAGTTAAAATAATAATTTTGTATCGTGCAGAATTGCTAGGTCGCAGCGCAGGCGCCATATAATTGATATAAGACACGTGTCAATAATTTAAAGGTGTAATCATCGGCGTGGCGCCAAAAAGACACGTGGGATAGATTTCAGGAAAACAATGACGTCTCAGTAAAACGTCGGTACTTGCGAATATGACTATACGTATTGTTATGTATCTGAATAAAAACAGGGTATTCTGCAGGCGGGAGGCCATTCTCGATTGTGTCGCGTCGCCTGTAGTGTACCTCTATGTTGAACATCTCATGTGTTTCGTTTCTTTCGACCTCATTATCATCGTCATCATCGCCGGTTGAGAGAAGCTGAGATCGGCGAACCACCCCCACCCTTGTCTGCATTCTCGTTTCCTGCGTGGAACAAGGGCTATAAATAGTTTATGTGTAAAGCGCCCTTGAGGTGAAATTTTTACGAAAATGGCGCTATGCAAATTATGCAATATAATTATTATTACCCTACATTATACACTGATTTTTGTTATAGCCTCTTATATATTAATCCTCCCAACCCCAAACCTTCTATAAAATGTTGGACTCTATAAACTCTTTGGATAAGACGATGATGATATAGAACGGCAGAGGAGACAGTTGAGCGTTCGTGCAAATATGCTGTCACGGCGTTTCTGCCGATGCAGTAAGGAGGTGAAGAGCATCCTGTTTAAATCCTTCTTCACCAGCATGCATACCTGCAAGCTCTGGCTGAAATACAAGCAAGTGACGTATAACCGTCTCCGAGTCTAGAATACTGTTCCGATTGGCGCGTTATTGCAGCGCATCTACAATGTTTACCGAATGATGTATACGCGGATTCGTTCCGCTTCTGAGACGTCGAGTTGCGGGCGTACAGCTGCCACTGGAGCTCAGCACCAGCACTCTGGTGCAAGCGGCGCTCTCGTGGAAAGCTGGTTTCCTGACCAGATAACGACAACGCCTACAGAATAGCAACAGATGCAATAATGGCCTTGACCGGAGTATTTATATATATGTGTAAACTTTTTATTTATTTATATTTTCCTTGGTTTTCTTTTTCATAACATTGTATTTATTTCGTAACTTTAATGTGTATAATAATGGCGAATCGGCTCTTAAAAAAATCTGATTACGCTGGAATAAACACATTATTATTATTATCATCGCTGTGTACACATATTGCGACAAATAATGAAAAATGTATTAATTTTTTAAACGCCATGTGCGTAAACATACAACAAATTTAAACGGACTTTAAAGAAACTTCAAGAGACTTCAAAATGATGAAACACTCGAAACCATTTGAAGCAGAATATCAAACATATTTATTTATTTATTGGTAAATATGAAAATCTGTGTCGAGACGGGCATAGTTTACAAACAATTATACAAGTAAATTAGTATTACGAGTAGCTGATCGAATTAACATAAGGTGTATGTAAAAAAAAAAAAACAAGGTTTGAATCAATATGTTTGGGTGAGTGCACCGATACTAGGCTCTACCAAGTTTTTATTTTCAGTTTCATGTTTATTCCAAAATATTTTTTTGGCCATATGTTGTATCGGGACATGTAGGCTATGTGTATTTGTCAGTGTGGTAATTATATATTGAGTTGTTTTAAAATGTGTCTGTTTGTGTTTAGAGTAGTAATGACATATATTTGTCTTGTATCAAAAACATCGAATTTATTAAAATTTTCGTCAGTGCTCGTTGTAAGTGAGATCAAATAACATAACAAAGTTTTCTAACGGTTCAGATAAAAGTATAAATAGTAGAGGATAGAGCGCCACACTCTTCTGTGATTGAAACTATACGACGACTTAGAACAGCAGACAAGACATCAATTCTTGCGGTCGGTTCTGGGAGGGATTTTTTTTATAACATTCCCGGCACCAAAATTTTTGTAATGTAAAGTGTTATTTCAGATACATAATGGTTGTATATTATTATTCGAGGGGTGGAGTTATAGATTATAGAAATAAATTCACAGTAGTCACTGTGTTTCGTATTCGCAAATTTCAAATTTGCCGCTAATGCAGTGGCGCAGCTCTGCGGCGGTCCCTGTGGCGGGGGGCGGGCGTAAGTGAATTCGCGTTTTGCGTTTGATGTCGAAACCGCCCTGCACGCAATATACACTGATGTGAACACGCTTTGTCCGTGGAGGCGCTGGGGGGAGGGGGGGTTGAGTGGTGGGGGTTTCGGGTGGGGTGTGGGGGATGAAAGGTCGCTACGGAAGGGCAGAGAACGACGATAAATCAAAATATTTAATACTCATTCTTAAATCTGTAAATAGTGTATTGTTTTCATTTATTTTTGATATTTATGTATTGATTGGTGAAAATAATGCATAAGCCTCATGAAGACCCTGAAGAACGGCTGATAACGATGATGATGATGAAGTTTTTTTAAAGAAATTCTTATTTATATTGGCTTACAGCTTAAATATATATATAGGTACGCCACTGCATCAGAAGAAGAAATAGCTGCATTTATAATTTAAGATTATTCACATGTCAAGTTCCCAGAATATATAATCAAATTGGAAATAATATTAAAACTTTAAGTGACATAAAAGCCTTTTAGAAAGAATGTTTTAAATTGGTTGTTAAAATTAGATAGAGCAGATATTGAGAGTTGACTATTGTATAATATGATATAATTCTCATAACTGCTGTTGCGTGGATGCCGGAAGAAAACAGGATATTCGGAAGGACGTTTGCACTCACTACAATCCAGTTCTTCAGACATCTCCAAGGTGGACTGTATATTTATCACTATCTTCGTCTAGGTCTTAGCCCTTTAGAATGCACTGTATAGACGCGACGTCTCAATTGAATACTATTTTTCGATTTACGAATTACCGCACCGCTTCCAGGTCGCCGTTCGACTGGCGGCGGCGTGCCGGGTGAGGAGAGAGAGGGGAGGAAGAAGGAACAGTACATTATTTTCGTTCAAGAATAATTAACAAATAAATATATGTCTTAAGTAACTGCATTATGTGTACTTTTATACTTATTATTTTCAAGATATATTATAGATGTCTCACAGAGGCGAAGCTATTATTTACATAGGAAGGCAAGTATGGGCATTACAGGGCTGACGACCTGTCATCGGCTGGCTTGAGTGATCACTTTACACAATGTAACGTTCACCAATTCGCTAATACGTTGGGTTAGGGACCAGACCATTACGTCCAAGTAAAAATCCTAGGATTTTTCAGTTTTGAACGCGTACGAATGCGTAATAACAAACTATTTATTTTTATTAAAGTGTGAAAATGAGTGTAAAAAAGTGTAGTCTACCATTTTGCATTGAGGCCCTATTTTTGAAGTTACGCCACTGTTTGAGTTTCTAGCTTAGATCCTTCCAGAACTTAAACGGTAATTACTGACGACGGTAGCTGCGAGTCAGAAATTAAAGGATGCATAGGTATGGCGAAAAGTCGTATGTCCAGACTTGACAAAACATGGAAAAACCGCTGTATTTACAAGACAGCTTGTACAGTTTCTGGTGTATTCTAACTTTCTATGAGCTGAAGCTCCCATATCATTCCTACACTGGCAGGTTGGCACATTTTTTTTTTAAGACGGCTATGATGCTATGATGCAGTTTATTATTGTTGTAATGCAACACGGCATGGCCGTCTGCCAAGAGCCATTCACCGTCCCCCGTAAACCGAGCCCGTGGTAGGTCACGTCGAAGGACGGAGAGGAAGAGAAAAATCCCGCATCCGTTGGACCAACAAAATGGAAATAGCAACTGTCATCTCTCTGGCGATAGCCGCGAGATGCCGAGAAAAGTGGAGAAGTATTTAAGTTAAGTTTTTATCAATCATAAGTAATAATAATAATAATAATACGCTTCCTTATCTTTTATCTATGATCTGGATCCGCACATGTAAGTGTCATTGCCAGTACAAAAAAAATGAAACGAAGTATACATTGTCTTTATTACGAGTAAGAAAAAAACATACATTAGCGAAATCGTACGAATTTTTACGACTGGCAAGTATGAGCAACGCAACGCAAATGAATGATGAATGTTTGTAATTTTTACATTTTGTTCAATAATCATTTATGCAAACATGAGTTCAAAGTTGATACGTAAGACCACCGTTTGTACAATTTCAGATAGGGCGACGCAGAATGCACTAGCGGAAAAGCAATCGGCTACGTTGTCACTCAATTAGCCCTGGAGAGTGTCCCTACTGTACAGCAATAGGAGACAGAGAAAATAATTAAATAAATACGGATAAGTGGGGGCGATACAATAAATACAATAAATGATACACACTTGATACAGGGGCGCGTTACGAACACCTGATTTGACATACGTCAGGTGGCATTACGGCCCCGGTGTGGCGCGTGCGGTGGTCACCCCACCGCCTCCCTAATACACGCAAGCACCCGGTATACGATTCATACATTTATTTCAGTGCGACCATATATACGTTGCAAGTGGGACGGCTTTTACACGAACAGTAACATCTACAAATACAATATGATGCCGTGTTTGAGTGACTCTCTCGGAGCAGTGGGAGTAACATGGCAAACACGAATTATCATCATTTAAATTTTAAAATATAGACATGCGTGCGCGTGTCATCGATATTCTTATTTACAAATTAAATTAATTATTTAGAAAGATATACAGAAAAGATCTATTTATCGAAAAAATATCTTGGTTGCCACCGGTGCACTCTTGTACTTAGGTAAATTTCGCCATACGTCTATAACAAATAATGAACAAGAACTACAGAGTCTAGTGAGTGGAATGTACGATGTATGCAAGGAAAGCGACCTCGTGATGAATGTCAACAAGTCGAAAGTGATGGTATTCGAGAAGGAGGAAAGCTAAATACTTGGAGGTAATGAATGTTTGGAACAAGTAGTTGAGTTTGTGTATTTGGGAAGTATGCTTCATAGAAACGGCGCTTTGAATGGAATTTGTCAACAGAGGTAAGACTAGCGGTGCACAATGAAGTCCTGGTACCGACAGTATGGAAGTGAGGCCTGGACCAGGCAGAAGAGGAATGAAGATAGACTAAATGCATTGGAGATGAGATCACTTAAGCGTACATTTGGCAAATCTTTTATGAAAGAGTAAATATTTAAGAAATAAGAAAATAATGTAAAGCTGATGTTAGTGTAGTGAGTATGAGAAGATGTATGAACGTGGATGAGGCGAGAATTGTGCAGAGGAGTGTGCCGCTCTATCCTCTGTGTCTACCCCCGCGGGGAAGCGGCGTGATGGTAAGTAAGAAACTAATATTACAGAACAATGTTAAGAAATTGCAACATCTAAACAAAATAGTGATTTCATTAAACATACATTTACTATTTTCAAATTATTCTAAGCGCTTGTGCTATGAAAATCGGACTAACAATACTCGGAATCCCCGACCAATGTATCTTAAACGATCAAGACCAACAAGCACTTCTAAGCGGAAGCTCAGTTGGACCCGTCCTAAAATGGGCGTGCTGCATAATCTTGATTTTTAAACTTCAAAAGATTCATTCGGAAAAAAAAATATTGCCCTCTCTTGTAGCTGCACTGTATTTCTATTTGTCCGGGTCCTTTCCCCGGTTACATTTATCAGATGCAAGACTAAATGAGAATGTCCTATTAAATTTTTTTGTTCCGCCGACTTTCGAAAGGAACCTCACCCGAGGGGGTGGCCATTCGCCCTTTCTATCCGGAGTCCGGGAACCCGCCCCGGGTACCTGATTGCATTTCGCGCGCGGGAATTCAAATTAAATCCAAAATGGATGTCGCTATCCTTGAGGTATGTTTTGACATCTAACCAATCTAGCAACCTACCTACCCACTATTCGGCTGACAAGCTTTTTTCGGTTTTGTACTTTAATCACAGTTTTATCGCGTTTACTTATTCAAATAATCATTTGGTTTCGCTTATCGTCGAGAAATAATCACTGGAAACTAACCATCGTTATAACGTCGACGTTCAGGGGCGGCACCATTTGAGAACACGTTTGGTCTATTCGTAATAACATTTGATAATTTTTACAGCGCCATTTTTGTACAAAAAAAAAAAATCACCTCACTTACTTACTTACTTACTTACCGTCACGCCGTTTCCCCGCGGGGATAGGCAGAGAGGATAGAGCGCCACACTCTTCTGTCCTGACACACAATTCTCGCCTCATCCAAATTCATACAAGCTCTTCTCATACAAGCTCGCCGATTGTTGAGGCTTCTGACAGGTTTACCTGGTCGTGCCAAGTCTTCCGCGGACGTCCTCTATTTCTGGTGCCATCAACATTTGCGTCATATATATCTTTCTTACCATTCTCTCCTCATTCATCCGTTCCATATGATCAAACCACCTAAGTGATCCTTTCTTAATCTTACTCACTATGCTAACATCAGCTTTACATTCTTTCCTTATTTCTTCATTCTTTACTCTGTCATAGATAGATTTGCCACAAATGCGCCTAAGTGATCTCATTTCCACTGCATTTAGTCTACTTTCGTTCCTTTTCTGCCAGCTCCAGGCCTCACTTCCATACATCAGTGTCGATACCAGGATTCCACTGTGCACCGCTAGTCTTGCCTCGGTTGACAAATTCCCGTTAGATATAATTCCATTCAAAGCGCCGTTCACTTTATTTCCTGCAGTCACCCTCCTTTCGATATCATTCTCAGCCTTTCCGTTTCTATCAAACATACTTCCCAAATATACAAACTCATCTACTTGTTCCAAACATTCATTACCTCCAATTCATTCATCCACCATTACAATGAGCTATTGACTGGAAGGTGGTGATAGAAGAAGAGTGACGCTCATGAGACGCCCTACCCGACCGTCGCCGGTCGCGATGGTATTGCTTCCTGCCGTCGGTACTAGGCGTATTTTGTGGCTAATGGGAGTTTTGTTTTGTACACTGGTAGTTGCTGGGTGCGTTCTCGTTCGGGCGGTGATGATGAGTGGAGGCAAAAGACCTACACAAGGCTCCATTGCATTAATCTTTTTCATATTAAATAAAATAACTATTACTTTGTATGAAACCACGAAATTTATTATACGTCTACCGGTTTCGTTTATCTCAAGCTTCATCAGGGCTTTCTAAGAGGAAGGTAGAATACAAAATTACACTTGAAAGAGAGAGACAGAATCCTTATATAGTTAAATAGAACATGAAGAAAGACAGAGTATAGAATTATATACAACAGAGATAGATTACATATACAAATAGACGGAACATTGAGGAAGAGGAAAATACATTTTTAAATACGTCATGATGCAGCTTGAGATAGGCAAAACCGATTGACGTATAATAAATTTCGTGGTTTCATACAAAGTAATTGTTATTTTATTTAATATAATATGTCAAACCACAAAGTACATTTCTAAGAAAATATTATATAATATTTTTCAAATAAAAATATAATGAATATCTCGGCTAAATTCGTTAATAAGCCTGATCTTGTTTAAAAATGGCGGTTGTAGAGAGAAAAGTCTATCTGATTCTTGCTGCCCACACCGGAAGGGTTTTTATTTTAATATCTGGAAGAATTCGCGTAGCAAAATAATAAATTCCCCGAAGATGTGGTAAATAACACCGCGCAAGGGTCGGGGGTGGATTTAGGAAATATCCTCAGAATTTTATTGGGGATTTTCCCAGGGTTCTCCCCCGAAGCCGGTTGCGGAAACCAATTTAAAATAAGTCGCGCGATTTTTGAATACGTGACGTTTTGACGTAGATAAGACGCGCGCAGATAGAGAGAGGTAGTGAATTTCAAAAGAGTGGGAAAATAGAGAATTAAACACAAGTCAAAAAAAAAAAAAAACAAATAACAGAATATAGGTACAAGTCTAGGAAAACCGTTTGTAGTTTCACATTAAAATTTGATTAGGATGTTTTTATTTTGAACTTTGACAAGATACTCATACGACTGGAAATGTGTCGATGTACATACGGTAGCTAACTAACTAACTTACTATTACGCCGCAGGCAGAGAGATTAGAGCGCCACACTCTTCTGTCCCGACACGCGATTCTCGCCTCATTCACATTCGTACATCTTCTCACACAGGCTCGCCGATTATTGAGTCTTCTAACAGGACCATCTGGTTTACCTGGTCGTGCCGAGTCTTCCGCGGACGTCCTCTACTTGTGACGTCATCAACACTTGCGTCATATACCATTCTCTCCTCATTCATCCGTTCCATATCATCAAACCACATAATTGATCCTTTCTTAATCTTACTAAGATCATCATTACATTCTTTCTTTTTTCTTCATTCTTTACTCTGTCATAAATAGATCTGCCACATGTACGCTTAAGTGATCTCATTTCTACTTTCGTTCCTCTTCTTCTATACATCAGTGTCGCTACCAGGACACCATTGTGTACCTCAACCGAGACGAGACATACAGTAGACACTAAACAATTAGAAAAAATAGCTTGCAACAAAAGTGAACGCAAATACATCGATCGGTGACGTGTTTATTATTTCAATAGTTTTATTTTCAGTTACATCATCATCATCATCAGCCGGTTTTTTATTCACTGCTGGATGAAGGCCTCCCCAAGAATTTTTCATTTTTATCTGTCCATTGTTATTCGCTGCCACGTATTTTAGGCCGGCATTTCGAACTCTTGATGTGACCTGCCAATTGCCGTTTCATGTTGTCTTTTACACCCATCTTCTTGTTATCGTTCTTCTATACGCGAGCACTTGAAGTAGTATTGGTTGAACACTGTCACATTAAATATTTTTAGGTTTCAAAAATTATAATAAAATTTTAAAAAAATATTATCCATAAAAAGCGGTTAATGCTACCCCAAATAATCGAGAGTCTAGTGTGTATTTCAAGATGTACTGCATTATTTGTAAATATTAATTTGCCTCTGGCAATCCAATGCTGTATAAAATTATTTCCTCCTAAAGGAATGTTCCATCGAACTTTAGAAAAACTTTGTGTGTCACGCTAAGCTATTAACGTTCGGACCTTGCAAACTTGCAGGGATTAAAGTCATGTTTTTTAAATTATTTTGCCATCAGTGGATGACAGGTCCCAGCTGTTGATAGATAAGAAGTCAAGACCCTTAAGGCTCTATGGCTACTGGTATGGCCTGGGTTGACCACATTACTAATGAAAATGTATTAAGACGCATCCAGTGGCGTGCAGTACGTATAAATTTAGGTTATGCTGTTACCAATGACATTATACAATCATACATAATATGTGTTGTTCCATATTTATAGAACACATTTTTGGCGCTTCTTGAGAATCGGTCGCGACTTATATTATTGACACCTTTCCACGTTCAAATTTCCACCCATCCTTTTTCCATACTGCTTGTTTTTAGTGTGAGAATAGCGACCTTGACGTCAGCAGACGTTAACGCGACGCGATACTTGTTCGGTTGCGACACCGCGATTGCATTAGCGGTGTGGATTTTGTTCAACTCGGGTGCGTCAGTATTGTATTGTGTTCCTGTGATTATTGTGTAAGCTGCGGGTGAAGTGAGTGATATCGCCGTCTTCATTTGGAAGCGGAGAGACGGGAGTAACGGAGGCGTCGTACACGAGGTAAGGCGTGCAGTCTTTCAGATTCCCGATTCCCCGAGATCCACCGGTCCTTGACTGGATTTCCCTTCCCTTCCTTCCTTTACTGCCACCCCCTTCGGCGATTCCGATTTACGACCGGAATCGTCGTAATCTAAGATCGCGTAATTTCGTTCGGTAGATCCTATTCGGCGCGGGATCTACGTTTTCTTTACATGTGTAATACAATATATGTACTTTCGTTTAACTAACGTCTTAAGACAAAACAGATCCGTCGTTTGTACGACCCTACCATGAATCCATTTATTTATAATTTTAGAGTACTATTAATAGTGTTTTTAATGTTTTTAACCCTTTCTATGACTGAACATGATTCATTTATTGTTTGAAAATTCTTCACGTAATACCTAAAGGAAATCATTATTTCTATTAAAGGTGATGTTATTAAAGGTCCATGCACCAAATTTAAAGAATAATCATGAAATCAACACGTTAACAGTAAGATAGTAAAATTCGCAAATTAGTAAAAGAGGAAGTTGACACTTAAATGATTTGCACGCACTTGTAAGCCTTTCTAATGTTAATCTGTTAAAAAACATCATAGATAACGACTACATACAAAACGGATCAACCGAAAGCCATTTATATGACTTGAGTAATTCACTAGGTTAAAGACAAAAGAGAGTGATGTGAATAGCTCGATGCGGCGAATTCAAAAGAGCGCCATGGGCACGGCGGTGAGTTGTCTTGGTAGTTTTTAGAACTAAGCAATTAAAATCTCTACTGGTACACAGATGGCGCTAATTATAAAATAATATTTTCGTTTATGTTAATCCAATTATTTAATTTATATTTGTTTCCCAGCATTTTTTGCTTGTATGCACTGCGCACGCCCCTGGACGCATCAATAATTCGAGATAACTAATAACAACTATAAAGCGGACACATTTTTCGCAAAGAAAATATAATTATCATTATGCAGGGGAAGATAGAAGGCAGCAAAGCTAGTAGTGCAGGTAGAAAGACATTGTCTTGGCTGCGTGTAACTTCCGAATGTGGTTTCTTGTTCAAAATGTTGGTGATACTGTGCAGGATAAATCAACATGCTGCAACATGGTCGGCAACCTTCGACACATGGTGGCTACCCATGAAGAAGTGCACGCAATTGCATCCAAATGCATTGTTCCTAAGCAGGGGTGGGCTCGAGATAATATTCTCAGATCAAATCAGCACCTAACTGTAATTTCTGTAGATGTTTTAAATGTATTATGAAACATTAGATATTGTTGCCTTTTGAAATTTCTCGTAAATTACATTTATTTCGGTTGAATACTAAAAGGAACCTAGCCATTTTTTTTATCTATAGTCTAACAATGCTTGAAAACGCCGATGTTAGATGTTCAACGCATCATTTTTGTGAACGATGCTTTAAACGATTATTATTCATACTTCACACGTGCGCACAGTTTGGAGAAGGACATTTCCTAATATTTATTACTTTGTACTATTTGTTCAAATTCATGCAATATTAATATAATGTTGATGAATATTAGTTTGTTCTTTATAGTTTTTTTTTAAATACACAAATCAACAAATTAATTATAAAAAATAGATTAATTTAATTTATTATTAGAAGAAAATTTTATTGAAATTATTTGGTTTATTTTATATTATGGATTGAAAACCGGGAAATCAATGTGAGTCAACATTTTTATTGTGAAGTTGTAATTATATTAATTAGAAAGATATACATATAAAATCAATTTTATCAAAAAATATTGTTGTCGCGCCACCGGAATTCGAACCTGGATCTCTTTCCAAACCGGGGAAGGTGCATTATCCAACTATGCTACAGCGACGATATTTTTAGCGACAAATTTTCGAACCTAAATGTTACCTTTTTGATAGTATTACATTTAATCGTTCCATTATTTGAAAGAGCCATCTACCTTATTTTTACAGAATCTCAAATATCTTTGAGTAATCTGATAGCAGACGTCAGAATTATCAATTCATTTTAATTAAATTTTGGACACATTGATACAACTTTATTATTAAAAGAACACATTCTTATTGTGAAGTTAAACTTATTTAACAATTTTTTTTCTACGCGAACTTGATTTAAATCATTCAAATGCTTCGTATGTCTCTTATTTATGAGTACATTTTAACACTTGTAGAATGTGCTTTCAAAAATGTGTACGTTTAATTTATTTATATACCCGTTAGACTGCTTATTATCCCCAACGCAATACTCACACCTACTTGTTTCGTGTTCGTAATTTTTTATTTGCTTAAATAAATGGTAACATTCGATTGCTTTAATAATGATTGCGTATCATTGTACAAGGGTGATAAAAAAAATCCGCCCCTTCCCCGTAACACCGCGAACAGCTCCGAGATTAAGCGAGCCCCTTGTTAATAACGTATTGGCAGCCCACCGACTGGAATTGTTCCACTAGATTCCCGCGATCCGGAGCACTCAGGATGACGTGCGGCGAGACCACCGACGCTATTTATATATTTTTTTCTATTTACGAGATGAAAAATAATAATCCGTTTTGGAAACACTGCTCCCCGCAAGCGTCGCCATGCCAACACGCGGGCGAGGGTGGGGGGAGCGGATCCGGCCAATCGGAGCCCTCCGTTGTCGTATCCATGGCGACCGCTGCGCGAGCGGGACGGGCGCGCGAGGCGGAGCGAGAGGTGGCGCTCGAATCATATTAAAACCCAAAATGTACCCAGTCAATTAATAATATGAAATACGTCTAGCGTCTGTTCTGTTCTGCGAGGTGAAGCGCGTCACTAGACCAAGCGTCAGTGACGCATTTATACCTGACGTCATCATCACTAACTAATCCGTCATCCGTCATGACGATGATACAGTGGCATCGAAACCGGTCGACGGCAAAGTAATAAACGTGGTTCACAGAAATTAGTATAATTTATTAAAATTAATATTGATATCTAACCACACATTTAAAGCTATACCTAAGTATTCAAATACATTTTTAAATACTAATTAAATGTATTAATTAGAAAGATATACATATACATAGATATCTATTTCTAATCCGGGAAACGTGCGTTAACCGACTATGCTACAGCACACAGTAATTTAACTACACTTGCACTTTTCAACTTTTTTGAATTTTGACATTTCAGATATTTGTCGTCAAAAGTACTGTGTGTAGTAGCATAGTCGGTTAATGCACGTTCCCCGGATTGGAAAGAAATCCAGGTTCGAATTCCGGCAGCAACAACAATATTTTTCGATAAAATTGATTTTATATGTATATTATTCTAATTAATACATTTAATTAGTATTTAAAATATCACAGACCGTCTGTTCTGAATAATTACAACTTCACATTAAGAATGTGTTCGCCGTAGTAAGTATTGCGACAATAATGTAAAAAAAATTATATTAAATTATATCGTATATCAATTAGAATTAGGCAAAGAGATTATATATACAAAAGAAAATAAACACATGAAAAATAATCAGTTATTAATTTTAGATACTACATATTGTACACTTAACCTAGGAAAAGTAGCAAGACCAGTTGCTTCCTTCACATTTGCTGGCAGTCCATTCAACTATTTGAAACCTTTAACTATTTAGTGTTTCTGCAAGATTTGTTTGTGAAAGTCTAAAAGCCCGCCGACTTCTCATAGGATACGCTATATGGATGATGGCAATATTTGATTTTTAATTTTGTATATTAATACTAGAACCTTTTGTATAATTTTTTGTTCAACTATCATATCTATTACATCTTAAAATAGTCCTCATTCATCTGTTTAGAATTATTATAATTTTTTTTCTTCTCAGCTTCATTTCCCAAAAATAGTATTGTTAAACAACAATTAAGTGAAAAAAATCGACAAGAAAAAAAAACATATTTTAAAATTTACATGTATTAGTTAGCAGTGGCGTGCAGTAGGTTATGTTTTTACCAATAATATTATACAATCATATATAATATATGTAATACAATATATTTGTGTACTTTCGTTTAACCAACGGATTTGGTCAAAATAAATCCGTCGTTTATACGACGCTGCCATGTATTTATTTATAATTTTAGAGTACTGTTAATAGTGTTTTTAATGTTCAAGTTTTAACGTAAAATAATACCTTCGTACCCATATCAAAAATGTATGGACGTTTTTAAAAACACTTTCTATGACTGAACATGATTCATTTATTGTTCATTCTTCACCATCATTATTTTTATTAATGGTTAACAACGTTGGAAATAGTTTTGCCAATTGCTTTTCGTTTTTCACAAATAAAAAACCAATCCAAGCACCAAATTTAAAGAACAATCATGAAATCAACAGGTTAAAAAACAGTAAGATAGTAAAATTCGCGAATTAGTAAAAGAGGAAGTAGACACTTCAATGATTTGCGCGCAGTTGTGAGCCTTTCTAATGTTATTCTGTTAAAAAACAGCATAGGTAACGACTCCGTACAAAACGAAAAACTGAAAGGAATTTTCCATCCAGTAAATAGCCAATTATATGACTTGAGTAATTCACTAGCTTAAAGACAGAAAAGAGTAATGTGAATAACTCGATGCGGTGAATACACAAGAGTGCCATGGGTACGATAGTGAGTTGTCGTGAAAGTTTTAAAGTCTCTACCGGTACACAAATGGCGCTAATTGTAAAATAATGTTTTCGTTTATGTTAATTCAATTATTTAATTTATATTTGAAATTTTTGGTAATGCACAATTTTTCGCTTGTATGCACTGCACGCCCCTGTTAGTTAGTAGTTACTTACACACCAGTATCGAATTAAATTATTATTTAATACATGTAATAAATTATTATATGCCTGACCGACGTACTAACGGCGAGATTATTTTAATATTGATATTAGAAAAATACGTCTTTTCTCAGTAAATAAATTTTTAGTGAATTTGTTTGTTTAGTAATTTTGGATTAAATCATCGATCTATTAAAGAAAACTGTGTTTTCTTCTTCTATATGTGCCGTGTTCTATCGAAAGTTAGCTAACAAGTTGCAGTAGACTGATTTATCTCGTGCAAGATGTACAAGATCTCAGGCAATAAGAACATTGAACCACTTTCAGAGGTTACGCAGCCATGATAACCTTTTTCTACCTTCATAATCGCATGCATAATGAACTGTAAGGGTTCATATATCGTTTGATAGTTGTTATTATTTCTCATGACTTGTTCATGTGTCTTAGTACCTCTACGATGGTAATGTGGTCAGTCCAGGACATCAGGATGAGCCACATCTCAAATATTAAAATGCCAGCTTATCCGGCTCGCAACAAGATTGTTGATTTCGTTAATAGTTTTGTTACCATAATGTTCATCTCATACAGCCTGATCAAAGCTTGCGTTTAATCATATTTCGGATTCCACACCCCGATCCCCCGAAACTGCGCCACCCTGTACCATAATGTATTATGCAGACACCTATTAGTCTAACAGCCCCGCAGAACCCCCAATTGAACCACCCTGTTCAGATTGCCTCCCCCGCTAATGCGGGTAGGTACATCGTGACCACAAACCGTGTTAGCCTACAGCGTCAGAGGATCCGGCTCGAAGGACCATAGACGTTAGCAGTGTGGTGTATGGATAATTCGGTTAGCTGAAACAAATTTGTGTATGGTTTCGGATAACGTATGCACATTCAGAATTACTAGCAATATTGTCGTCACTGGAATTTTTATTTTTAGTTATCATAATAGGATCGATATAAATATTATTTAGTAAGAAATTATTATGTTTTTAATATAAAATTGATTTTAAATACTAGCTAAAGCCTCAAAACATCTAAGTAAATATTATTTAAAATAATTTGTATTTACTAACACGAAGTGTTTGAAAAACGTCAAATTGAATTGTTTATAACTCTATTAATTTTTAATATTTTGCTAATTTGGTTCAATGCAGATTTGCCTCCGTAATCTTGGCTTCACTATTATAAGAAAATATATTTCGTATATATAAGAATTTTCTATATTAATACAATTTTGTGGCACGCTGAAAATAAATTTAATGGTCGCGGTCTTTCTTATAATGCTTGTATTTTCTTAATTATGGCAAATAATATTCAGTCTATTAGTTTTATATTAGTGTAAAGGTCCTATATAAGTGATAGTTTAAAAAAAAGTCATATCTAGTGTATATAGCTTCTGATACAAATGAATAATAAAAATCGTAATTTTCGTAAAAAAACGCGAAAATTTTAATTATTTATTCAATATCATAATTTGACTTCTTTCGCATTCGAAGAAGATCATTTGTGATGACTTTCGGTCGTCAGGTGGCGACCTTCTTCTCGTACTATATCCATTCAACAGACGTTGGCTATCCATCGCACACCTTACACGACACATAGATTGGAAGTTGAACAAACTTGATTGGGTTTGGAACACCGCTGATGCTGTTGTATCAAAATAACAAAACAGCACGATCGCGAATCAGTTTCGGACGGCGGGTTCTTTGATACAAAGCCACACATCAATTATACATACAGTTTCATCACGACACAGACAGTGAAAGTGAAAATAATGAAAAAATAATGCAACACACACCATTCTATAAAGTGATGCACTTTTTAATCACCCAATTTGCATAGCAATAAAACGAATGGATCTTATCCAAACTTTTATGTCACAATCAAATTAAATTTACGAAAGCGAAAATGCTAAAAACCGTATAAGACCCATCTACAAAAATAAAATAAAAGCAAACGTACAAATAATATTAATTTTAATATAAATAAAAAATAAAAAATGAAACAGTGTATAAACTACAGAAATGATTAAAGACACAAAAATGAAACAATAGCATTATCAAAATGTCTGTTGCAAATATTTGTGTGCTAGTTTTGAGTTGTTGGTAATTCAATAAGACGCACTAAAATCCTGGTTAAAAAATTTAAACCGAACGTATGTCCATAACATGGTCACCCCTTCAATACGAACACGTACAGAGTCAAGACTTCAGACCCAATTGTACTGAATTATTTAAACTTGTTAAAATGTGTATTATCCTTACAAAATGTTATTATAAATTTCTTAAGATCAAATATTGCATCATATTTTGTAATTTTTATTTTTTCTTTCTTTTTTCTTATTCTAAATTTATAGTTGATAAATTAATGTATAGCTTGTTGGTTAAATGGTTAAGACGCTTATCTAGTGATCTAGTGATCGGGAGAATATTGATATGAAACGTATTCCGTGCACTCATCTCTATTTAAAAAAATAAAATTACATACTTTAAGTTTGTTGATTAAAAATGTAAAATATATTAATTAGAAAGATATACATATAAAATCAATTTTATCGAAAAATATTGTCGTTGCGCCAACGAGATTCGAACATGGATCTCTTTCACAAACTGGGGAAGGTGCATTATCTAACTATGCTACAGCGACGATATTTTTAGCGACAAATTTTCGAACTTATATGTTACCTTTTTTATATTAATATATTTAATCGTTCCATTATTTGAAAGAGCCACCTTATTACCTTATTTTTACGGAATCTCAAAAAACACCTTTGAGTAATCTTGATAGCAGACGCCAGAATTATCAATTAATTTTTATTAAATTTTGGACACGTTGATACAACTTTATCCCAGTGAAGCAGATATTAAAATACAAAATGTACTTTAGTTAATTTAAAATTTATTGTTTTAAACATTGTTATATTATTAAGTATGTGTTGTTTTATTTGAAAATTGAAAAAAAATTGAGTTTATCAATTATTTCGCGTCACGTGCCAATTGTAATAATTTTGAAAAATTTAACATGTATCGTTACGACGTTCAACGGTATTCCGCTAGAGTTTATTTTAAACCTTAAATTTTTTTATTTCCTTATAAGCTACATGCAACATTTATATGTCGAAATAAATTATAAATCCAGTGGACTAAACAAACTTTGAAACATTATGTTGTGTAATATAAAAATAATTTTTAATCAATCCAAACGCAAACATTTAAATATCTCGATACAATAGAAGCACGACTTGAACCCAGTCATAATAATGGGGACAATTAAATCAATTCTACATTTAAAAAAATGTGTTTTTTATCACCACCGGGACCCGAACCCGGAACATTTTCTAACCGAGAGGATGGTACCCAGTCACACAACAATAATATTTTGCTTTGTCGTCGAGTACTGAACATAATATATGTTATTCCTTATATTACAGTGAGACATGTATCATCATTTTATTTCCGAGTACGGGATGAATTGTTAACTTATACACGCAATCGCATCTCTATATGAAGGAAGTTCTGCATGTGTAAGGATAAATTGATCATTCACATCATGGTTTGACATTACAAATGGTGTCAAGCAGGGTTATGTTATGTCTTCATGGCTGTTCAACTTGTATATTGATAATTGTGTGAAAGAACTGGAATGTATGAATGTGGGAGCGAAAATGGACGATTTGATTGTATGCTGTTTATTGTACGCCGACGATGCAGTACTAATGGCGAATAATGAACAAGAACTACAGAGTTTAGTGAGTAGAATGTGCGATGTATGCAAGGAAAGTGACCTTATTATGAATGTCACCAAGTCGAAAGTGATGATATTCGAGAAGGAAGAAAGCAAGACAATATGCAAAGTACTTGTAGGTAATCCATGTTTGGAACAAGTAGATGAGTTTGTGTATTTGGGAAGTATGTTTGATAGAAACGGAAAGGCTTAGAAAGATATCGAAAGGAGGGTGACTGCAGGGAATAAAGTGGAATTATATCTAACGGGAACTTGTCAACCGAGGCAAGACTAGTGATACACAATGGAGTCCTGGTAACGACACTGATGTATGGAAGTACTGAGAATGATATCGAAAGGAGGGTGACAGCAGAACGGCGCTTTGAACGGAATTATAGCTATTAGGAGAACACATTCTTATTGTGAAGTTGTAATTATTCAGAACATAGGTCTGTGATATTTTAAATATGAATTAAATATATTAATTAGATATATTAATTAGATATATATATTAATATATTAATTAGATATATTAATTAGATAATAATTAATATATTAATTAGAATCCCGGTGGCGCAACAACAATAGTTTTCGATTAAATTGATTTTATATGTATATCTTTCTAATTAATATATTTAATTCATATTTGGAATTATAGCTAATGGGAACTTGTTAACTGAGGCAAAACTAGCGGTGCACAATGGAGTTCTGGTACCGACACTGATGTATGGAAGTGAGGCCTGGAGCGGAACAAAAATAGAATAAATGCAGTGGAAATGAGATCACTTAGGCGTATAGGTATGTAGCAGATCTATTTATGACAGTGTAAAGAATGAAGAAATAAGGAAAGAATGTAAAGCTGATCTTAGTAAGATTAAGAAAGGATCACTAAGGTGGTTTGGTGATATGGAACGGATGAATGAGGAGAGAATGGTATATGACGCAAGTGTTGATGGCACCAGAAATAGAGGACGTTCGCGGAAGACTTGGCATGACCAGGTAAACCTGTCAGAAGCCTCAACAATCGGCGAGCTTGTATGAGAAGATGTATGAATGTGAATGAGGCGAGAATTGTGCGTCAGGACAGAAGAGTGTGGCGCTCTATCCTCTCTGAATACCCCCGGCGGGAAACGGTAAAATAATTATCATATTGTCCTGATTTCAATATATCATCATATTCTTGTCAGATAAATATAGTTTTATTTCACAAAACAGTACAGCTTCTTGACTGCACGCGCCTAACAAAACATGCTTCTAATCTGAAAAATTTGTGTTCTGAAATTGTACTTTTTAAATTTTTTATTTATTTGACTTTTTTACAATTTTTTATAACATGAATTAAGTATTTTACATTTTTTTAAATTACATGGTTTTTCTTTCGCTTACCTCTCCAAAAAACTTACACGCTAGATGACGATTTTTAAAGATCTAATATTTTTATTAACATGTACGATTTGTACGTACGTAAAATTGTACGTACATATTGGGCGAAAGATTTAGAAATTTAAAAAAATTAAAATTGCACCTAAATGCTAGATGACGCTAAGATTATCAAATGAATTATTTATTAATCTGTAAATTGTGTGTAAAATTGCAACTTCACAATGAAAATGATCGTTATTTAAATATGTATCATATATATATATTATAAAAAAATATAAATAAATGAATAATTAAAAAAAATGAATAATAAATGAAAATAAAAAATAAACATGGGTCCTTACACGTGAGCAGTGGCGGCGACTCACCGGGCGCGGAGTAGTGCGCGAACCCGGGCAGGGGGTAGTGGGGCGGGGGCGGCGCTGCGGGGTGCAGGTGCTGCTGCTGCTGGTGGTGCGCCTGCTGCGCGTGCAGCACGGGCGCCGCTTGCTGCACGCCCAACAGCGGGCTGGGGCACGGCTGCGCGGGCGGCAGGCCGGGGCTGCCGGCCAGCGCGAAGGTGCCGCCTTCTGCGCCACCTGCGGGGAAACCAACATCATGTTAAGACTACGCAAAGATTACATAATGACATCACCGCTCGGTGATGCTGAACGTGTCAAACATGTACCGGTGCGTGAAACGCAATTTCCGTCAGCCTGAAAGACACTCAGTACCAACGGGATGCAACAATACCAGCCCGGCCAGCAGAATTAGAGAAGATCGTCTCACGAGCTTCACTTTTTCTATCGCCACCTTTCGGACAACAGCTCCAGAAACCGCCTCCGATAACAATTTGCCCAGTAATTTTCTTTGTACGGGTTAACTTCTATCTCTCGAGTCATAAAAAACTTCCGATGCAGATAGGTAGAATCTTTCAGTTTTT
Organism: Eubasilissa splendida; assembly: GCA_031772225.1. Lineage (NCBI taxonomy): Eukaryota > Metazoa > Arthropoda > Insecta > Trichoptera > Phryganeidae > Eubasilissa > Eubasilissa splendida. Next base: position 5,905,716 of record CM062870.1, read on the forward strand.
GCTTTCAGTAAATAGATGAAGGTTCTGTTAGTCTTTTGACAACTGTTTTGTGTGGTGCACGTTACATCAAAGTGTTGTTCCTAACCCTTAAAATGGATAGTCAAAAATATTCGTCGCGTAATGTTTTAGGAGACAAGGCAATAGTGCTACGGCGACAGCTGAAAAAATATGCAACGTATTGAAATAAACAGCGATATGAACAAAGTGTATTTTCATTAGTAATATAAAATGTTGCCACAAAATAAATTTGTATTTATTGAAGAAGTCACAAGTCTTGCACATATTTGCTTAGTTTATTTTTAATCCGTGTAATTTCTCCTCCTTTCATCCCTTATATTAATTATACCGTCTGGCATTTTATTGAAAATCTTTCCCTGTGCATAATGATATAGAAATCAATAGATTTCTGAAATTTAGCCTTCTTCCTGAAGCGCAGTCTCCGTCTATTTCTTCCTCTTGTACGATGTTGATTTGTCACATTTTTTTTATGAATTCTGTCGATATTTGTCTAGTGAGGATTTCAAAAGTAATCAGCAAAACATTGAAATATATTGAAGCATTATATCTATTTTCTCAAAGCTTTATTTTGCAGTACTGACAATTCTTGCAATTTCTTAATCATTAGCCAAAAATAAAATACTACCGCAGTGGTTTATATATAAGAGTGGTAAACTATTTTACAAGACTCAGTATTAGGCTCAGATTGATCGATGAGGAATCAAAATCAATTGAAATACTTGATTTTTTAGTGTGCGTCAGGAACATTGGACCGTTCCTCTGATTCCAGAGTCTCGATCCAGCTCCCGGATAAAACAGTTATTTATTACTTGTATCCGATGGTATGTAACGAATGTTTTGCGGCGAGGTTGGCGAGCCTGCGTATTTCCGAGGGAAAACAGCCCGACCAGGTGTAAAGCGAGGCTTTCATCGGGCCGCAAGATAAATCTACCTCAATTAAGTTGCGTTTTTAAATAGATTTTGTAAATCTAAACGAAACGGCATTCAACTAAAGTCACTGCATTTTAAAAATACATTTTAGATTTTATTTTCTGATGCTGACCCGATTCGCAGTGAGCGTTTCTTCACTAAATAATTTTGCATACTTGTTAATAATCGTATCTATTGTTAACATTACACAAACCACTGAATTATTTTTACGTCAACCCGTTTTGATACTAATGACAGTCCTGACGAAAATACGTTAGCATTGAAACAGCTTCACGTAAATATAAATCACAGTGGTTTATACAAATTTGAATATAGATACAATTTAATCTATATTTAATAGGATAGATAGGGTTCTTAATTCGAGTTCGGGTGGCAACAAAAATATCTTTTCGATAAATTGATTTTATCTGTTTATATTTCTAATTGATACATTTAATTTGTATTAAAAATAAATTTAGTACCTAACTTAAATTATTACAATGATGAAAGATGCGGAAATTGACTTAATGATACAAAATTATTAGAAATTTTTTAGAATAGAAATTGTGATTAAATTTAGTCGGTGATTTATAAAGTGTAGGTTAATTTTACACGTTTTATTTATTTCTAATGATTCTAAGCGATTCAATTTAAGATAAAAATTGTTTATATGTAAAACAGACAATACCAATGTTTTATTAAAATTTCTAATAAATAATTGGAAAATTCTGAAAAACTATTACTATTTCATTTTAACGTAGGAATTGGTATTTTCCAAAAACCGGTTGGTGTATTAAAATAACTAATCAAGTGGGTAAAATCAACGATAAATAATCTATATAAAAACATACTAACGCTTTTTTAATATAAATTTGTTTTCAGTATGGTGAAAATCTGACAAATAATAGTAAATCTTGTTTATCTCGCTCGCAGACTCCGATAATAAAATCCTTACACCGTGCGAGCATCCCAGACCATTAATTGATACTAAATTAATCGCTTCCGCGCCAAAACAAGACAGCTGAGGCTTTTTTGGCGCGCTTTACGCCCTACGTCACGCGCTACACGCTACAACGAATACATTATTGTTTCAAAAATAGATTTTGAACATGCCGGTTTCACACGATTGGCTTAATTTTAAATATTTTCTCTTAGTGGTATATACTATGTTAGTTATTATTAAAAATTAATGTAATGTATACACAGACCAGTAAATGAATAGATATGAAATAAAGTGTGCATATGGGAGAGGGGTTCGGAACATTAGTTGCGGGACTAGGGGCATTATACATGCATTCTTGGTGGAAACACAAATCCGAGAAATGCAACAGTAAAAGTATTTAGTCTTCGAAAATTAAATCTTTGTGTAAACAAAACGTATTTTTTATATTAATGCATATTATATATTCGATCCAATCTTGTCATATTTTTAAAAATGTCCCGGAGCTATTTGATTGCGTAAGCGGTACCGAATTTAAAATATTTATTTATTTATTCACGCTCTAATATAAACAATATAACCAACTGCTAAAACCAATTAAAATAGCAGAAAATATAAATGTGTACAAAAATAAAGTCCTATTATTAAGCTTGATAATATTTTTACATAAATGTCGAAGTCATCCCCATAATTCAAAATCATTTCATATATTTTATTTATTTATTTATAAACAAGATCAAAAATATTACTTGCACATATTTGCTTAGTTTTATTTTGAATCCTTTCTTAAATCTTCTGGCATTTCATTAAAAATCTTCATCGCACTGTACATCATCTATCTCTGAGATTTAGCCTTCTTCCCGAATAACAGCCTCAGTCTATCTTTTCCTCTTGTATGATGTTCGTGCTCATGTTAATTTGCATCAATTTTTCATATAAATTCTGCTGATATTTTCTTAGTTAAGATTTTATAAATAAATATCATTACATTGAAATATATTGGGATTAGGAAATTGCGTTAGTTCATGTATATATATATATATATATATTTGGTGGTCTGTGAATGTTGACGTATATGCGGGAAAATAATGGAACCAATTTACAAACTTTGGAGAAAAGAAGGGTGTGCAGTAGATGAATACCCCATTATATTTCACCCATCAACTCACACGTTCGTTTGAATTATAATGGCCAGAGCAGGATGAACAACAAAATGCTACTTACAATAGATCGATGTTTATTACGGATACAGGTATAAGCAGTAATCGTTCTACAACGTCTAGAAGGTTGCCGCGAGAGAAGTGACGCGCTAGGCCCTGCTTCCTGGACGGCTGCGGTGCATATTACCGTTACCTGTTGGGGGTGCTTTTGAGGATGACGAGAGATCCGGTTGGCGACCGTTTTGATTGCGGAGGCGATAGACTTGTCATCAAATGAGGAGCTTGAGAAATTCAAGAAATGTAACGGATTCAAAACAACGCGACAAAGCTGACAAGAATGGCGTCAACCACCAATTTGCGCTTCGGCAAAGTTAAGTGCCGGCGTTGAGCCGTTTGACCTCGAATGCTGTCGTGCCGACCTAGACCTCGGCCGGCGGGTCGTCGATCTCTCCGTATCACGACACCGACCGCAGCATCTCCAGGAAGTGCGCGAGACGTTATGACAAAATTGAAGGTGATCACTTAATGCAAGGGTATTGTGATCGTGTTTGGAAGCGCGACAATAATTTAACACAGCCTTCTTGTTCTCTTCACTCTTGATAAATGGTCGTACTGTTGATGCAACAGGATTCTCTGATTCCCGTTGGTGGCTGCTTGGATTACCAGTCTCCGTCTTGCGCAGTTAGTGGCTTTCCAACAGCCTCATTCCAGATGTCACATCAGAGACACATTATTGGATAACGCGCTCGAAATATTCACGTCAGCGATACGGCTAATAACTGCTAACTTGATAAAAATTTGACTAACTAATCACGTACCAACTATTTTTGAAATATCACTACTCATTTTTCGCTATTCAGTATTTTTTTCTAGCACATACAGTTATTGAGATACAAATATATTCATTGTTGGCTCTTCAATCAACGTTAACCATTCATGTGACAGTCCACCTTTCAGTTCATGGTAAAACTGCTCGCTTTGAACAAGAGTAATTTGTTTTGTAGGGATAGTGAACTGTAGAAATTTAGAAGGGGGTATAGTCGCTCGTGTGAAGGTCCCGTTAGAAGCCTCGATAATCGACGAGACTGCACGAGAAGATGTATACATGTGAATGTGGCGCGTGTGGCGCTTCATCCGCTTTGGTTGTCAAAGTGCCGATGCTTGGATCTTGCAGATCACGATCTGTCAAATATTTCTTGTTGATCTTTTCAATTCTCAATGATCACTTAATGATTTGTTCCGTCATCACCGCTTACCTTCGCGGGGGGGGGGGGACTACGGGAGACGAGCGAGGAGTCGTGCCGGTGCAAGAATGTGGTGCAGATTACCGGGGCACCGTTGCTGCTGTTCGGTCGCTCTTAACCGCAAACAAATGGATTCAGGAATTTACGGACGTTGATAGAAGATGTGATCACAACCACAGTAATCCATCCAGCATCAGCATTCTCGAAAGCAAGTGCAATGTAATAATACCTTTATCTACATAAAAACATTTTTATGTGCTTGTTTTTTTTTTACGCTAATGAAACAATTTTTTAATTTAGTTTTTATTTAACGATTGCAGTTATGTATGGTTTTTATATAAGGAATTTATTCGGGTATGGGTGACTCGTTGGAGCTCCTTAGGTGGGTAGTCAGGCCTGCACTCACACATCTCACACTCCATGCTTCGTGTTTTGCAACTCCGTTCGTCTGTCCGCGTAAGTGTGACTCAATTCATTTTGTGTCTCGTCCATTGTCCCTCTTTTGGGAGTGTTTTTGATGAACGGATCCCTGAGTGTCTGCCTTGAACTACTGCACCTTAATTTTCCATCTGTATGTAAAACTATGTTCTGCGGATTTATGTTATATGATTTTTTATGAATAAATACAGCACTTAACTGAAGGGTCTAAATTTTTAATCTTAATTGCTAATAACCACATTGAATTGCTTATCTTTTTTTGTTTTGCTTATACTTAAATATGTATTTGAATAATAGTCGCGTATTTTTATTAGCTTCGATGGGTGGGACCGACAAAGGAGTCCTAGCTTCTAAACCAGTCCCGGGAAAGGGTAGGTCTTCCCACCCCCTCAGCTGTTCTTTATAAAAAAAGTTATGTACGAAAGCAGTACAGATGCGTGCTCTTTTAACCATATTTTAAATAAGACTGTCGCACACTCGGCGTGTTATTTCAGCAATTTCATTTCGAATATTGTCCTGCAGCATCGGAATTGTTGTTGGCTCATTGGCGTAGACATTTCCTTTCAAGTACCTCCACAGAAATAGTCGGGAGCCGGCAAATCAGGTGATCGAGGAGGCCAGTCGATATCATCACTTTTTGATATTATGCGGCTGTGAAAAATTTCAAGCGTAGCTCGGGCTGTTTGTGAGGTGGTACCGTCCTATTGAAACATTCCCAATTGGCCCAATTCGACCATAGCGTTGCCATTATTATTTAGATAAAATGTTTTAATAACTTCAACACATTTTTGAGACGTTAAATGCTCCATAAAAAATTGTAATCAACTATTATCTATGAATACCATATGCAAACTGACAAATATCTGCAGAATCAAAATGGCTGTCAAACAAAATTGGCCTGGAACATAATATTCACCCAGTCATATGTCCCAGTCAGTGCAGCGTGTGACACACAACTCCGGCAACGCCTGTCGGCAGATTAGCGATTTAACTAAATAAAGTGGTTTGTGTCTTAGATAATTTTATTATTGTTTTTAAATGGTAGTCTCTCCAAGATCTGCACCAACTTGTTGACATAATTATCATCGTCACTTTCAAATGCAGCGCTTGACTCACATCTCCAATGTCGCCTGTCGGCAATTCGCGATTTCGATAAATAATAAAAGTGGTTAGTGTCTTTGCTATTGTTTGTTTTAATTTTTAAAACTGTCTGGCCGGTGATTTGAAAGCGTGACAACAGATCTTATTTCTGAATTTCCACTCAGCTAAGAGGTAATACGAAATGCCGTCGATATTATCGTATTTATAATAAATACATACAGCACAACAGATTGGAGATGGCCGATTGCGTTCTGCTAGTGTATCTCTTATACGGCCCAAGTGATTTAGCTGTTTTTATGATTTAAAGCTTTACATTTTGTGGTGTTAAATAAATAAAGGCAGGAATTAGCAGGACTGATACGGGAGCTGCAGGTCATAGAACAGTCCTCACCCAGTAAGCGGAGGGTCGCCATTCACTGTAGAAAGGGAAAATAATGAAAAAGAATTAGATTCGAGACTCACCTAAGCTGGTGCCGATGGGCGGGTTGTAGAGGGCGGGGGCATCGTACGAGGGCAGAGCCTCGTGGGCGGGGGTCGGCGCGGGGGCCGCCGGGGTCGCCGACGGGGCGAACAGCGGCGCCCCGCCCTGCTCATAGTAGGCGGGGGCCCCCAGCTCCGACAGCAGCTTGTACTCATCCTTGAGACTCCACTTGTTGGACGACCACAGCTGCAACAAGATAAAAATGGTTATTGAAACAGTGACCGAGTCCGCCCGCCCAGGAATGCAGATCTAATTAGTAATGGGACGAATCTTGTTTTAAATAAGGAATTTATTCGGATATGGGTGACACGTTGGAACTCCTTACTATCACTCTTCATATCTCGTATTTTGAAACTCCGTTAATCTGTCCGTGTAAGTGTGACTCAATCCATTATGTGTCTCGACCACTATCTCTCATTGGGAGTGTTTTTGATGTATGATATGTAAAACTATGTATTCTACGGATTTATGTTATATGTTATTTATGAATAAGGGACGCTGGAGGGTCTAAATTTTTAAATCTTTGCGATAATTGCTAATAACCACATTGAATATTTTCTCTTTTTTCGTTTTGCATATACTTAAATATGTTATTGAGTTAAAGTCGCGTATTTTTATTAGCTTTAATGAGTGGGACCAACAAGGAAGTCCTAGCTTCTAAACCGGTCCCTCCATCCAGATGGCCTTTTAAGAAAAAATGACCATTGCTTCGCCAAGATGAATGGATTGAACTGGGATATGACAATAAGGATCAGAAAGTAAAATTCATTTCTCATAGAGTTCGTGACCTTCTCCAACTATTCCATTTTCTAGTATTACTTTATCAGGTTGATGCATAATTGTCGGCGGCTTTTTTCGCGACGTTTTGTATTTTTACATTTGACCGGGATGACAATGATGACAGGGGCGAATCCTGGACAGAAATGGCCAATGGCAGTGCAGCATCAACAGCGACGTGTACCTGGCCTAGCTTTTTCGCCTTTATACTGCCATTTATCTGAAAAGACCGCCTTCATGTGATCGATTTGCTCCACTATTCGCTCTACTATCGACTGTCACATCAACCGCTCTCTGAAAAATTGTCAGGTTGGCAAAGTCTATGACGATTTGGAGAAGTTGATGAAGGATGTCATATCGTGGATTGTCACAAAAGACAGGTGCTTTTTCGCCCGCGAAAACGACCATCTTCCAAGTAAATGAGAAGCAGTAATTGACGTTGGTAGTGACTCGCCCCCGAATGATAAATGCAGTCATCGTTTAAATTGCAGTGATTGTTTTACATTGCAGTGATTGTTAAAAATGCAGTGATAGTTTTACATTACAGTGATCGTGCAAAATGTAGTGATTGCTTTATATTAATTGTTCTATTGCGTTTATCGTTTTACATTTTTTAAAAAATAAAAGCATATATCAATGTGTATATACGAAATATATGTCACATCGATATTCTTACTATTTTCAAAGTAATCTAACGCTTGTACTGTGAGAATAAAACTAATTTGCTGGTCTCGTGGAGTGAGGCTCGAACCCCCGACCACTAGATCGTAGATCACTAGGCCAGTGTCTTAACCACTAGACCAACAAGCTATTCATTGAAGTGATCATTTTAAATTGCAGTGATCATTTTACATTGCAGTAATCGTTTCCATCGAGGTGATCATTTTATGTTGCAGTGATAGTTTTACATTGTATTGGTTCTTTTAAATTGCAGTGATTACTTTACAGTTGTTTTACATTGCAGTAATCGTTTCCATTGATGTGCTAATTTTATATTGCAGTGATAGTTTTACATTGTATTGGTTCTTTTAAATTGCAGTGATTACTTTACAGTTGTTTTACATTGCAGTAATCGTTTCCATTGATGTGCTAATTTTATATTGCAGTGATAGTTTTACATTGTATTGGTTCTTTTAAATTGCAGTGATTACTTTACAGTTGTTTTACATTGCAGTAATCGTTTCCATTGATGTGCTAATTTTATATTGCAGTGCTAGTTTTACATTGTATTGGTTCTTTTAAATTGCAGTGATTACTTTACAGTTGTTTTACATTGCAGTAATCGTTTCCATTGATGTGCTAATTTTATATTGCAGTGCTAGTTTTACATTGTATTGGTTCTTTTAAATTGCATTGATCATTTAAAATGCTGTGATGGGATCATCTTAAATTGTAGAATCGCGCATCGATTAACGAGACGTTTCAGTTAATCGAGATGAATACAAGATTATAGTGATTCTTTAAAAGTATACTATGAATCGGCGTAATAAAGTTTAATATCATTTTCCTTATTCACGAAGTGACGTAATGCAGAAACATTCCGGATCAGACTAGCGATGAACAAAATTCAACGCAATATTGCGCTGTTCCGTTTCCAGCGCTGAAACGTCCAATAACCATTTATATATTACGATCCCCTAGCTCATAAAGCGAAGCCTCGCTACCCGTTGTTTTATTTCGAATGAGCACCGCCTGTTTCATCCCCGGTTTTGAGGTGTAATTTGCCTAAATACGTTGAGGTTTGGGTCCGCCACCCCGCCGGCGGGGCGGGCCCCACCCCCTCGTAAATAGTATACCCGTATCGTGAAAATCCCATTTCAGAATCTGCCTTAATTCACGGCTCTTTCCACCCTAAAATAAGGGCGGATTGGAGTGGAGAATGAGTGCAATAATACTCTTAGCCGTACTTTATGTAAAATATTAAATTGGTCGCGCGATATTTCGCATTTGACAACATATTCTGCGAAGACATTTAAAAATACTATTTATTAAGATATTGAACGAGTCAAACAATATATAAAATAAGCATTTTATCCATCCTAAGATGGGATGGTTATGGAAGTTGTTGGATGTGACATTAATGAAAAAGATGTAGTGGGATTTTATCTCAAATGTATTTATATTGAACAGAATTACTCGCCGAGGAGGCACCAACAAATTAATACGATAAGACACGTGTCAATAGTTTAAATGAGTAATCATCAGCGTGGCGCCAAAAAACCCGTGGGATAGATTTCAGGAAAACAAAAACGTCCTAGTAAAACACCAGAGCGGCGGTCTGTCGCCGAGTAGGTGCTTGCAAATATGACTATATGTATTGTTATGTATCTGAATAAAAACAGGGTATTCTGCAGGCGGGAAGCCATTCTCGATTATGTCGTGTCACCGTAGTGTACATATTTTGTGTTTCATTTCTTTCAACCTCATAATCAGAGAATCTGAGACCGGCGATCCACCCCCACCCTTGTCTACATTCTTGTTTCCTGTATGAAACAGTATTTATATGCTATCTAATCGCATCTTGTTTTACAATTTATATATATTTTTTTTTATTAAGGAGAACACATTCTTATTGTGAAGTTGTAATTATTCATACAAATTAAATGTATTAATTTGAAAAGTGTAATCGCCGATTGTTTATCTGCTAGTGCATTTTTTATAACAGATCATATAAAATTAAGTAGATTTAATTTTTATTTTTTTTTATTTTTTTTAAATGTTGTATATATACGTAATTGAATATCTGCCTCACTAAGGTTCATCCATGCTGAAGTAAATATTTATTTATATAATTTTTCTTTCTTACATCCGCTGGCATTTCATTGAATATCTTCATTGCGCTGTACATCATCGATTTCTGAGATTTAGAATTTTTTTTTATACCATACTCGTAATTATATTGATTTGTCTCAATATTTTTTTATAAGTTCTCAAGTGAGAATTAAAAAAATAAATACACATTATATTTTCCGTTTAAGGTCTTTCAGCATTGTATAGTTTTGTCAGAAAATTTTACACAGTATGTAGTGTCTAACCCTTCCCAAACCATGCAGTAGCACAGGTTAATTAAATCTGTAATATTTTGGTAAATATATCCAACACTTTATATTTTAGTTAATTTGAAGGAAAATATTTACGCTTAGAAATAACTAGTGAAAAATCAACTATGTAAGACGAATCCTACAAAAATAATTATTTTTAATTCATTCCGTTGTAAAATTAATACTTGGACAAAAATACCATTTGTGGCAAGACATAAAGAAATAATAATGGTGTCTCTTTCTCACTAATTAAATGAAGATGGATAAAAAGAAAGATTGTATTATACAATGCAACCTCCTATACATATCTTGATGAATGCTCCGAATATTACATATTTTTTATATATTTAATACTTAATACTTAAAATAAATTTATGTTATTAACCATTTTTTTCACATTTTAAAGGCTAATAAAATTCAAATTTCTTACGACAACACGAGTTGACAGAATGGTTGCGTACGAGTATTTTATATCACGGTGTATTAAAGGTTAATTATTACGGAAGACGATCCAATTCAGAGATGTCTAGGGTGGGTTTAAAACACAAAAGAAAATAATGTACAATAATATAATTATTCCAGCCACTGGTGCAGTATTTCTATGTGTTCCTGATCTCGAGCCGCCGCTGAGAATTTTACCAGATTTTGCGGAAAATGTCCCCCGTACAAAGGGAAACTACCCCGTAGCCCCCACTCTGCCAACAGGCACTCAAACAACCCACCCTATCCAAATCATCCCTATTCCAGCCGCGCTCATGTACATACATACACCTATCGACATACAGGGTCCTCGTGAGACAAACATATTTTAATTTAGACTTAACTAATAACAAGCAACTGCAATGGTGAGGTCCAGAATGAAAAGAAGACAAGTCCAATTTTACTTGTTTTCGAATAAAATGCAAAAAACCATTGTACCACACAATTGGCAAATTTGGAAACATTGAAATTGACCGATAATCTCATGCCACTGTATTCTAGTTGAAAATCTTATTATTAGAACACATTCTTATTGTGAAGTTGTAATTATTCAGAACATAGCTCTGTGATATTTTAAATATATTAATTAGAAAGATATACATATAAAATCAATTTTATTGAAAAATATTGTTGTTGCGCCACTGGGATTCGAACATGAATCTCTTTACAAACCGGGGAAGGTGCATTATCCAAATAATGGAACGAATAGATGTATTAATATCAAAAAGGTAACATATAGGTTCGAAAATTTGTCGCTGAAAATATCGTCGCTGTAGCATAGTTGGATAATGCACCTTCCCCGGTTTGGAAAGAGATCCAGGTTCAAATCCCGGTGGCGCAACAACAATATTTTTATATGTATATCTTTCTAATAAATATATTTAAAAACATATTTGTCTGATCTTAAATTAATTATGTAGTGGACGTGTCTGTTATTGAAATAACAAGCGAATTTAAAAAATCATTTTTTCAAATTTCAAAATGCTAGTCTTGTAAACATTTTTTTGCATTATATTTGTACATACCTAACTTAAAAACCATACAAATTGGACACATTATAAGTTATACCAAAGAATAACAAAAATTAAATGAATTGAAATGAAATTTTCTAGTATAATATGTTAAAAACATTTTACAGATAGAGAATATTGCTTTACATGATTAGATTCTCATTGTGACATATATGCTGTTTCAGGATAATGAACATCATATTTATTCCATAGATGGCGATAGTGTAATGGTATTCGAAGCGTTTCCACATATTAACATATATACATCTGTATATCTTTCCAGTTGATTCATTTAATTAAATGCTACAGAAATATATTCTGAAAATGCAACAACACAACATAATTTCATCATAAATGCTAATGACCGAATACTGAAATAATAGTAGCGGCCTATAAGTAGTTTCCTAGAATTCAGCGCGAAGCCTTCTATGATTCATTACCGCGAATTAGAATGACGTATCCATTATATACGAGTATATACCGTTACTGACTCACAAAGAGTTTCATTGATAGATCACTGTGGATACAGGCCGTTATGTAATATAACGTGTAAATAATAAAAAAAGTACATTTTCACATATTGGAGTCGAGTGTTTTACGAAAACCCTGTGTGCAATAGGCATCGTGCATCACTCTCTCTCTCACGCGCAGGTCGCAGTACACCCTTTCCATTCTGCGATCGTCTTGAGTTTTTCATCTTCGTACATCTGTTTCTCTCTGTCTCTCAAGATAGCCGAGACTTTCCGCGTCTCTTCACCTAGATCTCAGCCTTAATAGACGCAGAATTACCGTAAAACAGCCCCCTCACTGAAGCGGAAGGATACTATGCGCCACCAGTCTCTGAGAAGCCCCCCAATATGAGGGAAGCTAACAGTGATCACTTTGTTAGAGTGAAAAGTTACTGAAAATTTCAGCAGGAACTAAAAAGAGATACCAATAATATAGGGTGTCCGGCAGGCGCGATCGCTTCATACATGCTTTGGATGCTCCGCATCTCTTGTGTTCTAGAGTCAAAAAGTTTAGAAATTTTGTTACTAGCCGCACATTCTCACCCATTAATCAATCTCCATATCTATCAATTTTTTTAAAGTTGTATATATGTTAATATGTGGAAACACTTTGAGTACCATTACACTATAATATTCAATATTATTTTTACCGTAATATTTGTATAAAATGATCACTTAAGCCAGCCGAAGACAGATCGTAGGCCATGTAATTACCTATACTTCCATATATTTTAATTAAAATATAATAAAAAAAATAGCTTCGTCTCTATGAGATATCTATTATTGATTTAATAACAGTGCCTTTGTAGGTGAAAATCCAATAATTGTGTGTTCTTGGACATATTCAAGTATTGCTAATACTATATTACTGGTCAAAATAAGAATATATATAAAATTGAAAAATATTGATTATTCAGGCGTATTCTAGTATAATCTATTAAAAACACTAAAGATAAATAATATTTATTTAAATAATTAGATTCTAATTGTGACATATATGCTGTTTCAGGAAAATGAATATCAAATTTAATGTAGTGGTACTTGAAATGTTTTCACTTATTAATAAATGTATACAACTTCCAAAAATATGATAGATATGGAGATTGATTAATGAGTGAGAATGGTGAACTTTATATTTGTGTAAAGTGATCACTTAAGCCAGCCGAAGATAGATCATAAGCCCTGTACTTCCATATATTTCCATTAAAATATATTATATTAAAAAAAATAGCTTCGCCTCTGCGGGATATTTATTATTGATTTAAATATATCTATTTTAAGTGACATCCAAGCGCATCTAAGCAACTATTATTCAATACGCTATTTTCAATTTCAAACTCACGGTGGAGTGCGATCTCCTAACACCGCGGTCTCCGGCGAGCGGCCGGCGCAGTTTACTGCATACAACTGAGCATTAATTACCAGCTAGGTTTATTACACCGTACGGGACCGAGGCGAGCAGTGGAGGTTTGCGGGCGCCCACGGGCGGTATATCAATGCGGCAGCAGGTGACCAAGTCCTATTAGTGCTTACAGTAGTGTCTTGCGCAGTGGATTGTTTTAAAGGGTTATAAATTAAACTTTCTTTAATATTTTTAAAGATGCGTTATATTATTGTCAAGACGTGACGTTAACGGGAGGGTTTTATTTTTAAAAAATCTTATAATAAAACAGTGCTTTAACTGGAGGCATAGATGGATCTGAACCTCTGAAATAGTTGCTACAGGCAGGACAGAATAAATAAAGAGCTGTATATTCTTCGCGTCAGCAATTGGTACGAAACAGACCTTCTTGAGGATGCCAGAATCCATACCGAATTGAAGAGCCAAAGATGATCTCTAGCAAACTTCTAGAAGAATCGGGAACGAATTCAGTTTCGTTCAGATATTTACTACCATTCAGAATCTTCCTTGTGAAGGATTCTGGACTATTTTGCCGCGTGTATACAACCTCTCTGGCAGACGTTTCGAATCCTATTACAGGGTCTTACCATCAGAGCTGATGTCGCCGATGCATCAACATACTTTTAATACAAAAATTTTTTTTTTAGAAGATATAATGTAATTTTTATAATTGTGATGGGGAGATTGTTAAAAAATTTGAATGCCTTGATAAATATAGTGATTTTGGGTTGCGGTATATTTTAGTTTTGGAATATCAATTTGTTCTCTAAATCTTATCTCTTCCGATACATCTATAAAGCTAAACAAGTGCTCTGCAATCTTAGTAAACTGCGATGTAACCAACAACCACGTAATTTTAACATAAATATTTAATTTTATTTAAAAAATTGTCACGGCAGTATAAATAAAGAGCTTGTTAATTTGTAAACTGATGTTTTCACAACTTGCATGTATCCCTCGATAGTGGGGTGGGTGGTTAATATCGGCGATTTTACTTTTAATCATTCAATTGATATTTTCAAAAAAATGTTCTATGTAGAGGTGGTATGACGCACGAGTGTTAATATTACATTACAGTGATTGCACGAGAAAAATGTTGACAATTTTTCCTGGACATAAGAATAAATAAATAAATAAGGAATGGGCGACTTACGTTCGAGTAGAGCTGGTCACCGTTGTAGTGACTCCTCTGTCTCTTGATGTCCTCGTCTGATATGCTGGTGTATTCACGGTTGTCGTCTGAAAGAAAAAAAATCAAAATTATCAGCTAAATATCGTTAATTATTAAAAAAACACATTCTTATTGCGAAGTTTGAAGTCTGTGATATTTTAAATATTAATTAAATATATTAATTAGAAAGATATACATGTAAAAACAATTTTATCGAAAAATATTGTTGTTACGCCACCGGGATTTGAATCTGGATCTCTTTCCAAACCGGGACAATATTTTTAGCGACAAATTTTCGTACCTACATGTTGCCTTTTTGATATTAATATATTTAAACGTTCCATTATTTGAAAGAGCCATGTACCTTATTTTTACAGAATCTCAAATACCTTTGAGTTATCTCATATCAAACGCCAAAATTATCAATTCATTTATATTCAATTTTGGACACATTGATACAAATTTATTTAGAGATCCAGGTTCGAATCCCGATGGCGCAACAAGAATATTTTTCGATAAAATTGATTTTATCTGTTATTACAATTTTATACAAAAATCACTCTGGGAGTTGTCTTTTCGTGTCTCGTCTCGGTACCGCAGGTCAGGACTAGGAAGACACACGAAGTGTAATGTTTTTCTAGCCAATAGAAGTGTCAGTACCGCTAGAGATGTGTCTCCTGACGAATCCTAAGGTATATGTGTGCGGGTCGAATAACAAAACTCTTATGTCAGGTGACAACTGACAATGATTTATTCCGACAAGAATACGATATTATCTACAACAGTACAATACAGGATGAGATGGTAACTAAATCGCGACAGAGCAGAAAGAGATGTCGCTTATAATGTCTCACGCATAACACACATACAAATATAACTCTTACTTCGCCCGCGGTCCGCGGGCCCGATACTCACATACACACATATTTTTTAAACAAGCACCATTGCCGCATGTTCCCGGTGCAGCGCTGCGTTTGCGATGTTGCGCATGCGCATTGGTTTCCTTCATCTGTTGACTCACCACATGAAATAGTGCGGCCATATTGTAGTGAGTGGTTGAAATGTGACTGTGCGATACGGTCCGTGATTCGTTTGACATGAAACCAGCTGAAATGTGTCCTGTTTTGTGTATATTTTCTGAAGCGGTTCCTCGGTGGCGAGCATTTTGATGGCGATGATGAACTCAAAGACAGAGTACAGACATGGTTTTCATACCAGGCGGCGGCGTTCTATGGCGAAGGTGTAAAAAAATTAGTGCCCCGTTATGACAAGTGTCTCAATAATGGCGGCGCGACTATGTTGAGAAGTAGTTGAAGGTGTGTAACGTTCGAAGAATGTAAAGTGTTGTAAACATGATGTTGTTTCTTTAAAAAAAAAAAATTCCCGTACTTAAAAACGTGCCTCGTATTATTAATAATAATTAAAGAAAATTATTACAGAAGATGGCAATCTGTTAAACAGTTGAAATATCTGGGAACAAAGGTGATAAGGATTAAAGATATGTAACAAATGTTGCCTCCCCCTATAATTCTAGATCATTCTTATTTGGGGGTGCATATTTTTTTTTATTCATCCAGTCCCATCTCGTAAATATATTTTTGTTGTTTTTGTATCTTCAAATTTTATTTCAAATTCAGATGGTGTTCTTTTAATTGGTTTTATTTAACCTGTTTTTATTTTTTTAATGTGCTCTTACTTTATACTTCGTTAACTTCTTACATGTCTTTAGTCTGTATCAAATTTTTTACTTATTCTCTACTTGTCTCCTTTTTGATTTTCCTGTTTTTTTTTTTACTATTTAATTAGTTTAAATTAGTCCTACATTACTTCCTACTTATACAAATATCAGTTTACAGGAATATTAAAAACAATAATAAATATCTAATAGCTATCTATCTAAGAACAGATATTTTCAATGTACCTAGCGAGGCAGAAAGCGGCTAATAGGTTTGCATATGAATAAAATGTAATATTTAATATTTGTGTATTAATTATTTGAAAAATATTTATATTGATGCAAGCTTCAAAAGAAATTAATATTTTTATTGGCTCTGAAATCAAATAATTATGTGGAAAATAAAAACGATGTACATTTTGTACGTATTTACTTACTTACTTATAATCACGCCGTTTACGATAGAGGATAGAGCGCCACACGTCCACATTCATACATCTTCTCATACAAGCAGGCCGATAATTTGGCTTTTAACTGGCTATCTGGTTTACCTGGTCGTGCCAAGTCTTCCGCGTGCGTTGTCTATTTCTAGTACCATCAACACTTCTGCCATATATCTTTCTTACCATTCTTTCCTCATTCGTCCGTTCCATATGACCAAATCACCTAAGTGATCATTTTTAAATCTTACAAACTATACTAAGATCAGCTTTAATTCTGTCATAACTAGATCTGCCACATATACATAAGTGATCTCATTTCCACTGTATTCAGTCTACTTTCGATCCTATTCTGCCAGCTCTTTCTCACTTTGTATGTGAAATTAGCTTAATATGAAAATAGTAAGAATATTAATATGACAGGTGTTCTGAGTACGCATCCCTGTTTAAAAAAAATATGCTACAAAATGTCACATTTTCGGGACATATTTTATCCGGAAAATAAACAATTTAAAATATTTGTTAGGCGATAAAAAAAAAGATGCGCAACCACTGTCCCACCGTGGTTTTGTAAATACCAAACCTCCACAAAATTATAACAGTCGTATATTTTGTCCTTTGCTCGCAATTCGGGGCGCGGGTCTCCGCGGGGCGCGCCACTGGAAATTGGACCCTGACGCCGCCGAACTAGACTACCAACCAATTAAAAGAAGACAATTTGGAATTTATTAGGAACAGTTTTATAAGAGGAAAACTTCGCTCTCCCAGAGGTCCACTGGAGGCTGTTCTCACCGGGTCATAAATGTTGAATCAACCTTTGAAAAAGGCTAAATATATTTTTATTCACATCTTAGATAATATAAAATAATTTATTTTTTTATATAAAAGGTGAACATACAATACTATAATACGCTTAGGTATTACAAATAAATTGCTATTCATTTTACTTATCCTGGCTACTTTGCTAGACCTTTGTCTGTGTTAATTAAAGTAGCCTTTTTTTCGTACTGGTAATGATGTCATTTTATTAAAATGTATAAAATATATTATCTAATGCCGAGATGTCGTACATTTTTGTCGTCAATGCTGGATGAACATCTCCTCAAGTATCTCTCACTTTTCTGGTGATAATTTACAGTTAGGAGATTAAATTCGGTGAAAACACTAATTTATAACGTAATGTTTCCTAATATATCATCTCTACTGTCCATATTCCCATTAATACCGTTCTAGTTTTTCCTGTACTAAAGATACTCGCTTTTTTGATCCAGCGGTCGAGGGTTCGAGCCTCATTCTAGGAGACCAGCGAGTTAATACTGTTTATAGTAGAGTAGGATAATAGTAAGGATATTGATATGATACGTATTCTGTTTGCACACCTCCACCTTCCATGTCCCTAATCACTAATCGAATAGGTCAGCATCAGACTGTAATCTTGTGATGATAACGAGAGCGACTACACTTCTCGAAACTATAAATGGTGGTAACATAACTCAACGTGTGTATCGTACAAAGTTTTGCACGTCGCTCCCTCACGACTGAGGATCGTGATGTGCTACTTCACTTTTCTCTGATCCGAGGATTGTCACCAGAGAAGCGCCTGTTGGATTTTCTACTCGGTCAGTCCAATCGGTGGGGGATCTTCCTCTTACTCTTCGCCCTTCAACGTTGTTTATTAAAAAATTAACATTAGCCTTACTACGCTTAAAGAGTTCTTTTTGTGAACAACCACAATCTGAATTTGAACCAATCATTCTATCTATAAACACATATTGTTCTCCCTTCATCGCAACGATAGTTTCAACCCCCCCACGCTTTCTCCTAACTTTTTTATTTTTTTTATCTTTTTAAACATGCTATATTACGTGCCTGAACATTTGTGTGGATTTTCATGATTAGTATCATATGTTATGTAATATGTTAGTTCTACACTGTCAAAATCCCTTAATTAATTAAATTAAATTAAAATTTAAATAGCATGTTGCGTCAAAACGTAACCGCCACGTCAATCGGTGATGTTCGTCAATACAACGAACGCGACATGATTCGAACATGACGAATTCACTGTCTTGAAGCAACGTCATGTTCCCGTTAAGATGAGCGGGTGCACAGGATACACGGGTTTTGAAGATTGGCGACCATGTTGGGTCATATAACCACATTCTGAGGTTACACAGCCAAGATAATCTCTTTCTACCTACGACTCTGCTGCCTTCTATTGACTCCTGGCTCTACCAGTAGCCTCATACTGGTAAGGTAATGTTTATCCTACCAGCATGAGTCTACTGGTAGGCCACAAATAACATTTTAGGCGCTCACCGTGATCTAAAATTAGAGAAAACCTCGCTATGATGAGATCTAAATCACGAACTGTGAATCAATCACTGATATCTTTGAGTCACATTCACTATCAGTGATTGAATATCAGGAAATATCGTGATCAGTTCGGCCAAAACGTTTTACGTATTTGACCCGAAAAATAAACTCACATATTTTAAAGCGTTTTTATTCTCTTTGTGATGATATTAAATTAGATACATTTTAATAATATACGCTAGAATGTTATTTTTTTATTCAAATGAAGTTAAAGTTGAGTGAATTTATTTCGCGTCTTACGATACCGTGCGGCGCACGCGTATTAGTAATGAAACTGTGATCGCAGCAGTCACAGTTTTCAATCACCGATATTATCAAAAATCAATCACAATCACACCGGTGAGTCGAGAGTAGCACATTTTCTCATCGCTACGTCTAACCGTTAAAATTTATTGTATTTTTTCCCGGCGATACCGTGCACCGCGCAGTCTCGGTTGAATTGCATCGCCCAGAATTTCTTCGTCGGAATAAGTCTTTATTAACTTTAACAACTGGGCGACTCAACTGCTAAACTTTCCACGACTTGAGTTTTAACCCGGGAGTTGCTTAACTAACTTGACTCCGCTAAGTTTCCAAGTCTCCGTAAATTATTGCAAGGACCCCCCCCACTGCGCGAGTCGGTTAATTTGCCATCTTGAGACAATTCTGCGGGATAATATATTTTGCCACACGCCTATTTTTCAGCTAATTCAATGCGTGTGTGCCGAGTGCCGAGACAAGCGAATTTTTAGCGACACGCAGAATAGCGCTATGTGAGAGACCATTTCGGCAAATTATTAGATAGCGACGGGGGACTTGGTTTACTGTTTGGAAACTCGTTCATTCACTCATATTCTTAGTCAAGTATTAGGAGAACACATAATTATTATGTTCTGAATAATTACAACTTCACAATAAGAATGTGTTCTCCTAATAATGAAGTTGTATCAATGTGTCCAAAATTTAATAAAAATGAATTGATAAATCTGGCGTCTGCTATCAGTTCACTCAAAGGTATTTGAGATTCTGTAAAAATAAGGTAGATGTCTCTTTCAAATAATGGAACGATTAAATGTATTAATATCAAAAAGGTAACATATAGGTTCGAAAATTGTCGTTGTAGCATAGTTGGATAAGGCACCTTCCCCGGTTAGAAAAGAGATCCAGGTTCGAATCCTGGTGACGCAACAACAATATTTTTCGATAGAATTGATTTTATATGTATATCTTTCTAATTAATATATTAAATTCATATTTAGTTAAGTATATTCAATGTCGACAATATTTATGGTCAGGCTTTCTATAGGTCGATTTTTTACTGTACAGTCGACCACTGACGAATCTGTTGCTAGTATATATAATATATTTTATGTACAGGGAATGAAATAATATTAAAAGTTGTGTATTAATTATTATATTAATATAATGGATAACCACCAAGAAATATCGGTAAGAATGCAACACACTGCGTGCGGTGTGCACAACCGATATTATGCATCAGAGCCGGCCATAACCGTTCACTTCTCTCGTGGCCGGCTTCCCGAACAGTTCACCAGCAGACGCTTAACGTCCACACTGCTCACTGTGCACCTGTTATTGTGCATCTATCCGCAATAAAAGCCTATCAACTATTAGTTATTTAGACAAATTATAGATATATAAATTATAGAGACGAAGCTATTTATATTATATTATACGGGAAGTATGGGTTTTACAGGTCATCGGCTGGCTTAAGTGATCAATTTACACAATGTAACGTTCACCAATTCTACCCACATCTATCAAATTTTTGGAAGTTATAAACACGTTTTATTTATTTATTTAATTCTTAACATAGAGCATACATAAGCACTCCAATATATGCTCTAATATAAACAAGATTCAAGTCTTTTCTTTGACTAAAACTTATATTTTACATATTTGGTTAGTTTTATTTTAAATCTATTCAAGTTCTCCTCCTTTCTTATGTTTTTTGGCATTAAAAATCTCCATCGCTCTGTACATCATCGATTTCTGAGATTTGGCCTTCTTCCTGAATGGCAGTCTCAGTCTATACGACGCTTTGCATCAATTTTTCGTGTTATTTCTGTTGATTTTTTCTTATTAAGGATTTTGTAAATAAATACCATTATATTAAAATACATCTTCTGCTTAAGGGTCATCATATTCAGATCTTCCAGCATTGTATTAATTCGAGTATATTTATTTTTTCCGAGTATTGAAACCGGTCCGCCCTCCAGCTGTTCTTTATAACAAAAAAAGTTTGCTCATATATACGAATGCATAATTAAATAAAAGTAATGTTTGGACCCTCACCGTTGTCGTCGTGCCTCTTCCTCCGGTGGTGGGCGGCGTGCTCCGCCCCGCTGGTGACCACGGCCGCGCCCGCGCCCGCTCCCGCCGGCTGCAGCCCCAGGATGCCGCTGATGCTGTAGCTGCCCGTGCTGCTGACCTGCGGCTCCCCGGTGGCGACCCCGGAGTGGGTGATCACCTGGACATCATAAATTCATCAAAAGGAGAATACGCCCTTTGTCCTATAATGAGAGGTGGACTCACCGCCCAGGACTGTTCTATATATCGGTCATTATCATTCGCCGCCAGATTCGAATTGTTTTTATTGCTAACAGGCAACCATGTCACATGGGCAACATTGCGGCAATTCACGGCTACCAAACAAGATGAACCTCCGGCAAGAAATTTCTATATAATATAGTATATGATTACAATATAGGTATAGTATTTAAGCATTACACATGCTTTGTTTGTTAGCACTATTTTTTAAATACTTGAGTATGTGAACACTTTTTTTATGTGGGTAAGACTGCAAACTTAAAATCGATGAATGGTTTTCTCTCAAATTAGATTTTGATAAATTTTAGGTCGAAACATAACCAAAAATCGTTGTTTTGACATTGCGGAAAGTGCTTTTTTCTATGGTATATCATAGACAGTATAGATAAGAAAAAATGCCAAATGTCATGTATGTTTTTTCTTACTCGTTCTAAAGACAATGTACACGTCATTTCAAGTTGAATATATATTTAATTACTGTTATTGAATATATTAAAGAGAAAACATTTAAGTAATTTTAACCTAGAGATATTAAAAACACGTTCGTTTATGCCCTGCTCGCGTCTCACAGACCTGGCCGTTTAAGAAAACACTTTACAGCCACAAATGAAACTACGCCCGAAGCCGCCACATCGAGAATGTCATAGATAATAGACGGGGAAGGGCAATAATATTATGGATATTTGTTTCAATCCGTAAAAGTTTAATTAATTTAATACCTGCCCAGTGAATACAAAATAATAATACCATTGATTGATTTGACAGTTACTTTGTAGTGTAACATGTTAATTTAAAAAATATTTATATAATTTTTATTTTCACTTTGTTTCACACGTTTTTTTGAGTTGTAATATCACGACTAGTTTCGGGAAGAGCAATCCTTCCCATCTACAGGCGTAAATTGAACTAAAATTAAATACAGTCGGCTGTTGGGGCGGCGGGGCACGTAAGGGTGGGGGTGGTTTTATTGTTTCAAGGAGATGTGGTAATAGCGGCGAAGGATTTGAAAATGTCATATTGTTCAATTTATGTTTGCATCGATTTAAAATTTAATTTAATTTAATACTGATTAATTTCATATCTTGGCTGTCGAAAGAAATCATTGTTACTAACCGTTGTTTCGACATACACGATCTAATATTACCCCACTCGGCACCATATAAGGGAATAATGATGAATAACCTTGAAATGATTTTAAAATCAGGTTTGAATTTTTTTTCAGCATCCGCGTTTAATTTTTTGGTTCTCCTTGAAAAAATATGTTTTTTTTTAAACTTACAGAAACAACAGATCCGTGGGTTTGGTTATGACCATCCTGTTGATCCTGCTGCGACTGCTGATGGACGTGTTTCGCCTTCTCCGCTGCCTTATTCCTCACGATCCTGGAAGCAAGCGAAGACACGAGAAATTAAAACCGGGCAGTGTCACAGAGCATAAATTAATCAATAAAGTTCGCATGCATATGTTTTGAGATAGAAAGTCTTGGCTAAGAAACAAATCTTTTAACCCTTCCCATACCATGCGGAAACGTAGACATACATAATATAAAATTTAAATTTGTGTTAGTTAAATTTGTGGTAAAAGTACTATTTGTAGTAAGATAACATATAATTATATATTTCCACATTTAACGCTCAATATTTAGAGTAAATTTATGGTATTAACAATTTAAAAATCATTTAAGCCAATATAAGTTTTTTTTCCGCAATAAATTACTTACGGAAACATGAGTTGACAACATGGCTGCGTACGGGTATTTTATATCACGTTGTTGTAAAGGTTAATGTGTGCATTATTTTTTAATTATTGTAAATTGTAGTATATATATACCGCGACTGTAGGTCCTAACGAGGACAACTGTTGACCCAACGTTTCTGGAAAATCTCATTACCTATCTTCAAGAGGTGCCTTATCGGTGAAGTGTCGCACTGAAATGATCGTGGAGCACATCTTTTCAGGCTGGCAGTTCAGCGTTAAGTGAAATCACTAATTTTTAATTTGTATAATTAGGATGTTAATGGTTTCTTAATAAATCTGTTTAATTGATCTACATATATATATGTGTGTATAGGTATATATATATATATATATATATGTGTGTATAGGTATATATATATATACCTATACACACATGGTGAATATTATGTTTCAGGTCGGTTTTGTTTGGTCGCCATTTTGCTTTGACAGATATTTTTTGGTACGCATGTAGTAGTCGTAAAGAGTAATAAATTACAATTTATTATAAAGTATTTTACATCTCAAAAAGTGTTATTAACAAATTATTAATACAAACACAAATCCGACTATTGGAAAAATAACATCATGAGCGACGAAGCTCATTTAGACTTGGCTTAATAAACAAAACAGCTATTATTGGGGCACTGAAAATCCTCAATTGATACACCAACGATTTTTATACCCACGCAGAGTTACTGTATGATGAGCTATGTGGTTCAGCGGAATCATTGGGCCCATTTCTTTCAGAATGCTGTAAAAACTTCTTAGTGGCCGAATTGAATCAATGAGGCCTGCAACACGTGTGGTTTCAACATGATGGTGCCACCTCACACACCGTCCTAGCTATAAGAATATCAGCCTGTATATTCTGTCCAATACTGTCATTTCTATTGCACTTCCTACTTCCAAACACCTTGATTAATATATTAGAAGATAGATTAGATCCCACCAACTGACAAATAATACTCCTAACTTAAACACTTCTATTGAAAATGATTAACATCAAAATTTCTCCGAATTCGATACTAGTCATACAAATCTTCACTTTACCCAGCAAGAACGGATAGAATTACCAAAAGTCAAACATTAGAAAAAAACATAGACATCCTATTTATACATAATAAGGATTAGTGATTTAACTTAGCGCTGAACTGCCGGCCTGAAAATACGTGTTCCATGAGATTTACCCGAAACGTTGGGACACAATGATCCTTCTCAGTGCCAGCAGATGCTGGATAATCAAGAAACTTCCTTTCTAACATATATATATATAATATTTTACATATATATATGTAAAAAATACAGTAGTCTAAACGAAGTCTATGATATTAGGTGAAATCACTAGCAACCCATTGAACTTCAAATAGAGTTATCCGAAATAAAACGGTTTTGAAGTTCATTGGGTCGAACTTCAACGTTCAAACGTCATTTGTTGTATTGTAGTATAATACTTCAACTGTTGATAGTAACGAGTTAGCGTTCGAAACTCGAGTAGTGCTAATAAACTCAAGTAGAGTTATAACATTGTTTCATTTATGATAAAACTATCTGATAAATTTAATGCCGATTCTATTTTTTGAAGTTTTGAAGTTATTCAAACTTTTGTGATTTCTGGAAATTTGCAAATTTGCCTTTATAAAAATAAGTTCTGTGCCATAAATGCTCAACTTATCATGATGAAATTTGGCACACATATGCTATGATTATGTAGCTACAACATAAGCTACCAGATTTTGATTTACGGGTAATTAAAAATAAAGTTATTTTAACAATTTTGTTGAAAATCACAAAAGATCAAACAGTAGTTATCTACCTGACCGTAGGCTCTGTTTAGACTACCGTCTCTGTATATGAGTAATTACACAATGCTTCGTTTAGTATGTAAACAAGTTTATAGTTTTTTTTTTTTTTTGTGGTCAAATTAATTTTAAATTCAGCGGCCTAACAACCTAGTTTTGGTTCTCTGCCCGCACGCGAGGGATGACGGTTTGATATAAAAAAAAAACACGAAGGGTGACTTTCTGTGACAAATTTTTGAATTACGAGCGCCACTTGCGCGTACACGGTTTTTCTCTCCACTCGCACGCTTCGAGTGAGGAATGTACATGCTCCGTTTTCAGAGCACGGTGACGTTTATCATTAAACCTTGTATCTAACCGTAACCACCCCTTATTATGGTTTTCAATGTTAATAATATAATCATATTTATGCTTTATATTTATTGGAATACATATAGCTAGATAAATAAAATATTAATAATAAAATAAGTCAATTACCGTGTCGAGGAAAATAAAAAAAAAATGAAGTCACCTTCCCTTTAGAAGTTCTAACAAAGACTACGTGGAAACTAATGAAAAATAAGAATGTGAGAAAAGAAAATATTTAAAAAATTGTGAGTCAATTGAATAATTTCAGAGGAAATGAGTGGAAGAAGGGTAGGAGAGATGTGTCAATAATAATTTCAATTTTCTTTGAAGTGTGGATATATGACCATTTTGTTTTGAAGTATTACATTAAAAAAAAAAAGTATATAAATATATTTATATTAAATAAAGTAACTACGAAATTTATTGTATCTCGAGCTTCATCAGGATTGATCAGAAATACAAAAAGAGTGCACTTATATATATATATATATAAAGAAGGAGATAGAATACAAAATTACGTGAGAAAGAGAGACAATACATATATATATAATTAAATTGAATATTAAGGGACACAGAATATAAATTAAATGCGAAAGAGAGAGACAGAATATATATATGAATAAATGGGACATTAAGGAATGGGAAAATACAGTTTTCTTTAAAATCAACTTAATATCCACCATCCATCAACACTGAAAATATAGTTTCCTTTAAAATCAACTTAATATCCACCATCCATCAACACTGAAAATACAGTTTTCTTTAAAATAAACTTAATATCCACCATCCATCAACACTGTATTCTCCCATTCCTTAATGTCCCATTTATCCATATATGTATTCTGTCTCTCTCTCTTTCGCATATAATTTATATTCTGTTCCTCTTGATGTTCAATTTAGCTATATATGTATTCTGTCTCTCTCTTTCACATGTAATTTTATATTCTATCTCCCTCTTTATGTATATATATATATATATAAGTGCACTCTTCTTGTATTTATGATCAGTCCTGATGAAACCTGAGATAAACGAAACCGGTCGACGTACAATAAATTTCGTGGTTTCATCCAAAGTGATTGTTATTTTATTTAATATAATATGTCAAACCACAAAGTGATTGCTTTCTACGAAAATATTAATATATCTATCTTTTGTCAGAAATTTGAGCATTGTATGTAATGATTAAATTGTGGGAGATTTATATTTCCTGTATCGTAATTTTTTTTAGACAACGCCTTGACAATGGCACGTGGCACGAAACGTCAGCCTAGGTTTCCCCAAGGAAACCATATACAAAGAGCGCGATCTAATTCAGAAGAGACGCCAGTTGTATATATAATATATTTTACAAAAATGTCGAATGGTCTAAACAGAGCCTGAAGAGGAATTAATTTTTTGGCCATACATCGGACAGTTTTGAGCCGCAAATCAAAGCTGAGCTATAATTTTAAAAGGTTGTTATAGCTAAAAGCTGTATAGCGAGGTATGGATATATAATCAAATTGATTTCATTTATCCAGTGCAATAGAGATATTGCAGTCATTTTTCGGAAAACATTTTTTCCTTTCACATTCCGGAAGGCATTTCGACCCCAAAAATACATCAAAACCGACCCCCGTCGAACAGGATGTTTCAAAAATTAATGCAATTCATCATAAAAGCAGCCACAGGGTGTTCCGGTGCGCTCGCCATCCCCTCTCCCGTCGCTCTCGGCTCGCGGTCTGAGGGTAGCTCCCGCTACGAAAAAACTAAATATTTTTAGGCAACAAAAATTTTGATTTTAAACCCAATTATTGTTTTTTTTTTATTTTAAAGAGAACACATTAGTATATGAATTAAATGCATTAATTAGAAATATATACATTCAATTTATTGAATTATTTTTTTAGCTGCAACCGTGATTTGAACCAGGATCTTTTCCTATCCAGGCAAGTGTGATAACCAATTACACTACGTCAGCCTCGTAAAAAGTCGACAAATTTTCAATTTACTCGTATATGTTGCAGTTATTTCAAATTGACACATCTTACTTTACATTTATTTGAAAGCTATCACCTGTTTATTGCGAATACTTGCTTTGAGAAGTAATCGTTAGGAGTCGCTAGAGATTTTTTATGAAATTTTTGGATACGTTTTGCGCTGAAAAAATTACAACTTCACAAATAATAATGTGTTCTCTTTAAAATATATATAAGTAAAGGATATCCGAAAATATAATAAAATGAAACTGAAAAAAGTTTTAAAATGTCAATATTACAGTCAGTCGTGGGCCGGAGTGCCCCTTGCGAAAAATTGTCATCAAAAGCCACCCTCTACGATAGAGGACGTCATCATCCCCCGTGCTGTGGGGATGGTTCGTTTAAAGTTTATTATGAAAGCATGTTTTTTTATTATCAAGTCGATGAACCGCACTGGTGGTGGAGACGCTGTCGTGTGGGAAAAAAATAGATTTTACGTAATTACACGCATAAAGATTATCCCCCTAGGCGCATGAGGGATGAAAGAAGGCGGGTGCAGCGGAAATATGTTTATTGTTTTGTATCTACGGGACGAATGCGTGCGCGTGTATAGGTAGGTACGAATGATGAGTGTGAATGAGTTGAACTGTAAACATTTTATGATACAACTAACGGGTATTATTCAGACGACACAATCCCGTACATAAAGAGTCAACATCATCATCAGCAAGAGTTAAAGATATAACATTAATTAAGACGAACGTGTACAAAACGATGTTGTTACAAATTAAAAAAAATATATTTTGAGTATATAATAATATGATTGCATTTCGTCGCTATCGCTATTGGATCTGTATTTGAATATCTAAGTGTCATTGCCAGTGTTTGGAATGTATATTTATTTGGTGTATAAATATTAATTATTGAATGAAAATAATGCACCGTGCCTCCCCCTCCCCCCCCTTCCCTTCCCCATCAGGCCTTGCCGCCGACCAGTCGATTGGCGACCTTGAGCCAGTGCGGTTATACGTGTACTATACGGTTTATAATATTATACTAATATGAGACTTCGCGTCTACACAGTGTCAGAATTCGTCGTCGTTGACGGAATAGTGATTAAAACATACAGTCCACATTTTGGAGGTGCCAGCAGAATCCGGATTGTGATGAGTGCCAAACTCCTTCCGTATCTTGAATTCTTCTAGCATCTATGCTTGTACGCAACACTAACGTTTGTACGTTGTTATTCTGATATATGCAATTTCATCTGATTCTAGATCAAAACTAAGACAACTAAAAAAAAAAGACATTTTTCTCCATTTTTTGTTACTAAAGTAATGAAACTAAATAAAATTTTAGGTCATAAATGTATCCTGAAATAACATTATTTGAGATGGTTAGTTTGCGTATGTATGACAGAGTATCTGAATACAATAATAACTAAAAGTTCTTGTTTTGGTCTAGGTGTATGAGTGTCACATCCTAGTATGATAATTAAAACGACAAGCCTATAATTTAATAACGACACCCCCGCGTTGGATTCGGAAAATACAAAAAAATATAAGTTTACTCATGAATACCTGTAAATTATATGCCACCAAATCAAATCAAGACTCGGTTAGCGAATGTGTCAATTCACGTGTCTCTTATCCCACGTGTGCACGTGTAGAGTGCAATTATTTCACGCGGCGTAATATATACGCGTAATATTAGGTCATCCCATAAATAAATGCATCTTTTATTTTTCAAAATTAAGATATAGTTGTTTTTTTTTATCTAAAATATACTTTCTTTAATTTTCTACAATGCTATCTATCTTTCTGATAGACTTGCAAGGTCCCTCTTCCAAAAGTCACTTGTTCGTGACGAAAAATACTCCTCCAGTACTGTTCTGACCTCGTATACAGAGTTCATATTTTTTCCGTCCAAATGATTTTGAAGATTACAGAATAAATGATAATCAGATGGGGCAATGTCCGGCGAATATGGTAGGTGGGGCATCGTTTTCAAAAAAGGTTCATTCTTGAGACGTGACAGCAAAGAAGAGCACACGCACTCTGAAAGTTTGTGAGGAACCCATTGACCCAATTTGCTGATTTTTCCGATGGCACGCAGGTATCGGTGAATGGTTGAATGAGCAAATCCAAGTTTCTCTACTAGTTCCTGAATAGTTACGACGGGATTTCGTTCCATCTGGGTTTACAGGATGTGGATGCTCCATTATGTTGACTATCTGTCCCCTGCTCTGATAAGAGCACGAGTTTCTGTGTGTGTTATCTATGAACTTTGAACTGTCCAGAAGTGTTAACGTCATGCAGTTACTGTTGCCATAGTATGTATTCGGTTTCTCGCGGTGCGTGCCGAAACAAAGTTTGCGTTTTTTGTGCGAATCAGCGAAGTTGTTTCTGAAGTTCAGGAGATTTGCGACTACAGCAGAGAAAATCCAGGCAAGTCGTGTTATCTCGGTCGGTCCTTGAACCATTACTGTCCTGTACTTATACCGAATTCCTACATCCCGTTTTCCCACCCCTCGCACAAACAGTCGGCGGTGCAAGGAATCGGCTAATCAAGGACAAATAATTACATTACACGAATATGATTAGCAGGAAGTAAAACGTGATCAGGTGTTCAGGATGCGACAGGCTCTTGTGGTTTCTAGGATTAGGACAATCGCTCAGAAACCAATAACCGAGATATCAGATTGATTGACATCTGTCAGTCAGTTGGTAGCCGTCGCGATCGTTTATCGAGTGGCCTGTTATCGGCAAATTATCGACATTTGAACGAATATCGGCGAGTGGCGAATGCCGGTGTTGAATATTGTGATTATGGTAATTCAGATAACGTCGGAATACAGAGAAGTTGACTAGTACACAGAGGCGGTTATGAAGAGTCGCGTACGTCCCGCGACTGCGAAGGATCCAGCTTTCTAGAGGGTACCGAATTACTGAGTAAAGGGGAGTAAAACCATAAGCGTACATGTGGCAGATCCATTTATGAGAAGGAGGAAAGCAAGACACCGTAGGCAATGAATGTTTGGAACAACTAGATTAGTCTGTGTATTTGGGAAGTACGTTTGATAGAAACGGAAAGGCTGACAAAGGGTGACTGCGGGGAATGAAGAGAACGGCACTTTGAATGGAATCATATCTAACGAGAACGAGGCAAGACTAGCGGCACACACACTGATTTATTAAAGTGAGTCTCCTGGAGCTGGCAGAAGAGGAGCGAAAGTTGACTGAATGCAGTAGAAATGAGATCACTTAGGCGTATATGACAGAGTAAAGAATGAAGAAATTAGAAAAGAATGTAACGCATAGTGAATAAGATTAAAAAATAATCGCTTAGATCGTTTAGTAATATGGAGAGAATAATAAGACAGATAGGTACATGACGCAAGTGTTGGTGGTGCCAGAAATAGTGGACGTCCGCGGAAGACTTGGCATGACCAGGTAAACTAGATGGTCCTGTCAATCAATCAATCAGACAAAAGAGTGTAGCGCTCTATCCTCTCTGCCTACCTCGCTGTGAAACGGTGTGGTGGTAAGCTAGTCAGTAGATACATCTGATCATCAGCGAGCAGATCCGATTGTGTCAAGGTATAGTAGGGTATTCATGATTTTGTGTACGATCGGACGCTGTGTTGATAGTTCACCTTGGGTTGCGATATTTTAATTTCGAGGGCCCCTTCACTCGAGACTAGGGGTCTCACTTATTGTACGTCAAACGTCAAGTCATTACATTTTTTATTTATTTCAACTTATTATACATACAGATTACACATTATAAATAATCTTATATATATAAAAATAAAGCGAACATTCAAACCATACCTATTCCATTAATGTTCACTGTCTCCTTAACTCATCTCCCTAGCAGCAGTTAAAATTGTATAAATGTTTGAAGTTTAATGATTACTGTTTATTAAATTTTTCAGAATAAATGGTTTTAAATTGATCGGTTACGTTTGCGTGCACGTGTCGAGTCTCGACTCTTTTTCTCTCTATCTACCGATCTCAGGTTTATTTTTGAATTTATCTCCAGATCAACATGTCAACATATTATGTAGATACACAGTATTGAGATTTTTCTCACCGTGTCTCATTTCGTGGACTGTTCAAGGGTTTTGAACGATATATTGGATACAAAATGGATAATGAAATGTCTAAAAAAAATGTGAATAATTAACAACATTTAATTAGCGCCGCTACCAGTTCATACCTCTCCCTGTAATAAAATAAAAAAGCTCTTACATGTGTAGTTTATGTAAAGTTCAAAGAATTTTTTTTTTCTCTTGCAGTTTCCGATCGCCCCTACATCCCTGGGGGGCGGAGGAGGGAGGGTATCTATCAATCACATATTAATATTCGCTTCATTTGTCATTCCCTTTGGGCAAACACGGTGCCATATGGCGCTACATCGGGAGCGCTGACGCGATAGCGCGGGCAGATAAGGCGGTCGCACTATCTGCCACTCGACACTACGTCAAAAGCGTTCAACATATTACAGTCATCAGTCTCAATGATTATTCAATGAATCTCCTCACGAAGAGCTACTCGAGACCTGGTTGTGAACAGGAGGATTCTGCACTTCTACCGGGTGACATTGATGTGAACCAAGTTGTGAAAACTTGAGCGTTAGAACTTAATAAACAAACTAATGAAGATGGGAGATCTTTTTCATTCATCGACAGATGCTTCCAGAACATTGCCACTAAAGCGTGCAGATATTCTGCTAGATAACTAATAACAGTTGCATATGATATGTCATATTTACAATATATAATGAATGCCACAATTTCAACATGTGCCCTAACATAGTTAATTCAAATAAGTTTGTCACGCATCTATTAACTTACTATTTAATATAAAAATACAATTCCAACTCAACTCAAAATATAATTTCCACACGGACAAATACAAATAACCTACAAACTCCAAGAGTACGTACAACATGTGGGTCAAAGAAGCTACAAATATTTTGGACCTAAATTATTTAATAGAATATACTTTTAAAATTAGCAATATTAAATTTGTGGTTAAAATTCATATTTTTATTTATTATCTTTGTTTTATTAACCACTAAATTGAGTTTAAATACATCTACCATTTTCTTCTTCAGGATGTCAATTTTTTTTTTCAAATTTTCAAATTTTTTCCTAAAAATTATTCGAGTAAATTTGTATTGTAATGATTTGAGTTAGGTACTAAGTTTTTTTATATTTTTTTAAATAGATTCTGGCAAATAAACAATAATATATGTTTTAGTTAGTTATGACATCATGAAGAAGAAAATGGTATTTTTCGAAACCGGTAGATGTATTTAAACTCAATTTAGTGGTTAATAAAACAAAGATAATATATTAAAATATTTAAT
Organism: Eubasilissa splendida; assembly: GCA_031772225.1. NCBI lineage: Eukaryota > Metazoa > Arthropoda > Insecta > Trichoptera > Phryganeidae > Eubasilissa > Eubasilissa splendida. The sequence continues at coordinate 5,938,657 of CM062870.1, forward strand.
AGAATGCTAAAAGATTTAATTCAATTGAATTGTTCTGAGAACGTGAAACTATATATTAAAACTTGGATTCGTAATATGGGTAGAGCCAGTATTGGTGCACTCACCCAAACATATTACCAATATTAATTATTGCTACAAAGTGATTAAAAAAATTAAGTCCATTTTAAAATTGTTCTTCATATACACCTTTTATATAGTAATAAATGTAATTTTTAATTAATTGTCCAATTGCTTGTAAACGATGCCCGTCTCGACACAGAATTTCTCCAGTGAGACGGGCACAGTCCAAACAGATTTTTACATTGTATTATATAGTTACAAATAAAATAAATAAATAAAAAGTGAAGGTAAAATATAATCAAAATCAAAATATGAATACGTAGGCATTATTTAAAAGATTTTTTCAGAATAATTATAACAAATTTCAAATGATGCTGTAAATATGAATTACTGTTAATATAATTATTTTCATCTATCATCTTATATAGCGGACGGGTTTGAAATATTGCCTGTATGAAAATTCGGCCAATGACAACGACGGTTGAGCGTGTCGCGTGGCGGCCGCGTGCTGTGACGTCATTTCCTGTTGCCATTCCATCGGTGACAATACTGAAATGTGGAAGGGTGGCATCCGCAGGGGAGGGGGAGGGGGGGGGCGAAAGGGATGAAAGCGGTGAGGTTAAGCGATCGCTTTGTTATCGTGAGATACCCGGTTCGATAGACGGGACAAAATATTTTGCCTTGGACACGGGACCTCTACAAATAGGGTAGACATTTACTTAGGGTTAATTAAATGTGTTTATGAAAATATATATATATATACATTAAATATGAATTAAATATATTAATTATAAAGATATACTAAATAAATAAATAAATTCATGTATATTTTGTTTTGATTATGCAAATATGACCACTTTTAAGGTGCGTGTCACCAGATCACCAGTGCGCGCTTCGATCGATCTAAATCTAAAGAAGACAAGCCAGCTAAAATAACAACAACATCGGACCAGAATGACAGTAAAATGAAAGAAGTTAGTGCGGTTCACATATCATATGTGTGCTTATTGTTAATTGGAAACCTGGGAACCAGCTATCGAAGGCGTTTACAAAAACAATATGTATATCTTTATATATTTAAATAACTAACTGTACAGATTAACATAGCTCATATAACAGAAATAAATATGAATTAAATATATTAATTAGAAAAATAATACATATAAAATCAATTTTATCGAAAAATATTGTTGTTGCGCCACCGGGATTCGAACCTGGATCTCTTTCCTAACCGGGGAAGGTGCTTTATCCAACTAAGCTACAGCGACATTATTTTTAGCGACAATTTTCGACCCTATATGTTACCTTTTTGATATTAATACATTTAATCGTTCCATCATTTGACAGAGCCATCTACCTTATTTTAATGAATATTTAAAATATCACAGACCGTCTGTTCTGAATAATTACAACTTCACAATAAGAATGTGTTCTCCTAAATATATATACATATTTTGCTGTTGGATTTAAAATAATCAGTATATAGGCATACTCCAAGGATTGCCAATTCTCTGTCTTCAGTCTGTTCTGTTCTGTTCTGTTTACTGACGTGTTTACTCATACTTAATACATTTTTATATAATACATAAATCATCATTCTTATTGTGAAGTTGTAATTATTCAGAACATGTATTAATCAGAAAGATATACATATAAAATCAATTTGATCGGAAAATATTGTTGTCACCGGGATACGTATTTGAGATTCCTTAAAAATAAAGAAGATGGCTTTCAAACAATGGAACGATAGACGCATCAATTTGAAAAGTGTAACATGTAGGTTCGAAAATTTGTCATCCAAAGTACTGTCTGCTGTAGCATAGTTGGTTAATGCACCTTCCCCGGATTGGAAAGAGATCCCGGTAGCAACAACACGTTTAATTAGTATTTTACACAAATAATCATTTATTTTTTTAACATTTTTTTCTCTCTCTCTATGAGAGTCAGAGACTCGTGTATACAGAAAGAGTATAGTATAGATAAAATATTTTATGTATCTACTGGGTGTTTATAGTAATCTGTTATTTTTTTGATTGTAAGGGGGAGATTATTGAAGAATTTAATGCCTACATAAATAAGTTTTGGAATGTCAATTGTATCTTTAAATCTCGTTGATTGGAAATCGCTTCTAATATTTAATTTTAAAAAAAGATTTTTTTTTGTACATTATATATCTATTATTTTTGTTACTCTAAATTCTGTAAAGAGTTGGGCATTTGAATAGTAATTTTTTTTTTAAATTATTATCATCATCTTTCTTTTTAGTAATTTTTAATTGTGATATTTAAATTTTGTATGCTCCTCCCCATCCGATAATAAATACCGTATTGCAAATGTGACTGAAGAAACGCGTAATATATTATTTTTAGATTTATAGGTGATTAGTTTTAAAAATATGTACGTACTTTTTCTTATTTTGTTTGTAAGATTAATAATATGCTCTTTCCATTTGAGTTTGTAATCTATTATGATTTCTAGGTACTTGATATAGTTTTTTTATTATTATAAGAGTTTTCTTGAGTACAGGCTTTGGTGTGAATTTTAATATTCATTTCAGTGTTATCTTAAATTGGAGAAAGTATATTTTATCAGTATTAATTGATAGTATTGTTCGCGTTGTATCTATGGCGACCTCCTGCCAACATCGCTGAACGCATTCATGAATGCGTTGCCTGACCGCAGCTAAGATAAGCCGGGTACTTTAGATGCCTTTTAAGGCAGTCACCTCACTTACTTTTTTAAAAACGTCATTCCTTCAACAGCCCACTTTAATGGACTCCAACCTCATCGTACATTTCGCTTAGTAGTTAGACAATATTTGATTGTAACTTTATAAACCATACCTGCTGTCTGCTTACACCTTATACAATATATAAGGTGTCCCAAAAGTCCCTTTTATAATACAAATTTTGTAATAAAATAATGGATGGGCTTAATAAAAAAATGTTTATTTTGCATTTAAGTCTAAATGTGATCCGTTATTTCGCTGGTACTTTTCTAAACGGAAGCAAAAGTTCTCAGAACTGCTCGGCACATATTCTCCGTGATCGCTGCCATTTCTTCTCGGATACTTTCTTTTAATTGGTCCAGAGTGGGAGGATTATTACTGTATATCTTTGATTTCAGGTAGCCTCATAGAAAAATATTCATTGTTGCGAAGTCGGGGCTACGCGGAGGCCAGTTTATGTCACCTCTTTGTGATATCAATTTTTCAGAGAAAATTTCACAAACAACTGGTAATAGCGCGCTCCATAGTAACTCACTGAGCTCGTTGCATTGGTGCAACTAATGAGCCAAAAGGAAAAATACTTTTGGGACACACTGCACTTCTCGACACCTACACGAACACAATAGTGAACTGACTATGGAGGCGTAATACCATTCTCCTCTCATATTTCTGATGGCAACATATCACACATACTTACTGTAACAGTAATGCCACATATCATCTCATTTCTATCAATACCTCCAAATATACTAGAACCCTTTCATCATGTTTTTTGTGTCCGAAGTTTCCGACGCGTATTTTTATTGACAAACTCTTTCAAAAATAAATAAACTCAAATCCAATAATTTCCGATTGATTTCATGACGCCATCTCCAGTTGGATATTTATTATTTCCCCATTAGGGGCACGGGGCGAGCTTTCGCGGACAATGGGGCAGTCTTGTGAAATGACTCGACCGGAAGATGCAACGGGTACCCTTCCTCGAAACGTTTAAAACCCATTTGGGAGAGTTTGTCGATGGTGTTTAGGGTCCACTGAATGGTCGATTGATTAGACATTAGATTCGTATCATTGGTTGTATGAAATGAATAGATTTAACCCATTTCGTATGCAGTTGAAAGTGTGTGAATGTTGGACTAGAGAAACGAGACCTGCGGTCATGAAATCGTCATCATATGACCACTATTCCCTCTGCGGGTGTGCGCGCGTGCACAATTTGACGTCATAGCGCAAACAAAAAAATATAACGCGCACACAATTTTCGTCACGACTTCTTCTTCGTGTGGCGTCTTCAATGAAAGGTTGGCGACCATATGTTGATTTATCCACTAGCATTTTAGACATTGAACTACATTCTGAGGTAACAAAGCCACGATAACCTACCCCTTTGCTGCCCTCTATCTTCCCCTGCGTAATGCGTTGTAAAAAATAATATTATTATAAATAATAAGATAAAATACTTTGTTTAAACAACTATCTATTGATAAATCAATATGTATCGACACCTATGGTATCTTCATCAGGAAACAATGTATACTAGAATTAAAAACACGTTGTGTGCCGTCAACGAATGCGTATACAGTATTCGAAGACCTTGACAGGCGGAGCTGAATGCGCATGTGCGAAAGTCGAATACTTTCAAACTTTGTGGATAAGAAATGAATGATAGAATACACTGTTGCTGGTATCTGTGTGTTTAAGCGATTCGTAGATGTTAGAATGTATTTGTATTTCGACTTGCTTTGTAAGGTTTTTAACTCTGGAACACAAGGGATACGGAGCATCCAAATCATGTGTGAAGCGACCGCGCCTAATATGGAGATGCCAGTATAGTCAAATCAATTAAAATTGGAATATTAATCATCTCTTCAGTATGCATAATAAAAAATTCAACGGCATAGGTGTGTTTTTAGCTAAGCAGTAATGTTTTCGCTGATTCAATCACAAAAATACCATTTGAGTAACTAGTTGGGAGTCTGATGGCAGGTATTTGCGTCCCTCTGCATCTGAAAAGTGGAGAAATATAGAATATTTAAGAGGACGGAAGTTCATGAACGTGGATGACGAGAACATCACAGAAATCTATATACCTAACTACGTATATATTCAAATCGCAATATATTCTACATTAACTAATCAGACGTTTAAAATTCTAGTAGGTGAAGTATGTCTAGATCGGTCGGATGACGAACTTTCTATGAGAGCATGGAATTGGAGGCTTCTGATGGACTCTTCTAAAACCATCAAAGTGATATCCTTAATAAGCTTGGCAGAACTGGAAAATATACAATTTTTTCTTCTTCGTGCGTGGAAGTAGGTAAGCATTTTTTTAAAACAGTCTTTAATATAAGCACGTATTCGCATTTTTACTTTTCGATTTCCCCCGCTCGTCCAGAATTTTGTTTGCAATTTTTGTTATTGTCAACCCCACAATGGCCGGCCGGACATCCACCCCCTGGAAGGCACCCCCATCCCGGGGCCGGGGGTGAATTGTGAGTGCTATCTGCGCCCCACAGCCGCGAGGGTGAGGCCAGAACTTCATTGTTGCCTTGTGTCCCATTTAAAGTCAAAACAATGGGAGTACCGCAGGGATCTTTCCCGGGCCCGCTTTATTTCATATTTAGAACGGCCGTTGTGACGTCACTGTGTCCGAAATACTGTACGATTTTTTTAAGAAGAATACATTTATGTAATGAATGTGTTTCGGCACAGGGACAAATGCGTTCTCCTTCTTCATGCCAGTATTGACATATAGTGGCCTCAATCAGATGAGACTCAACTCGTAATACACCTCTACAAGTCTCAGTGCTGGGTCGCCCTCAGAGCTGACTCCAGCTCCAGGGGCTCTCCGACCATCTCTTCCAGGTCTTCTTCGGTCCAAAGTCTGTCAAAACGCATAATGTGGTCGAAGAAGTGAAAGAATCTTTTGAATATAAATTAAATATATTAATTAGAAAGATAGATATACATATAAAATTAACTGTATCGAAAAATATTGTTGTTGCTACCGGGATTCGAACCTGGATCTCTTCCAATCCGGGGGATGTGCATTAACCGATCATGCTATACCAACACAGTGTATTGACGACAAATTTTCGAACCTACATATATGTTACACTTTTCAAATTAATACATCTATCGTTCCATTATTTGAAAGCCAACTACTTTATTTTTACGGAATCTCAAATACCTATATTTTATTAAAACAATATTTTTCGATAAAATTGATTTTATATGTATATCGTTCTAATTAATATTTAAAATACCGTCTGTTCTGAATAATTATAACTTCACAATAAGAATGTGTTCTTATTATTATGTTTAATAATGTTTATATATATGAAGTCGTTTTTTAGAATTTTTCAGGCATCTTAAGATTTAAAATGAATCCTTTCTTACTCAAGAGATGTTGCTAAAAGAGATGGAGAAATTGGTGATCACAGTGGTCGTACAAGAGGGCAGGAGGAGAAATCGTTCTCAAATAAGATTTTTCAATTTTTTATTTCAACATTATTACATATTTATATATACATTATAATTTTATTTTTTGCCAAACTGCATGAAAGTTATAAGGCAAGGATTGGCTTTTACATAGTTTTTATTACGGGATTTATAAACAATATTATATTTGGGAAAAAAAAAATTGATAAAAAGATGTCAATGAACTAAAAGTATGCATTATCCAAGACAAAATAAAATAATTTCAAATAATTTAAAAATATATATTTAATTCTCACAATGATGACATATATGCTATTTAAAAAAAGGGATTTTTTTTTTTATCAAATTTGGTTCATCGATGGCGATGGAGTAGTAGTACTCGAAGCAAGTCCACATACTAACATATATACAACTTGAAAAATTTGATAAATGTGGAGATTATGGGGTGAGAATTGGTGAACATTATATATAAAGGGATCACTTAAGCCAGGCGAAGATAAGTTGTAAGCCCAATAATTACCCCATACTTTCATATATTTTCGATTATTTTCGTGATTTATAAAAAATATTGATTTTTCAGGCGTATTCTAGTATAATATGTTAAAAAAAAATTTACAGATAAAGAATATAGCTTTAAAATAATTTCAAAAAATCAGATTCACATGGTGATAACATATATGCTGTTTAAAAAAAAAGGGGAAAATGAATTACCAAATTTGGTTCATAGATGGTGATGGCGTAGTGGTGCTCGAAGCGAGTCCACATACTAACATATATACAACTTGAAAAATTTGATAAATGTGGAGATTGAAGGGTGAGAATTGGTGAACGTTATATATATATGTCATATATATATAAAGTGATCTCTTAAGCAGCCAGGCAAAGACAAGTTGTAAGCCCTATAATTAGCCCATACTTCCATATATTTTCGATTAAATATAATAAAACAATTAGCTTTGTCTCTATGAGATATCTGATATTTATTTAATAACATTGCCTTTGTAGGTAAGAATCCAGTAATTGTGTGTTCTTGGACATATTCAAATATTGCTAAAAAAATAAATCTTTCGAAAAAATATACATTTTTTATAGGATTTTTATCTATTCCGAAAAATGACTAAAGCCTCACTACATATCACATTAAACAGTGTCCAAGATCTGTGGAAGCGGAATAAATGACTACGGTACTCGGTCATGAGCACATCAAGCGAGAGAGTGAGAGTATATATTAATATTCAATGACATAGTAAGTAAAAAATGTCGTATACCATTTTTAATTGTAATAAACGTGTCATCCCTTCTAAGGGAAGATAATCAAATGAATACGTTTTTAACTCGAATTTAATACACCAGACCTTATCGGGGAGTGCTTCAACCCCAAATTGGCCGAGCGGGGTCGCAAATAAATTACGCTCATACTTTCAATAATAATTGGCCAACCCCTGCGGCCGCTGTAGGGAGGAACTCACCCCGGCCACGTGGCGTCTTTCGACATGGCAAGACAGTTCATAATGGACTCCTTTTTGAATTTATGCATTTCGTTATATTAATGCGGCAGTGTTCCATTTTGATCCGAGTGCAGTATTAATGCAATTTTGCATGCGCGCGGTTTGAAAATTGCATTATAATGCACGTCTGGTGGGGCTTCACGGGGGGTTAAGATGATGCTCATAACTCCTACATGTCATCTGGAAGTTTGCAAGAAGTTTGATGATGAAATTACTTTTTTTATAGACGTATCTCTTGAAGATACATAGATTATTTCATGCAGTAATTCAGTCTAACAAGCAGAACTAAACTAAGCTGATGGAATATTTAATATCGTTTAAATAAATAAGATGCTACTGTATCTAATGGACCGTGTCCACGAATGAGATAGCGAAAAGAGCGATCTATGAATCATCATAAGAATGACGCGTCCGGTACATACATAACTTTTTTATCATTAAAGAAAATATTTTTTTATTACGTAGTACCAATTTCAGAACATAGTTCTGTGGTATTTTTAATACAATTTAAATTAATCAACTAGAAAGATAAACAGAATTTAAAAAAAATAAATATCACATATCTCATTGAAACGAAGCTATTTTATTATATTTTAAAAGAATTATATATCCCATATTTCTACCTTCATCTCTATGAGATATCTGATATTTATTTAATAACAATGCCTTTATAGGTAAAAATCCAGTAATTGTGTGTTTTGAACGTATTCAAATACTGCTAGAATTTTTTTTATTTTTCGAAAATATTTAGATGCTACCGAAATTCGAAACTGAACCTCTTCCTATCCGGAAAAACGCGTTACATTTTTCGCTATAGCAATCAAAAAGCGAAACCATTTGACGTATAATAAATTTCGTGGTTTCATACAAATTGATTGTTAATATTTAATTTAATAAAATAATACATTTCTTTAGTGCATCTTTCTAATTGATTAGTTTAATTTGTATAAAAGAAATGTGTTCTGAAATTGTAATATAAAAATGTGTTTACATTAAAATTAATTTATTAGTTAAATTATGTTATAATAATTGATGTTAATATATAACACAACTATTTCGACTGGGAACTTATCGCAGAAGCGTCGGTGCTAGCAGCAACCAGAGAGAGTTTCGTGAACCGAGCCAGAGACAATAATAATAATTGTGATTTCCCGGGCTTTCTGTGTGGGACCCGACAGGAAAGGGCGGGAAACGGAAACTAGAATCAAGATGGCGAACAGGAAGTGACAACTAAACGTGCGGTACGGAAGTCACGAGGCAGGGGAATTACAGCCACCTAGCAGTTCTGCAAGATGTTGTGTTTCTGGCTACATTGTTCATGTTAAACAAATCTGTTTACTTTAGCGGTAGATATATAAAGAGTGATTATTACAATCAGAATTAAATGTGAGATAAAATTAATTTATCGAAAAAAAAAAAATTATTGCCACCGGGATTCGAACCAGGAACTTTTCCTATCAGGGGAAATGCGCTTACATATTACATTATTATTAATTATATGTTGCACATTCAAATTGATACATCTGTTATTCCATTATTTGAAAGCAATCTACTTTATATTTACAACACGTATGAGTAAAAACCCGATAGGAAACGCCAGAATTAAATTAATTAATTCATTTTTATATTTTTTTAATTTTTAAGGAGAACACATTATTATTGTGAATTATAATTTTTCAGAACATAGTTCAGTGATATTTTAATACAAATTAAATGTATCAATTAGAAAGATATACAGATAAAATCAATTTATCGAAAAACTATTGATATTGCCACCGGGATTCGAAGCAGGAACTAGATGTTCTGAAAAATTTCAACTTCACAATAATAATTAATGTGTTTTCCTTAAAAATTATTATAAGTAGTTAAAAAATAGATTTAATTTAAAAAAAAGGTTATTTTCAAAATTATCACTATCATCAACAGCCCGGTGTGGGTCCTGACCTCCTCGAGCCACTGTTCTCGATACCGACTGCACGAGCGTTCTTGGTATCGTCATCCCATCAGCGCAGCTTGACTCTTCCAACACTCCTGAGGCCAATAAGTTTTGCATCAAATACCTTCTTCGCTGGTCGTTCTGAGACCATTCGTTGGACGTGACTGGTCCATCTCAGTCGTGCTATCTTGATATCTTAGTCAAGCAGTCAGCATGTAGTCCAGGAACTCTCTCTCGGGTCTTACCAGGTACAGGTTTTGTGATTTATTTTTATCAAGAGTATACGTTCAATACTTTGCATCTTGATATATATTACATAACTGTAATTTCAGTGTTGATAAACCAATTTTTGCGAGTTTTTTCGGGGCGCAGTAAAACAAAGTGACGATTACTAACACGATAGCCAACGTTCGTTGAACGGATAGGGCACAAGACGAAAAAGAAGTGCTGACCGTGTTTGTATACACTCGCCTTGTTTATTTCGTTTCAAGAGCTTAAGTAACTGAAGTAAGCCGAAATAATGTGTTTATGGCGGATAGGCAACGCCATCTTTGTGTCGAGCGGCGAACTCGCTTTAGCCGCGATACTTAGACCAGTAGCAACATGTGTCGAGCGAATGAAAGAGGTCACACACACGGATTGGTGAACGTTATATATAAAGGGATCACTTAAGCCAGTCGAAGACAGGTCGTAAGCTCTGTAATTACCCCATATTTCCATATATTTTCCATTAAATATAATAAAAAAAAGCTTTGTCTCTATGAGATATCTGATATTTGTTTAATAACAGTGCCTTTGTAGGTAGAAATCCAGTAACTGTGTTTTCTTGGACATATTCCAATATTGCTATTAAATATGTACTTACGGGCCGTCCTTTCGATGCACTTTTTTATACCGGGCCCTTGCTCATGTTGTTTGTGGTCGCAATGACAATTTATTATAATGTGATATTTTGACATGGTAAAGAACTTGACATTGTTAAAATTTAAGGATTGAATGCAAAGAAAGCAATAAATTAAACTTATTACGACTACGTTTAATTTACGTCTGGGATCACCGGTAGTGATGATAAGAAATGGTACTCTTGACTCACAGGTGTGATTGTGATTGGTATTCGATGATATCAGTGATTGAAAACTGTGACTGTGATTACCTCTCATTCCATGCGCCTCACGGTATTCATGAAATAAATGAAGAAATAAAAAAAGTAAAGGCAATTTTAAAACTTCATTTGTGTTAAATTCATATTCTGACATAATTAATAATACAATTCTAATTTAAATATTATCAAGAAGCGAATGGAATCTTTATATAAAATATAAGTAGATTTATCGGATTAAATTCCCAGCAAAGATGCGTAAAACTTTTTAGGAGAATTTACTAGATGGCGGTGGTCATGATTATGACGTCATTCCTACATAAATTTTGTGCATCAGTTTGTGAAAAAATTTGAACAGCGCCATTTATCGGAAAGTTACAAAAATCACGATTCACGAATCACGATGTTTTCGAATACTCAATCACTGACAGTGAGTGTGACGCAAAGATATCAGTGATTGACTCACAGTTCGTGACATTGTGCTCATCACTAGTGTTGGGGTTGCAGTTGTTGGGTTTCGGTCCTATATGGTTGGTTGTCTGTTACAAGAGTTGCGGGAGTCGTTAGGGAAACAGTTCCGATGTTCTTCGGAAGAATATACATGTCGCAGGCTTACCTGTTGATGCTGGAGACGCTGGGAACGTTATCCTGTGAACAGATCCCTTCGGACAGGAGCCGGTCTCGGATCTCCCACGCGAACATAGTGGGATTCTCTCTTTTGTAGGCGGCAATGGCGTCGACTACGGGCGGGGTGGCCACCTTGGGTTTGCTACCACCTATCACGCCCGCTTTGAAACTACCAGTCTCGTAGTATCTGGAAAACAGAGCCAAACAAAAAAAATATCAGTACGTGGTTAGAAATCGATATATTCGCCAAAGTAGCGAATGTGTTTTTAATATCTCTAGGTTAAGATTACTTCAATGTTTTCTCTTTTATTGTATATTCAATAATAGTACGTATATATATATATATTCAATTTGAAATGAAGTGTACATTTGCGAAATCGTAATAATTTTTACGACTGGAAAGTATACGGTCGCACTGTCAAATGCGACGCTATGCAAATGACAAATAAATATTGACGTTTGTTCAATAATTATTTATGTAAACATGATCTCTGTTTTTTGACAGATGACAAATCTTGACAGATTTTGGACCATAATATAAGCTTTACTGACATATAGTATACTCGTTACTAATTAATTGATAGTTAATTTTTTTTAGAAGTTCTGTACATAATAAGACCTATTATTTATTTAATTAATAAGCTGAAATCTATCCACAAAATATTAAATTTATATTACTTATGAGTTATCCGATCCCTTCATTTTATTGTAAATTCGAGAATAAACTTATATTAAAGCGATATGTTACAAATACAAAAAAAAAAACTGTCTCACGACTAGCCGATGACGTCACAGTTTAAAAATATTTCGTCATCAATGTTGCGAAAAAGTTCCTTGCACATTCGTCCAAAAACACCCACACCACAATGAATTCCGTGAAATACAACTCTCCACCATCCATCACAACTTGACATTCAAATGCGTATAAAACTAACCAAGACAATAGTCATATCCAAAAATACTGTCATTCCAAAATAAGTCGTATGTCGCCGGCGAGAAGGGCGTGTATTGTGACCTTTAGTCCGATTCAGATACGCCTGCTTTGAAAGGCGCAACTCAATCGCGAGTCACAGCCGAAGGGGCACGCACAAGGGATTTGCAACCCCAATGAATCGGAATTTCATATCGGGGATAATAGAGTAACAATGAATTTGCTTTCATTTGGGGATGATATGATATATAAATTGACATATTTGTCATTTATGACTAGAGAAAATTATCATAGCATTTTTTTTACATTCTGTCAGTTTTTTGGTTTCAATCGTCCATGTTACACCCAGCATCGGGTGCCAACACCATACATCGAACGGGTCGAGCATATATATATTTCTTTCCATCTACGGTTCTGTACAGAACATGGAAGAATTCCAGGCTTTAACTACACGAATGAGCAAAAGCTCCCAGTCATTCACATTCACAGCCAGGTTGGCATTCGTCTGGTCTTTTACCTTCTATCTGACTGTTGTCCTATTTGAAATCCATTATGTCGTTCATCGAGCGTCTCACTCTTCTGTACTGACACGCGATTCTCGCCTCATTCACATTCACACATCTTCTCATACAAGGTCGTCGACTTATTAAAAAATTAAAGGAATTTCGGACTTTTCCGGGAATTTATTAGGGTGTGGGTCTCCAGCTGGGGATTGCTGGGATGGACGATGCTGGGAAGAGCGGTGGTTAGGTTGATCTAATGGAGCATTCCACTGGCTCTCCCTCGCACCCTCTTTCGACCTGGACAGGGTGTATTTCTGCCTTCTGACTTTGTCTTTCTGACTTCAACGCATAAATGTGACGTTTACCCCCCCCCCCCCTCCCCCGCCCTTTCTGAATTTAATATGATAACGAGTTTCATGTCAAATTGATGATACCGGAGTCAACCAATATTGGTTTATGACTGACTGAATTTAATAATGACCAAATGTAATAATTGTGCCATATAATAAAGGAATGAAAAATGTTAACTATAAAGGGGCGTCAAAAGGTTTTAATAACTAAATGCTGAAATGTATTTCAAAAATGATTGAAAACTTTGTAAAATATTACACGCGTTGCTTTGCTGAGTGGAATCGAAGCGAGAGTAAACAACTCTCAAAATGATTCCGGGATAGGGTGGGACCCTTTGGGGTTTCCTTCATACAATCTCGTCGATTATTGAGGCTTTGAAAAGAACAATATTCTAGTATTTGATTTACCCGATAGTCCCAAGTTTTCCGCGGACGTCCTCTATTTCTGGTGCTCTCAACACTAGCGTTATATATATATATCTTACTATTTTCTCTTCATTCATCCGTTTTATATGACCAAACCACCTAAGCGATCCTCTTTTAATCTTATCCGCTATGTTGATATTGGCATAGCGAATAAGATTAAGAAAATACGTAAATATAAGTAAAATTACTTTTACACTCGATCAAATAAATATACACAAGAAGTGGTTGATTATTTCAACAAGCACCCGCTACCTTCGTATTATCCCCAAACATATGCATCTACCCTTAACTACCCCTAACTGCCGCGGAGGTAGCGAGAGGGGGACTCCCACATGTACCGCTCAAGTGCTTCACTGTATTGTGAACCGTAAGCCGGTTAGTGGCACCGTAAGCCATCGCGGAGTGTTTTCGCAGGAAAGTGGATTTGGGTAATAACTGACGAAGAGGGGGTACTTGGCGCCCAACGTGGGGCGTCATAATTATTTATGTACGGTACCATTTACAAGTAAATAAAAAAGAATGTTAGGAGAAATACTAAAATAAAACCAACTATCAAAAATCGTGCAGGAATAGGCATAGAAGATAGAACATCCTTATTTCCTCGTTTACTTTAATATATCTTCTCATGCATGTTCATCTACTATAGAAGCTTCTAACAAGATCGATATGCAAAACAAAAAGATTACGAAAACTGATGTCTTTATTTTAATTTAAAGTTTTTTCTTTTCTTTTAAACTATCTTATCTGTATTGCATTTCAATTGGAGGCGAGAATATTTTTTCATCAAACCTGATTTTAATTTTCTTTTTTTATAATTGAATTTAAAAACATTAGATCATATAACTTAACATTAAACCAACTAAAATCACTAGTTAGCTTTTTATCATCCTGATGAAGGAAAAGGTATTTTCCGAAACCGGTTGGTGTAAATAAAAAACTAAGTATCTTTAAAACCAAATTAATAACCTGTTAATTATTAAAATGACCAACGGCATGTTAGCGTCGACACACTGACCTCTCCTTAATTCTATAAATCATATTACGAACATATCTATGATATATTTGCTCCTGATTTGATCATTTGCTCTTAAAAAATCAAAAAAAATATAAGAAATGTCGAAAAAATATCAATAAGATTAATAAAATAAAGTTCAAAAAAGTTAAATTTCCATCCTTATGTTAGAGGCAGATGAAAAAATACAAGAAACTTAACTAAATGCTTTTTTGTCGTTATACCTAGATGTGTACTCAGCTTTGACATTAAAAAAAATTAAATAATACATTTCTGTATCAATTGTACGAACAATCACACCCTTATTTAAGTGTCAACATTGATATTGCCATTAGGGGGATGATTCTATTGACACCGCTGTTTTCATCCCCTTGTAGTTTTATTTTAATCCTTACTGGCCCCGTGGGCATGTTCGGGTAGTTTGTCATTGATGGAGAGGTATTCGGGATAATTCGGAAATCATGGGAAAGAATACTGGATGCAGGGAAGTGCCGACTTAACTCCAGTATTTTTTAAAGATTAGTAATTTTTTCCGTACTTTCTTTAAATAAAACCATTTAGTTCTCTGCGGTCGAAGATTTTTTTTGGCTTCACACCTATGCAGTGATATTGCCATTATTGAATAATTAATGTTAGACTTACATTGATTGGGTGCAGGTAAGCGTTTCATTTTTACATAGATTCTATTCGAAAGGGGCTGTAATATTTATATAGTAATATATAATGATATTATATAAATCATCTCGTATAAATTTATTTAAAAAATTAAACATTCCTTAAGTGTTAAATAATCATGTCAAAATAATCACTTTATTAATATTTTTATTAAAAGAAATCCAGAAAAGTAATAAAAAAAATTACATTCACAACGTGTATACAAAAATTGCATCTGTGCAACGCTGGTTGTGTCAGGACAGATACGTGTGGCGTTTTATCCTATTTATCAATCCCTGAGGAAACAGCGTGATGGCAATTTATTTATTTATTTATTAGACTTTATTGACATACATGTTTTTGTTGTGACACAGGTGAATATATTATAAATAAATATGAATTAAATATATTAATTAGAAAGATATACATATAAAATCAATTTTATCGAAAAATATTGTTGTTGCGCCACCGGAATTCGAACCTGGATCTCTTTCCTAACCGGGGAAGGTGCATTATCCAACTATGCTACAGCGACAATATTTTTAGCGACAAATTTTCGAACCTATATGTTACCTTTTTTTATATTAATACATTTAATCGTTCCATTATTTGAAAGAGCCATCTACCTTATTTTTACAGAATCTCAAATACCTTTGAGTAAACTGATAGCAGACGCCAGAATTATCAATTTATTTTTATTAAATTTTGGACACATTGATACAACTTTATTATTAGGAGAACACATTCTTATTGTAAATCCCGGTTTCGAATCCCGGTGGCGCAATAACAATTTTTTTCGATAAAATTGATTTTATATGTATATCTTTCTAATTAATATATTTAATGAATATTTAAAATATCACAGACCATCTGTTCTGAATAATTACAACTTCACAATAAGAATGTATTCTCCTAAAAATGTATTATAATACAACATGGTAAACATAAGATACAATTACATTGCATTTAGGTATATACTCGTAGTTCATTGTGTGGGATGGAGTAGACTCTACCTCTGATATATACAGCATTGTCCTGGCTACTTTGCTAGACTGCCGTCTGTGTTAAAGTAGCCAGTTTTTTTTCGTGCTGTTGTGGTGTTATTTAATTTAAAGATAGAGATTCGACAGGAATAAAAAAAACATAGAAAAGAAAAATGCAGTGAGATTAGATTAGATTAGTGTAGATACTGTATAATGATTATGTTGGAATATTGGATATCGATGCTTCTGATTGATCTCTACCCAATTGAATTACATATTGGGTCCATAATTGTGTAATCTTATTGGAAGTGAACGATTTTCACTTGGTGCTGTGTGTTGTACAGTTTCGGAGCTAAGAATATGTAGAATCTTTGATAAAATTAGTTATATATAAATATCTCATAACACCGTCCGTGGTTGTGCGGGCCAAGGCGTTGATTTACCTGGGAGAGTAGGTTCGAATACCCGGCTTGCGGTTTTTTCAAACCTTAATCAAGACACAAACCGCTTTATCTACGAGTGCTGCGGATATAAGCATGATGGCAAAATCCAGAATATAATCTTCAGCAGTGTGTTGCATCAACACCGGGATGGTAAATTACGTATCTATTTAAATGATGATGATTACAAAGAGTTTAGAATATATTTCTGTTTCATAACTAAAGTCATTTTTGTCCGTCTTCGATCCAAGTTCGTTTTAACGCTATTTCTAGCATAAATGCTTCTGACTAATGCGTCACTAATTCTAAAATCGCGGGGTGTACCCCAATCCATTCGCGACAAGTGTTTTTCAGGGATGCTAATGCCATTCTGTGATTAGTTCGCCTCTCGTGCTGGATCACCAGAGCTTTGCGAGTTTATCAACAGGGGCGTCACGGCGGAGGGTGGCTGTAGAAGGTAAATCGAATATTACTTAATGTATTATGTAATACGCAATATACCGTAAATGAATTAATATCAATAGCTGAAAAATGCACTGTAGATTTCAATTCAACAGTGAAAAGTTACAAGAATGACGCAGAAATAGATACAATTCTTTTAAATATTAATAAAATATATTAATTAGAAAGATATACATATAAAATCAATTTTTTCGAAAAATATTGTTGTTGCGCCACCGGAATTCGAACCTGGATCTCTTTCCTAACCGGGGAAGGTGCATTATCCAACTATGCTACAGCGACAATATTTTTAGCAACAAATTTTCGAACCTATATGTTACCTTTTTTTTATATTAATACATTTAATCGTTCCATTATTTGAAAGAGCCATCTACCTTATTTTTACAGAATCTTAAATACCTTTGAGTAATCTGATAGCAGACGCCAGAATTCAATTCATTTTTATTAAATTTTGGTCACATTGATACAATTTTATTATTAGGAGAACACATTCTTATAGCGAAGTTGTAATCATTCAGAACATACAACAATATTTTTCTATAACATTGATTTTATATGTATATCTTTCTAATTAATATATTTAATTCATATTTAAAATATCACAGACCGTCTGTTCTGAATAATTACAACTTCACAATAAGAATGTGTTCTCCTAATACAATTATTTTCGCTCCAATTCCATAGTAATAAATATTAATAAATGTCAAAACTGTCCACAATTACGGTAAGTATGAAGTATGAAGGATAATCGTACAAAGCATCGTTCACAAAAATGTTGCGTTGAACATTTAGATGTCAAAAATCGGCGTTTTCAAAGCATTGTTAGACTATAAACAAACAAAAAAACTCTATTTGAAATAGAAGACACCACATAAAGTAAGACTAGGCTTTAAGGGTCTTGACTTATCTATCAAAAGCTGGCACCTGTCGTCCACAGATGGCAATATGACTTTAACCCGTGCAAGTTTGCAAGGTCCAAAGGTGCGCGTTAATTAACACGTTTACAACTTAGTGTGATAAACAAAGTTTGGCGTGTTAACGCGCTCATGGTATTTAAAAGGTTTAAAAGGGCAACGATCTCTTATGTTTTATAATACATTTAAAGCATCGGTGGTGCTGATTTGATCTGAGAATATTGTTTTTTCTTAATTTTCCCCCTCCGAGCCCCATATAGCTCACCCCTGGGCAGATGTCATCGTGTATCTAGTAAAAGATTGATCTAGAGACATAAAAACAATAAAATTATTTCTAACCAATGAAACCATGGTTGCTTTTAATGACTGCTACGTATTTTAGATGTCAAAATGTACCTCACCAAAGGTTGTTGGTAGTCAGCATTCCACCCTTTCTTCCCAGACTTCGTTGTTCGTTGTTCGTCTTGATCCTTTCCTGACTTGTCGTCTAAGCTGGTATCGCCAGATTTCAAACGAACAATTTCGGCATGCCCTTTCGTTAATCGTTCCTTCGTTGAAAAGATCGCTGAGATCGCGAAATGACTCTTTAGAAATGATGCTTTCCACCCTTTCTCGAAGTGGTACAGCATCGCGTGGCGTACGTTTCGATGCGCCATTGAATTAATAATTAATAATAATAATTTGAATAGTATTATAATAATTTAGTAGCAGCTTATTTTTGTGCAGTTAGAACGATGCGCGTGGTGTTCTATCCTCTCTCAATTCTTATGTACACTTAAAAAAAATCAAATCTCATTCCACACCAGCCCCGTGAGTGCAGGCGGGCGAGGGTGGCAAATGACATTTAGGGTTGTAACATTAGATTAATTCAATCAGTTCTAATAGCATCGCGATCGCCTCCCGCGGGAATCGAACCCGCGTCACCCCTTTCACGAGCCCGCCGCTTGGGACCGACCCGCCAGACTGCCGGGGGGTGGGGGTGCAACAATGAACCGATTGCTTTTTTTTTGTAGTTTGTTTTTCAATTATGTAATGATGCGATTTCGGTGACGGATGACGGTCATTGTCTCGGGCGAGCATCCCGTCGATGTGGACAAATCTCATCTGTGTACACGCATCCTTAAAAGTGTAATTAAAAAAAAAAACTCTTTTCGCACGCATTATTTAAAACAATACGATACGATAAACTCATATATATTTAACAACATGAAAAAATCATATTTTCAAATTTTCACAGTATTGTTTCAAGGTACAGGATGAGTATTATGTTCCAGGCCGATTTTGTTTGGCCGCCATTTTTGTTTGGCAGATATTTTTCAGCTTGCATTTAGACATCGTAGAGAATAGTTGATTACAATTTATTATTGAGCATCTAACGCCTCAAAAACGTGTTAAAGTCATTAAAATATTTAATGTAAATAATAATGGCAAGTCTGTAACCAATAATGGTGCTTGCCATCGTCACATATTGTAAAACTTTTTGGTGGCCGAATTGGGTCGACGGTGCTACCTCACACACAGCCCGAGTTACGCTTGAAATTTTTCCCAGTCGCAAAATGTCAAAAAGTGGTGATTTCGACTGGTCTCCTCGATCACCCGAATTGACGGCTCCCGACTATTTTCTGTCGAGGAACTTGAAAGGAAAGGTCTACATCAATAAGTTAACAACAATTCCGATGCTACAGAAAAATATTCGAAATGAAATTGCTGAAATAACACGCCAAGTGTGCGAGAATATTATGAAAAATGTGGTTAAAAGAACACGCATTTGTGGCGCTACCAGAAGCGGCCACTTGGCCAATATAATGTACCATACACAATTGTAATAAATCAAATAATTGATAAATAAAAATTAATTTAAAAAGTTGTATTTCATTTCTGAGTTATTCAAAAATAATATCGGCCTAAAACATAATGTTCACCTGTAAAAAATATAAATATTTTCAAATACTAATTTAATGTATTAATTATAAATATACACATATAAAATCAATTTTATCTTTGCGCTACCGGGATGTCTATTTCCAATCCGGGAAGTACACTACCAATTGTTTTATAGCGCCAGTATTTTTCATGACAATTTTCGAAACTATATGTTACACTTTTTCAAATTAATACATCTGTCGTTCCATTATTTGAAAGCTATCTACATTGTTTTTACGGAATCTCAAATACCTTTGAGTAAACCGACTGCAGACGCCAGAATTATCAGTTCATTTTTATTAAATTTTGCACACATTGATACAACTTATATTATTAAGGAGAACACATTCTTATTGTGAAGTTGTATCAATGTGTCCAAAATTTAATAGATAATTCTGGCGTCTGCAGTCGGCTTACTCAAAGGTATTTGAGATTCCGTAAAAACAATGTAGATGACTTTCAAATAATGGAACGACAGATGTATTCATTTGAAAGAGTGTAACATATATTTGTCATGAAAAAAGACAAAATTGATTTTATATGTATATAAATATAATTAATACATTAAATTAGTATTTAAAACAAAAAAATATATTGTTTTAACTCAACTTTTCTGATAAATTCTGCCGATATTTTTTTAGTGAGGATTGAAATATATTTTCTGTTTATTTCTTTCAGTATGTACTGATTAGAGTGTATCTATTTTTTCTGAATATTATTCTCAAAGTTTTATTTTGCAGCACTGCCGACTGCAGCCAACGACAAAATGCTGCTGCATTAAGTTGACGTGAGGAATAGTAACAGAGTTGTATACAATTTTACAATAGTCGGTACTGACGAAATTTTGAACTATTGACGGGTTGTATTCGATTTGAATATAATATGACTTGTGTCAAGCAGTACACTTTCCATCACGGCGACTGAATACAGTTAGATAATTGAAATTTTGAGATGAAATCACCGCGGGCGAGTTAAGTTCCCACAGTAAAAAGAGTCGGTACCCGACTGTCCCATCCGGATGTGGTAGATGGTACAATAGGCAACGAGAGAATAAAAAAAAATATGCCTGATCAAATAAGTAAAAGAAGTGTCCATCGTTGGGCGGGCTGTGTAAAAAATGAGCGCGGTAAATTGTCCGGACCTAAACGGACGAATTGTGATAAAAAAAAAAATATCTTAAAAATTGTTCAATTATACGTAATTTTATTATTGTATTATTATAGACTACAGTGAACAACGGATACTTTCGATTCTTTAGTCATATTATACAATAAAGTGATAGCTTAGGAAAGAAGATTATTCTGAGTACAACTTTGGGCCGAAGAAGACATGGAAGTGTGTCACAGCGGTGGATAGATGGCTGGAGAGTCCCTGGAGCTGGAGTCAGCTGGGAGGGCGATCCAGGACTGAGAGTTGTGGAGATGTATTACGAGCCAAGTCTCATCTGATCTGAGGACACTATGCGTCAACACTGATAACACTGTCTTATTGAAGCATAAATTAAAATAATATTTTGTCATCTACCGTAGATAGAGCTTGCCGTAGTTGGAGTTTCTCTTCAATGAGATGTAAATATAGACGTTAACAAATATCTTAAGTTCTTTGTTATACAGTTCCCTAGGTGATTGCGCTTCGTCATCGCCATTGGATCCGTATTTGGATATGTAAGTGTCATTGCTAGAAAAAAAAATTACACATATACGCCAAAGCGGCGAATATCACAAACCGTGAGTCAATCACTGATATCTTTGGGTCACACTCACTATCAGTGATTAAATATTTGGAAATATCGTAATTCGTGATTCATTTTTTTATTTTATTTATATTTGGTTGTGAAGCGTGATTCGGCGCATGTGCATATGAAACGAAAATATTCACGAAGGAATGATGTTATAATTAGTCGATAAACGCCATCTAGTAGATTCTGCCAAAACGTTTAACGCATTTGACCCAAAAAATAAACTCTCATCTTTTAAAAATTTTCAATCTCTTTGTGATGATATCAAATTAGATATATATTAATTGTATATGCTAGAATATGTTTTTTACGCAAATTAAGTTTGAATAATAATAAAAGTAAATACGCTAAAAATTATGTTTTTTGTTTATTTTGTGTATTGTGATATCGTATTAGTAATGAAACTGTGATCACAGTCACAGTTTTCAATCACTGATATTATCGAATATCAATCACAATCACACCAGTGAATCAAGAGTGGCATTTTTTCTCATTACTAATCACTAATTTAAAAGTACTTAAATATTTTATTTTTTAAATATTCAATACCAGTACATAAATATATATTTAATTTGAAATAAAGTGTACATTGTCATTATTATGACATTAGCGAAATCTTATGAATTTTTACCACTGGCAAGTATATAGACCATCTGTCATCTCGCGGTCGCATTTGACAGTGCGACGCAAGTAATGTTTACTTTTGTTCAAAAATTATTTATGTAAACACGATCTCAGTTTTTTCAAGAATGTCTGATACGTTAGAACACCGTTTGTACATTTTTAATATCGCCGATTTCTAGTAAAATTTAATATCAATATTGATGTTAAAAATGTATAAATAATAAAGTATACCAAAAAATATAAATCAACGCATTGAGTTCTAATAAAAAAAAATCAACATGTACATTATTAAACATGTAATCACCGTTAATGATTGTAACGTTGAGATATCGGCGATTGATTCACACTTTGTGATTTTGAGCTAGTCACTAGGTTGGAAGGCACCGATACGCCCACTGCTACGAGGCCGTCGAATATTCCGACTATGAAATCGTAGTACGTAAAAAACAGCATTCAGATAAAGTTGGTTCATTCATAAATACTAGTTCGGACAAATCTCGCAAGTCACTTTCCCGCCTGCCCCGCTCCCCTCCCCCCCCTTTTCCATGTTCATTTTATTTATTTTTCGACAAACTATTGTACAAGTCAATGGAAAGTACTTTTACTACTAAACAACTTTAAATCTACTGCAAGCAATATACTGCCTTACAATATCTGAACATATTAAAAAAATTTAGTGTTGTGTGTTTTAGTTGTCGCTAAATATCACGGATTAAATAAACTAGGGTTTAAATAAACGATACGTATGAAATCAAAATATATTGTTATTTGTTATCGGGATTCGAACCTGGATCTCTTTCTATCCGGGGAGATTGCATTAATCGATTATGCTACACCAACACAGTGCATTGTCGACAAATTTACGAACCTACATGTTGCACTTTTTCAAATTGATACATCTATCGTTTCATTATTCTATTTGCCTACTCCCGCGGGGCAACGGCGTGATAGTACGTTAGTCAGTTATCTCATAATGTTTAAGAATTGCTTAAAATAAATCATAGTGGTTATATTACATTACTGTGGAATTTCAAATAAACTCAAAACATTCCCTATGAGTGCAAGATAAATCAAAATATATATATTTATGCATAAAAAATCTACGAAAGAGTGTTTTTAGAATTTGCGTTTTTTGTTGCTACTGAACATTTGAGAAAAATGGAATTAGCTGTTTCGAAAATTAAGTTAAATTAAATACGTAGAATATTATTGTAAGGCGTTATACAAGATGTATATTTAAGGTATAGTTCTGTTGCACGACCATATAACAGCACTGTATACAGAAAGAGGCTCAACGCGCAGCCATATAGTTACGTAAAGTCAACACACGCGTCTCGAAATACAAGATGAGCATCGGCCTCAACACTTTGGCGACGGGCGGAGTGTAATAAATAACGGGGTGGAGCAGCAACCCCTACTAGATACTAAATGTTGCCGGCTTCCTGCGAGCATTCTGCTCGGCCCGCGCGCGTTCCTGCCGCGTACATTTGTCTGTTTTGGGGTTGAAATCTATCGAAATTATTACCGTTCATATTAAAATAAAAAATCGCGTGTACGCGTAAATAAAAAAAATTTCGAAAACAAATCAAAATTAAATGTTTTTCTGATAACATTCCAAGTCCAATTTTATTAACGAAACTATTGTATAAAATCCGTACATTTAACGGGAAAAATATTAAAAAATTCCCTACCATATTTACAACATTAGTGTTCTAATATTCTCACTCTTCACTTCGTGTATTTTGTATTTTACTTTGATTTTTGCAAACAGTGTCTAAATTTTATTTCAAGTTCAGCTGGCGTTATTTAGTTTCATATATTTATTTATTTAATTAATTAATTTATTGAAATATATGTTTGTTATTACAGAGGTGAACATATTATAATATAAAATTGTAATATGTTTATTGTGTGGGATGGAGTAGACTCCACCTCTGATATATACAGCGCTGTTCTAACTACCAGTTTTTTCCATGCTGTTATTTATGATCGACAGGAATAAAAATAGAGATAAAAATAAAATAAAAAGAAAATGAAGTGGGAGTGTTGTAGAATTAGTGTAGGCACTGTATAATGATTATGTTAGAATGTCGGATAGCCATGCTTCTGTTTGATCTCTACCCGATTGGATCATATGTTGGGTCCATATTTGTGTAATCTTATTGGAGTTGAACGATTTCCAGTTGGTACTGAGTGTGTTGTACAGTTCCGGAGCTAAGAACATGTAGAATCTTTGATAAAATGTCGTTGTTGCTCTCGGAACTGGCGGGCAGATGTTCGTCGTTTGTCTTGTGTTATCTCTTCCATTTTGGTGTCTATAGTGATACTAAATACTCGTAACGACGTTCTTATATATTACATCCGCACACTCGAATCTCTTAAAATGTCACGCACTTTTATTATATATTTCGAAAGAAATTGCCACTTCAATGTTATATAACTCTGTATATTAAATTCTTTCACTTATCATCTGAACGTATGGATTGCACGCACGCCTCTGACGGCAATACACAATTTTATCCTATTGATGCGAGACGGAAATATTCTCAATATGAATTGGCATTATGTGTCCTACTAACGTTGTATCTTCCAACCAGTGCATTTGAGCGTTCTACTGTAGATGCACATCTCAAACGTTTCGTGTTGCTGTATCATATATTTTTTAAGTGTCCATGCTCTGTATACATATACGAAACAAGAAACAATCAAGTAGACGCCTAATTGTCGAAGCAGTATGAGTGACATGGCAAAGATTGGCAGAGTTCATCTTCGTACATCAGTGGATTAACAATGGGCTGGTGATGATCGCAAAATCGAAATCGATGTCATTTAATTATTATTTATCAAATGTCTTTACATACTAATTAAATGTATTAATTAGAAAGATATACATATTAAATCAATTTTATCGAAAAATATTGTTGTTGCGCTATCGGAATTCGAACCTGGATCTCTTTCCAAACCGGGGAAGGTGCATTATCCAATATGTTACACCTTTTTCAAATTAATACATTTTATCGTTTCATTATTAAAATTGATTAATATATCAATATATTTAATTAGTATTTAAAATATCACAGACCTATGTTCTGAATAATTACAACTTCACAATAAGAATGTGTTCTAAACGTACTAATAAATGTCCTTAGAATTGACAAAAAAAGCAACCCTTAGGAGAATTTTTTTTGTAATAACTCGAAGGGGTAATCTAAAAAGGGATTTCCTTAATGTTATTTTTATACACTGGCACCGGACTTCGCCCAGCTCAGTTCATTCCAGATGATGTATAGTCATAAAAAATGTAATTGAATAAAAGTGCAGTATTTTTATTTATTTGAATTGCATATTTTTCAGTTAGTACTTTTATAGTTGTTTCATTGCGCAGCGAATTTATAATATTTTCGATTCTAAACAATCTATGACTAACTAACGTAACCTCATTACGCCCTGGGGCAGGCAGAGAGGATAGATCGCCACACTCCTCTGTCTTAATACACAATTCTCGCCTCATCCACATTTATACATCTTCTCTGACAAGCTAGCTAGCTTGGTCGTGCCGAGTTCTCTATTTCTGGTGCCATCAATATCTGCGTCGTATATTTTTCTTACCATTCTCTCCGCATTCGTCCGTTTCATATGACCAAACCACCTAAGTGATCCTTTCTTCATTTTTTACTATGTTATAAATGGATCTGCCGCATATATGCCTAAGCAGTCAGTCAACTTTTAACAATAATGGAAATATAAATACAGATCCTCACCAGACTACCAGTCTATTCGACCAGATCGTCGGGTCGAACCGCGAGAGTACCGATCGCGAACAAAGTGCACGATTAGAGAACAAGAGAATGTGTTGGGCCAAGAATAATTAACAAAATCGATGAAGACCTATTAAACATTAAAAAAAATTATGCGACCCCAGCGACCACCTTAAAATGCAAAGTAAAGGGACATATTCTGATCTAATTCTTTATTTCCTTATTGCACTATATTATATTCAGGTATCCACCCATAAAATACTGTGGACTAGGTCTGTTACACCCTGTAAAAATTGTATATTTTTCTTTATATCTTTCTAAGTAATTTTTTCCCCCTGTTATATTTTATTTATAAAAAAAAATGTTGTTTAACTACGTAAAAGGCAATTCTTGCTGTGAAACTGCTATGCAGTTTGGAAAAAAATAAAATTATAATGAATATGTATGTAATAAAGAAGAAATAATAATTAAAAAAAATATCAGTGTCGGTACCAGGACTCCATCGTGTACCGCTAGTCTTGTCTCGATTGATACGTTCCCGTTACCTTTGGATATACAACTTTCGGTGTACGCATCAATTGTCAGGGATTCGCTGTCTCGCGTGTTGTACGTCAAATGTCAATCCATTGACTATTTATGTTCCGATCGTCGGTTGGGTGAACTTGAATCACTCCACAGGCAGTTTAAAACGGTATCTATGAGTTTAGGTGTTATTTGTGCGCACGTGTCGAATCTTGCCGTCAAATCGAACGTCGTGGTCACGGTTTTGAGTATTTGTCTCTTTTTACTAATCTCAATCTGATATCTGAATTTGTCTGGTCTCGTCGTGTCATTTTAAAAAAATAAATAAGACCAGCGATATTTAATGTTACTTCTGTCATATTAGTCTGTCAATTTATAATATTAAAAAAATATACATTTCAATTTTTCTATCAAACATCTTTGAATGGTGTTCGGGCCACACTTTGAGAGGCGCAGATTCTATCCATTACTATAGACAAAATCATCGCTGTCCGCCTGTCTCGCTTTCTGACCATAGCCACGGTGTAATATAAGTGGCCATAAAGCGGGGTTTTGCAAATCTATAATTTCTAATTAATATTTTATTATTAATATAATATATTTAATATTATTAATATAATAATTAATTAATATTTTACAACATCATCACCATCTATCTGTCCATGTCAACTCATTGCAGGACGAACGAAACTTAAATGGAAATTGATAAATTACACGTGTCAATTTCTTTTAAAAGATCTACAATTCGGTGGCTACGTGAGCTTTCTGATACTAGAAAACAATTCCCGATAACAGATATTTAAAAAATGCTGCTCCACTGAAGATAGGTAATAAAAAATCTGAAATCAAATCGTAATTTTGCTCACACACACACACACACACACCATTCTACGATTCCTGTTATCACTGTAAGCCAAGCTGAATAGCTGAACTACCATTCACTTTTAACCGTCCTCTATAAGGATAATGTCGAGAAAGAGAGAGATAGAAAGAGAGAAAGAGATCCTCTCTTCCTACCCTGATAATAATAATAATAATAATTGATAATTTGTATAGCGTCATTTTCGTAAAAGCCTTCACCTCAAGGGCGCTTTACACATCAACTGTTTATAGTTTTACAATTATCTTTGTTTTAAAAATTAAAAATTGTTATTTTCACTTATGGAAATGACTTTTTGAAAAGGTGCATTTTTAGTTTCTTCTTAAATAAAGTTTCTGATGCACTGTTTCTTATGACGGAGGGCAAAGAGTTCCACGCTTTCGGGCCTGCCACCGCAAATACCCGTTCACTAAATTTAGACTTCTGGCAACGGTTAGTCGATTCTACAACCCTTACTGCGGCTGAACTAAAGGCTGACCTGAGAGTTTGACGTCTACCATTCAAATTGTCTGGGATACAAAGCTCTCGAAGATACAGATGTGCCATATTGTGTGTCGCCTTGTACATCAACCAGCACAATTTAAATTCAACTCTTTCAGGGAATCGGAGTCAATGTAGCTGATGTAAAAGCGATGTTATATGAGAGAATTAGGAAACTCCATATATTATTCGTGCTGCCGCATTTAGAATGGATTGTAATCTATCCATCTGAAGTATTGGCATGCTGTTCAATAGTCCACACGTGACACCACAATGAGTAGACGGGCTGTCTCAAGAGGAAGATGTCTCCGAATACTTTTAATCTGTCTCAGTTGATAAAAGCGTGCACTGACAGTTTTACTGATTTGTGTAATGGCAAGATAATATGCATTTGTTGACACGAAATCGGAGAGAACTAAAAATGTTTATAAAACACCCTAATTTAGTTACTTATAAAATGGTTTATATTAATATTAATTCAGTTGTTTTAAAGGCCACTACGATATCCATGAGAATTGTGTATTAACATAGAATTTGTTTTATGGCTGGCATCCTGTGAAAAACGAAGTAAAATTTGTCATCACATTAGACGTCACGTAGAATCAAATCCAATGTGATGCGTGTAAATTTTGTGATGCAGCTAGTATATAAGGGGTGAAGTGATATCGTTTTTTTTTTTTTTTTCTCTGCAGTGGTGATCTAATACATGTAATCAGTTTTTTATGTTTTTAAAACAGAGATCTACGTATATGAAGAAATTTCTAAATCCAATCGTAAA
The DNA here is from genome assembly GCA_031772225.1 of Eubasilissa splendida. Lineage (NCBI taxonomy): Eukaryota > Metazoa > Arthropoda > Insecta > Trichoptera > Phryganeidae > Eubasilissa > Eubasilissa splendida. The sequence goes on from CM062870.1 coordinate 5,967,434, forward strand.
TGTTATAATTATACGTGGTCATCAGGTTCGCCTTTTACAATAGATACAACAATTTTTTTTTGTTCACAGTAAAAGCGACCTGAATTATTAAAAAAATACTAAGATTTTGAGAGATACTATGATTAGATCATCATAATTTCGTCTTCTTATCCTAAAAAGGTCGGGGACCAAAAGTAGACCAAACTAGGCACTTCCATACTATAATACAATACCATACCAAAATACAAATGATATTAAATTGTTTTTAAAGGAAATATACTTAATATGGGGCTAATATATGGCATCAGTCCCGTACTAGGTATGTTTCCTTTAAAATCAATTTAATATCCATGTAACTAAATAATAAAGTATACTAAAAATATTATTGTATTATCAACACATTTTTTTGTAAAGATACATATTGTTTGGTATTTAACGCCGGTCGCCGTACGCGTGTGGATGCTCCATTAGGTTAACTACCCCTACCTGCCCTTCCCCTTTCCCTTTACCCTTATCTCAGAGCACGACTTTTTTGTGTGTGATCTATGACTTGTTGACTGTCAATAAGAATAACGAATGTCCTGCTACGAAAATATACAATCACTTTTAGATGATACACAGTGCTTGAAGTGTGAGTTGTGAATAGAGCAATAATTTACAGGCAAGTCGTGTTCTTCCTGGTTGGTTCTTGAGCCCTTATAGTTTTAATCCGAACGTCTCATATGTCTTCACTGTTTTGGTAAAATTTTACAATGAGGAATAAATATAAGAGCCGGTTTGCTACACGCGCCTGAGACTGTTATTACTGTTAATTTGTTAGAAAATCAATAATTACACAATAGCACTCTAGTTGTTCTTTATACACGATGGTTACGAAATAACCAGTTATTTTTTTATGGTTATTTAAATACTGTTTTCTTTTATTACCTCTACAGGAAATGATTGCAAAAATTATTTAATTGTAATTATCCGCAGAGTGCAGTGGCGGAACACGCCGAATTAACTGTGAACTAACGGGAAAAAAATATCTAAAGTATAACCGGCTAACCGACCTGCCGTGATTAGCTCGGTCGATTTTTTTATTTTTTCATTTAGACAGACATCGGAATTATGTCATTCGCAAGTGTCGTTTCAACATGGTGCAATATTTTTTAAATTATTGCAGATATTCGACTTGACGAGGTCTGAATCAAGAATGATCGTATTAATTAAATTGAAGATACGACTATACTTAAATAAGCAGTGAGTAAGTAAGTAGTTACCGTCACGCCGTTTTTCCGCTGAAATAGGCAGAGAGGATAGAGCGCCACACTCCTCTGTCCCGACACACAGTTCTCGACTCATCCACATTCGTACATCTTCTCATACAAGCTCGACGATTATTGAGACTTCCAACATGACCATCTTCCAGCATCTGGTTCACCTGGTCGTGCCGCGTCTTCCGCGGACGTCCTCCTCATTCATCAGTTTCATATGACCAAAGCACCTCTGTGATCCTTTCCTAATCTTACTCACCATACTGACATCAGCTCTACATTCTTTCCTTATTTCTTCATTCATTGCTCTGTCATAAATAAACTTGCAACATATACATAAGTGATCACATTTTCACTGCATTTAAACTACTTTCGTTTCTCTTTTGTCAGCTCCAGGTCTCACTTCTATATATCAGTGTCGGTACCAGGACTCCATTGGTCTTGCCTCAGTTGACAAGTTCCCATTAGCTATAATTCCATTCAAAACGCCGTTCACTTTATTCCCTCCTTTCGATATCTCTTTCAGTCTTTCCGTTTCTATCGAACATACTTCCCAAATACACAAACTCATCTACTTGTTCCAAACATTCATTACCTCCAAGTATTTAGCGCGGTGTCTCGCTTTCCTCCTTCTCAAATACCATCACTTTCGAAATGCCTGTAAAAAACTGCTGGGGTCGAAAACACCGAGTCAACGAAGCAAACTGCTAATATATAAAACTATAATAAGACCAGTGGTTACTTAACCTGTAACGCGGTGGTTGATTAAAATCTAAAAAAACAAATTTGCAGTTTTTTAGGCGCAAAAGTTAAAAAAAAATTAAATTAATTGAGCAAGATACAATTGTAAGATTCTGTAGATCCGAAAGACTGCGATGGGCTGGCCATGTTGGTCGTATTATGAGCGTGATTGAAGGCATGACACAGTGGGTACACGGGGACTTCAAAAACGAAGACTTGTTTCATGGGAGAATAATCTATACCTAGAGAAATCATCTCAACAACATAAAGTATGTTAATTCGGTATCTCGACCCCTCAGAATAACAGGGTTCCATCTGAAACTGACACTGTTTTGAGATAATGAGCTCAAAAGTGTTGATTGAATTTCAACATACATAAATGTACATTTTATTTTGAGTGTGCAAATATGATCAGTTTTAAGGTCTTAAGAAGAAATAAGGAAAGAATGTAAAGCTAATGTTAGTATAGTGAGTAAGATTAAAAAAGTATCACTTAGGTGGTTTGGTCATGAGAATAGTAAGAAAAATATGAGACGCACGTGTTGATGGCACCAGAAATAGAGAACGTCCGCGGAAGACTTGGCACGACCGACCAGGTAAACCAGATAGTGGAGGATGTTTCTGTTAGAAGTCTCAATCATCGGTGTGCTTGTATGAGAAGATGTATGAATGTGGATGAGGAGTGTGGAGAAATGTCGAGATGGTAAGTAAGTAACTTATAGGGAAATTAAAAATAAATAAATAAAACATTGTAAATGAACAATAATGACCCACAAAATGAAATAAATAACTGATGCAGTTGGAACTGCAGCTCTTGCTATTTCCTTTATTGTTACGTACTTGTCTTCTAAGTACGTCTTCAATGTACACCTCGTAGATGTAGACTTTGTAACAATTATACATTTATTACAATACGATACAATTTAGAACAAGGTATATATCACCAGTATAGGTCCAACGATTGAGCCGATGAACACGCAGAGAAAGAGGCTGCGCCCTGCCGCGCGCCGTCCTTTATTGCCTCGCACACACGCACGCCGGCGGTGCGGCATTCACACACACAACCAATATCCGTTAAATAGAGTTTGGTGTGTATGGAAGAAATAAAGTATAATGCATTTGGAACCAAATTAGTCTAAAATGTTAGTTGGAACCCTATTATTCTAAAAGGTCAATCTATCAATAAAAAAATGTTCAATGACAAAACAACAGTGCGGTGTTATTAAACACTGGGATATGTTTTTGGGACACCTTTAAGGTAGAGTACCTGGGTAATTTTATAGTAAACTACAAAATAAGGCACCGGTCTGAATGGCTGACGAAGGTTTCACTGGAAATGATTAAAACGTGTATAATTAAAAGGCAGTAAAGAGAGGCGCGTCTGGCGCGAAAATTAGGCTCCGTATTCAAACGACGTTCCATTTTCAAAAGAAAAGATGGAGGAAGCGCGCCAAGGCGTGACGGCGCGTGCGCTGATGCGACGCCGGGTACATCTGCCGGCTGTAACGGGAACTAGTATTATTATTATTATTATTCTTACCTTATCCGGGCCCGATCAGCGTGCGCTATGCTCTTATCGTATGAACTGATCACATTTTTTTTCTTCCGTGTATTTATGCAATTCGAATGAAGATGAATCTGATTATGATGGTGCGAGCAAGAAATTATGTCGACTAGCAGAAACCGATTGCGTTTGCTAGGTAATGGCCGGTTTAGGGTCAATGTTGGTTGCCGCGCGTCCACGTCCACAATTTGCAGTGCAATTTAATTTTATGAAATTAAAGACAACTTGTGAGAGCTGTCACTTTGTAAATGTATGTGTGTTTGTGTGTGTGTGTGTGTGTCATGAAAGTGAGTAGATGAGTGGTGGGGGACGAACCTTATGAGTGGCCGTCTCTGGGGGAACAGCTCACAGCTCTCTTCCATGACAGCATCTTCTGAATAACTAGTCTATCTCTGAATGTATAATTTATATTTATTGTACAACGTGTTGTAATGAACACATAATATTGTTACATGGAAAGACTAAAATCCATTTAAATCACTTGAAGTTTGTACACGGCTTTAGTTAGAAGCAATTTAGAATATAATGTGGCAATTTGGTACATATTTCAGAAAACTCACCTTGACAGTATCTTGGAGACGCAGCCATGGGATACCCTCAGCTGTCTGGAGATGTCGCAGGGCCTCACCCCGTTGTGCGCCAGCTCGACTATCCGCTGCCGGACTACGTCCGGTAGCGGGCGGCCGTTGACGAACACGCCCCCGAGCTGGTTCACCCCGCCGTGACCTGGAACCATAAAGCCTAGTTAGTACATGAGGCGCATCATCGTCTCATCTAGCAGTCAGCTCGTTACGACCACATTTTACCTAGATTCCACTGAAAGAGAATCATACTTTTAAAATAAGCAATGTTATCTTTGTGGTTAAGATTCATATTTTTATTTTTTATCTTTGTTTAATTAACCACTAAAATGAGTTTAAATACATCTACCGGTTTCGAAAAATACATCATGTTAGTTATGACATCCTGAAGAAGAAAATGGTATTTTTCGAAACCGGTAGATGTATTTAAACTCATTTTAGTGGTTAATAAAACAAAGTTAAAAAATAAAAAGAGAATCATTTGGATTAAAAATCATTTGAATACTTGATTGAAGACAAATAAGTAACATGATTGCAAAAATCCATTTGGGAGTCATAATAGATAAAAAATTTAACTTTTAGAAAAATACAAGACACGTAACTGAAAAAATTGCTAAAAAGAAATCTCATTTCTGGGAAGGATCAGAAGGTTCATTAGTACCGAGTCTTGTAAAATAGTATACGACTCTTTTATTATTCTTCACGTCAACTACTGCAGCGGCACTTTGTTTTTGGCTAAAGAAGAAGAAATGCAACAATTGTCAGTGCTGCAAAATAAAAGTTTGAAAATAATACTAATGACCTTTAAGTAAAAAATATATTTCAATGTTATGGTTTTTATTTTTTAAATCATCATTAAAAATATAGAAAATATCGGCAGAATTTATAAGAAAATTTAATGGAAATCAACGTGAGTATAAAGATCATACAAGAGGAAGAGATAGACCGAGACTGGCATTCAGGAAGAAGGCTAAATCTCAGAAATCGATGATGTTTCAGTGCGATAAAGATTTTTAAATAAATGCTAGAAGATATAAGAAAAGAGGAGAAACTACATAGATTCAAAATGAAACTAAGCAAATATGTGAAAGATAAGTTGTAGAATATGATCTTGTTTATATTAGAGTATATATAAATACACTTATTAAGAATAAATAAATAGAGGTTGTGGCGCCTTCACTCTGGTGAAGAACGAAGCTGAACGCGACCAGTGAGGCGGTACTTTACTACCAGCTAATACACAAGCATAAATGCTCGAGTTACTAGCTGTGTGCGAGAGCGACACGCGTCCGCAGCAACACGGGCGGGCCAAGCGAGCCACAGTCTTCACTTCACGTTCTGACGTCGTCTACAGCAACAGCTTCCAAATCGATTTGATTTAACCTTTACGGAAATACGGATTGAAATGTAGGATTCGCCTTATATATATTTGATTTTCACAAGTCATTTCCAAGCGTAAATATTTTCCTTTAATTTAACAACAATATGAATTGTATGTAGCGTGTATTTACCAAAATATTACAGGTTTAATTAGAGCGTTAGACCTGTGTCACTTCATGGTTTGGGAAGGGTTAAAACTCAACCATTGTTTAAGTGTAAGTTTACTTGAATAAACTCAGTGCCAACAGTTTCAATCTATAATTCCTACCATCAGTTTGTGATATCTACGTCACTATACACAGTCTAAATATTTCATACACTTTGCGATACGAGGACGAGGGTAGCGGTTGATCTATTGGGCAGCCGTAACCTTCTGATGGCTTCGATTTAAGCCTAACACCCAACACGCGGCATACCATACATCTCCCCATATATTCTTCTGAACTGGAGGTGCAATGCTTGGGAAGATATCCTATTTTTTATACCCGTACCTATCAACGGATAAAATTTCTCTCGAAGATTCGACTCAGGGTGTGTCAAAATGCAAGCACATAGTTCAGCGTGAAGCGACCAATGAATCCAGCGACGGCCCAAGGGTGTAAGTGTGATGTCCTTGAGATCGAAATATGTGTGTGTGTCAGAACGCCCGCAACGCCGGGGTGAGATGTATATGTGTGTGTTTTCTACAGTACATTCAATTCGTGTTTAATTTCAAATATTACTGTGTAATACTGATGGGCGGTTTATGTGAGAAATTGTGTTCCTAATATCGATATAGATCCCTTCCAACCTTCCGACACATACATGGTTCTACCTATTTGTCCATCAATGCGGGAAGTTAATTTGTTCGCCGTCCGGCGCCGGTCATCTACCTACATCGCAAGATACCTTACAAAGTGGTCGACGGTGCCTTCTGCAACAACAACTTCTAGCGTCTTAAAAGTGAACCCCAGCATCCGCCGAGGGATTCTTCAATTACTGCGCGTGGAAAGAGAAGCGGGACTACAAAATGTGAGGGGTAGTTTTCAAAGAACTGCGTCATCCTGTTTCTCCCCCCATATTTTCTTTCATACAGTCCACTGTGATAATCTCAAACGTCCTAACGTGGCGCGGTCTCTTTTACGTTACCGTTTGGCTCCGAGACTAGTTATATACCTCGCGCCTTATATAACTGTATTATTCATGTAATAAAGATTATAATTGTCACATAAGAACTCCTCCTGGACCACCGACAATTTACTGCGAGGTATACAAATTGAGACGTAATTCTTACGCAAGTACGTAATAGTATTAATAATAATATATTTTTTAGAATAGTTGTCTTGCATATAACAAGCAGAAGATAAATGTTAAAGAGTACTTTAAGGTTTAATTTCTCAGAATTGTGGGAAAATATTCCGACCAAAAATATGTTGGAAGTATATCAAAGGGCCCATAAAAATTTGGCAAAGAGTGGCAGCATTGCATTTTTGTCCAGGAAGATAATGGGCCCGATCATAAAACAATACAATTTCAGAGGGTAGTATGAACTTAAACAACACAACATTTGAAGGAATAGATTAGGGGTAAATTAAAAATAGTAGGGGCGGCATCTTAAAATTTGCTTAAGGGCGGTACTATCCGTCTACTTATAAATGTGTTTGTAGTGTCACGTGTGGACTATTGTAACAACATCTATGTTGGCCTGCCAATGTTTCAGCTGGATAGATTACAATCCATTTTAAATGTAACTGCACGGTAATATATGGAGTTTCCAAATTCTCTCATAAAACATCCCTTTTACATCAGCTACATTGGCTCCAATTCCCTGAAAGAGTTGAATTTAAATTATGCCGGTTGATTGTACTAGGCGACGTATAATATGGCGCCTCTGTATCTTGAAGAACTTTGTATCTCAGATAATTTGAATGATAGATGTTAAACTCTCAGGTCAGTCTTTACTTCAGCCGCAGAAAGGGTTGTAGAACCAATCAACCGTTGCCAGAAGTCTAAATTTAGTGAACGGGCATTTGCGATGGCAGGCCCAAAAGCGTGGAAGTCTTTGCCCTCCGTCATGAGGAACAATGAATGCATCAGAGACTTTATTTAAGAAGAAACTAAAAACGCACCTTTTCAAAAAGTTTAATAACAGTTTACGCGTATTATTTATCTGGGGACGTCACTGTATGAATCATCATAGTATGTGTTTCACTAATGGATTCAAATATGACATATCTGGTACAAATGTACCATTACAGATTGTTAGTGATCAAAGCCTCAAAGAGACTATAGAAGAGAGCCTTTCTTTAGTGTGGAATTCACGACGAATTGAGTAATTTGTTCGTCTATGGTACGTGCAGCATTGCCACGCCAACACCACATCTCGAAGATTATATTTATTTCTTTCCTTTTCACGGTCTATTTGTCGACTACGTACAAAGCTAAGGAGTCTTAAAAAGCAAATAAAATATTTCAGTAATTTAAAATACATAAGGAATATTGCGTTTCGAATAATTTGTTTGTTTTTTCTAAATCCCGAAAAGATTAGAACAATTTGTGTATAAATTCAGCGTCGTTCCGCGTTTTGAAATAAAAATGTCAAAGCCTTCTCGCGTAATGGCCGCCGACAGTGGCGGTTATCAACGACCCGGGGGCTGCCCGGGGGCTGCCCGGGGGCTGCCCGCGGGCGGCGGGGGGAGTCGCTCATCTTCTAAACTAATGTTGGCTTTGCAACCTTAACACAATGTGCCGGGGATGATTTGAATTAGCGAGTGTCTTTTTTTTAAAAAGGAAAATCTTTGTATTTTTTTTTTTGAGTTACACAAACGGTGGTTGATTTCTTTCGACAGAATACCGACCGCTCGTGGCAAAGTGTTTTGCTTTCTACGGGTACAGGGTGTTCTAAATGAAACTGTGGCGGGTTATCGCCTCTGCTCTTGTCATTTAGAGTATTAGAGGTGACAAGAACAGAGGGAGTAACGTGCACATCCAAGAAAACAAGGGTAGTTCATCGATCTTTGCTTCTCTCAACTAGCGAAGATGATGATGACGACGAGGTTGGAAGAAATGAAACACAGAGAGATGTCCAAATCTACGAACACTGCGCCGACAGAATCGAGAATTTCCCGCTCGCAGAATACCTCCCTTTATTTCGTTACAGACAATACAATTATTCATTCATAATTTTCCCATCATTTCAGCGAGCTTGAAAATGACAATCTTTATTTGTTGAAATCTATCCCACGTTTGTCTGGCGCCCCGCTGATGATTCATCATTTGTATATTTTTAAATTACTGTAATAACTGCCTCGTGTCCTAATAACATCACTTTGGCGACCTCTCAATCCTGTGCGATATGCTGTATCCACGAAAGACCTGGTATAATTAGATAAAACAGATATTGGATAACGGCAATGTTAAAAGTTATAATAACCGAATGGCGTGTAAGAAAGAGGACGAGACTTGAGTTGTGTGTCAGGATTGAAGAGGGTTGCGTTTTATCCTCTCACCCCTGTGGGGAAAAGGCGTGATGGTAAGTTAGTTAGTTTTTTATATAATGTAAACTCCTATATAATAATGTATATGCGTCTGGAAAGGCTGGTTCACGTTTCATTGAGAACACCCTATACTGAGAAAATAATACTAACCTGCTGTTAAAATGTTACTAAGGATTTTGACTAATTTTTGATAAATTTACCGTGAGCAGAGCCTGCGGCGCCATGGACCGTAACAGAATGGATCCCTTGCGGGGGGTCGATTTAAAAAATAAATACATTTCAAATATCGCCGAGAACAATCTCTTACCACCTGCCTCCCTCGCCCTGGACCATCTTCCATCTTGTCGTCGTAAAATTATCCTCGTTTTTTTTCCCTCTGCTTTTCCGCGCTAATTGCCGACCGGAAGGAGGCGGCCGCCTCCTGGAGTGACGTCACTCGAAGTACTTCCGGGCCGCCATATTTTTCCGCTTCCGAAAAATGGGAGATATTAATCTCTATTTAATTGTCTTGGCGCAGAAAATCTTGGTAGGGGATTTTTTTTAATGTCATCTTTATTTGGTGGCATTTTTTTTACCTCAAGAACGGCCGCCACTACTCCACTTCTTAAGTGAATTATACGAGTATATTGTCGCGAAATATTCGATGATTTATGATATATGAAAACGCATATTATTAACCTTAACCATATTAAATACTCGATTAATTAGACGTTAAATACTAATTAAATGTATTAATTAGAAAGATATACATATAAAACCAATTTTATCGAAAAATATTGTTGTTGCTACCGGGATTCGAATGTGCATCTCTTCATATCCGATGAGAATGCATTAACCGATTATGCTGCACCAATACAGTGCATTGAACAACAAATTTTCGAACATACATGTTACACTTTTCAAATTGATACATCTATCGTTCCATTATTTGAAAGCCATCATTTTTATTTTTGCAGAATCTAAAATACCTTTGAGTAATCCGGTAGAAGACGCAAGAATTTTGGACACATTGATACAACTTATATATTATTAGAAGAACACATTCTTATTGTGAAGTTGTAATTATTCAGAATATAGGTCTGTAATATTTTTTTAAACACAAATTGAATATATACTCATAAAATCAATTTTATCGAAAAATATTGTTGTTGCGCTACCGGAATTCGAACATGGATCTCTTTCCAATTTGGGGAAGGTGCATTAACCAACTATGCTACAGCAGACATATCACAATTAGAAATCACTCAAAAAAATGATAAATAAAAATTATTTTAAGAAAAACATGACTATTCAAGTACCAAAAATAATAGACATATACAAAAAAAAATCAATTATAAAAATTAAAAAAAATTAAATATTAGAAGTGAATTCCGATCTACAAGATTTAGAGACAAAATTAATATTCCAAAAATAAAATAAACCGCAACCCAAGATCACTATGTTTATCAAGGCATAACATGTTTTAACAATATCCCCATAATAATTAGAAAAATTACAGACTGCTATAAATTTGTATCTGAAGTAAAAAAAATATGTACACAGACTAACTGAAACATAAATTCTCGTATATACTCCTTCTCTATACGCGAGTCTTACTCTCATAGAGAAGAAATAAATATTAAAAGAAATGATATATATATATTCTATTGAATATTTAAAAAATGTATTATATTTTCTAATATTATAATAAAAAAAATGTTGGTGTTGACGATGAAGATGTTTAAAAGTTTGAGTTTATAACAAATAATTGAACAAAACTGCAAACACTTATTAGAAAACCTAATATGTTCACAATAGTAAATAAACTCTGTCATATGATTCTTTCGCGTTGTGAAATGCAGAAAAATTGATATTATTTTCTTTTTTTATATTCAAGAGCAGTGTTTTTTTCTTTGGTACAGCGCTCGCCAAACGACTGCCCTGGACACCTTCTTATTTGGTGTCTAGACATTCCTTTCTGTTTTCTTCTCTCAATCATTCTCACAATGATATTTCTGACGTATGCATTTTGTCCAGCGTGTCACAACAAAAGCTCCGCGGACATTTGGCCCAACGACAAGAGATCCGGCCGACGACTAAAGTTCCAGCCGACCATTGATCCATGCGACATTAGATCCGACGACACGACGGCCACAAACAGTTACTTCGGAATTAACCCTTCCCAAACCATGCAGTAACACAGGTATACCGTCATAATTAAACCTGTAATATTTTGGTAAATACATGCAACATAAAATTCATATTTTAGATAATCCTAAAGAAAATATTAGCGCTTACGAATGACTAGTGAAAAATCAATTATGAAAAGGAAATCGTACAAAAATACTTATTTTTTCCATTCAATCCGTTGTAAAATTAATACGTTGGTAAAAATACCATTTGTGATATGAAAGACAGAGATCACACACTATTTTCACAGTGAAAAGAACAACAGACATACAAATATAATTATCTCTTTCTTACTAATTAAATGAAGAGATAAGAAGGTAGGATATATTGTAAAGGACTTAATGAATACTATAAATTATGTTATTAATCATTTTTTGAAAATTGAATGCTCAATATTTAGAGTAAATTCGTAAGCTAATAAAAACATTTTTTCTGTTATTTACGGTAACACGAGTTCGACAGCATGGCTGAGTTTAGGTATTTTATATCATTGTATGGTAAAGGTTAAACAAGTTAAGAAATAGTACATAATTTTTTAAATATATTTTTTTTAAATTAACATTATACCCACAAAACGTCTTGATAGACGTTTGTCTGCAGGTACATTTATATCCATTTGTTACATTTAATAAACTCAAAAAGATAACAATTACTCAGTCACCGTTTAAACAATACATATCATTCTTACAGGTGAGACATGTTATTATCGAGAAGTGTTTTTTTAATATTTTTTTTCTAAATTGGAAGAAAGCGTGCTCTTTTGTGAAAACTCAGATAGTTTATTTTTTATTGTAGGATAAACAAATTCTATTGTCCTCGATCTATGATTTTGGGAGTCGTTAGATTCAGATTAGCTACACCACGTATGTATTTTTTACGTGTGAAGCCACCCTGTTTAGAGCATCGTTATCGTGTCGAACAGCAACACCCCGTATACAGGAAGAACGTTTACAGAAGAATATAACAATTTTTGATTATACCTCAATTTAAATGCTTCCAGGCATACAGTTTTTTTTTTCACTATTGGCTGTTTGAAGATTTCGTATTTGTTTTATATTTGAGTTAAAAGTGTGACCTGGGGGTCACAGTGTGGTGGGCCACACTTTCATATCTTTCCATTGAATATAATAAAAATAGCTTCGTCCCTGTGAGAAATCTATAATTTATTTAATAACAGTGCCTTCGTAGGTGGAAATCATATTTAAATAAATCAAATAAATCTTTTTTTTTAATAGACAACTACATTTTTAACAATCTGTCGCGTATCGATTATCAATATTAAAAATAGAAAAAAGAGACGTCTGACGCTGAACGGGTGTGGACGAATTTAATTAATCAAACACCTTCGGTAGACGGATTGCCTAGACTCACTGAAAACAATTAATTATTATTTGTATTGCAGAGCGAAATTGCAACAGGCTAGTTGACGTCACATGGGAACGCACGGCCATCGGGTACGCACTATCAACGTGAATATCTAATAATCTGTACGCATACAAAGGGCGATGGATGTTCAACACATCGATCGGCGATCGCTGTAGCGTGGCGCCGCCACCCCTGACTGCGGATGTACCTATTCCGAGGTCACGGAGAATCTCTGCTGGCACCAGGGTTGCCCCGCTCTGAACCAGGGGTAAAACGTGACACGCGTCTCAGAGACGTGTGTCACACCACCTCTGTATTTAATGTGTTTTATGCATGGATGGTTCCATTACGACTAAATTTCAAGGACAGGGCTGCCGCGCGCTGTCGTCCGCGTGCCCCCCCTTCGCGCGGCTCCCGCGCAGAAGCGATCTAAAAAGTGCGAACACTTATGGTAATTATGCGTGCTCGTTACAAAGTTCACCGGGTGCAATTATATTTTTCAAATAAAATTCAATATATGGAAATAGTATATGGAAATGTACATATATCAATGTATTAAATTCTGACTAGCTGATAAGTTAACAACTGTCAAATGCGACGCGAGATGACAGATGGTCAATATATTTGCCAGTCGACAAAATTTTTATGATTTCGTTAATGTATGTTTTTTCTTACTCGTAATAATGACAATGTACACTTTATTTTAAATTGAATTGAATCAATTAATTAGACGTATTAAAAACACGTTTGACATTTTAGCTATTTTGGCGAATATTTTATTTTACTGGCAAATGACACTACAGTCCAATACATCCGATATATAGTGCAAACAGTAAAAGTATTTACTCTTCGAAAATTAAATCATTGTGTAAACAAGACGTATATTTTATCAAATTTAAAAAAAAAGTCGCGGAGCTCTTTGATCGCATAAGTGCCACCAAAATGAAAATTTTGGAACAAGGAATTTGCTTTAGGTCACGACTATTTATTTGGTGGTCTGTGGTTAGAGAACGTCGTGACTAAAGAATGTAGGTAAAGCATTGGTTTGGATGTGCATTTTTCAACTATTTCGAGCTGTTGTAAATACAACAATATTCTCCGATTGATCACGCAGCTGACGTAGAAGACAGATAGCTGAAGTAGAAGACAGATAGCTGACGTAGAAGACAGATAGCTGACGTAGAAGACAAGTAGTCATGTGTTCAACAGACGTTGGTGATCATTTGTTATCTACTGCGTTTAGCGAGTGAAATGTAGGATGTATGCAAGGAAAGCGACCTCATGATGAATGTCAACAAGTCGAAAGTGATGGTATTCGAGAAGGAGGAAAGCGAGACACCGCGCTAAATACTTGGAGGTAATGAATGGTTGGAACAAGTAGATGAGTTTGTGTATTTGGGAAGTATGTTTGATAGAAACAGAAAGGCTGAGAAAGATATCGACAGGAGGGTGACTGCAGGGAATAAAGTGAACGGCGCTTAGAATGTAATTATATCTAACGGGAACTTGTCAAACGAGGCAAGACTAGCGGTACACGATGGACTCCTGGTACCGACGACTGATGTATAAAGGCGAGACTTGGAGTAAACAATGAAGAAATAAAAGAGAAAATGTAAAGCTGATCTTAGCTTAGTGAATAATACTAAAAAAGGATCGCTTAGGTGGTTTGGCCATATGAAACGGACGAATGAGGAGATAATAATAAATAAGATATATGACGCGAGTGTTGATGACACCAGAAATAGAAGAGGACGTCCGCGGAAGACACGACACGACCAGGTAAACCGGAGCTTGTACGAGAAGATGTACGAATGTGTATGAGGTGAGAATTGTGTATCAGGATTGAAGAGTCTGTTTATCCTCGTGGGAAAACGGCGTGATGGTAAATTAGTTAGTTCACTGCGTCAAAGTATTGATTCTATAGTCACGATGTTCTTCATGTTTTCAACTTCTCTCATATAGGTATAATTTTTTTTACCATCATCTTCTCACTCATATATTCTACATGGCCAAACCATCTTAACTACTTTTGATCAATCTTTACGATGCGCGTGTGTCTGAACCAGTGTGAACATACAATTATGTAGACATTCTGGTTCCTGTCTTATTACCTATCTGTTTCCCCCTCCCCTATATCTAGAGTACGACCTTTTTTCTGTGCGTGTCGTGTTGTCAATAACTTTTAACTAGTTAACAAGTTCGTCTTGTTTATTATGCGCGGTGTGGGTAATGCTTCGTGCGAATCAACAAAGTGTGTGTTTTTGAAAACGGAAGACCTGCAGCACAATCCTTTCAGCTATCAATAATAATATTTTTAACGTTCTTTTTACAAATATAATCGCGGTTATTTTTTTATTTGGACAGAGGCTTTAGCCAGTTAACGCTTGAAATGTATAATTTGGATAAAATGACTGTATTGTCGGAAGGTATGAATTATTAGAACAACCCCTAGCTGTGGTTGCAAGTTTCTTGAAGGAGCTGCGAGCTACACAATATAAGAAACAACCCCCTGCCCCTGGGACCGCCGCAGATCGATCCCTTGTAGGGTGACGGCTGTAGGGGTGGGTGTGTATGTGTGTACATGTATATATACACGGCAGAGGGGCGGGCGAGGGTGGTCACGCCTCTGGGCTCAATCTGGGGACGAAATCAGCTGTTGGAGGAGCGCTTCTCAAAGTAAGATGAAGGTCCTGCTTGTAACTGATCAGATCGCTAACGGGATGCTCATATTTTTCACAATTAAGACTAATTAAATAATATTATTATAGTTGTATTTAATCTTTTAACTGCATTTGAAATGGAAGACACCACGTAGGGTACAGGTGGGTCTGAAGAGCATTGATTTGAAATATCTATCAAAAGCCAGGAGTTGTCTTCTATATAAATTTATCAAGGTCTCTGTAAGGTCACACCCATTGCTTGGCGTAACATTCAAAGTTTGGCGTATTAACGCGCTCACGACATATAAAAATTTAAGGGTCTTTCAGATTAGATCGTGGGCGATCTCACACAACCGTCCAACAGGCCTCTCCGTCTTGAGCTGTGATCTCCCAACAGTTTTGAACAACGCTTGCCCTACATTTAATTTAGGGTGTTCTAGGGTTTAAGTTTTCTCGTAATCCTTGCGAAGTGGTTACGCTAAAATCTTAGCCTTCTTGACTTCACACATGTTAACTTAATTCATTAAATATTAATGTATAATTAAACATTAATAAAACGAACGCGAATAACATATACATAACATAACATACCTAACTAACTTACCATCACGCCGTTTCCGCCGCACTCCTCTGTTCCGACCATCCACATTCACACATCTTCTCATACGAGCTCGCCGATTGTTGATGCTTCTAACAGGACCATCCTCCAGTATCTGGTTTACCCGGTCGTGCCGAGTCTTCTGCGGACGTCCTCTATTTCTGGTGCCATCAATATCGTATCTACCATATATCTTTCTTACCATTCTCTCCTCATTCATCCGTTCCATATGACCAAACCACCCAAGTGATCCTTTCTTAATCTTACTCACTATACTAACATCAGCTTTACATTCTTTTCTTATTTCTTCATTCTTTACTCTGCCATAAATAGATTTGCTACATATATGCCTAAGTGATCTCATTTTCACTGCATTCAGTCTCGGTTGACAAATTCCCGTTACATATAATTCCATTCAAAGCGCCGTTCACTTTATTCCCTGCAGTCACCCTCCTTTCGATATCATTCTCAGCCTTTCCGTTTCTATCAAACATACTTCCCAAATACACAAACTCATCTACTTGACATTCATAATAAGGTCGCTTTCCTTGCATACATACTACATTCTACTCACCAGACTCTAGTTGGTGGGATAAGATCCCGTGGACTGTATCGAGAATAATGTTAATCAGTGGTCGCAACCCGAATTGGAAGTCTGAAGAAACATAAGGGCAGATGGATCTGGCCTTCCTTGTTTTAAAATCCTGGGTTGAGCGTCGTCTTCACCTCCGATTGACTAGCACGTTTGCGATGCAGAACTGAGAGATCACTGCACGGAACTATTGAATACACTCCCTCTTCGCGATTCCAGCGTTACGCACGGCGCGAATGCGCTTGATAGTTCGATGTCTAAGCGCAATCTGTTCCCCCGTCGGCGAAATCGCAAGTAATGTGTCAGCCAGAGCGGGACAGGTATATATTATTGGTTTGTACATAGGATGGACAAAATGGATGAGGAGTGGGTATTCGACTTGCGTCAACACTAGTTCTTGTTCATTATTCGCTATTAGGACTGCATCATCGGCGTACAATAAACAGCATACAATCAAATCGCCCATTTTTGCTCCTACATTCATACATAACATAATTTAAGAACAGCGACATTTAAGTGTTTCAATTTTTTTTTTCAACGACAGAAAATAAACTTGTTGATATTTGAAAATTGGACACACATCCGACGAATTTGTACATTTAAAAGAAAATTGACAATTCACTTTGGTGTAAAGTTGGCTGAATGTTGTGGAAATAAAATCACTTAGGCGTATAATGTGTAAAGTAAAGAATGAAGAAGTTAAGAGAGAATGTGAAAATGATTTTAGCATATTGAATAGGATTTAAAAAAATGACGCATAAGTGGTCTGATCGTGTAGAACGAATGAATAACAAGGAAATAGTAAGAAATATACGTGACGCGAGTGTTGTGAATGAGACTATTACTTGAGAACGTTCGCGGAAGACTTGGCACGATCAGATAAAATAGATACTGGAATATGGTCCTATAAGAAGCCTAAATAATCGACGACCTTGTACTAAAGAGAGTGTGACACTTGATCCTTTCTGTCTACCTCCTGGGAGAAACGGCGTGATGATAAATAAGTATAGTAAGATGGTAAAAAAATAAATTATTCTAATGTCTGTGGATGGATGTTCGAGTGACATTCGCATTCGGATCAAACTTGAATGTGTGAGTAAGCATAATGACGCCTGTCATGGAAACTTGTATAATAAGGACCGGCAACCGAGCTCGGCCTCTTTTCGCTCCGCGTCACTCTCCGAAAATAGATCTAAGATAATTTGTAATATTGTCAATCGGAAATAATTTCCGTAAATTGTACAACAGCGTATTATCATCGCCAGATAAAAGTACAACAATTATGAAGACAAAAACAAGTAAAATTCAATTACATATTGCATCGAAGAATATTGTAATGAAACAGAAAATATATCAATGTTGGTGAACAAATCACTGTAAGCTCGGCATATTCTCACTATAAGAGAGCGCAATCCAGAATTTGTTCGACTTGTAGGAATGCTGAAAAGAGGTCGCATACTGTTATAGATATGAACACGTTTTTTTGTTACATCTTCTTTTAATTGCGCTTTTCATATATCATCTGCCGTCTTCCGCAAAAGCACAACTTCCGTGAATGGAGTGCGCAGCGTTTACGGGAAGCGTTTCCGGATGCAGTGCGTCTTCGGACACGAGGTAAACAACCGGAAATGACGTAGCAAGAGAGCGGCGGTCGAGACGACCGCATTTCCGGTCCGACTGCTCCTACAGGGTAATCAATAATCGACTATTAGTATTGATAGAACTAAACACATTTGAAATTCTCGGGTTATTTAAATCCACCTTTGATGACTTTCTATTTGTAAGAATTTAGTACAGTGACAGCACAATAAGGGCTCAAGGATCAACCAGAAAGCACGACTCACCTGAATTTTCTTGCCGACTTCAGGAAAATTCTTCATCACTCAATGGTGATTGTAAATCTTCGGCACGCACTGCGAGAAACCGAAACACAATAATAATTTATGTCAGTGTGGCGAGCTCGTAGCAGGACATTCACACTACTTGACGGTTCAAAATTCATAATTAATACACAGAAAAAGTCGTGCTCTGTGGTAAGGGTAAAGGTTGGGGGGGAGGGCAGATAGGTATAGTAAACCTAATGGAACATCCACATGCGCACGGTGACTGGCGATCGGGTCCTGTCATAAATTCGAAACAGTATTCATTAATTCAATATTATCGTCGTATCATAATCACCATCATAGGATCGCCTGGCATAACACGGTGGTAAGAACATAAGCGGGACACAGCATCCAGGGGTTAGCTGTCATGCATTCCTCTATCGAACCAGAGCCTGTCGCTACAATGTTACACTTTGTTTTCTGTGTCGCGTAAATCTGTGAAAATCTGCCCTTGAAATTAAAAAAAATCTGTATATTTCAAATTAGTTGGTAATATGTATATCTGTTCACATTTTATCAATGCACAAACACATATCTTCACTATTAAACCGAGATGAATATTAAATTAACTTGAACACGAAACTCTGATAAGACCAGTGGTTACCTGTGCGTCACAACACTATATGTATTTAAATAAAGGAAATTTTCGTAGCTGTCAAAACGATCTGTAGGTATGATGCGACAAAACTGACAAATTGTTTAAAATTATGGAGGCTTCGATGGCTAGCTATAAGGACGTATGGATGATGCGCCATCCCCGAAGACTAAGAATAGATTGATGTAAAATGAAGTGGAAAAATAATATAAATAAAGACCTGTCCATTGATGTCATCAATTTGAAGTTGCCCAGTGCAGAAACTCGTGTATTTTTGAAGAGGTTCAAATTCATACCGAGTTGGGATAACGATGGTGATATCCCCTTCAATTGAGTGTCAATTTATTTATTCTTAATACAGTGCATACTACACAAGTAGGTATATATCAGTGGCGTGCAGTAGGTATTGACTTAGGTTATGCTGTTATACTATATGCTACATTATACAGTGGGTTGGTATATGAACTTTCTACTTTTAAAATAAGCAATGTTATCTTTGTGGTTAAGATTCATATTTTTATTTTTTATCTTTGTTTAATTAACCACTAAAATGAGTTTAAATACATCTACCGGTTTCGAAAAATACCATTTTCTTCTTCAGGATGTCATAACTAACTAAAACATACATTGTTTCTTTGACAGAATCTATTTTAAAAAAATCTATTTTTAAAAGAAAATTTTTTTTTTTTTTTTAGTACCTAACTCAAATCATTACTTAATACAAATTTACTCGAATAATTTTTAGGAAAAAATTTTAGAATGGGACTCGTAGTTAAATTTAGTTGGTTGTTTATAATTTTTTGATTAGTTTTACACGCTTTATTTATCTCCAACGATTCCAAATTATTTAATTTGTGACCAACACCGTTTATATGCAAAATTGACAATCCCAATTTTTTATCAAAATCATGACCATTTTCTATCAAATGATTAGAAAATTCTGAAAATCCACTATTGTTCAAACATCTCAAATGCTCCCTTACTCTTATATTAAAATTTCTACCCGTTTTACCAATGTAAAATGCAGCACAATCCTTGCAACTAAGTTTATAGACACCAGAATTGTTAAATTTATCATCTTTGGTTAGTTATGACATCCTGAAGAAGAAAATGGTATTTTTCGAAACCGGTAGATGTATTTAAACTCATTTTAGTGGTTAATTAAACAAAGATAAAAAATAAAAATATGAACTTTCATTTAACCTGTCTTTAGGCAAAATGACTCATAATAAAATCCTTGAATGCAAAAGAACACACGTTTAGTAAGGTAGTAAAATTTTCGAATAAGTAAATGATGAAATAGATGCTTCAATCAGCTCTAAGCCAAGTTCAAAACCTTTCAAATGCCATTCTGTTAGGAAATAGCATAAGTGAGGACTTCGTATAAAATGGATCAGCTGATCCATTTCTGAATCTGCCGAGTGGAATTTTTAATTCAGCAGGTATCAATGAGTAGAACGACAGATTAAAATAGTGGTTAGCAATTTTAGTAGCAAAAAATGAAGAATAACCTAGTAGAGTACTACAGCGCTTCGGTTGCGTCGCGCGGTAGCATTCAGAACTACGCAACTAATGATTCTCCTGATACCCGGTGGGCGCTAGTTTAATTATAACATATGGATTATTTAATTTATATTTGTTTCAATATATATTTATAAACAATAACAAAATTTTCCTTTTTACTATAACTTATCTTTGTAATTTCTCCTCTTTTCTTATATCATTGATAATCTTTATCGCACTGTACATCACCAGCATCTGAGATTTAACCTTCTTCCCGAATGGCAGTCTCAGTCTATCTCTTCCTCTTGTATGATGTTCGTGCTCACGTTGATTTGTATACACAGATTGCCCAGGCATTATTTCTTGCAGCGAAGTAACGCGCTCGATCCTCCGGACAGAGATGCACACAGAAGCGGACAGCGTCGACTGAACTCTCCAATTTATGATTTGTAAAAACAATAAAACAATATATTTTTAAGTTTAGTAGTTATTTATTTTAGTTTAAATATATAAGGATTATGCTAGAATAAGGCGGCACTGTACATAAAGTGTCGCGCCTAATTAATTTGCAATATTTAACTTCCAGTAAATTGTTTAGAGGGTTTTTTATCAGAATTTTTTACCCTTCCAATTCATGTATTAATATAAAACACATATGATGTTTATTATAATAAGGTAGTTAGTAAAAGTGTCAAAGCGATTAGCGCTGATGCACTTGTAGTAGTAGATTTGGCGGTCTAGCCGCATGTGGAGTATTCAGAGTATCGTAGACTCTAAGGAATTGGAAAAAAAAAGTTGATTTGTATCAATTTTCCTTAAAAATTCTGCTGATGTTTGTTTAGTGAGGACTTTAAAATGAACAATTATATACGGACTTATGTAGCTGCATTCATTATTTCTACACGGTGTGGAATCATAGACTTTGAAGGTAAGAGAGAGAAGATGTATTGATGGCTTTGAGATGTGGTGCTGGAGACACATGTTGCGTGTACCGTGGACGATGAGACACACGAATGCCTGTATTCTGCAAGAGCTGAACGTTGAGGATAGACTCTCAACCATTTACAATATCCTTCAATATTTTTGGTATCTGTTTTGAGAAGCTTGTTATCGTGGGCCACGACAGGACGACTTCCACGTCGGGGATGAAGAAGATCCCCTATCCGTTGCACCAATCAAAAAGTAGGGAAAAATTGAAGAGTAAACAGGGCGATGATGTCCTAGATATTATGTGTATTCAAACTAGTGATGAGAAAAAATGCTACTCTTGACTCACTGGTGTGATTGTGATTGATATTCGATAATATCAGTGATTGAAAACTGTGATTGTGATCACAGTTTCATTACTAATACGCATGCGCCGCACGATATCACAATACACGAAGTAAATAAATAAATACATAATATTGAACGTATTTACTTATATTACTCAAACTTCATTAGCGTAAAAAAAATATTCTAGCATATATATAATTTAATATCATCACAAAGAGAATGAAAACCCAGTTTATTTTTCGGGTTAAATTTTCAGTACGTGTGAAATGTTTTGGCAGAATGTACTAGATGGCGCTAATCACGAATTAAACGTTATTCCTTCGTGAATACTTTAATTTTATATGCACATGTGCCGAATCACGGTTCACAACCACATATAAATAATTAAAAAAAATAACGACATTCCCAGATATTCAATCATTGATAGTTAATGTGACTCAAATATATCAGTGATTGACTCACGGTTCGTGATTTTGAGCAAATCACCATTCTAAACTCTGAATTATAAAATTATCCCGATATTTGTTTTTAATTCGCTACTCGCACTCACCGATCCACTAAGCAAAATTCGCAACAATACTACATTACACGTTACAACAATAATATTACAACAATGTAACACGACGAGAACAAATGATCTTAATCCACATGAGCGTTGACGGGATTATTTCCTGCTCCGTTCCAAAAACAGTGCGGACATAAAACAGTGGAACCGGAAGTGTGGCTGGTGGGGGGGTGAGGGGGAGGGGGGGGGGGGGGGGTTGAGGGGGGGCGGCGTCTGGAGGAAGTTGTCTGTGCGGCGTCACTTCCGGCGGAAACCACTCCGGCCGGAAAGTGCACGACTCGGGGCTAACTTCTGAGCGGTCATGTGACACACTTTGTAGTGATACCGCGTAGGTGGGTGTATTTCGGTGTTTACGATTTTAGTAATTTGGTCCGAACCTTCGACCTCTTCTTCTCCAGGGGAGGGGGATGTTTAAGATATATATTTATAATAATAATATTAATAATGTTGGATATTTTTTATAGCGTCATTATCGTACAAAAAAGGCACCTCAAACAGTTTACAGTCCTACATTATCTTTGTATTTAAAATTTAAAATTGTTATTTGAGCTCGTGGAGATGATTTGTGTCTCTTCTTGTGCTCTGTTCCAAACAGTTCCAGGCTTTTGGGCCAGCCACCGCAAATGCCCGTTCGGCTAAACTTAGACTTCGGTCGGTTTTACAACCCTTCCTGCGGCTGAAGTAGAGGCTGACCCGAGAGCTCAAAATGTCTGGAATACAAAGTTCGTCATGTTATTTGTCATCTTGTACATCGACCGGCACAATTGAAATTCATCTCATTCAGGGAACCGGAACCAATGTAGCTCGTGCAAAAGGGATGTTATATGAGAGAATTTAGAATCTCCATATATTATCCGTATTGTAGTCTATCCAGCTAAAATATTGACAGGCCAACATAAATGTTATAATTCACACGTAAATAATTATTGTATTTTATTTACGCGCGTTTTTGACAATTTGGTGGTCCAAAACAAAATATTCTCTACCAAGCTTGCGTATCTGAAATAATGCCAGGGCACTAGTACATATGAATGGTAAATTGTATGTTTTATAACGAGACACATTTGTCGAGATAATATCGCAGGCACAGATGTAAGTACAATTTCCTGAAGTTTGCCGCGATAGCTTGAAATCTTTTGCGGGTTTATGATATTGTTACTTTACTAATACGCCGATAAATGTATATTGTATAAGTTAGTATTAAACCAACATAATAATTAAAAATTTGTCTCGAAATAACTGATTTTTACTTCGCTCAACTCGCTATGTTTAGCTCGCAATAGTGTTCTCAGTACATAGTGTTTTAACCTTTCCTCTTCGGTGATGTAAACTGAGTTGACATTGCCTCTAATTATGTGAATATTTCTGTAAATATACTAAATACAGAGTTCACATTTTAGGTATTTCTCCGTAATATATTTATGTATTGGATAAAATAATTACAATATATAAGTATTTACCATACGCATCAATAAAAAGTGTGTTCTCGAAGAATCTGACGTCAATTTGTCAATACGTGTATGTATGTGTACGTGCGGAGAGGTGCGGAAGGCGTAGTGCGGGGGACGCGGGGGCCGCGGGGTGCCAGATGCCGATCATCACTTTAGTTAGTGGCAGAGCGTACGCTGGCCAAGTTAGACGTGTACTGGCGTTAATATAAGTAATTAATGTAAAATATTCATATTTATCAGACTTAAAAATTGCAAAACTCCATGTACACTAAATTACTAAGTAAGTACACCGGAATGCGCGTTATCATTTTAGAACCGTATGGGAAAAGTTAAATAAAATATAGATTTAAAAATCATAGCGTCATCTAGCGTGTATGGGCAATTTTAGAAAACAAAATTGCAAGATTAATGAAAAATAGATTAGCGCGCGCGCAGTCAGTACAATGAAATAAGCTGTACAAAAATGTATATTTTGAAAATTAAAGCACAATTAAATATTGGCAACAATTGTGATGAGAATATTACGAATTTTGAATTTCGAATTATTTCGATGAAATATAGTATTTCAAGGAAATTTTAATATCTATTTTACTGATAATACATTATATTATCAATTTTTTTTATTATTCTACATAAAGCAATATATATGTCGTTCATTATTTTCAAGATATAAATTAATCATGTTGTTTAAAATATAGAGAACACTTACCAATATCATACGCTAGTAACCTTTCACATGTGAGGTCTAGAATCAAAAGCAGACATGCCTACTTTATCTGTTTCCGAGTAAAACACAAAAAACAATTATACCAAAAACTGTTACATTTGGAATCACATTGAAAATGATCAGTAACCACAGGTCACATGACCAAATACAGCTGTCTTATTAGCTGAAAAGATATTTAGAATATACTGGTCAAAATAAGAAAATATATAAAATTGAAAAATATTGATTTTTCAAGCGTATTCTAGTATAATCTAATATAATAATAAGTTAATAAACATTTTACAAATAAATAATATTGCTTTAAATAATTTAAAAAAAAAAAGATTCTCATTGTGACATATGTGCTGTTTCAGAGAAAATTAATTATCAAATTTGGTCCATAAATGGCGATAGTGTATTGGTACTCAAAGCGAGTCCACATATTAACATATATACAACTTTCAAAAATTGAATAGATATGAAGATTAATGGATGAAAATAGTAAACGTTATATATATAAAGTGATTACTTAAGCCAGCCGAAGTCAGGTCATAAGCCCAGTAATTATCTATACTGCCATATATTTTCCATTAAAATATAAGAAATAGCTTCGTCTCTATGAGACTATATTATTTGTTTGAAAACATATTTGTCTACGTTCAAATTAATTATTCATTGAAAATGTCTGAGATTGAAGTAACAATTAAATTTTATACGCGTAATTCTAGTAAATTACAGCTTATTTTAAAGTACCTACTTACTACACGACGCTGGTAAATTAGATATCTAGAATCTAGATCCATCTTCCAGCATATAGAATCTAGATCCATCTTCCAGCATATAGAATCTAGATCCATCTTCCAGCATCTAGAATCTAGATCCATCTTCTAGCATCTAGAATCTAGATCGCATCGATCAACAAGGACCGGGTGCTCTATCAACTTTGCCTATCCCCGCATGGACGGTGAGATAATTAAATCTTCTACTTCTTCCCTCTTTCATATCAGATAAGACTCGACTCGTAAATTTAATATTCAACTAGTTTAATTGTCCTCCCATTACGCTCTCCTATAGTGAGAATGTGCCGAGCTTACAGCGATTTGTATCGACATTGATATATTTTCTTAATTCGTATGTTCTGAATAATTACAACTTCACAATAAGAATGTGTTCTCCTTGATAATATAATGTCCAAAATGTAATAAAAATGAATTATTAATTCTGGCGTCTGCTATCGGTTTACTCAAAAGTATTTGAGATTCCGTATAAAACAAAGTAGATCGCTTTCAAATAATGGAACGATAGATGTATAAATTTGAAAAGTGTAACATGTGGATTCGAAAATTTGTCGTTAAAAATACTGTCTGCCGTAGCATAGTTGCTTAATACACCTTCCCCGCAACAACAATATCTTTTTAATTAATTAGTATTTTAAATAAAAACAAACTATGTATCGAAAAAATACAGTTACCACCGGGAATCGACCCGGTACTTTATCTTGCCGGTAGACAATTTCTACCAATTAACTACTCTATATTTTCTTATTCTTTTCGTGTCTTATCCGTTCATCGCTGTGTTCACCGCGGCCCGGTGCAGCTCTGCAGTAGTCAAGCCAAACCGATTGCTTCAGGTTCTTCAGCCATGATGTTCTACTCCTTCCGGCAATCTTGCCCTGTATTATGAGGTGCAAGAACTCACACTTCTCCAAATGTCTCGTAACATATCCGAGACATTGAAATTTTATTGCTATATATAGAAGAAATGCAACACTTGTCAGTGCTGCAGCAGAAAAAATAGATATACTTGAATCAATATGACGACTCACTAGTCACTAAGAAAATATTTGTATGAAAAATTAATGCAAATCAACATGAGCACGAACATCAAACAAGAGGAAAAGATAGACCGAGACTGCCATTCAGGAAGAAGACCAAATGATGTACAGTGCGATGAAGATTTTTAATCAAATGCCAGAACGACCCATTAGAATGACCAGGTACCATCTAACATTTTGGACTAATTTGAGTTATTCCGTGAAAAGGGTTCCAAATGCATTATTTTTTCCATACACACCGACTCTATTTAACTGATATTAAAAGAAATAAATAGCAAGAGCTGAAAGTTCCGACTGCATCAGTTATTTATTTCAATTTACGGATCATTATTGTTAATTTACAATGTTTTTTATTTATTTTTAATTTACCTCATCTCACAGCGCTCATTGATAATACTGAAAATAATCCAAGATCTTAAAAATGACTATATTTGCATAATCAAAACAAAATACACATGAATTTATTTATTTATTTAGACTTTATCGACATAACATAAGATACAATTATATTGCAATTAAATACTAGTAGTTTATTGTGTGGGATGGAGTAGACTCCACCTCTGATATATACAGCATTGTCCTGACTACTTTGCTAGACTGCAGTCTGTATTAAAGAAGCCAGTTTTTTTCGTGCTGTTGTGGGAGTGTTGTAGAACTAGTGAATTATTAGTGTAGACACTGTATAATGATTATGTTAGAATATTAGAAAGCGATGCTTTTGATTGATCTTTACCTAATTGGGTCCATATTTGTGTAATCTTATTGGAAGTGAACGATTTCCAGTTGGTGCTGAGTGTGTTGAACAGTTTCGGAGCTAAGAACATGTAGAATCTTTGATAAAATGTCGTTGTTGCTCTCGGAACTGGCGTGTAGATGTTCGTCGTTTGTCTTGTGTTGTGTCCATGATTTATTGCTCGGGGTGAATTGTTGTTAGCATGGAAAATTTGGACGAGTCTCAGCATAAAGATTTGTTTTATGTCTAGGGCATATATGTTGAAATTCAAACACCTTTGAGCTCATTACCAGATGGAACCTTGTTATTCTGAGGGGTCGAGAAGACATAAGAAAGGAGGAGGAACTATTTACATAGATTCAAAATGAAACTAAGCCAATATGTGCGAGATTAGTAAAAATAAACATTTTGATCTTGTTTATATTAGAGCGTATATAAACATACTTATGTATGCACTATATTAAGAATAAATAAATAAATATATCAAGGCAGATAGGTACTGTGTACTGTGTAGCTGCCTACCTATATGTCGCTGTTTTTGTCTGCTTGTGGATTCGTTACCCGGGACCGGAAGTGTATGTATGTAAATTTACAACATCCCGTTCACATTCAGCCAGCGTCCGCGCAGCTAGTGTATGTGTGTATGTGAGCGAGCTGGGTATTGTCTGTGGGACATTTCGCGGAAAAAGGGACTACCGCGGCTGGAGGAGCCCGGCGGGTGTGTTGCCATAAAATTTTGCGTCATTTAAATAATGGCAAAACAAATGCAAACAAACAAACGAAAAAAGATACATTGAACGGTAATTCTTCACTAATTTTTGTTGTATAAAATGTGCACCAATGTTGTAACTATTGTGCCCCGGTGCATAACTGAGAAGGGGCATTGGAACTCAAAGCAAAATGGAAGGTCCTCTTGAATATTTTATACCTATATGAACCTCCTATCACTTAACACAAAAAATTCAAAACTTACATGTTTTTGTATCGACGAAAGAACATCGTCATATTAAAGCCTTACACTCATCGTACACGACTGCAAAACAAACAAGAACACAGCTTCCTCGTGCCAATGTGAAAAATTGACACGAGTTAAAATTATTCGACGTCTGGGAGTACTGATCGATGATCGTCTTAACTGGAAATAACATATATCGAAATTAGCTAAACGCGTAAGATAACTAATTTACCTTTTTAAAGGAATACAATGTACAATTGACTACAAACTCTTAAGATCAGTGATCTTTGCTCTCTGCTATTCCTCAATTAATTATGCTATTTTAGTTTGGGGAGGAGTAGCAAAAACAGTATTAGAGTCGTCAAAAAGAACAATTCTTAAGGTAATAAATGGTCGTCCCTTTAGATACCCAACAGATCTTCTATTTAAAGAGTACAATGCCCTAGATATAAGACACTCGTCCAATATTTCCAAGCCAGCAACAACTCACCCCAAGCAATAAATCATGGACACAACACAAGACAAACGACATACATCTACACACCAGTTCCGAGAGCAACAACGACATTTATTACATGTTCTTAGCTGCGAAACTGTACAACAGACTCAGCACCAACTGGAAATCGTTCACTTCCAATAAGATTACACAAATATGGACCCAATTGGGTAGAGATCAATCAAAAGCATCTTTATCTAATATTCTAACATAATCATTATACAGTGCTTACACTAATAATTCACTAGTTCTACAACACTCCCACTACATTTTTATTAAAAAAATATATATTATCTCTATTTTTATTTCTGTCGAATCTTTATCTTAAATAACACCACAACAGCAAGAAAAAAACTGGCTACTTAACACAGACTTCAGTCTAGCAAAGTAGCCAGGACAACCCTATATATATATATCAGAGGTGGAGTCTACTCCATCCCACACAATAAACTATGAGTATTTAATTACAATATAATTATATCTTATGTTTATCATGTTATATTAAAATATATTCACCTCTGTTATAACAAAAATATGTATGTCAATAAAGTCTAAATAAATAAATAAATTCATGTATATTTTGTTTTGATTATGCAAATATAACCACTTTTAAGGTGCGTGTCACCAGATCACCGGTGCGCGCTTCGGTCGGTCGAAATCTGAAGACAACCCAGCTAAAAGAACAACAACATCGGACCAGAAAGATAGCAAAATTAAAGAAGTTAATGCAGTTCATATATCATGTGTGCTTATTGTTAATTGGAAACCTGGGAACCAGCTATCGAAGGCGTTTACAAAAACAATATGCATATCTTTCTAATTAATACATTTAATTGGTATTAAAGAGTATTTAAATAACTAACTTTACAAATTAACAGTTCATTTAACAGAGATAAATATATTAATTAGAAAGATAATACATATAAAATCAATTTTATCGAAAAATATTGTTGTTGCGCCACCGGGATTCGAACCTGGATCTCTTTTGAGACCAGGGAAGGTACATTATCCGACTATGCTACAGCGACGATATTTTTAGCGACAAATTTTCGAACTTATATGTTACCTTTTTAATATTAATACATTTAATCGTTCCATTATTTGAAAGAGCCATCTACCTTACTTTACTTTTACGGAATCTCAAAATATCACAGACCGTCTGTTCTGAATAATTACAACATCACAATAAGAATGTGTTAGTTGCAAGGATTGTACTGCATTTTATATTGATAAAACGAGTAGAAATTTTAATATACGAGTAAGGGAGCATTTGAGATGTTTGAACAATAGTGGGTTTTCAGAATTTACTAATCATTTGATAGAAAATGGTCATGGTTTTGATAAAAAATTGGGATTGTCAATTTTGCATATAAACGGTGTTGGTCACAAATTAAATAATTTGGAATCGTTGGAGATAAATAAAGCGTGGAAAACTAATCAAAAAATTATAAACAACCAACTAAATTTAAGTACGAGTCCCATTCTAAAATTTTTTCCTAAAAATTATTCGAGTAAATTTGTATTAAGTAATGATTTGAGTTAGGTACTAAAAAAATTTTAAAAATAGATTCTGACAAAGAAACAATAATATATGTTTTAGTTAGTTATGACATCCTGAAGAAGAAAATTGAATTTTTCGAAACCGGTAGAGTGGTTAATAAAACAAAGATAATAAATAAAAATATGAATTTTAACCACAAAGATAATATTGCTAATTTTAAAAGTATAAGAATGTGTTCTCCTAATAATAAATAAATATATTTCAATATTGATTTTTGGTTAATAGTTGACCATAAATACATCCAAAAATATAAGCTTACTCGCCTGATAGATAATTGATAAACACCATATGAAATACGAACTACGAAACAAGGTTAGAATACACCTTTTAGTATGTAAAATTAGTAAAAAGTGCCATTGCGCAAAGTTTTCATACGAGTTAATCCCTTTCGAAAAGTAAAAAACGTCTGCTGGAAAACCATAGAAAATTTGCGAAAATCCCCCGTAACAGTCAGTCATCTTGATTAGGAAAATATTTAGTTGGAAAGTTCAAATTGGTTGAATGCAAACGAGCAAACTATGTATCGGCATGTCGTTGGACGCGATGGACTGTCGGAATTAAAAACTCTAGCCGTGGGCTAATTCGTTTAATAACTGTTAGAATTGTTGTTGACCAAATAGTACATAACACACTGGACATCTCCTTTAATACTTTTCAAACAGGTACCCCGTATTTAAATATCAACTCCGAATCTATTTCATACCAGGTTTTACAAAACCAAAACGAGTGCATTAACGCTAATCTGAATATTTTCTTCATGACACAGGCTCAGTTTAAAAAATAAATTGTATTGCACACGATTAATAGTCTCAGGCTCCTAATTCACAAGGCCATATTAAGGCCTATACTCCTGTACGCAGCCCCCATCCGGGGTCACGCGGCCAAAACAAACATGTCAAAACTGCAGACTTTCCAGAACAAAATCTTTCGATCAGCTAATAAGATAAGAGTCACACAAATACATCATGATTCCGGCATTCTCCCCGTAATGGAGTTCATAAAATAAATCTCCAAGCGTTTCTGTGCGGACCTCCCAAAGCACCGAAACCCAACTATAAATGTCCTATCTAATTACGACATAGCAATCCCATCGCGTATAAAGCGTCCTCACTCAGAGGATTTTTAATTCATTGCGCCATTTAGCAGTATCATGCGCCATGTTTTTGAAGAGTAATAATAAATACCTCAATAATAATATTTTTCAGGCCATTTTGGCAAACTAGCTGACGAAGGGGTCCGAAGTGACCCGGTACTCCGGCAAGCCATTAAACCAAAGTCCAAGAGTAATAGTCATTCGAACACGTATTACCTATGTACATATATTCACATTGAAACACTGAAGACTGTCGCGTGTCACGTGATTAGACACTTTTGACCTTGAACCTGCGCCATTTTACTTATGCAGTTGTATTTACATCTTGGATACCCACCTAAATCACCAATGATTTGTAACATAATTTTATATTTTTTCACAGTGATTCTAATTTCTCAATTATTATTTTTCAAAATTGTTTTAAAATTATCTAACAGGCTTATCAGGTAATGTCCATTATGAAGAAAAAGAAGAAGATGATGATGAGACAATGTAATCTTAGACGAGTTTTAGGAGTGAAAATAATGCGAACATTTAATTTAACATGCGAAATTTTTTTCACCTCGTTCTTTTGTAGAGATTTCTTAGTCATCTTCTTAACTTTTAAGAACTTTCTAACTCTGCTACATGTTGTAGATAGGTGCCTACCGAAAAAAAATCATGTAAAATGAACTTCCGTATTATCATAATTCAACAGGTAGTTAAACAATCAAATGAAGTCAAAACAATTGAACATTTTATAATTCAAAGAACCTACGCTCGAGTCTGCCACTCACTATACCGAATCAAAGCTTGTAATTGAGAGAGAGGTACGTAGCGAACAAAGTTCTTACAAAATTAGAGACTAGTTAATATGTAAAACCATTCATAATTAAAATATTAAGGACTAGTAGTAATCTATGTGAAAATTTCTAAATAAATTGTCAGTTGTTAATTGCTAAAGAAGACTACTGGTAAATAGGACAAGATTAGCTCGAACACTATTAAATTCAAGTACATCACAATCGACGAAACGTTCAGACAAATCTGAAGATAGATACCTACCTACTAAAATGAAGTAAAATGGATAAAAATTAAAAATAAATAACATCATCTACATACCTGTCTTAAGACGGGCGCAAACAAGTATTAAGGAAATAATTTTAAAATTTATATACACAGCACCTACCTACCGCCCACCTATAAAAGCGATTTTCACAGTTTTGAAATTTTAAAATAGCTGACAACAGAAATGTACTTGTTTGTTTTCCGTTTGAAAATTGTTCCTATACTAAAATACGTCAAGTACCTGCCCATCCACCCGATTCGTAGAAATGGACACTTTACTCCACACCCGCGTCATGCTATTGCTAGGTAATAATAATAATACCTGAATAATATAAAATAGAAAGTTTAAGAATCTTTGTAACAAAACAAACAGCTTCGAAACTGATGACGTCATGCACAATAAACAAAAGGGAAATTCACAAGTTGAATATTTTTAGTTTAAAATAAAAATAAAAACGCATATTTTTTGCTCCATTTCAATTTGGTACATTTGACGGAAGAAGGTTCACAAATATAATAATAATAATAAAAAGAGAATAAACCAAATAAATCCCCTCTTAAATTATAGCGAGAGCGCCTCGGAAGACGAAAAACTATGAAGGGGACAAAAAAAAGCTACCTACTACCTACCGAGAAGAAACCGCCGGTTAAATCGTAATTATGCCGAAGGAAAGGAAAAAAAAAATATCACCCCACGTCAATGGGACATAAGTCACGGTGGAAGGTGTCTACGATTTGAATGCTCTGTCGCGATTGGTCGAGCGGAAACCGTCCGGCCAATTGGAGGCGGTGGGCGGACCGTCTTGCGCGCGTGTTGGTGCCCCCGGCGGCGGTGGTCGTGTTTCGGATATACGTACACGTGTCGCATCGGCGCCCGCCGCGAGAGTGTGTCTGTGACGCCTGTTGGAGGGTTGCGGCGCGATCGAGGAAGACGGCCACGCCGTACAATGGCTGGGATTGTTGCAAACAATTTTATTCATATTTGAGTCGTTCATTTATGAACGACTACTATTATGAAATTTATAATTTTTTTTTGCGATGTGTTAAATCTGCCGGCAGTGGTGCGTGGAGGGCGAGTCTCTTATATGTTTTTCTTTTGTGCCGTCTCGTTTCCCGCAAGGGATTTCCTCTTCATTTCTCCTCTGCTCCCCTGCGTTGTTAATTGTTAATTGTAATATTAAAAATATGAACTAAATATATTAATTAGAAAGATGTACATATAAAATAAATTTTATCGAACAATATTGTTGTTGCGCCACCGGGATTCGAACCTGGATATCTTTCCAAGCCGGAAAAGGTGCATTATCCAACTATGCTACACCGACGATATTTTTAGCGACAACTTTTCGAACTTATATGTTATCTTTTTGATATTAATACATTTAACTGTTCCATTATTTGAAAGAGCCATCTACCGTATTTTTACGGAATCTGATAGCAGACGTCAGAATTATCAATTCATTTTTATTAAATTTTGAACACATTAATACAACTTTATTATTAAAGAGAACACATTCTTATTGTG
This sequence comes from Eubasilissa splendida, assembly GCA_031772225.1. Taxonomy (NCBI): domain Eukaryota; kingdom Metazoa; phylum Arthropoda; class Insecta; order Trichoptera; family Phryganeidae; genus Eubasilissa; species Eubasilissa splendida. Next base: position 6,001,017 of record CM062870.1, read on the forward strand.
AAGTTGTAATTATTCAGAACATTAACGATCCCGTTGGCGCAGTAACGATATTTTTCGATAAAATTGATTTTATATGTATATCTTTGTAATTAATACATTTAATTCATATTTATAACTGATTGAATTTGATTGTCCAACTGTAAAATCTTAGTTATACATCACCGTTAGCTCTCAGTAGATCAATTATCATCACACAATGATTTACCATCACAAGTATTCGGTATCGATACTTTCCCGGCGCTAATACGGACTAATATTTTTTCAAATCCACCACGACAAGAAATATAATCGTGTCAAATTAGAAAATTATTGATATATTTTAGCTATAGCAGTAGTTTGGGTTTGCGACCAGACCATAATGGCGACATAATTATCGTTGTAGAAGTTTCATCTTCTTTTATCGGTTCCATTCACAATACACAATACGCGAAATGTACAATTAATAACCACAAAAGAAAGGAGATAAAAAAAAAGCTAATGTAAGAGATTGCAAAAACGAACAGAGATTTAAATTTAAACCTTCCTGCGCCCTTTTAAGTGTTATCTTTATTTATTTTTTAAAATACAGGTATATAACAACATTACAAACAGATAATCAAGTGTCATGTACGGAAGTAAAGAGACCAGTGGGTACAAGACAGCCATTAAAGGGTTAACTATCAAGTACACTCTCCCATGAAAGGACTAGGACGAAACACAATGATGTATAAGTCACGCCATACACGGTACAAGCACGCACGATTTTGTTTGTTTTAAGAATTTGACTTATGATAAGTGAAGTGTTCGCGTTCTCGCTGACACGACCTTGTCATCATCTGCCTAATATACCCCATCTCGTAGTCCACGTTTTGATGAAGTCCCTGTACAGCTTGAGATTCTTTGCATTACTGATCCAGTTAAGCTTCCAATCACGCGATCACGAGCATCCCTCATTATCCCGCAATGCCACAAGACGTGTACCGGAGTTTGATTCACTCGTTCACATACACACCACGGGGCATCCACGAGTTTAAAATCAAACAGTTTACTTCGGAATTAGCCGTGCCCCGTAATCATATGCCACTCAGATTGATTCAGATCCGGAGGTCCCCGTACACCCTTCGATTTAACAGCGGCGCGGGGAAGAAAAGAGTGAGTCCATCTACCCTGCGGCACTGTATCCCACCCTTCTTGCCACCTTTCTAACGTTAACACTCTCATTATCTTAACCTGCTCTTATAATTGTATTTGTATAATTATTTGAAATGTGATTATATATTTTTTACAACTTTTCTCAAACATGGTTTAAGCCTAATAAAAAGACTACCGGTACTAATTTCAACTATGAAAGTCTTTGAATCTACAGGTAAGATTGTATGCAAGTCAAACACAGTAGATTTAAAGTAACTAACTTATATCTACGCTATTTATCCGCAGGGGTCGGCAGAGAGAATAAGACGTTCGTCGAATGTTGACCATGTTTTTCACGTTGTATCCGTCGTAGATGTCCCCTGTTTTTAGTACCATCAACCATCGCGTCGTACATCATTTCTGCCATAAAACTTTTTTAGTTTTCCAATATTTAGTATATTTTGATTTAATTTCATCTCACTGTCCTTCGCTCACCTTCTTTTCATTTTTTAAAGTGTTGGAATGTATTTGTTAGTTTTAAAGATTGTATTTTAATTAGTGTATACACAATATTTTAGTCCAGTTATTTTTTTCCAGTTTCGAAGATTCAGTTCCTAAATGCTTTACTGTTTTTTAATAGTAATAATAATTCAGTTCACTGTATTAAGATCAAATTTACATTTTTTATGATTTGTTTATAATTTATATTTTAAATAGAGTTAAGTACACCGTATTCTAGTCACATAAACATCGTAATTTCTTACTAAGCTGAGCAGTGGTGCTATAAACTGAACACACTCCAGTGTTATGAATGGCCTCTGATCAACAAGCAAAATTATTTGCGACCCTGTCTTATCTTGAATAGAAAAAATGTCTTATCTTCTGCACGAAGATAATATAATAATAAAAAAACCATTTTCCCCAAAAAATGGGCAATTGTCCAAATCGAAACACAACCGGCCGTACGCATTTGACCGCAACGTCTACACACAAAAGCTAAATAACACGATCGTAAAATGTCACGCAGATATAATCTTTATGGCCCCAGCACATAAAGACCATATTCAACGTTACATTATGCCCCCGACAAAACCGAGCAATTTTAGGTCTTATTTATACATTGCACAGGGGGCACAGCGCTTCGACGGCGCGACATATTGTTTGACGTTTAGCGATTTCGCTTCTTATTCTCCGGGGACATAGGGGCGAAATTACGGAAACGGTTTAAGTATTACGCTCTCGGTTATGAAGTCATTAGCATTTTTATTGTCGGGACTTGTTTGTACCTGAGTTTTGAATATCCTTCGGCAAGGAGGGCACCATAAATCTGCCATTGTCTTTTAGAACGTGATTCTTTTTTCAAATTTGAACGCCGTGATGTCATTGGCTGACAAAGAGACGCTCCATTCTCGTTTGTCTTTTTTTAATTTTTATGTTCGTTTGTCCGCCGGACGGAGGGTATTTCGCATCGCGTCCCAGCTCTGAGCGAGGCCGCATCTCAACGGTGCCCGCGCACGGATGACACTTGCCTGAGAGTTGAGCGCGGAGCGAGCCGCCATTCGTTGTCCGTTGTATTTCGTATGACCGAGACGTACCTATATATTCAAGTTTTTTTCTTTCTTATATTATCATCACTTCATTGGCGTGAGGATAGAGCGCCACACTATTCTGTCCTGACACAATTCTCGCCTCATTGTCGAGGCTTCTAGCAAGACCTACCAACATATGTATATAATTCATCTGTCGACGTCATGTATTTCTGGTGCCCTCGACAACCACGTGTCTCTTAATTAACGTCCTCATTAAATAGTTTCACATGACTAAATTTTCAATTCTGTTCACTAGGATAACTTTGCATTCGTCACCTACCAAATTGTTCATTCATTACTATATCGTACGCCTGTTGATTTTCCACACGTGCCAACGCCTCATTTTCAATGCATTTAGTCTAATTTAGTTCATATTTTGTTCATTACGCATAGATCAGCTTTACCTACATCCATTTTTTAAATTATTTTATCTAACTTTAGTTAAACTTAAAGATTTTTCCATGCACAGGGATGCCAGTGCTAAATAATAACGTACCAGGGCGGTATTTGATTTTAACCCCCCCTCTTTTTTCGTTAGGTATATTAAAAAAAATCTTAATATTTGTAGTACGAATGTTTAAAAAAATGTTAATAAAAACTTAAAAGATCAAATGCTAGTATGTTTAAAATGCTAAAACCATGCATAGGACGTTAAAAAAACTATTCAGCTCTAACATGCAAATTTAAAGTATGACTGTTTATTTCAGTTAAGTTCACACATTTCATCTGCCTCTAAGTGCATGTGGTCAATGGTTAAAATAATGGGATACCGCCACGCGCCCAAATGATCCAATTCTTAACAAAAAAAAATATTCCTCATAATGTCTTTCACGTTTTATGAAATATTCCAGTTCTATATATAAAAACATTATTATACATTTTCGTAATATCCGTCGGCTGCGCGATAATTGATGTACAAAATTCTACGCGAAATAATGTATTGTATCAAAATAATGGTGGGATGGTGTGTGTATATGTGTATGTGTGTCGCACCGCCGGTGCGGGTATGTGTGGCTATAAAGACGGCGCGCAGAAATGCGCGCGTCTTTTTTATCTGCGATTCATCGGCTTAATAGTTTGACCTATACTAGTGATATACCTCGTACTAAATTGTAGCTTATTGTAATAAAAAATTAATTGTTACAAAGTCTATTTCTTGGACCTTCACATTACGAGGTGTACACTGAAGACGTACTAAGATGTCAAGTACGTAACAATATTGTATTTTTTTAAATGCACCTACTTGTACGTGAGCAGCTACACCACTGGTCTTTACTATTGCTACATACTTACTCATACAAAAATCGTAATTATTATACCTAATACTTAAATTAATAACATACCTACAAAATTTACTATAGAGGTAATAATTTATTAAAAAAATCTTACAAGTGTAGTATTCCATCATGTTCTGGTTGTATCTGTAGGCGGTGGTGAGGTCCACCCCGCCCGCCGCCCTGATGCCGAGCAGGGCGGCGAACGTGGACTTGCCCGGCGGCTCCAGCCTGCAGCGGCTGGCGTCGATGTCGTCCGCACTGCCGCCCGCGCGCGCGCCGTCCCTCAGCAGCGGGGGCCCGAGACCCATCGGGTCGGCATGGCCCGGGGGCCAATCTCCGGCGGGAACTCAACGGCCACCGGTGCGGCCGTGATTCGCACCAAATTTCGGTAATTTGTGATAAATTTCGGTAATCGAAGATAAATCTCGGTAATTTGCAGGTATTTTGGTATATTTTTATTTACCGATCTCGGTAAATTACAGGTCCACTTTTTTATTGCATGTTTTAAACAATCACAACGGTTTAGAAGTCACAGCAGATTATATTGTCACTTATTTTAAATTAATGGTAGTTTGTATAAATTTATAATGTTCGCAGGTTATTGGCAAACTTTTGCACTTTGTTTAACTTTTTTTTCCTAGAATTTGATAGAGCAGGTATCACCGTTAATTTAAAAGTTAGTTAGCGTTTAATATATAATAAGCAATAACTTTTAATGCATCTCGCTATAAATTTATTCTTAAAGATATATATATTGTGTATGTACAAGAGAACAATGCCTTCGTACCAATCTACTGCCGAGAATTGATTAATTTAATTTATGGACTACTGTCGTAGTAGCTAGAATACCAATGTTTCAATTGGATATATTACAATCTTAATACAGCGTCGGAACGTCTCAATTCTCTCATATAACACAACCCTTTTGCGTAAACTACTTCGGCCGAAAGAGTTGAATTTAAATTGTCCTGGTTGATGGACAAGGCGCTACATAACATGTGCGTCTCTGTATCTCCAAGAGCTCTGTATCCCAGGCAGACTTGAATGGTAGGGTAGCCTCTACTTCAGCCGCAGTAAGGGTTGTAGAACCGACCACCGTTGCCAGAAGTCTTAAGCTTAGTGAACGGACATTTGCGGTGGCAGGGCCAAAAGTGTGGATCTCTTTGCCCTCCTTCATGAAAAACAGTGCATCAGAGATTTTAATTTCTAGTGTAGGGCTAAACAGTTTATGTTGTAAAGCGCCCTTCAGGTGAATTTTTTTTACGTGAATGACTAAAAAATATAAATATTAAAATGTAAAAGTGTATTCTGAAATTGCAATTTCACAATAAAAATAAACTAGTTGTTTTTATCCACTTTATAAGTTGAATTTAATACACCAACCGGTTTCAGATAAATACCATTTTCTTCATCAGGATTTCAAAAAAACTAACTAAAACCATAAACGTACTGTTTTTAATAAATCTATTTTTTAAAAGAATTATTAGAAATGAATAATTATTTAAAAAATTAATCTACTACGTAATTTAAATTGTTACCATGATGAGAAATACGGAATTAAGGAGAACACATAGATCTGTGATATTTTAAATACTTATTAAATGTATTAATTAGAAAGATATATATTCTATCGAAAAATATTGTTGTTGCGCTACCGTTGGCGTCTGCTATTAGTTCACTCAAAGGTATTTGAGATTCCATAAAAACAATGTAGATGGCTTTCAAATAATGGAACGATAGATGTATTAATTTGAAAAAGTGTTCGAAAATTTGTCGTCTAAAGTACTGTCGCTGTAGCATAGTTGCCAATAAGCATCTTTTGCATTTGAAAAGAGATCCAGGTTCTAATCCAATTAGCGCAATGACAATATTTTTTTTTCGATAGAATTGATTTTATATGTATATCTTTCTAATTAATACATTTGATTTGTATTTGAAAAATATGGAAAATGGTTGTTTGATATAACATTATTATTGTTAAAGTTAGTTGGCTATTTATAATATTTTGGTCCATTTGAGGTCTCCCTTCAAACATATCTAATTTTAATCACCATACTTATTATGCATAATTATAATAATTAATAGTATTTGAATGTCGACTCTGCCCATTCTCATTGATAATAAAATAACTTGTGACAAATTTTCTCTCCCAAAAGTCGATTCACTTCGATTTCACAATAATCCTCCGCGGGTATTGTTACAATCGTCACACCGAGTTGACCACCACGTTTGTGATACAAATTGGCTTTCCCCGAGACTTGGAGCTGGCCGTCGTACCGTGGCCAGCGTGAAGGAAGTCATAATTGAAGAGTTGGTCATGGGACGTTATGATGTTTGTCCAATTACAGGCCCGGGCGAGCGCTGAAACGGAGACGAAACCTCTGACAGGCGACAGGGTCACAGTTCGTGTCCTCGGAAAGGTATTGTGATGAAATAATGGATTCAGAGATGACAGTTTTATTCATATGTATGTTCAAATCGATTTCCCTAACCGAGACACTTTGCTCAAGTTCTATCAAAAAGTATATTTGGAAATATTTGTAGCGTAAAAATCTATGAGCGTTTAAAGTACTAAAAAAATAATTGACGGTCAATGAATTTTGAATTTTGGATTGTTCATCGATTTATCAATTATCAGTTAGTCTAGTATCAGAGAAAAATATAGAATGAGACCGCCATTCGGGAAGAAGGCTAAAGGAATTGATAATGTACAGTGCGATGAAGATTTGTAATGAAATGTCAGAAAACATAAGAAAGCCGAAGAAAGTACATAGATTCAAAATGAAACTAAGCAAATATGCGAAAGATAAGTTGTAGTAAAAAGAAACGATTTTGATTTTGTTTATATCAGAGCACATGTAAAAATACTTATGTATGCATTATATTAAGAATAAATAAATAAAATCTTCCCCATGTTAAAAAGTGAAGTGTCAATTTCTTTTGAAATACATTTTAAATAATATGTAACCTCACGATTCTGAAATTATTCTCAATTTTGTCATTTATCAAAAATATAAGATTAGACATATTTTTCCACCGCAAAATCAATCTAGGAGGTTCAAAATATTAAAAATACAATTGATGGGGAATTGACATTTTCGTTGATCAAAAAAAATTGCACCATTTGAAAGTCCGGATAACAAGGAACCCACAAAAATGACATTTTATGGGTGACGTACGTCAATTAAATTTTTTAATCTAAATTAATCAAAAAATTTGTTATAAATTCATGTATAATTAATATTTTTAATTGATTCATCTGTTTATTATACATTATTAATAACATCGTTTTAAGACACGTTAAACTCTACAGAGAATATCAATGATCCCTCTAAGCTGCGCGCGCGCCCCAGAAATACTGTCGTAGTCAAATCATTTATAATCTGATCAAAAGATTTAAAATATCCATTGAAGTCTTTTTAACAAACAATACATAGGAATAGAAAATTTTTATAACATGTGAATTTTATGACGAGAAAAATTCGTCGAATTAATATTGCAGGCATAATTCATTGGTGTTTGTTGCGAAAGCTTGAAATCTTTTATGGGTTTGTATTTAATAATAATGTTAATATTTAAAAACCTAACGATATTTTTCGACACAATATGTAACTCATGTCGTTATCTTATCCATTTCTATGTAACTCATGTCGTTATCTTATCCAATGTCCTTATTCTTATATATTTGTGTTATTTCCAATAAATTAACAAGTCGCGCTAACCCCTGGTATTAAAAAGATTCTCAAATTCACTCCAAAAATAAACAAAAAAATACCTAATAATAATAATTCGGTATGCAGTTGTTGATTGAAAGATGTGATTTCTTTATACCTGCCAACGAGAGACGCGACGAATCATTTCGGACACCGATTCCAGATTATCATGGGTGACTCCGATATACCTGAGATTTTTAATATTTTTGGATTGTTATTATTATCGGCGCTGAAGACATTCTCAGGCTGATCGGTTCCCGCGACGGCGACGCGGGCGCCCACCGATGCATGCAGCGCGCGGCCAATCGGACGATCGAGAAATTGGCGTGAAATCGACATCTCAAACAACCACCTCCGGCAGCCGGTGAAAGCAGCAAGGAGTCAGCCATCTTGGCCTGGCGGTGGGAACTGTCCCCGCGAGGAGTGGGAAAATAGGACTATAGATAGTCAAGAGTACGTGGCACTTTGATACGACTTAAAAAGGCAGATTTCGACCATTTTCTTAACCCTTTCATAGCCATGCAGTAACAAAGGTCTACCTTCTGTAATATTTACATAAATACGCAAAGTATAACATTTATTGTTGTATTTTTATTTTATCTCCTGATAAAACTTAATTTGCTATGGCTTGTCGGATCTGATGATGATCTACCAGATGCGTTTTTTTAGGGGTTGATTGTGGTGATGAGAATAATACACTGTATAATGTTATCTATAATTAGAGAGTGACGCGGAGCGAAAGCAGGCCGAGCTCGGTTGCTGGCTCTTCTTACACGTGCTCCCCTGACAGACGTCTTCATGCTTACACACAGTGAATATTTTTTTTCTGAACGCAATTTTTTTTACTTAAGTGTCTCTTTTACTACAGTAAAAAGTTACTACTGATCACATTAGTAAAGTTTTTATGAGACATGGACCCCACATTAATATAACTGAATTTTTTAACCAAACTGTATCTATCACTTGTATCGTAAACACTTGTTTATATTAAAGTCGCACTTGAGATAAATATAATTATCTACTAAATTAATATTTTTATGGATTTTAAGAAATATAGTTCTGATGGATCAGATGTTGTGAGCGCGCGGCGGTTCGGATTAGAACTAACAATCAACCTGAATTCTGAGTAATGACTCGATAGAATGTCGCACTTGTAAGAAAATCTTGCGTCAGAGCTGAATCAAGAGACCCAAGTTAATAATTTAAAAAATATTTCAGCCGTATATCTCGGGTCCATAATTACTGGCGACGGTAGCTGTGAGCCAGAAATTAAAGGATGCATAGGTATGGCGAAAAGTTCCATGTCCAGACTTGATACAACAGAGGTCAGGTTTGTACAGTTTTTGGGGCATTCAATTTTTTTATATTAAAACTATATACACAAAACGTCTTACTAGACGTTTGTCTGCAAGTACATTTATATCCATTTTTTAACATATAATCAAAACATAATAACTAATCAGTCACTGTTTAGACAGGTTATTATCAATAAGTCATTTTTTTTATCATTTCTTTCATATTGAGAGAAAATGTACTCTTTTGTAAAAACCCAGGTAGTTTATTTTTTAGTGTAGGAACAAGAAATTCTAATGTCCTCGATCCATACTTATTGGTATGGTATAGTGATATGGTGTGGAATCATGGACCCTGAAGGCAAAGGAGAGATGTAGTGCTGAAGCCACATTTTGCGCATATGTCTCCATTTTGCAGTAGCAGACTCTTAACCTGCAGCCTGAGACGAATCCTTCAAGTTTTTGGCATCTTGCGAGAAGGGAAGATAGCTTGGAGAAGCTTGTTACGGTGGGTCACGTTGAAGGACGATGAGGAAGAGGAAGATCCCCCACCCGTTGGACCGATCGAGTGGAAAAGGCAACAGACACTTTTCTGGTGACAGTCCTGGCCAGATCTGCAGGATGTCGAGAGAAGTGGAGGAGCATAGTCAAGAGGACGAGACCTCAGTCATGAGAAACTGGTTGAAGCTATGCTGATCTACTAGTGTTTAAAACCGCGGGCGCGAAAGACTATCAGTTTTTAGTGGTATCAAGAATGCAGGCTGTCGAAATGAGTTATCTTAGCGGGAGTATCATTAGTACCTACCGAGAATAGAGAGACCCTCGGTGTTTACGCACCTTGTTACATCGATTGGCACCACTGGGTATCCTGGTTTATAATAATGTACATGTGTGTGTGTGTGTATGTGTGTGAATATTGCCGCCTTTTTTCGGAAGCTAAGAAGACTGTAACCGACAGGCATAATTCTTATTACATCCCGCCCTTCGACCTGTCCAGCGGTCCAAATAAGCCACCAGTGCGCGTTTCGCTCGGTCGAAGACAACCCAGCCAAAAGAACAACAACATCAGATCAGAAAGAGGTTAGTGCAGTTCATATATATCATATGTGTGCTTCTTGCTAATCGGAAACCTGGGAACCAGCTATCGAAGGAATTTACATAAATACTCGGTATGGAACGGTTACCAAAATATTACTTCCACACGTAAAAAGATCACATCTAAAGTGACTTGGGCATGTCTTGCGAATGCCAGAGGAACGACTACCGAGATGTATCTTCATGGATCGATCTAACGGGTCGACTTTATCTTGAGCATCGAAATCGGTTAACGTAAAAATAACACAGTGGTTTAAACAACGTTAAATATAAATACAATTTTATGTAAGGAAATGTAAAGCAGAAGAAGGTATAAGATTTTGCATTTTGATTTGGCTTCAGGTCCTTCGGTGTCCTGATTCGACACTGGTTTCACCTGTCGTGTGAAAATATCAGCAGTTCACAAAGGTATCGCTTTACCGGCGAGCGGACTCGAGCTAAGGATATAGTGTTACGCTATGCCGGCCGGCGAAGCAGAGGATCCGAAACGTCGATGCGCGAACCCGATGCGGTTAACCGTTCCTGCGGTGACCCAAGGGATGACAGATTATGAATCAAAACATTAACCCTCACTGGACCACGGCAATAAAAATGATCGTAACAAGACGTAAGCGCGGGCGTTAACCACAGACTGCCAAACGCAAATTCCTCGTTTCAACATTTGCATTTTAGCGTCACTCGAGTGATCGCTTTGGTGCCACTCGCGCAATCAAATAGCTCGGCGACTTTTTTTAAATATATGACTCGATCGGAACGAAAATTTAACTGACTGACACCAGTGGCGTAATGGACCCGCTATTTGTTGACCTCCTATAAAAAACGACGACCTAGGATTTTTAATATTTACAGCTGAAATTCACCTTTTAAATGATTTGAGGTAAGATAATGATAAATGTAATATGACATTTTACATACACTCGCAAACGAAATGAACCCATTACCGCCTTTATGGGAAATCATCGCCATCAAATCAGCGAAATTCGCTTTTTTTATATTTAAAAAAAATAAATAGAGATGGTGCACACGGAACACGTGTCACATTTTATTTTATTTTATATTTTTACTATTTTCAAACTAAGCTAAACGCTTGTACTGTGAAAATACAACTAACTTGCTGGTGTCCTGGAATTAGGGTTTTTGATCACAAAGAAAGGTACATTTATAATCTTTTCATTTTTAATATGTAAATAATTTTATATTTACAAAATTTTAAAGACAGCACATTATTATACGTGAAGTTGTGATTTTTTAACACATTTTAAATGCATCAATCAGAAAGATATACACATACAGATAAACTGAATTTATCGTAAAAATATTTTAGCTGCCGCCGGGATTTGACTCGGGATCTCTTCCCATCCGGAGAAGTGCGATTGCCATATCTGACATATCTCACTCGGTCGTTCAGTGACATGTGATGGGTCAGTTTTTTTCTTTTTTCAATATATTATATTTTTATTTTCAAATAACAATAGCGAAACAGTTGCCCGCCACTGTTGTACATATTGTGATTCTAATTAATCATATGCATGGTGTGCTTATATAATACGTCATGTATCGATAGGTATATAATAAAATAAATGAATGACTCAAATACAAAACACGTCGTGTCTATAATACAAAATCAGAAAAATCGCAAGTAAACGTGAATTCAATTTCAATTAAATTTTTTGAAATTGGCAATATTAACTTTGTGGTTAAAATTCATATTATTATTTGTTGACTCTGTTTTATTAACCACTTAATTGAGTTTAAATACATCTACCGGTTTCGAAAAATACCATTTTCTTCTTCAGGATGTCAATACTAACTAAAAACATATATTATTGTTTCTTTACCAGAATATATTTTAAAATAAATTTAGTACCTAACTCAAATTGTTAATTAATACAAATTTACGCGAAAAAAATTTAGAATGGGACTCGTAGTTAAATTCAGTTGGTTGTTTATAATTTTTTGATTAGCTTTACACGCTTTATTTATCTCCAACGATTTAAAATTATTTAATTTGTGACCAACATCGTTTATATGCAAAATTGACAATCCCAATTTTTTATCAAAACCACGACCATTTTCTATCAAATGATTAGAAAATTTTGAAAATATTTTCCTAAAAATTATTCGCCCGACGGCCGCGTTGGCTGAAGTTTTCAAATAGATAAACTCCGTAAATAGATAAAATAAAATAAGTCGACTTGAAGATTGAAAATCTAAAGAACATTTGACGTGCGTCCAATGTCGGGATTAATTGTGTTTTTTGTGAACCAATGATCATCCTATCCGAAGTAGCAGGCGACACCAGAGCACACGCACACACCAGAGGACCCAGACTGAGCTACATCGGTGGCGGCCGCTATGGCCTCTCGGGCCCACAGGCACAGTAACAATATATTAATTTAATTCTGGCGTCTCCTATCGCGTTTTACACAAAAGTATTTGAGATTCCTCGTAATATGAAGTAGATTGCTTTTAAAAAATGGAATAACAGATACAGGTTCGAAAATTTGTCGTTAACTTTGTTTAATGTTGACATGGTATAATGGTCAACGCATTTCCCAGGATAGGAAAAGTACCTGGTTCGAATCCCGGTGGTAACAAAATATTTTTTCGATAAATTTATTTCATCTATTTATCTTTCTAATTGATACATTTAATTTGTATTAAAATTATGATGTATATTAAATAAAATAACAATAACTTTGTATGAAGCCATGAATACTGTATTTTCCCATCCTATAATGTTCCGTTTATCTGTATATGTGTTCTGTCTCTCTCTTTCGCGTGTAATTTTATATTCTATCTCCCTCTTTATGTATTTATGATCAGTTTTAAATACGTCCTGATGAAACATGAGGTAAGCGATACCGGTTGACGTATAATAAATTTAGTGGTTTCATACAAAATGATTGTTAATTTTATTTAATATAATATGTCAAACCACAAAGCGATTGATTTCTAAGAAAAAATAAAAATATCGTTGTAATAATAAACGGACTTGGTTCGTTATCATGGGTACCTATTCTAGCACATACCTACAACGTAAACCCTTTCCATCTATACAAGTCTTTCAAATGATTGTGCTTGAAATATCAGATATAGTGCAAAAATTTAATAAGTGGCAATTGACCGGAATTATGCTTAAAATATATGCGATATGTGTATATATTTTTTTTATCTAACCTATTATTCTTCCTAAGATGCTATCGTCGGGCAAAATTGGAAGTAAAGCAACAAAAGGAACGGTGTAATGGAAAAAAAATGAAGATTAAAAAATGTAAATGAGCAATAAAATAAAAAAGGATTAACGCAGTACGCCCGTCTTAATATGAATACAAGGCTACAGTTTAAGCTTCCAATTTAAATTATTAAATTAACTTTTACATGGTAAATACAATCGAACATGTAGGTCGGTGTTCAAAGAAGTCATTTATTTATTTATTAACGCCCTTATGGGCTTTTAAAAAATAGATTTGGTATAAAAAATACATATATATATAAAAAATAAGCAAAACAAACTATAAAAATAAAGATTCAAGACAGAAAAAACAATAAAAATTTAGGTTTAACACAGAATGGCTGGGTATCAGAATCAGTCGCATCTTTGACTCAGAACAGCATCAAAAACATCACTTTTATATTTAATAATTGAATATCGGAATATATCTATATGACCAAAATCGTTCCCAAGCCTGTGAATGTATTCCTATAAAAATGAGTGTATGATGAATATACCGCACATAATGAAGTACCGACAACCTGGTACTTCACGCAGGAACGTGGTATACAATCATTTCAGTTAAATTAAGGGCGTCCAGTAATTTTAAATAATAAATCACTTAAAGTTCTTTTACACGACAAGTTAGTTAAATTAAGAGTGCTCATTAGAAAATCATTCAGCGGGTATACACAGTTTGAAGTTAATAAACCTTAAAAACTTACGCTGAACCCTTTCTAAAAACAAAAAAAAATATTTTTATACCATTAACGGTCTTAAAGCGTTGCATATTGTTATATATACGGTATGTTAAACATGATCGATTATGATTTTTATATTATTATAAAATATTCGGCACGGTAAATATTAGTGATGATAAAATCGTTATTTAAACCGTGATTATAACGATGATTGGTAATTGATTAACCTAATACTTCGAACAATGACTGGTACACTAAAAAGTAAATCTCAGTTACCAATCAATGGCACAATCACAGTCATGTGAGAATTTCAATTCACGGTAGAATTCAATGTAAAATTATAAAAGTAATTCTAATTTTGAAACTTTTGACAGTAGAAATTGAGTCGTTTGTTTTTATATTTTAATAATGTAACTTCAGAACAAAAATATCACACATCATCCTAAGTACATTTCAAAGTATACAGACACTTCACTTCACTTTATACGCAGTAAGGTATGTGTTATTATTCGGAAAATGAGTAATTATATTTTCTAACTTTCAGAAATGTTTAATTTAATTTTTTCTAGAACCGATTAAAATTAATCTCATACTTTTTCGAAAGAATTCAAAGATATCTTAATAATTTAATATACAGCAGATTTTCAAAAATTACTAGAATGCCAAAAAATATCTGTTATGACCCGTGTCCTCCTATTAGCCGTTCCTCTCCGATGATGTAAACTGATTTAACATTGCCTCTAATTATGTGTAAATATACTAAATGCAGTTAAATGAGTTAATATTTTAGGTATTCCTCCGTATAGGATAAAATAATTACAATATGTAAGTATTTACCATGCGCAACAATAATAAATGTTTTCACGAAGAACCTGACGTGAGTTCGTCAATACGTGTATGTGTACTTGTAGGGTTGTTGGGGAAGGCGGGTGCCGGATGCCGATTGTCACTTAGTAGCAGAGCGTGTGCCAGCCGAGTTCGACGTATTTCATGCTGTCGTTCGTGATGATCAATATTTTATTTCATTTTTAGCACTTTTACACATAGATGTCGATTATTATTTTAATGATTAATATAAGTAATAAATGTAAAATATTAATATTTAACCGACTTAAAAATTGCAAAAGTCTACATGTAAACTGAATTTACAGCACCGGAACGCGCGTTTTTATTTTAGCACCGTAAGGGAAAGAAAAATTTATGAATCTACACTAGAAAATAAAACTTTTATTAGATTCAAATGAATCATGCGGACGAAAATTTAATTGAGCAAGAAACAATTGTAAGATTCTGTATCTACCAAAGACAGCGATGGGCTGGCCATTTTGAATGAAAACCAGGTGACAGAACATCAAAGATCATGACTAAATGGATACTCCAGTGGAAGCGTCCTAGAGGCGGGCCTAGGAAGTGGTAGGCTGACTGTGCTGAAGAAAATTGGGGCAGGATGTGAGAATTCGGAAACTGGAGAAGAATAGCTAGGGATAGAAGTTAGAGGACACCAAATCCCATCTCGCGATGTTGTGCCGTCGAAGAAGAAGTAAAACAAGTATTTACAACGTGGAGATGATTTGAGTGATGCATAAATGGGGCTGGCAGAAACAATCCTTAATAAGAGGCATCTTTATTTTATACTTTTCCCGGGGGATCCAATGTGGCCCGTGAAGCCAGCCCGACGCGGGAATGAAATTTATTAAGAATTTTGAAAAACGCATTTGATCACAGACTGCCAAATAAAAATTTTTCATTTTGGTGGAACCCACGTGATCACTTTGGTGCAAGTCGCGCAATCAAAGAACTCCGCGACTTTAAAAAAAATATGACTTGATTGAAACGAAAATTTGAACGGAATATGTTTCGTTGGATATATATGTGTGTAGAATGCCTCTCAACCCCGCAAATAATGTTCCAAACCCTTATTCTATATATACACTTTATATCATGTCTATTCATTTACAAGACCGTTATACGAGAGAATAAGTTTCTAGTAATATTAATATAACGTGGTATATTTCAAATTACGCCCATCTTAAAATAGTCTTGCGCTAGATTTACGGCGCAATATGTGATAATTTAACCGGAGAACGGGAAAGGTTAAAGATCTTGAAACATTGGGAACGGTAAGGCATCTCAGATAACACGAGGAAGGTGAAAGAAGGCTGCAGTGGGCGGGACGTGAAGCGTAATACAATTAGGATTATTGAACCCCACTTCCCACAATCTTGACGATACTTGACATTAATATATATATTATTTTTTACCGTCGGAAAGTAGAACATTGCAGATTAAAACTAATATGCTTAGATTTAGTTTTATACGTACTGCCGTGATGAAGAAACATAAATTGTTGAACAAACCAGTCTGTATTGAAAACAAGACTTATTATTCATCTATTATATATTAATTAATGCTACATGGTTCGTGTATCGATATTATTTTGACATTTCAAAATGACAATTTATTATTATCTAGATTTTTATAGGGATTTATTTCCTCTAATAATTGTTAAAACAAATCGAACTCAAATATGTGATATTCAAATCATTGTATAATGTTTATAACAACAAATATAATTTTCTTATACAGTTATTTAAAATGCTCCACTATGCTATTATAAATATATACTCTCATGCGGAAGCCAGAATAATAATAATGCAGAAAAAATGCGTAGTTTGCATGGATCGCTGTTATTTCAATTTCCAAAATTAAATAAAATCTAAGAACTAAGAATAACGTACGTTGGATATTTTTATAAAGCAAATTTTGAAGTATATCTTTGAGGTATATCAAATTTTAGAAAATGATATTTTGGCGTGGACAATACAACAATGCACCGTATATTTTGTTTATTATTAATAAGAATACGGTGATTGGGCCATGTGAAGAGCCGACAAGCAGCAAACACTGACGTCACCGTTGAACACCAGATCAACAAGGCATAGGAGCTTTGGAAGTTCTAACCTAAGATGGAGTGACAATGTTCTCAGATACATATTTGCTTTTGAGATCTACAACTGGTGAAAAACGGGTAAATTCTTGAGAGTGCCAAGATGTACTAAGAGTTGCAGAGCCAATACTGACAATTATTGTATTATTATTTTAAACACACACATATATTAAATATTAGTTTGATGGATTTGAAGATACTTTTCACATTCTTATACGTGCATTAATTTAATTTAATATTTTTATTGAATTTCTCATTCTTTTTCAAACCTTTTAGAGTCGTCAAATTTTAGTTTTTCAAACCGATACAAAACAATTCACAAGTCATTTATTTCACTCGGTAAATTCGACTCATTAATTTCACTCGGTAAATTTAAAAAAAAAAAACTATCAGATCGCGCGCCTCGACCGAGCAAAAAAATGGCGTCCGGGCGGGAAAATTGTTTCGCGCCGACTTTTCGAGGTTATGTTGTCGTCTCTGCCGGGTGCGGGAGGCCGTCACGGTACGCGCGTCCGCCGCACGCTGTATCGCAGCGCCACTGAGCGCCGCCGCCGGGGAGGGCGGCGTCGCGGCGCGGGGCGGCAGGGGCGCCCCGACGGCGGGCGGCAGGGCGGGAGGCAATGCCGGGACGCAGAGTCGAAAGGGGTGGCGAAATTTTATTTATTTATTTTTATTATCGAGCTAATTCCATGTATTTATAAACTGTTACGCATTTATGATTTTATTTAATATATGAGTTACTTGAATCTGTTGCAAAACTAAAATTACATATTTTTGTGAATCGCTTACCTCTCTAAAAAAAAAAAGAATAGCTCTTATGCTCGAAGAAGAGTAATAAATAATAAGAGTAAACTGTAATAATTTAATTTAATTGAAGTGTTCTTTTAATATCTTTTATATTTCTTTAATTTCTGTTGAATTGAAGTTTTTTTATTCAATTTTGCTGATAGTGTTTGGTGTTATATTTAGGGATTTTAAAATTATTTTTAAATCTGTTTCAAGTTTAACAGTATTTTTTTTTTGGGTAATTGATTAATTGAGATATTTTATAAATGTTTTCTATTTTAGGAACTGGGAATTTTTTGCTAAAAGTGCTTGTGTTGAAAGAGTTGATTTAAAAAAATATATTATTTTAATATTTGTTTCTCCTCACCCAATTATTTACATTTATTATTTAAGTTTACCAAAAATTTGAGAGTCGTATGTAATCTAATTTATTTTAAATTTCACAGAAGCGTGTTCTAAAATTGGAATTGCGTTTTCATTAATTTAATTTTCCATACATTATTTTGCTTCTGTGAGAAATTGATCAAATCAAGAAAGCCAATTCTAAATCTGAGAGTAGAATTTTTCCATCGCCCACTATTTACGAGAAAAAATTATTTTTATACAAAAAAAAAAAAAAACTATTTTTTCTGATCTTTGCTCTACTGTCGTGTGCGTGTCTTTCTTCTTCAAATATTTATTTCATATGTATTATTATATATTGCATGCGAAACTAAATTAAACTTCAACATATTTAAAATCAATAAAGGGTATTTATTGTTTTAGATATTAAGTTCTTCTAATAAATGTGGTACTTATGTTGTTGCAAAAAACTAATTCCCATTTTTCTCTCCCTTTTTCTGTAATATATTCCGATTTCAAAAAATATCCACTGTTTACTCGTTGGTTTTTCAGTTGGATTTGAATTTAAGCGTGAACGCGCCAGCCACGCTGGCAATACCAGAGGAGTGATTATAATATATGAACTCAGGATTTGTAATTTCATCATAATGATTTGATTATAATTAAGAAGTTTACGGACAATATTATAATAAGTATTTATAGATACAAAATATTAATCTATTTATAAAAAGTTATTTTGCTTTCGTTTCGAGATATTTAAAGATTTGCGTTTAATATTTCAAATTGCTTTAGTCTACTAGATTTATAATTTATTTCAACATATAAATGTAGTATCAAAATAAACACTAGCAAAAATACCGTACATAATATACTGAATATAACGCATTAAATTTTTCACAGTGGTTACAGTTTGTATCATATTATATTAATTTAAAACAATGTGTCGCGAAATAACTGATAAAAGTCATTTTTAAATATGAATTAAACAAATTGATTAGAAAGATATACATATAAAATCAATTTTATCAAAATATATTGTGTATCTCTTTCCTAACCGGGGAAGGTAGGTGTATTATCCAACTATGCTGCAGCGACAATATTTTTAGCGACAAATTTTCGAACCTATATGTTACCTTTTTGATATTAATACATTCAATTGTTGTTAAACAAATAACGGCACGATTAAATAAAACATTCTTTGCATACACGTCCGGGGCAGTGTAAACAATATTAATCTATATCTACCAAATTTGTAGTTCACGATCCATCTGATTCTCCACTGCCAATTTTTCCATATAGCTACATAATTTTTCAGATTTAATTATTGTCATTAAATGGAGAACGATCTCTTTTTATCGCGCGCCATTCGGCTGAACTCTTATCCGACCGCGGCCGAGCCCCGGAGCAGTCTGAATGCAGGCTCGGGTGTGTTCGCAAATAACGCGCGATAAAGCAACAAGATGGCGGCGCCCGCCGCCCGCCAAAATAGCTGTCAAATCACGTTGCTCGTGTTGATAAGTCGGCGATACGGTTGACCTGCCGATTGATTTTCCCGCGGGTCAATGTCGCTAATAACCAAATATAGAGTCACGTGCAAACAGGTACTGTCATATTATGGAAGAATGGGATGTATGACGCATATTACTTAAAATCTATTAAACGCTGATTCGAATTATTTCTAGAATTTTTATACGAGAAAATAGTGAAGTTATTTCTTTTCACGTTTTGGTTTCCTTTAATTAGTTTATTTTCTGCGCGTACTATAAATATTTTGTTAATTAAGTCAAAACTATATTAAATATATTAATTAGAAAGATATACATATCAAATCAATTTTATCGAAAAATATTGTTGTTGCGCCACCGGGATTCGAACCTGGATCTCTTTCCTAACCGGGGAAGGTGCATTATCCAACTATGCTACAGCGACAATATTTTTAGCGACAATTTTCGAACCTATATGTTACCTTTTTGATATTAATACATTTAATCGTTCCATTATTTGAAAGAGCCATCTACATTATTTTTACAGAATCTAAAATACCTTTGAGTAAACTGATAGCAGACGCCAGAATTATCAATTCATTTTTATTAAATTTTGGACACATTGATACAACTTTATTATTACGAGAACACATTCTTATTGTGAAGTTGTAATTATTCAGAACATAGAACTATATTTTATCAACTTAAATTAAAAGCTCTTTCAGACAGATATATATGGCGTGTTTGGAGTTAACGGAGTTAAAGAAACCACCCCCACCACCCCATGCTTTTAATTTTAATTTTATTTTAATATTGATAATAGGAATATGTTCCCGTAAACGTTATAACATTTAACACAATGAAAAGTGCAGTGGAATAAAACATAGTTTTGACTCAATTTACAAAATAATCATGGAATTCCACTAAGTTTCACCTAAAACCTTTGAACAGTTATAAATTGTTAGTTATACTTTTTAGCGCACTGAAAGATTAAATTATAAAATAATTGAAAAATTTTGGGGTCGATTTTCAATAAAATAAACAACATACATTATTAGGTACCGAACCATTAAATTTTTTTAAAACGATTTTTCATACATACGGACGCCACACGGCGATGTAAATATCAGTTGTCACGTTCATAGAAATTAAATTAGTTTTATTTTTTGTGTGATGTCAAAAATTTTCCGGTCATTTTTTAATGTTAATTTATTTTGTCAGAATGTTGCGCGGTGTATGAGACGTGCAGTGCGCGTGACATAGCTTTTATTTATTACTGATGTTAATATTTTTGCTACTTTTTATTTTATTACATGTTGAGTGGTGTTTAAATGTAATAATTTGTTCATCAATATTCAATAAATTTTGAATTTGAAAGATTGGAAAATAATAAAAATGGCGAGATTTAAGAATATCTGATGTATAATTAAATTTTACATTGTACGCTTACAACGTTATGTTCTGAACCGCAGAATTATAAAATCATTTCCTATTATTGCTGACTAAGTAGGTACACATTTAAATATGACGGTCACCAGACCAGTAAATGAATAGCCATGAAATGAAGTCAGTTGTTGCGGGACGAGGGGCATCCTACACACATTCTTTGTGGAAACATAAATACGATAGTTTATGACACATTTATGCAACAGTAAAAGTATTTAACTAACTAATTTACCATCACGCCGTTTGCCGTGTGGATAAAGCGCCAGACTCCTCTATCCTGATCTTCTCATATAAACTCGCCGATTGTTGAGGCTTCTAACAGAACCATCCTCCATTATCCGGTTTACCTGGTCGTGTCAAGGTATTTACTTTTCGAAAATTTAAATATTGTGTAAACGTGACGTATTTTTCACATTAAAGCGTATTATATTGTCAGCGTTAAAATTTTCGTTTCAATCGAGTCATATATTTAAAAAATGTTGCGGAGCTATTTGATTGCGTGAGTGGTATCAAAAGTGATCACGAGACTGATACCAAAATACAAATATTGAAACATGGAATTCTCATTGAAAATTATTATCCGATAATTCTCATTGAGTTGACATATATGCTGTTTCAAGGAAAAATGAATTATCAAATTTAATCCACAGATGGCCACATGGTCCACATATTAACATATATATATATATATACAACTTTAAAAAATTCGATTGATGTGGAGATGATCGATGGGGTGAGAATGGTGAACGTTATATTTATTTAAAGTGATCACTTGAGCCAGCCGAAGACAGGTCGTAAGTATTGTAATTACACCATATTTATATATATTTTCCATTTAATATAATAAAAATAGCTTCGTCTCTATGAGATACCTGATATTTATTTAATATATTAAACAATTAATCTCAATTAAAATAAAAGATATAAAATTAGATAACCAGAAATATTTAACGATTTAAATAACAAAATTGAGTAATTTAGACTATTAACTAACTTCTAACTCTTTATATGTGATACTTAATATACATTTGTCCATGTCTCTGCGTTATTTTACGTATAAACAAAAAAAATATATATTAAGGAGAACACATTCTTATTGTGAAGTTGTAATTTTTCAGAACATTGGTCTCTGATATACGTCAAAAATAATGTCGCTGTAGCATAGTTGGATAATGCACCTTTCCTGGTTTGGAAAGAGATCCAGGTTCGAATCCCGGTAGCGCAACAACAATATTTTTCGATAAAATTGATTTTATATGTGTCTCTTTCTAATTAATACATTTAATTAGTATGTTATTAGTTGTATCAATGTGTCCATAATTTAATAAATCGTAATTGTTAATTCTTTCGTCTGCTATCGCTTTACTCAAAGGTGTTTGAGATTCCATTAAAACAAAGTAGATGGCTTTCAAATAATGGAACGACAGATGTATTCATTTGAAAAAGTGTAACATATGGGTTCGTAAATATGTCGTCAAAAGTACTGTCGCTGTAGCATAGTTGGATAATGCACCATCCCCGGTTTGGAAAGAGATCCAGGTTCGAATCCCGGTAGTGCAACAATAATATTTTACGATAAAATTGATTTTGTATGTATATCTTTCCAATTAATACATTTAATTAGTATTTATATTTTATTTTATTTTAAACGCTGTGTTATATTTATTTCTGGCTACGAGCGTGACATCAATATTTGTTGTATGGATATTAATTCTCATTAATATCTTCTAAAAAATAAAATTCTCTTTGCTCGCTGTAGCCGTGGCCTCGTTACATCCATGCACGCTGTATATGAGTTCTATTGCATTATTAAAATATTTGTCGAACATCAGTCACAGCAGAGAAAAAAAAGTCAACCCTTTAAAAGGTCAACCATTGATCTATGAAATCATTTAGAAAAATACCGAGTATTATTTGTCATGACTCGTAAATATAGCCGTGTAAAAAAGAGATAGCATTAACAGTGTATGATCTTCTAACAAAGGGCCATATTGCATGTGCAGGTTTAGATCGCCGAGCGAAATGCGCAATAAAATGAGATATTTGAAAAAATATTTTGTTTTCAAATAATTCTTAATATTAAAATGTTTGACGTGTTTGTTGTTATGCGATAATGCTCCACGTTGTGGGTTTTGTTATGCACGAGTGAAATACAATACTAGACCACCACTGCAAAAATTTATCAGTTTTTATAAATGTTGATTGATATACGGAGCATCGGCCGTCTTGGATCGTATACAGTGTTTTTTGCAGGGAAGCTCACTTAGAAATTGTGTGTAATAGTATATTTATTAATTTTATATGGTTATTTAATATGCCATTAGATGACCAAGCAGATATACAACGTTGTGGCATTCAGATCTGCCCAAAACCGATACACAGTATTGTTGCAGGTCTGGTCTCACTTGTTTAATACGAAAGAAGAATTCAATGCTGAAGCATAGTTATAAAACATTATAATAAAACAAATTAGTGAACGTAAGCAGTGCTTTTATTTTAAAAATTGGTCCTTCACACAGTTTCACAAGGAAATATCGAAAATTTTTTTAATTATTACGATAAAAATAATTTCAATTAATTTCCTAAAGATTCTAATCAAGTATAAACTTGGCTCGCCGATATAGTAGAGCTACGATGAGATGTAGCAATGTACAATTTTATCGCCTGTGAAATATATTGAAAATTTCAGTTACAATAGTTTAACGCTGGATATTGATGTAATAATCTTCGAAAAAAAAAGAATTTTTGAAACAGTATGTGTAATGTGAAACAGGGTTTCTATTTATTTATTTATTAGATACGTGTTTTTGTTGTAACAGAGGTGAATATGAAATCTAATAATATAATATGATAAACATAAGATAAAATTATATTGAAATTAATTATATTATTGTGTGAGATGGGGTGGTCTCCACCTCTGATCTATACAGCATTGTCCTGGCTACTTTGTAAGACTGCCGTCTGTGTTAAAGTAGCCAGTGAGTGGTGTTATTTAATTCAAATTAGAAATATAAAGATTCGACAGGAAAATAAAAATAATAAAAAGAGAGAAAAAAAATGTAGTGTGATGGAAATGTTGGACGAGAATGATAAAGGGGGCCTAATACGATAAGTATAAAAAATGATGTCACTATTCAAATGTATTTTTTTTTGTCATTGATACCTTTTAACATTACCTTTAAATTTAATTAATTGAAAAAAACCACCGTTTACTTCAGTCTTGAACGCTCGATCCGGTCTACTAATGTAACAACCACCTTCACCAATACTAGGGTAGTTTTCGCCACGTGGGGTTGATGATGAAGATGCGCGCGCACGATGGGGCGTGGAACTACCATCTCCATTGGTCGGGGATGGATTAAGTCATCGCAACGTTTTCGAGGGTTGGTGGTTCGGATCATGGCTAAGATTATATTCATGTGCACATATCATACCACCCCTGCACCTTCTTATTGTGCCCTATCCGTTCTACGGACGTTGGTTATCATCACTTTGTTCTCTGCGACCCGGTGCAGCTCTACAGTAGACTGGCCAAACCTCAGGTTCTTCAGCCATGATGTTCTCCGTCTTCCAGCCATCTTTCCCTGCATTATGAGGTGCAAGATCTAGTAGTTCTCCAGATGTCTCATTACATTTTTATTGTTTTAAATACTAAATTTTCTTCATTCATCCGAACCGTGATATCTTAATTCGTAACTCTGTCCATCCAGTTTATTTTGAGCATTCTTCTGTAGATCCATATCTCCTTTGCTTCAAGTCGCCTTATCATTTCATCGGTAATTATCGAGAACACATAGCACCTGACCATTCGCATTCGTAATCTAAGGTTGTGATCATGAGTATAGAACACGCTTATAAAGGTTGCTCGAGCTTGCTCAATGCTGCATTTGATTTCAACAAAAGGATCCCATCTTTCATTTATATCTCAACTGTACATGACCGTCTAATTATGACCGAAATATTTGTCATATTACGTCAATACGACGTCATTTTTTATGGATAGGTATGGTAATCTCATTAAATATTGCTTCGAATTACGCATTCGTTCGCAGTCACTCGGAGTACGCATCTCAAATCTGGAACCCATGGCAGATTACATATATTGCGAGATGAGAACGAATACAAAATAGGCTTTTTTGACATCTTAATCTATCATTTAATTCCTATTTAGATGCAGCAAACTTCCACAATATAAAAACGCTAGAATATCAAAGAACACGTGCTGACCAAATACTTCTTTGTAATACTTTTAAAATTAGCAATATTATCTTTGTGGTTAAAATTCATATTTTATGAATTTAATATATAATATTTAGTTATGACATCCTGAAGAAGAAAATTGTATTTTTCGAAACCGGTAGATAGATTTATACTCAATTTAGTGGTTAATAAAACAAAGATAATAAATAAAAATATACTTCTTTTTAATCTACTGCAAGGCCATATTGACTGTCCCAGCCAATTAGAACTAATATTTAGGAGAACACATTCTTATTGTGAAGTTGTAATTATTCAGAACATAGGTCTGTGATATTAAAATTTAATAAAAATGAATTGATAATTCTGGCGTCTGCTATCAGTTTACTCAAAGGTATTTGAGATTCTGTAAAAATAAGGTAGATGGCTCTGTCAAATGATGGAACGATTAAATGTATTAATATCAAAAAGGTAACATATATGGTTGAAAATTGTCGCTAAAAATAATGTCGCTGTAGCTTAGTTGGATAAGCACCTTCCCCGGTTAGGAAAGAGATCCAGGTTCGAATCCCGGTGCCGCAACAACAATATTTTTCTATAAAATTGATTTTATATGTATATCTTTATAATTAATATATTTAATTCATATTTAGAACTAATATTCTTCCTCATACCATCTAGATCGAAGTAGAGCATCTAACACACAAAACTCATTTATTCACCGTTCATGCAAATACCACAATGAGAAATAAACAGAAATTGACTTTTTCAACATTAGCCTTTTAAACAGTTATACCACTACAATTTCAATTTTAACCAATAATTCAACTTAAAAACACCCCCTTTATCACGACAATAGTCGCAACCTTCCCACCCTTTCTCCCACTTATTTTTTTATCTTTTTAAATTGCTATATTATGTGCCTGAACTATTTCTGTGAATTTTTATAATTAGTATCATATGTTAGTTCTATTATGTTTATTTGCATTGTTAAAATATCTTAATTAATTAAAAAATATAGCCTTAACAATCATCTAGCATGTATGAAAAGATGTGCAATATGGAGAAGATGAGAGAGATAAGAGTATGAAAGCATTGTGGCGTTGTATTATCTCTTTTAACCCTTTATATTTGAGAATCTTTGTAATGATAGGTATGTAACTATTATATATTAATTTCCTTCATGTTATTGTACTCCGTTTTCATGTTTCAGTACGAAGACATCACCTTCATTCAAGTTTTTCTCGCACAGAACGAGGGTCAGCGTATCGATTGTGGAGCCTGAACGGTACCCTTAAAGAACCGGTCCGAGACTCATACCACTCGACCACAAGGCACATCCTGTCGGAGAATCGGGTTCACATCCCGAACGGGGTTTGACCGCAGTTGTGTTCAGAGGTGGTTGCTCGGCGAATAAAAAAAAACATGAAAGAATATTCATTCATTTGTGGTTGTTGGTGATGTGGCGGTGTTTATAGGAACGTAAAAAATAAGAGCAAATTGTTTGTGTACCGTCTGTACTTGACATCATTGGCTGTTCCTCGTATCCGTGAAGGGCCGTTGTATCATCTTCATTGCACGTTCTCAAGTCTTTATCCATCCACAGAGAAATGGCTTTAAGTACAGAGTGAATATTATGTTCCAGGCCGATTTTGTTTGGCCGTCATTTTGGTTTCACAAATATTTGTCAATTCACATGTAATAGTCATCGAGAATAATTAATTACAATTTATTATAAAGTATCTAAAATCTTAACAACGTATTAAATTTATTAAAACATTGAATCTAAAAAATAATGGCAATGCTGTAACCATTAATGGTGATCGCTATCGTCACGAGTTTGAAAACTTCCAAATTGGGTCCGAGCTACTATTTTTCCCGGCCGCAAAATGTCAAAAAATTGTGATATCACCTGATTTGACGGCTTCCGACTTTTTTTTATGTGAAGGCACTTGAATGGAAAGGTCTACGCCAATAAGCCAACAACAATTCCGATGCTGCGGGACAATACTCAAAATGAAATTGTTGAAATAACACGCCAAGTGCGCGAGAATGTGATAATCAATGGAGGTGATCTCTGCTAATCCGTCGATGCGATGAAAGGTGTTCGGCATGGAATAGGACTGAGGAGTTTTGCCGTGATTTTCGTCGGCTAATCATCACACCTGCATCCAGATATTCCTTTTTTTTAAATATATATGGTACCTGACCATATTAACGACAGGGTTGCCAAATCCCTGAGCATTGTATCGTTAAAATAGATTATAATAAAATACAGACAACTAATTAAAAAATTTTCAGTAAATTTTTTTTTTTAAATATTAACAATTACTAATTAATTAATTAATTTTTCAATCGTTATTAATTAATCAAAATTACATGCTCGTTTTTCAGAATGTCTTCGACCCATTGAATTGAGGAGCGACCTTCGTTTTGGCTTCCAGTAAGGACCCCCAGCTCTAGTATTCTTTATTCTAATGATTGAAGTTCACAGCCCATTCCTATTTTAAAAATAAACAAATGAACAACATCAGGCCCGTGATACGCACAAGCGCACAAAAATCAAAAATGATCTTTTTGGTTTTTAAGGGCTTCGAGACGAAGACATAGATGGAACAATTTTGATGGATGGATGGCGCCCTATATTGTTCGAGGTCACGGACTTTCTATCATTTTTCACGAATTAAAATTTTTATATTGAATAGATTATAAATTATATGAGGCGTAAAAAATTTGCCAACCCTGATTTTGATTTGGGTGTTTTTTTTTTCTCCCGTGAATGAAGACAAGTCCTCTGTTGGTGGAAGCAAAACGGACAGCTGACTTCACACCTCATTGGAGGCTCTATAAAAAATGGACGACGGATGTACACATAATCGTGTTTCTTAAAACAACAGAGCTAAACAAAAAATTTGGACATTTGTCGGAAACGCCTTAATCCGCGATGGGATTAATAAACCTTAATTTTTTTTTGATTCTTTTTATATATTTATTTAGGTTTTATTATTTGATTCGAGATATTTACAGACTTTTGGTGTTTTCCAGGCTGGTTTCATCGAGTACTGTTCATTCACAGATAACTGCGATCATATTAGCTTTTCGGAATTTGTTTACATCTGGTCTGAATAGAGATACACACGTTTGGCTGAAGGATTGTCCAAGATGTTCAAGTCGTGAGGTTCTTTTTTTACCAGTAGCCCGTTGATTATTCCGTGCGTGACGGGAAGCAGTGCCTCATAACTATCACAGTGTCACGTGTGTGTCAAAAATATATCATTTTCTTATCGTACGAGTTAACTAATCCTAACTTTTTATTTATTCTCATTGGCTCGGCACACGGCACAAAAAATATATTTTGCATTTTAATTTGTTGATATTCCTCGTGTAGCGCAAAGGTTTCCTTCGTCTGTTGACTGTGAGAGACATACACATAGTGCGGGCCGTCTTGTAGCGAGTGATTGAAATGTTCAAGACAATAGATCAGCCCGCCGACTATGTCGCAAGGTCCGTGATTCGTTTCTTGAATGTGCGAAACACGAAACCGGCTGACATTCATCGCCAAATGTGATTTACATATTTTCCTTCATCTGAAGCGGTTCCTCGATGGCAAGCGTTTTGGTGACGGTGATAAACTCAAAGACGGAGTAGAGACATGCTTTTCATCCCATACGGCGTCGTTTTATGATGAAAGAATTCTAAAGTCTACAGGCTATGGTGGGTAGTTGCGTTGTAATGAACGCGTGTTAAGAGTATTTTAAGAGGTTTAATGACTATATTTTTAATTATAATTATATATAATTAATGCTCTGTATATTATAAAATAAATAACACCGCACCAATATTACTCGCAGTACCTGATCAATGACGTCACTGCAAAGAATTATAACAATATCTTGTTGATCACTAATTAATTCATTATTTTCTGTTTCCATCTATTCTAGTAGCATGCCTAAAGTATGAAAGAATTATTTTATGCACGTTGTAGAATTCCTGAAGAATCTTTTGTTTCGTCTCCCAATCCGTGGTAGGAACATTTTATATTCTTCTCAGGGTCCAAAAACGAAAATATCAATGTTATTTGATCTTTATTATTATTCAGGACATAGGTCTGTGATGTTTTAAACACTAATTTAATGTATTAATTATAAATATATACATATTAAATCAATTTTGTCGAAAAATATTGTTTTTGCGCTACCGTGATTTTATATGTATATATTTAAAATTAATACATTAAATTAGTATTTATTTGATCCTGTTTGATACACACCTGATACGACCGGATTAATTAATTTATTCATTTGTATATTAATACGTTCAGATGTACAATCAACACAAGCATTAAATAAAGATATTAAAAATATAAACAAGTGGAAAACATACATATTCAAAAATAAATAAATATAAAATTAAATATTATCGAATTGGTAACACTTTTTCCAGCGACAGCCAATTTGACAGATGACAGCTGATTTGTGCTCAGTTTAGTTTGCCATTTCACCATGAATAGACTTACGCCAGAACAACGGTTGCAAATTGTGCAAATTTATTTCGAAAATCGTGGTTCAGTTTGCGCAATTTACCGTGCACTACGTTCATTTTACGGTCGATATAATCGTCCATTCAAGTAAGTAATTCAAATAAGAATGGATCTTTTTCGCACCACGCATACTTTATTTGATAATACGCATCCGCAGAGACGTCGTACAGTGCGCACCGAAGAAGCTGTTGCTGCAGTGGAGCGTAGTATTGAGGAGGACCCGAATGAGTCGATTCGCCATCGTGCACAGCAATAGATCCATGATTACTGACTTTTTCGTTCTTCAATTGAATGGCATTAGTGTGGAAGAGCTGTGGTTTCAACAAGACGGCGCAACATGCCGCACGGCGCGCGCCACAATCTATTTATTGAAGGAAACATTCGATGAGCGCATAGTTTCGCATAATACACCTGTGAATTGGTCTCTAAGATGTATTGTATTAGTATCTGTAGGGATATGTAAACCAGAGACTATAGACGACTTGGAAGCCAACATTCGTCGCGATAGTGCCGATATACGGCCCCAGCTGCTCCAAAAAGTGGTCGAAAATTGGATTTCCAGATTGCGCTTTATTCGAGCCAGCCGCGGCACATCATATTTACAATCATATTTAAACACTAACGGCATAAAATGATCTATATAATTTTGAATATGTGTGTTCTTTTTGGGTGGATTTTAAAACAGAAAACAAAAGCGAAGCTGCCACAGGGAAGAGAGTGTTTTTGCGATTCGGACGGACTTTTCGTATTATATATTTTCGGAATATCGGTTGTGAGAAGGTTTTTGGTGGCTGAACAGCAGATTTAAGGACCATCAGACTACAAAGAGAGCGACGTTGGCGTCTACCGGCACAGGTTCACAAAGGTTTTTTTGATTTGCATAGATTGAATTACTGTATTCAACATTACATATAGAAAACCTAGAACTGGCTATCGAAGTATTTACGGCAACAGAAATTACCACGATTTATATGTGTTTTATTTAATTTTATAGTTTTATACCTCTAAACTCATTTTTACATAGAAATAAAGAAGTTTTTTTGATAAGTTGTGAATATGTTAAGTTTTATATCCACCTGGCGCTATGATTAAATTGATAATATTGAGTTTTACTAATTAAATATGACTATTGTGTCATGTAATTAATACAAAAACTTATTAATTAATTAAACCATTATTATTACACGCGCTACGTACAACGATTTATATTATTTTAATAACTCGTATTGGAAGACGGTCATGATCAAGATCGTGGGAGCAATAAAGAAAACATCTTAAATTTATCAATTAAACGCCGGGATGAAAAATGCCCGGGATTGCGAACCCTAAAAATAGACCGTCCAATAATATTATTATAATATTTGAATTTGTTTTTTATGCTCAGTGTTGACATATCGGGTAATTTTGTGGAGTGACGTGTAGCTTCCGAGGCAGGGGTGTGTTCCCGAGGTACGAATAATAAATGTATGAATATCAGCGCTGACAGGTCTTTAATATTCGAGATATGAAATTGGGGGAACACAATTTAAGGGTGTTGTAATACGGATCTAATAACAAATAACACTATCATTTAGTGAAATATTTTAACTCATTTTCGTGATTTCTAAAAGGGTGAATTATAAAACAATTGCTTTCGACACTGGATTTGTCGGAGATTTTTTTTTTTAATGTTTAATCGTAATCTAAAAATAACTACGGGAGTTATCGCATCCTGTAGTATCTAGTTTCTATATATTTTTAATGTTATTAATATTTCTAATTTCATGGTGTGTAGGCACATGGTAAACCCATCTATGATAATAAATTTGGAGAGAATGTAAAGTTGATCTCAACATGGATCCTGAAAAAAAAAGATAGGAACATAATCGACGCATTAGAGATGTGTTGTTGGCGTCGCATGCCGCGCGTACCATAGACGAACGAATGTCTCCATACTTTAGTAAAATAAAAACGAAAAATATAGTATAAAAACAGTAAATACACGATAAAAGTTAAAATCATTAAATACATAGTAAAAATAATACACGGTAAAAAAAAAGTTAGAAATTTTATAAAGCACCACTTTTAAAAATCTATTTCTTATACACATGCTTTACATAATAATTAAATATACACATATAAATATATATATATATTAATTAAAATTCTTTGTAGCTTGAAATTAGAGAGAGAGAGAGAGAGAGAGAGAGACAGAATACGTATAGAGTTAGACGGAACATTAAGGGAGGGGGAAATACAGTGTTGATGGATATTAAATTGATTTTAAAGGAAACATACCTAATATGGGTCTAATAGATAAATTAATTTGATTATTTAGAATTGGCGTACCACTATTTACTGCCTTTTTTATTTTGATGTCTTCTAAATTGTCCATAAAACAGTCTAACTGTATATGTATTCTGCCTCTTTTTTTCACATGTAATTTTATAATCTATCTCCCTCTTTATGTATATATATATATATATAAGTGCACTATTTTTATATTTATTGTTAATTTTAAATACGTCCTGACGAAGCTCGAGCTGAGCGAAACCGGTTGGCGTGTAATAAAATTCGTGGTTTCATACAAAGTGTTTGTATTTTATTTAATCAAACATGTAAGAATTCCTATGTAATTAGGTAATGCCATGTTATATTCATCAGCAACATCGGAATACTCGTTGACCAAATTTTGAACTCTGTGCAATGGACAATTAAACTGAACAACCGTCCCAGAACTGTTACAGTAATAAGGTAAAATGTAAATACATCATAAATCAGAGCTTTTTAAATATACATACTAGATCAAAACTGTCAATAATTAAAATAATAAAATAAAATTATCTAAAATTATTATTAATACAAGAACGTTAAAAATTTATCCGGAAATATAGCTGCACTTAGTTTGGCGTTTATTAGACATCTTCATTAAAGGGAACATTATATGTAGGCATATCGATCAACGTCGGTGGTGTCTGTAGCATCTTCGGGACCAAATCGAAAACCGCAAATTTGAAAAAAAAAAAAAAAAAAACAACAACATAAATAGCAGCTGTCAAAGTAATAATATCTTACCGTCGATAATAAGAATTTTTTCACAACCACACGAATTTCCCAATTATCCAATAAAATCCCGCTTCCACCTGCTACCGTAGTGCCGCAGTCGATTCGAAGAACGTCGGCGTAATCGAAAATGGTCAATACTTTCTTTGATGACATCCGACGTTGGTTTTTGCAAAATTTTACCGTTTTTTAGACGATAATTACTCGTTCGTTTTATACCGTTTGCGAGTCGTCAACCTGTTGGGAGAGGGAAATAAAAATTGAACCAATGACGTCAAAATGGCATGAAGGCGATTTTCAATCGATAAGAACGCTTCAAAGTAAATTAAGGATAAATGGATATAAAACAAACAATGTTATTAATCTATTTGAGTTTATTAGCACTACTCGAATTTCGAGAGAAACGGTAACTCTCATCTATATGTAAAGTATTAAACTAACTACACATATTAATACTTATACAAAATACTTTATTTAAACCACTATTCTACATGTTTCGACACCCGTGGTATCATCATATCCAGGAAACAATGTATACTGAAATTACTAATACAAGCATAGATAAAAACAAAACTATAAAATGGTGAAGAAGTGAGAACTAATGTGAAAACAAATTTAAAAGGTGACTAGGTCCATTATCCAACTATGCTACAGTGACAATATTTTTAGCGACAAATTTTCGAATCTATATGTAACCTTTTTGACATTAATACATTTAATCGTTCCATTATTTGAAAGAGCCATCTACCTTATTTTTATACCTTTGAGTAATCTGATAGCAGACGCTGTAGCATAGTTGGATAATGCACCTTCCCCGGTTAGGAAAGAGATCCAGGTTCGAATCCCGGTGGCGCAACAACAATATTTTATATGTATATCTTTCCAATTAATATATTTAATGAATATTTAAAATATCATCGTTCTGAATAATTACATCTTCACAATAATAATGTGTTCTCCTAAAATATCTATTTCCCGCACCCCTTGGTTCTCCAAAAGGAAATTGTCCCAAAAAACAATATCAAATATCTCTAAAATGAGAATTGGGCATTGCCAGGTAGCCTCACATTCATTCAGATTGAACTTAATAGATTCCCCAATGTGTGCGTGTGGTGCCGAGGAGGAGACCCCTGACCATATCTTTTTTGCCTGTCCATTGCGGATCACAGGTTTTTTTACAGTAATCTCGTCAATGGTAATTTTCAGCTCCCGCTTAACTTGTGTCATCTTCTTTCCCCTAACTCGACATATTTAATATATTAAAATTACATTTTTTGAACGACAATGGTATTGACGTAATATAATATTTCCTATTCTATAATATTATTGTATATTTTTTCTATAAAATAAAGTTTTAACTTAATTAATGACACAAATCACTCTTGAAGGGTGGGTTGCCTATTTATAAGGAGAAGAAGAAGAAGAAGGTACTGTCTATAATATGTAGTTACTATGGTAACGAACATAACGTATTTATTTGGTCATATTTATCTGTGATTACTTTAGTACGAAATTTTAAGATCTTTTGGATAATTTTACAAAATACAATATATTTTTTAAATTCCCAGAACTTTGTGTGTCGCGAGACCGTGAAAAAATAGAATAGATATAATTTCATTATCAAAATACGAAAACCTGTATATTTTTACATATTATCTTTGAATTTTAATTCATTGTTCACCTTGAATAGCTTGAACCAGTGCGCTATCTCCGTACACCGTCCAAGTCAGGTAAATATATTACATTTCACGTCCTATACCGCAGACTACCAAATATACAGTCATGAACTATCGGAAATTCCTTGTTTAAATATTTGCATTTTTGTGTCACTCACGTGATCAAATAGCTCAGCGACTTTAAAAAAATATATGACTCGATTGGAACGAAAATTTAAACGCTGACAATATAATACGCTTTAATGTAATAAATACGTCTTGTTTACACAAAGATTTAATTATCGAAGAGTAAATACTTTTAATGTTGGGGTAATAAATGATCGCCCCTTTAGATATCCATCAGATCTTATATTTAAAAAGTACAACGCCCTAGACATATGACACTCGTCCAATATTTCCAAGCCAGCAACAACTCACCCCAAGCAATAAATCATGGACACAACACAAGACAAACAACGAACATATACACTCCAGTTCCGAGAGCAACAACGACATTTTATCAAAGATTCTACATGTTCTTAGCTCCGAAACTGTACAACACACTCAACACCAACTGGAAATCGTTCACTTCCAATATGATGACACAAATATGCACCTAACATATGATCCAATCGGGTAGAGATCAATCAGAAGCATCGCTATCCATCATTCTAACATAATCATTATACAATATCTATACTGATATTTCACTAGTTCTACAACAATCTCTTTTTTTCTTCTCTTTTTTTTTTTATTCCTGTCGAATATTTATCTTTCTTGAATTAAATAACACCACAACAGCACGAAAAAAAAATTGGGTACTTTAACACAGACGGCAGCATAGCTAAGTAGTTGGGAGAATGCTGCATATATCAGAGGTGGAGTCTACTCCATCCCACACAATAAACTACTAGTATAATTGTATCTTATGTTTATGATGTTGTATTATAATATATTCACCTCTGTTACAACAAAAACATATATGTCCATAAAGTCTAATAAATAAATGTGTCATACTATTGGATTTATGTTTCCATAAAGAATATGTGTAGAATGCCCCTCGTTCCGCTACTAATTACACTCTCCTATATGTACACTTTATTTCACGTCTATTTATTTACTGGTCTGTGTCCTATTTTCAAAATTTATTACGAAGTTCCTTGTCATTTATTTTTAATCTAGTATATATATAAGTATGTACCTATGTACATATATTTGCTCTAATACAAATAATATTAATATTTCCTTTTATAATATGACTTATTTTGCTCTCACATCATATGGCATTTCACTAAAAATCTTCATCACACTGTACATCATCGATTTATGGGATTTAGCC
Source organism: Eubasilissa splendida (assembly GCA_031772225.1). Taxonomy (NCBI): domain Eukaryota; kingdom Metazoa; phylum Arthropoda; class Insecta; order Trichoptera; family Phryganeidae; genus Eubasilissa; species Eubasilissa splendida. Next base: position 6,036,786 of record CM062870.1, read on the forward strand.
TTCTTCCTGAATGGCAGTCTCGGTCTAACTCTTCCGCTTGTTGGCCATGTTGATTTACCTCAATGTTTCTTATAAATTGTGTCGACATTTGTTTAGAGAGGACTTTAAAAATAAACATTGTAACTTTGAAATATATTTTCTGTTTGGTACTATTGTAAGTCTTAATCCCAAAACAATTATATACGGAATGTGTAGCATCTGGTGCACTCAATATATACTTTCTTTAGTAATATTTGAATATGTCCAAGAACACACAATTACTAGTGTAAAGGAGAACGTAAATCCTGCGCCGATAGGATCTAATGAACGAATTGCGCGATCTCCGGATCGCGCGTCCCGCGGATCGGATTACGACGATTCCGGTCGTAAATCGAAATCGCCGCAGATGGGGGGTAAAGGAAGTTAATAAGGGAACCTAGATATAAGGGATAAGAGTCGGTGCTGGGATAGGGGTTTCAGTCGAAGGACCAGTGATCTCGGGGAACCGAGATTGGAAGGACTGCTCGCTTTACCTTGTGTATGACGCCTGCGTCACCCCAGCAGTCGCCGCAGAGATCACATAAACGTCACGCTGATGGGCAGATCTCCGCTTCCAATTGAAGACGGCGATATCACAACTTCACCCGTGGCACACACACAAACAAACACAATGCGTGACCAAACACAATATCACAAAATACAATGCTGGTGCACTGAAGCTGACAAATCCACACCGCGAATGCTATCGCGATGTCGCGATCGAACAAATATCGGTCACGTTGACGTCTGTTGACGTCAAGATCACATTTCACACTGACCAGACAAGCATTAAGGAAAAGGTATGGGTGTGAAGGTTTCTGTATTGAGGTTTTTCAGTATTGTACTGACACGAGTATATTTATTTATTCAAATATTATTTTCTAAGTATTATTCATCAAAAATCTTTTATGTAAAAATTTCCGGGAAATATTGTGGAAATTTTATTTTTATAAAATTCTCCGGAGAATACTTGGACTAGTTAAAAAAAATCCCTGGTGTGGTGAGAAGTTTTTAAATATAGTTATGTGTATTTATAAAACACTATAGAATATAAGTAAAAAAATTATCAAAAAAATTCCTGGTTGACATGGTGAAACAGTAACGTGTTTTCACATATAGGAAAAGTTTCGGATTCGTATGTAGGTGGCAACCGAATATTTTTTCGATATACAGATTGTTTTTAAATATTATGTTTAGTTATTTGGAATTCGATTATAATGATATACGTATTATGGTCGGATAGGATCCGCTGGTAATTAACTCGCTGTAGGCCCACGGAGACTGCGGATTGGGAGGGGGTGGGGGTGCCCCCTCCCCCGGGCCGGGCCGCTCGCGAGCACCTAACGAAGCACGCCCGCGCAATTTGCATCGGCTAATGTACAAGGCTTTGACGTCGCCCGGTTTTGGAAATCAGGGGTGTAGTTTGCATTTCGAAAATGAAACTAAAAATAATAATTATCATTTTATATTGTTAATGTTTACGTATTTTCGCGATCTGTACTTTCCAATCACTATCAAAATTCTGTCAATATTTTTCCGTTTAAAACATCGTTACACACATGTTAAATTTCCTAGTAGCTTAGAAAATGGCAAGAGAATAAAATTATATTTTAGTAGAATAACGCTTGTTAATTTGAATATAAATTGAATTATGTGTAATCTATTGATTGTAGTGTATTAAAAAAAAATACAGCTACAAAGGACGCATTTCCTACACCGACTCAAAATGTGGAAATGTGTTTTAGATAATTTAAATTATTTTCAAAAATATCATATTCTCATTGAGTTGACATATATGCTGTTTCAAGGAAAGATGAATTATCAAATTTGGTCCAAAGGTGGTACTCGAAGCGAGTTCACATATTAATATATATATATATATACAGCATTAAAAAATTTGATAGATGTGGAGATTTATGGGGTGAGAATGGTGAACGTTATATTTATATAAAGTGATCACTTACGCCAGCCGAAGATAGGTCGTAAGCCCTGTAATTACCCCATACTTCTAAATATTTTCCATTAAATATAATAAAAATAGGTTTGTCTCTATGAGATATCTGATATTTATATAATAATAATATTGGATAATTTTTATAGCATCATTTTCGTAAAAAATTTGACCTCAAGGACGCTTTTCACACACACACATATATATATATATATTACTGTATATAATCCTACATTATCTTTGTATTTAAAATTTAAAATTGTTATTTTAACTTGCGTTTCGGTGCGAATTAGCCTTTTTAGTATATTTTTAAATAGTCTCTGATGCACTGTTCCTTATGACGGAGGGCAAAGAGTTCCACGCTTTTGGGCACGCCACCGCAAATGCCCGTTCACTAAACTTAATTCTTCTGGCAACGGTTGGTCGATTCTATAACCCTGAGGCTGACCTGAGAGTTTGACGTCTACTATTCAAATTGTCTGGGATACAGAGCTCTTGAAGATACAGAGGCGCCATGTTATGTGTCGCCTTGTACATCAACCGGCACGATTTAAATTCAACTCTTTCAGGGAAGGTGTCGTATAAGAGAATTTAGAAACGCCATATAAATAGGTTAAAATCTTCCCTAAAATTGAGCTCTTTCATTTATAGGGGTATATTATAAAATATAATGAAGAATACTCTCGTCTAATAAGTCTCGTACTTCACTTCATACTTATAGTACGCCAAAAATCAAATGTTAGTACACTGACCATTGATGTTCCGTTCATCAGTCGGGTACGTTTGAATCTTCCCAGTATTCCCTCCTGCCATTAAAAATGAAAGAATGTAGTTTTTATTCATTTTAATACAAATTAAGTATAATTTTGTTTTTAACAACTTTTTTACGAGTTTAATTTAATACACCGACCAGTTTCGGAAAACACCATTTCCTTCATCAGGATGTCATATAATACTTTTGATAAATATTTCAGTATGTCCGTTTTACATATAAACAATGCTCGCCTTTAATTGAATAATTTAGAATCATTAAAAATAAATAAAGCGTGTAAAATTAACCGAAATATTATAAATAAGCATCTAAATTTAACCACAAGTTCAATCCTACAATTTTTTACAATAATTTTGTATCATTAATTCAATTTCCACATCTTTCATCAACGTAAAAACTAGATTTATCAACAGAACTATTTAGTTAGTTTATTTGGTATCCTGATGAAGAAAATTATATTTTATGAAGCCGATTGGTGTATTAAATTTAACTAATAAAAGTGGTTAAAAACAAAGTTATAAATAATTTGTATTAAATTGAATAAACTGTTCTAAATAGCAATGGTTCTACAAAACGTTGTACGCACGTACCGAAACATGTTGTCAAATCTAACGTTGTGTATACGGATTTGAGTTTTTGTCTCTTTCAGATCAAAATCTCAACACTAGTTCATGGTACTGAAATTTGTCTCAACGTTTCTCATTCACTGGACACGGGTTATAAAAGTTGTGTCACTAAAGAAAAGTGTTAAATTTTGTGCATTAATTAAAATAAAAATTTACCAATATTTTTCTAGATAAACAATTCAATCTTCCACTCTGGCCGCACTGTGAGTGTTATGAGATGATATTTTACACTTATCGCCCCTAACGAAAATCACAACATCTCTCCAGAACTTGAATACATTTAAGATATTCTAATAATGAATTTATTCCATACTAAAAGCCATCCGAAACAATTCGGAATAATCCACCGTCGTCAAAAAATCAACTGCCACGTGATTCACCTGCAAAATGGGAGCACCTAAAAAAAAGTGTACAATCAAAGCATTGCAAATCTAAACTTGTGAGTATTAAAGAGATAGACACGTTGGTGAGGTGCTCCGAAGCTTCGAAACGAATTTGTTTTCTGCGGATCGAATTTAATGGATAGTCTCTAACATCAAAGGCATAAAATCGTCCCAATTTGGATAAGAATTGAATACAGTAATGAGAAATTGAGTAAAAAAGTATATTTAAAAATACAGTGGAATCCGCTTATAGTGATCACTATGAGACCTGTAACTTTTTATAACAATAGCCGGCTGATAACTTTAACCAGAAGATTAAAAATACAATTATTAAAAAATAATACTATTCAATTATCATTAAGGGGAACACATTCTTATTGTGAAGTTGTAATTATTCAGAACAGACGGTCTGTGATATTTTAAATACTAATTAAATGTATTAATTAGAAAGATATACATAAGTTGTATCAATGTGTCCAAAATTTAATAAAAACTAATTATTATTTCTGGCGTCTTCTATCGAATTATTCAAAGGTATTTGAGATACCGTAAAAATAATGTAGACGGCTTTCAAATAATGAAACGAAAGATGTAACAATTTGATATTATCATACAGGTTCGAAAATTTGTTTTCAATTTATTGTGCTGTAATATAATCGGTTAATGCACGTTCCCCGGATTGGAAGAGATCCAGGATCGAATTCCGATAGTAACATATATATATATCATTTAATTTGTATTTAAAATTAAATTATCAACGATTACATCTGTTTATCTAGAACTATATATCTTATTAACATTTTTTTTTTGTTGTCTATCTTTTGTTTAAGTTTATTAACTCCTCAATGTAGTTCTTATATTCACCAGTTCAGCACCAACTCTGGTGCGGGCGGCGCTCTCATGGAAAGCTGGTTCCCTGACCAGAGAATGGCAACGCTTACGGAATAGCTACATACACTACAATGGCCGCGACTGAAGTAGTTATTTGTGTAATATTTATATTTTGTGTGAACTTTTTACTTTTTTTTAATTTTTTTTTATTATATATTAATATTTTCCTTGGTTTTCTTTTTCTTTTTCATAGAATTATATTTATTTCATAACTTTAATGTATTATCTGTATGGCGAATCGGGTTAAAATAAAACCTGATCACGCTGGAATAAACACATTATTATTATTATTGTAGCGTTTTTCAAAATTTATTCTTCTTCTGTATGCATATTACATTAATTATCTGTAACTTCTTTAATTATTTCTGTGTAAAGTCATTGTAGCTATCATTTTAATATCATTAACTATATATATATATATATATTATTGTCAGGCACTTAAGTTCAGATAGATTTGAAAAAGAGGATCATTTTGTAAAAATTTCCTAAAAATGTACGTCTTTTGTATTCACGTATTGATAACAATAGCCGAAGTTTGTTTACAATAGGCGGATTATTTTAAAGATATTTTATATACAGTGTTTTGGGACCGACTGATTATGATAAAAATAACCGATTGATAACATTATCCGTGATTATAATATCCGAATTCCACTGTTTAATCTTCAGAATTTGTACAACATGACGGGTCGTCGCTTTTTAATATGTCGCCGAGAATTGATTGTATAATTTTTGAATGTTTATTCAACGTAGATTCAGAGCACTACGTTCAATCTGCAATATAATATTTGAATAATATTAAACGTAGCTAAAATAGAGTTTACAAAGCAAAAAGTAGTAATCATTTAAATGAAGCAATGTTATTATATTAAAATGTATAATACCTTTCGACGGCGTGCCGACGTTGCGAGCTGATAATTTGCGGTTTGAAAATGTGGGGTGTACAAACCAACCACTAATGGATGGATAGTTGGATTAGTGGTTGGAGATTTTTTTTGCCCTAATAGAAGGAAAGGGGTTCGATTTCGAGGGCGGTGACTTCTTCCAAAGGGGATAGCCGTTGCGCAGTATTCAGTATATATTACATTTTTCAGAATTCGTTACAAATTTGGAAAAATTATCATATTTTATTATTGCCAGTAAGAAAAGATATTAAAGTAGCGAATATGTCAAACGTGTTTTTAATATTTCTAGGTTATCATTACTATTTTATATATTCAATAGCAGTAAGCAAATATAGATATGAAATGAAGACATTGTCTTTATTATGAGTACCTAAGGCAAAATAGCGAAATTGTATGAATTTTTCCTACTGGCAAGTATATTCAAATAGTATATTATAGTCAAATATATGTTTGTTCAATTGAATTATGAATGCAAACATGATCTCAGTTTTCTTCAGAAAGACGAAGAATAATTAATAAGATATATATATATATATATATATATATAATTCAAAGTTGCTACGTAAGAACACCGTTTGTACAATTCCAAGGAGGGCAAATACAGAATGCACTAGCTTGATGAATGAAAAGCAATAGCAATCTTGTTATTGGTTTTCTGCTAGTCTTTAATGCGTTACATTCACAGGCTTTTTATTTACGCACGCAGTCTACCCTCGCTCAGAGTTTGTTCTATACGAATACATATATAAAATAATGATGAATGTAAAGCTGATCTTTGTATATTGAATAGGATTAAAAAGAAGGTCGCTCAGGCCAAACTATCACGTGGCACGGATGAATTGTGAGATGACGATAAGAAAAATACATGACGCGAATGTCGATGGCACCAGAAATAGAGAATGTCTGCAGAAAACTGATTGTGTCACGACAAAAGCTCCGCGGACATTTGGCCCGACGGTAATATGTCCACGATAAATGATCCAAGCGACATAACGGCCACAAACAAATTTTGTATATTAAACAAATAATAGATATCTCATAGAGACGAAGCTATTTTTTTATTAATGGAAAAATATGAAAGTGCGAATACGCAAATAGTTACGACCTGTCTTCGGCCGGCTTAAGTGATCACTTTATACAAATATAACGTTCACCATTCTCATACATCAATCTCCATATCTATCAAATTTTTATGTTAATGTGTGGACATACTTCGAGTAGCGCTACGCTATCGCCATGCATGGACTAAATTTGATAATTCATTTCCCTGAAACAGCATATATGTCACAATGAGAATATAATTATTTAAAACAATATTCTTTATCTGTAAAATCTTTTTTAACATACTATACAAGAATATGACTGAAAAAACAATATTTTTGTTTATTTTGACCATTATATTATTAGCAATATTTGATACCTTTGAGTCACTCATTGTTATTCATTTACGATTTGAGATTTTGAGCTCATCATAGACGCCTTTGATCTGGTCTGTCCATCGAGTTGGAGAATACCTAATTCCTATCTGGTCTTCTATTTTTCCAATCACCACCAGCTTATCTAAATTATCATCCTCTCTGTCAGTGAACAATTGAAGGATGCATGTCAGATAGATAGTTAACAATCTGTCTTAAATGTTGAACTATTCTAAAACTGCACATCCAAGCTTGCACCACATTTCAAATAAGTCAACTCATTTGCTGTCAATCTTCATGTCTCCACTCCGTGAAGGCATATTAGAACAACCCTCGCGGTTATGATAAAGAACCTATTTAAAAAAAAATTGTATCCAGCTTTGTTTGATATTGCACTTTTTAACATCTCAATCGTTCTCTAAATTTGAGCTTTACAGCCACCCTCATCAGTTATACCTAACCGGAGATAATATTTATTACAATATTACAATACATAATCAGGAGTTAATTTTCAATACTAGAAATGAAGATGAAATTGAAATTGCTTGAATTATGTGATTTAAACCCTTCCCATGCCATGCAGTAACACAGGTCTACCGCTCCAATTAAACTTGTAAATACGCAACAAAAAGTTAACTTTTTAGTTCATTCTCTGGAAAACATTTACGCTTAGAAATGACTTGTAAAAAACCAATTATACAAAGCGAATCATACGATTCACAATTCACAAAATTCGAATCACAAAAATAATTATTTTTCAATTAAATCTGTTGTAAAGTTAATATGTTTGCAAAAATACCATTTGTGGTGAGTCAGAAAGAGAAATTATATTATATTATTTTATTTATCATTTTACCGCATTAAGGTCATTAACGATTTTAATGTCATTGCCAAATTCAACGTTAATACAGGATTAATTTTCAATAGTGGACAAACATAGATAGTTTAATTTTCAAATAGCGCCAAATCAAAAAATATTGCCGCGGTCACCTGTAAGATAGATAGATTAAATAAAGGAGTTAACAGAATCCTCTCTAAACGCTGCTCAACATTGCTCAAGACCAGAAGGAATAGAGATGTATTTTGCACCTAGTTCCAAATACTTCTGGGGACTATGACGTTCCGCAATGAACACATGATGAAGAAAAAAATATCAATTTGTTGAATTTCATGCGAAGTTGACCGAAACGACTACATGCTCGTTTTCGCTGCCAAAAAACTATTTTAAAAACATTAAATATCCGAATTTGACAAAATTTGAAAAATTCCTGCTAACACATATGTAATATTTTGTGTCGTACCGGTCCTTCGAGCCGGATAACTTGGAAATAGCACCCCTCTTATTGCCGCGTATTAGGAATATATTATATCGTGTATTGTGGAATGAAAAAATGTCCCGTCATCAATCTCTGTCACCGAAGGGCGGCGCTCAGATCACTCATACGAGTGAGAACAAGGACTTGCAAATTGCCTGGTTATTGGATGTCTCTATAAACAGACTGTCGTTATAAAGAGCACCGCGCCAACAGGGGTCGCAAAAATAATGTGATTTTATGCACAGTTAAATGTATGGATAATAATCTTTTGGACTTACCGTCTCCACTTTGGCTGTTGTGTGAATGATAGCCATCCTCTGTAAATAATAAAACAGTACTTAAAATTCAAGATTTGAATAGTATTTTGAAAACTTCGTTGTAATCGAATATTTGTGTCAAAGAAAGATAATATATATTTTCAGAGAAAAAATTACTACAGATAGGTATATAAAGGTACCTAAAATGTTTGTACAATACTTATTTTATTACCTGTATAGTAGTGACGATTTTGATAGATAGATAAGTAAGGTACCTATATAAATATAATATAATTAAAATAGGTACTTATTCAAATTCGATGCAGAGTAGATATGATTTTATACATGGTGAATATTATGTTCCAGGCCGATTTTGTTTAGCCGCCATTTGTTAGTTTGTATTTAGTTGTCGTAGAGAGTATTTTATTACAAATTATTGTAGATTATCTGACATCTCACTAATGTGTTTAAATTATTAAAATATTTTTAAAAAAAAAATCAAACCCGACTTTTAGAAAAAAATCATCCCGAGTGACGAAGCTCATTCCAACATGGGGCACTGAAAATTCTCAACTGATTTACCAACAATCTTTACACCCACACAGAGTTACTGTATGGTGCGCCATGTGCGCCAGGTGGAATCATTGGGCCCTATTTCTTTCGGGATGCTAGAGGCAATCCTGTAAAAACTTCTCGGTGGCTGAACTGGGTGGTCGATTGGGCCCGCAACACGTGTGGTTTCAACAGGACGGTGCCACTTACCACACACCCCGAGAACGAATGAAATAACACCATCTTGGAACATAATATTCACCCTGTATGATTTTTTAATTAAATCAATTAATTTATTAGAAAGTAACCCTTCAAATCACAGCTATCATTCGACACGCTAATAATCACAGTTTAACTGATGATAAGATGATTGTGATCTAGTGTTCGTGGATTCGAGTCTCGTTTCAAAAGACTACCAATATTGTCCATTCTATTCAATATTAAAAGCAAACAATATGAAACATCAACACAACAAATCAATCACGATTTTTTTGATTCTATAAAATAAAAATCAGTATGAAACATCAATTCTAAAATAAAGATTAGCGAAAAAAATGCTTACGATTTAGAGACCCCAGCTGGTTGACTAATTTGCGATGACATCAAAAGAATCATTTCTTCTGTTAATATTATATACGTATTAAAATATGATTCTATGTATACATAAAAGTAATTATTTATTAAGATTTCTTCATAAACAATTCATCGACAAGTTTCCAAATAAAATACTCATATATATATATATATGAATGTGCCATGTTTAGCGTTTGACATCTATGAACTTTTATGAACGAGCATATATATTATTTAGTTTCCGCGATTTTAACTGCAGTCAGTCTATATGTATGAATGTAAAACATATCATAACTATTAGTTCTGCAATGATGGCTTTAATAAAAGTTATTTTTCTCAGCAAATCTTGAATATGTGTATGTTTTTGAAGACATTCAACCACTAAGTGTTCATATTTTAATACATTTAACGTCATTACTGCAGCGTCTACGCCAAAGTTCATTTTCTAAAAGCAGCCCAAAGATACACCTCAAAATTTTCCTTTCAAAAACATTCTTCTCAATCCAATACCCATGTACGAGGGCAAGTCAAAATTATCTACATTTTATTAACACAGACGTGACTGAAGCCAAACTCTATGTGGATGATATGATGGGCAAAATGTGATTCAGTGTGATGTTCAAGACGCTACCTCATCGATGGTAACTCGCCTATTCGCCAGAACCACCTCTCGAGCTTGCTGAACCTTGTCGTCCGTGGTGGAGGTTCAAGGGCTTCCTGCTCCCTCTTCGTCACACTCGTTTGACCATATATACTTCTCGATCCACAAAAAAACACTTTTACATGATAATGTACTGTCCCCGTATTGTGATAAAAGTCTACGATGAATTTCAGCCCCTTTCACACCCTCCGATCGGATAAATTGTATCATTGCTCGTTGTTCCTCCTTGGTGCAAACTGCTAGCGGAGCGGACATGTTTACACTGTAATAGCCGGAAGGCGAATGACGCGATCGGGATCGCAGTCGTACTAACTCTAAATACGCATGCGCGGGAGGCATTGTGACAACCTTGAAGGTGTCTTATGGCGAAAGTGTAGATAATTTTTAACTCGCTTTCGTAATATACATACTAGTTTATTAAGTGTAAATAACAATATTAATATTAGCAAATTAAAAATAATATAAAGGTTCTCACCTCCGCCGCCAGGATCGCTCCCGCTGCCGCTTCCGCCTCCCATCATGTCCTGGGTCTGGGCGTGCATCAGCTTGTGATGGCCCAGCAGGTCTCCGTTGCTGTCCAGCCCCGCGCCCAGCACGCTGAGCACGTGCTGCTGCTGCTGGTGGTGTTGCTGCATCTCGTGCTGGTCGTGCATCTCGTGCCGGTCGTGCATGGCGTGCTGCTGCTGCTGGTGCTGCTGCCCCGGGGAGTGGCAGTGCAGCTCCATCACGCGCTCCATCGGTCACGAGGGGGGATCCAGTTTATTTGATTTCGTGATTGGAGCAGCGACTGTGATTGTGAATTACGAATGGTAGTGATTGGAATATGAGTGATTTTGATTGTGGGTAAATTCACAACATGTAGTTTCGGTAAGAATGAGATATTTAAATGTTAAGTGCACTATTTTTGGAGACTAGATATTTTTTATCATTGTTTTTTGTTCATGCTGTATTTATATTTTTATATTTATTCACTTTTATTTTATATTTACGATGTTTTTCACAAATGAAAATATATATTTTTTTGTTTCACTTTTTACATATTTTTTTCCGACTAGGCAATCTAAAAATTAATAAATTTAATTGCTATGGTGATTAAGACGCATTTGAATATTATATTTGCGTACGAAATTAATATGGTTTTTATGAATATTTAAGAAAGTAGGTAGGTACTAACTAAATAAATTAGCGCTATTATTAGCTGGTTATTAAATTTTATTATACAAATTACAGAAAGATACGCAGGATAAAATAAAGTTACCACCGGGAATCGAGCCTGTAACTTTATATAGTTTAATAAAAATTAACTGAAAGTCCTGACGCCATCGAGGATGTTTTTCTCAAAGATATTTGAGAAAAATTGTATTTATAAAGACGGTTATAATTCTGGCGTCTGCAGTCGGTTTACTCAAAGGTATTTGTGATTCCGTAAAAATAATGTAGATGGCTTTCAAAAATAATGGAACGATAGATGTATTAATTTGAAAAAGTGTAACATATAGGTTCGAAAATTTGTCATGAAAAATACTGGCGCTATAACACAATTGGTAGTGTACTTCCCCAGATTGGAAATAGAGATCCAGGTTCGAATCCCGGTAGCGCAAAAACAATATATTTCGACAAAATTGATTTTATATGTATATATATATAATTAATACATTAAATTAGTATTTAAACATCACAGACCGTCTGTTCTGAATAATTACAACTTCACAATAAGAATGTGTTCTCCTTAATATATTTATTTGTTAATTATTCTTGAACGAAAATAATGTACTGTGCCTTCCCCCTCCCCTACCACTTCTAACCCGGCACGCCGCTGCCAGTCGAAAGGCGACCTTGAAACGGTGCGGATTACCGCAAATTATTGAGAATCGAAGAGTAGTATTAAATTAAGACGTCGCGTCTAATACAGTGCATTCTAAAAAACTAGGACCCCTGAACGAAGAAAGTGATAGTTTACAGTCCACCTTGGAGGTGTCAGAAGAATTGGATTGTGGTGAGTGCAAACCTCCTTCCGAATATCCTGTTTCTTCCGGCATCTATGCTTTTACGCAACAACCACGATTTACACAACAATAAAATTATATGCGAAAGAGAGAGACAAAATACACATACGGATAGACGGAACATTAAGGGATGGGAAGATTCAGTGTTGATGGATATTAAATTGATTTTATATATAATTCACATATAATTTTATATTCTATCTCTCTTGATCTTATCTTATCTAACTGTATATGTATTCTATCTCTCTCTTTTACATGTAATTTTATATTCTATCTCCCTCTTTATGTATGTATAAGTGCACTATTTTTTAAATTTATTGTTAGTTTTAAATACGTCGTGACGAACCTTGAGATAAGCGAAACCGGTTGACGTATAATAAATTGTATTTTACGAAAATTTAATTTTTATCGTTTGTTTTGCTTCTTATTAATTTATTTTTTTCATAACTATATATGTATATTATATTTTTATATATATATTCTACGCTACTTGTGTAGCTGCTCACGTTTTTTTTATATCTAATAAATTTTGTAAAAGCCCCTAAGGGCGTAAGTGAATGAATAAATAAATATATATAAAAATGGGTTCCGTATATATTTCCTTATCTTTTTCCATCGGGACGTTCTTGATCTTGATTTCAGTGCATGTGCACTTAGTGAGGAGACGTTAAGTAGTCATCCAGAAAATACAACAATCGACAGAAAAAAATACTAATTAATAAACAAGTGCAACAGTTTGCGAAACACGTTATTGTATTTGAATATTGTGACACGTCTTAGATCGGGGAAAATAAACGAAAACACCGAGACAACACCATTTGAAACTTCAATAAAACACTCGGTAATGGATATCCGTCACGGTTTTGTGGTACACCTAGAGCGCGAGATTTCGCAAAGGTGCGCCAGCAACACCTTGAATGGAAAAAAAAATCATTTCCCAACTATGCATTCCGGTGATTTCTCGCAAAAATATTGACAGCAACGGTAACGACTGACGACTGAGAAGACCTTTACAATTATATTATTCACTGCCATACGGCGATATAAAATACTCAACTCGCGTTACCGTAAGAAATTAGAGTTCTGTCAGCCCTTAAAATGTGAAAAAATAGTTAATGCCATAAATTTACTTTAAGTATTGAGCATTAAATATAAAAAAAATATGTAATTTTATAATTCGGAGTATTCACGAAGTTCTGTATAGGAGGCGTCATTGTATAATACAACCTTCATTTTTATCTATCTTCATTTAATTAGTGAGAGACACCATTATTTTCTGTTATGTTATTATTTTCACTGTGAAATTAATGTGTGATTTCTTTCTGTCTTGCCACAAATGGTATTTTTGTCAACGTATATGTCAACGAAATAAATTAAAAATAATTATTTTTGTAGGATTCGCCTTACATAATTGATTGTTCACTAATCATTTCTAAGCGTAAATATTTACGTTCAAATTAACTAAAATATGAAGTGTATATTACGTATATTTACTGAAATATTACAGATTTATGGTTTGGGAAGGGTTAAACTGGAATTTCTTAGTCGTGTTATGAGACGAGACTCCTGGATGAAGAAATTTAGACTGGCGCGGACACCATAGTCTAAATTGAAGACCGCAATGAGATTCCGATAGGTCATGGCATACATGAAACAAATAGGCAGCTGCCGGATGGAGCAGTAGATTTTTTTCCTAATTGTTTCATTATTTTTTGATATACAGCGGAACCTCTATATTCCTCATTAATATAGAAATAGATTTTCCCATAACAAATAACGATATTCAATTAATTCGTTCCCAGCCCCTAAAAATAGTACACAAATAGATACATTTTATTGTTAGGATTACACTTTCTTATTGTGAAGTTGTAATTATTCAGAACAGACGGTTTGTGATATTTTAAATATATATATTAGATCAAAATCAATTTTATCGAAAAATATTGTTGCTGCGTACCGGGACTCGAACCTGGATCTCTTTGCTGACCGGGGAAGGTGCATTATCCAACTATGCTACAGCGACAATATTTTTAGCGACAAATTTTCGAAAGAGCCATCTACCTTATTTTTACAGAATCTCAAATACCTTTGAGTAATCTGATAGCAGACGCCAGAATTGACAATTCATTTTTATTAAATTTTGGACACATTGATACAATTTTATTACGCCCTTGAGACAAACCAAAACTGTGGGGCTCCCTTTATTGCCTTTCTGCATAAAATAACGCTGAAGCCCGGCTCTAATTTGGATATTAATCATCAACGTCTTCTTCATCTAATTTTTGATTTAATGCTTCAACAATTGCATCCTCATTATATATTTTCATCGTAACATGGTCAATTGTTATCTATTATCGAAAACTTTTGATAATTAACAATAGAACTTCTAACATGTCCTCATTTACCACATTGCTCAAAATTTATGTATTTTAATCTTAAATTTACTGTCCCAATCACGCGGAATGTCGTCCCAATTAAGCGGTGTAAATTACTATTAGTTCCTTGGTTTGGTTTCCGTCCCTTGAGATTTGGCCCAAATAAGCGGGTGTCCCAATTAACCGGCGGCCCAATTAAGCGGAATCGACTGTATTATTTCTTATTTCTAAAATTTCAAATTATTCTAACTGTAAACCTGTAGTATTTGTATGCAAAGTTTCTAAACCCTTGTTAATATCGAACGAATGGTATTTAGACAAAAATTAAAAGTGTTTTTTTCTTATTATTTATATAATATGTTGCCAAGCAGTAATTTTGCAATTATTGAAGAAGTAAATTTTTTGTTTAAATTAATTATTTTTATATATTTTGCAAATCAGTGAAAAAAAATTATATATCTTTTAACACAGTATGGAAAAGCAATGATTTATATAATAATTAAAAATACTTCATTACGCAGATAAGATGGTGAATGAATTGTAAAATCCTCAACGATATTATTATTATTATTTAATTATATTATTATGTAAAATTAGATAATTTTTTTTTTAAGATTAATTAATTGTATCTTGCAGATACATATAGATGTTCAACCGAATCGATTAAACTGCAATAATTATATATTATATTTATTTTCTTTCATAAGTATAAAAATTCATTAAAAATAATGCGTTTTGTTATACATTACTTTATGACTTAATTATGATATCTGAAGGTGCCAGGAACAGTATTACCACCTGAAACAAAAATAAAAGAAAATTAGTTATAAGTAGTCACTAATGTCTCATAATTGTTAATATCGCCGGTTGGACCTGGTGCAACCATAAAGAACGACAATACCATAGACCCTCGGAGGGCCAATCTCTCGATCAGATCAAACTATTTTACTGAACAAAATTGATTCCACGACAACTGCAAACAGAACAGTACACATAGACAACTGCAGTTTAATATTCTGCTGCTGGGACTATATATTAAACAGTCTAACCTAACCGTAACCCATCTAATGGGAATGTAAGCTATCGCGAGATAACTTATGTTAATCTAAATATTTAATATTCTATTACTTTGTGTGCAGTCTTTTATGCGTGCGAGTTACCTGGTAACAATTCAATTCGCCAAGACTTTAAAAGTAATATTTATTTAATTATTTTTAATATAGTGCATACATACGTATATTTATATATTCTCTAATATAAACAGAATTAAAATCGTTTATTTTTACTACAACTTATCTTTCACATATTTGTGAAATTTTCATACTCTTATCAGTGATGTTGAATTAATATCAGTTAGGGAGATCAATGATCTGGGTGTAATATTTAACAGTAGATTATCATTCATTTGATTGATAACTAATAAAGGTCTCAAAATGTCTCAATTTATTTAGCAGACTGCAATAAAACTTTTCAGACCTGCACACTTCCTCCTCTACACTTCTCTAGTCAGACATCAGGTAGAATATAATTCTGTCATATGGTCGCCACACTTCATTGTTCACTCGACGGCGGTTGAAAGAATCCAGAGAACGTTTCCAAGATACATTAATTTTAAATTAAATATATGATTATCTCCTTAGTCGTCTGTAATTGTTAAAATTATCCGTGAGACGTGCGATGACCGACCTTATATTTCTGTACAGGATCATCAATGGTATGATAGACTGCCCTCAGATTGTTGGTCTACTTAACATTCACGCACCATTGAGGTCATCGAGACACAACTCATTGTTTTATTACAGTGGTAATGTTAGAACTCATCCATTAGCTAATTCTGCAGTCCTCAGATTGCATTCTTTGGGGAATGAATATGCGGAGTTACTGTAAATTTAACTCTTTATAGGACTACAATTTTTTGCTTTACATCACATTTTATATTTTTAATTTTGATCATGAAAAAACATGCTGACATTATATAATTTTTTGCTTTGTGCATTGCACTTTTGATGAAATTTTCTGTTATTTTACAAATTATGTTAATGCCTGAATAGGGCACTTATAATAATAATAATAATAAATAAATATTTGCTTATTTTAATTTTGAATCGTATATTATTTTAAAATGAATTATTTTAAAACACATAATTAAAAATCAAATTCACCCTGATACATTTAAATCTATAAGTAGTAATCTATTTTTCTGATCTACAACAAAAGCTTGAATGGTTTGACGTCATAATGCTGCATTAATAGGATAGATTAGTCCTGAATCGTGTCAGACGGATATCGACACAGCCTAAAAAGCAGACCCTCTTCAATGGCTTAATAGTTAATAGCCATCGGTGAATGAAGGATTCTCTGTTTAAAATGTTGAACGAAACAATCAAATAATATGGTTGTCGACTTTTTTCTAAGACTCCCCCCCTCTCTAGTAATATTCGTACATTTTAAAATTTTATTTCGAAAATATACTTCCCACCACCCAAAATCAGGCCGACACATCTACTGTACACGTCACACCACCTGTTAAATCAATCGTTAATTAAACTCTATATACGAGGCGCGTTTTTTAAGTAAATGCTGGATTTTTTTTTTAAGATATACAGCATCATATTTACAACACTTTACATTCTTCGGCCGCTGCACACCTTTAACTACTTCTCAAAATAGTCGCCAACACAAGGGTGTACTAATTTTTGTACACCTTCGTCATCGAACGACGCCGCAAGGGATGAAAACCACGTCTGTACTCCGTCTTTGAGTTCATCACCGTCACCAAAACGCTCGCCACCGAGGAACCGCTTCAGACGAAGGAAAATGTGGAAGTCACTTGGCACCAAATCAGGACACACTTGGCGATGAAGAAACGAAACACATACCCGTGTCTCACAGTCGGCGGGCTGATCTATTGTCTTGAACATTTCAACCACTCATTACAGGATGGCCCCGCACTATGTGAATGTCTCTAACGTTGCATGTGGTGAGTCAACAGATGAAGGAAACGTTTGCGCATGCGCAACATCGCAACCGTAGCGCTACATCAGGAATATTCAGCAACGGTGCTTTCTTAATAAACGCGCCTCGTACATATACATATATAAGAGAGTCAGTCTACTGACCATTTATGTTTTGTTTGTCAGTTGGGTGAATTTTGATCTCCTCTAATTAAATACCTTTTGTTAGTCTAACTTTTCAGAATAAACAGTTGTGGGTATCTGTGGTTCTGGGTGACGGCTTTGTCTCTTTCTACTGACCTCAAGCAGTTTATCCTCAGATCAAAATCTATTTATTTTTTAATTTATATTTCATCGTCTCTCATTCTGATGCACTGCATGCATTGATTTATATTATTTAGGTATACAATCTTAACATCAATTTGATTCACATATTTTATTTTATTTACGAAAAGAGACAACTCTAGTAATGTTTGCAAGTAGTGAGTGTTAATAATATCTTAATTATATTAATAAACTGCTGTTTTCTCACATTAGTGTCAAAATTGAGCAATATTCTTGCTTTTAAACAAGTTTCTATTCAAATTGTAAAAATATGTAGTGGTCCTGCAACCACCCCACAGACATGGCAGTGTAAGGACTCATAACTGAACTGACCCATAAGCAGATGCGTATACATCGTGACGGACGAGTCCTAGGAGCTAGCCGACCACTTCTCCGCAGACTGTTATTTCGCTAACATCTCCGCAATAAACGTCAACTTTTGTGAGTTCTTTTTTATTAAAATGCCTTGCACTAGATACAGTATAAATAATCACACACGCCCACACGACATGCGCCAACACTTTTGAGACTAGAATAGAGTTAGGGGTTTCAGTCTCACCATGCATATAACCTTCTGATATGATCACACAATTAAGATCCTCAAGTGTCTCAATCATAGTCTACAACCACAGAAACCTCTGAAAGTAAAAATATATTTTTCTACTTATGAACCCATTTAGTGTTGCCAGTAATACAATAATCCAACGCGTCGCACTGTGACAGTGCGTGTAATAATGTAATGAGTAGGTAGGTAGGTACCCAAAGGTATCAGGCATCATGATTTCATTAGGAACCCAGTGACGGCGGCTGGCACTCGTTAAGTATAGTCAGTGTGGTGCACGCGATTAATCCTATTTTACGTACATAAAATAGTATATCGCATATTTTGGCAACTGATTATCGGCGAGGCTGGGTGGGGAAGAAAAGACGGGGGGGGGGGGGGGAAGGCACAGTGCATTATTTTCGTTCAATAATTAATATTTTATTAAGGAGAAGACATTCTTATTGTGAAGTTGTAATTATTCAGCAAATAGGTTTGTGATATTTTAAATACTAATTTATAAAGATATACATATATATATATAAGATCAATTTTATCTAAAAATATTGTTGTTGCTACCGGGATTTGAACCTGGATCTCTTTCCAATCCGGGGAAGGTGCATTAACCAAAATCAAAATCAAAAAGTACTGTTTGCTGTAGCATTGTCGTTTAATGCACCTTTCCCGGATTGAAAAGAGATCCAGGTTCTAATCCCGGTAGCAATAACAATATTTTTCGATAAAATTGATTTTATATATATATTTTTCTAATTAATATTAATACATGAAACAAATAAATGTTCTAAACACATACAAGTAGAAAATAATTACATAACTCATACATATAATTTAATTCGATACCAGAAGGAAAGTACATTGCAACTAGTGATGAGCTCAAAATCACGAACCGCGAGTCAATCACTGATATCTTTGAGTCACACTCACTATCAGTGATTGAATATATGGAAATATCGTGATTCATTTATTTATATTTGGTTGTGAACCGTGATTCGGCGCCTGGGCATTTGAGACGAAAATATTCATGACGGAATGACGCATTTGATCCGAAACGCTGAAAATTTGACCCGAAAAATATACTCACATTTTTTAAAGTGTTTAGTCTCTTTGTGATGATATTAAATAAGATATATCATATATACAATATATTCATTATGTTTTTTTACGCAAATTAAGCTTTAATAATATAAATAAATATGCTAAAAATTATGTTTTGTTTACACGTCACATCAATATTCTTACTATTTTCAAACTGAGCGAAACGCTTGTACTGTGAATAGGTCCTGGAACGAGTCGCGAATCCCAGACCACTAGATCACTGAGCCAGCGTCGTAACCACTACGCAAACAACCTTCTTATTTCGTGTATTGTGACATCGTGCGGCGCACGCGCATTAGTAATGAAACTGTGATTACAGTCACGGTTTTCAATCACTGATATTATCGAATACCAATCACAATCACACCAGTGAGTCAAGAGTAGCATGTTTTCTCATCACTGATTGCAACAGTAGTGTGAAAATTTAAAAATTGTTTTTTTTCTTGTTAAATATCAATGAGTCTGTAAATAAATATCGAATTGTTTAAAATAATGCATTTTTTTAACAGAATTAGTGGGCGAAGGGGCTACCACTGGTGGACAGCACCCAGGCTAGTACTTAACTACCATTTTAATAAAAAAAACATGGTCCAGCGAAAATTACAGGTTAATTTAAAATGACAGGGTATTTACTAACAATGAATTTGAGTAATTTCTTTTCAATAGCGACCACTGCCTCAGCAGCATATTGTTCTACACATATTTATTTTTATTAATTATTTATTTATTATCGAAGAAGTTCTGAAAAATCGCAACATCAAAAATAAAGTTAGTTTAAAAATTTAATAATATATAAGTTTTTTAATGTTAATAGTTATAATTGGTGTTAATTAACAACCAAATATTTTTCGACAGATTTTTTTTGTATATCTTTCTAATTGTTTAGTTTAATTTATATATTTAAATACTTTATTTCTTCTGAGATGTGTGACGTTTTTTATTTGTGCACTTGCCACTGTGTGCAGTTGTCTATGTGTACAATGAGGGCGGACCCACTGCTTACCCAGGACCGATGCAATAAGCTCAATGCTCCTATCTCGGTCCTACTCATTCGCCGCATGGTTGGCATCTTTTAATGCTACTAGGCAGCTGTTCGATAGCGCCCCGCATATTGACAGGGCGATACCGCACACCTGGCAAAACAAGATTTGCCCTCATTGTCTCCGGTTGATTCAGTTTATTAGTAAATAAATAAATAATATTTGCACATTACATAGAGATAATACAATTAACAAGGTCTGGGAGCAGAGGAAAAGTGAAGAGGCACCCCCTTCCGGGAAACGAGTCGGCACAAAATAAAAACATATAAGAGACTCACCATCCACGCACCACTGCTGGCAGATTTAACCCACAAGAACACAGTACACTGCAGATCATATTTGTACAGTTTTCGTGTGTGCAGTTGTCATGTTGATGCTAGTAATGGTTGTTTGTGCAAGTGTGAGTGTGTAAAACAGGCTTTTTTTTTATTATTATTTCGGCCGTGGTCGCGCGGCGGCCAACATTGGTCGCAAAGCGGCCACCACCAGGTTAAATAATATTTGTTAAAAATTCTATGTTATCTGTCACCTCGAGCGTTTGTGACGACGGCCACCGAGAATTCTCATGAAACGGAAAAATTTGAATTTGAATAAAAAAAATTTAAAAAAAAAAACCGCCTCGCTTGTACGCAGAAGGACATCTAGATAGCGCGTATCCTTTCCGACCGCCGAACTGAAGGTCGGGCGTCGAATTAAATCGCCGAATTGCCTTTTGATAGGGAAATTTCTGACTAACAAACAATGACGACCGAATTAACGCAGGCTCGCCGCGTCTCCGCTCGGTGCCCCCACACGCGCGCAAGTGTGGCGAGTGCTCCGATAATTGTCGCAAAGCGATGCTTTAATTGTTCCGAGTTCATATGCACGTTTATATGAGTATAATGGAAAAAAATTCACGGCAATACTGTTCAGGGTCACAAAACTATAATTTTAAAACTATCTTGTCGTCATGCCGTTTGCCGCAGAGGTGCGCAGAGAGGATTGAGCGCCACACTCTTCTGTCACACAACTTTCGCCTCACCATTTTTATCCGCAAGCTTGTCGATTGTCTAGATGCAGCACTGAGTAGACATTCGTGGTCTTTGTTTTAGCACCTATCGGTTCCCCAACTGCCGATACTTCAGAACACGACTTTTCCATGACTTTATGAAGCACATTACGCTATTGTGCGTGCCAAAATCAGTTTCATCTTGCTATTCGTGCGGATCAGCGAAGTATGTGTCCCTAAACACTGAATATCTGTGGCCACAGCAAAATGGATATCCAGACAAAGGAGCACCACAAGGAGACGAGAGGTCGTGTTCTTCCCGGTGTCTGGTTGGTCTTTGAGTCCATCCTGTCCTGCCCTTGTACCAAATCCCTTCCATCCGTCCTATATCCTAATTCCCAACAAGGACCATATTCTAGTATCTGTTTACCTGGTCATGCCAAGTCTTTCGCGGACGTCCTCTATTTTTGGTCGTTAACACTTACGTCATATATCTTTTATTCATCCGTTTTATATGACCAAACCACTTAAGCGATCCTTTTTTGAGATAACAGACAAATTTTGTTCCATTTACTTTATACACATACTATATAATATTATTATTTCTAATAATACACAATACATACAGGGTGTAACAGACCTAGTTCAAAATATGGATGTCTGACTAAATTACGTGTTGAAAATGTTCAAGGAATATGTGCCTAATCTCAACTATCTCAGAGATTCCATTTCAACCACTAAACCATTTAAAAAAAATCGTAATATAATATAATATAAATATATTGCACAAAAAAATTATAGTTCATTGAATTTCGAGCGGCTAGACTCTTTTTTGTTAGATGATTTAGGGCCTGAAGCAAAGACATATTGTAGATTAAACTTTAAACGCACGTTCCGGTGCTGTAAACTCAGTGTATATACAGACTTTTGAGATTAAGTTAGATAAATATGAATATTTTACATTTATTACTTATATTAATCATTAAAATAATAGTCGACATATATATTAGTGAATATACATATCAATTATTATGTAAATGTGCTAAAAATGAGAAAAATCATTAATCATTACGAACGACAGCATAAAGACGCATAAGACACGTTTACCTCAGCCAGTGCACGCTCTGCAACTAAAGTTACGCCTCGAACACTGCGCCGTCCTTACCTCTCCGCACGTACACATACACGTATTGACAAATTCACGTCAGGTTCTTCGAGAAAACATTTTTTATAGTTGCGTATGGTAAATACTCGTAAATTGTAATTATTTTATCTAATACATAAATATATTATGGAAGAATACCTAAAATATGAACTCTTTATTTAGTATATTTACATAATTAGTGGTAATGTCAACTCAGTTTACATCATCGGAGAAGAAAGGTTTAATAATGGATAAATTTCGCAAATATTTATTTCGATTTAGTAAAATTTTCAAACTTCCTTGAACATTTTCGACCAGTAATTTAGTCAGATATCCACCCATAATATATTATGGATTAGGTTTGTTATACCCTGTACATTTGAGGCAATTTATACATTAACAAAAAAACAATGACAGAGAAGTGTTTTTTTAAATTGTTTAATTCCATTATATGTGTGAATTTAAAACATAATTAGTCCACTAGGTACTGGGAAAAATATCGCTACCAAAATTCCGCGATACTATTTTTGGTCCCCTATATTTATAGGTGGGCCGCAATTCACCGTAATGGCTGCATTGGCGTAGTTACGCCGAGTGCACTTCTCAGATCTGCAGGGTGCTCCCCAGTCACGAGGGACCGACTGCTCGCCAAGACAGACTCTTTTGAAGAAATCAATGTTTAAAAATCGCGCGTAATTACGTGGGTGGAAATATATGAACTAGTGTGCGGCCGCTCACCCGGCCCGACTTACAAAGACCGCTGTTTGCAGGATGTAGACGTAAAAATAAGATTAAAATAAAAAATAAAATATTTTTTCATTGTTATTCTGAACCCTTCCCGATAAATAAACACATGGGAAACATTTTTTATTTTATTATTCAGAAACAGAAGTTAATAAATTAATTATATGACGCGGCGACGTTGACCACAGACGATAATCATCGAAAAAAAAACGAAAAACGACCAATCCGATCGCCGTTCGTATGGGAGAGTACGAAACGAGTGCGTTTAGACCGTGTAGATCTGATGGCGACCTCTGATGTCCATTGTAACCGGTAATTTTCAAGTTTTCCCATCATTAGTAAACACGTTTCGTTTCATTTATTGTACTCTTTTTCACTCTCGGGGTCTTGAAGAGTAAACTGTGAGAGGAGGCCGGGGACGATTGGGGAGACGGGGAAAATTTTTATTAAAAAAAAAATTCTAGCAACAAAAGACAGAATGTGAAATACGGGCTGCAAGTGGTGTTATGCATTGTTATAGTGCGGGGATAAAGTTAAGTGTCATGAACAAACTGCCCATTTTAATGTATGGTCACCTACGCTATATGTATTCAGACGGAGAGAGTGCGTTCAAAAATTCACTTTGGTTTGTTTCTGTTATTAGTTTTTGGTTTGTCTATATAATTTAATTTTTTTGATATATTCTTGATCTGTCTCCTTTAATCTCTGTTCTCCATATGCATTTTTCTATATACTTTATTTGTCTTTGCAATACTATCGAATTGTTAATTTTACTATCTATTTCATTGTACCTGAATTGTTTTATCATTGTACCCGGATTTTTATTTATTTTTCTTAATATATACGTGTCGAACGCCGAGCATTGGAGTCCGCGCATGTAGGAGTAGTGGAGGGTGTCCAAGGCTATAAAAAGGAAGACGCGCGCCTAAGGCGGTTTCTTTTTATTTTCCTTCGGCACCACACTCGTAGCTTCAATTCTGTATTGATAATAAATTATATTGTTGTATATAACATACTGTTATTCATAATTACTTCTTCAAGTACCTAGATAATAATAGTATCATAGTTCTTTGATTTTGATCTCTGAGAGTCAGTCAATCCTTCCCAAATCATGCAATAACACAGGTCTTCCGCTCTAATTAAACCTCTAATATTTCGGTTAATATACGAAACATGCAATTCATACATATTGTAGTTAAATTAAAGGAAAATATTTACGCTTAGAAATGATTAGCGAAAAATTAAGTATGTAAGGCGAATCCTACAAAGATTTTAGAATCTTTAAATTCAATCCGTTGTAAAATTTGACAAAAATACCATTTGTGTCAAGACAGAAAGAAATCACATATTAATTTCACAATGAAAAGAATAACAAACATACGAATATAATGGTGTCTCTTTCTCACTAATTAAAGAAAGATAGATAAAAAGGAAGGTTGTATTATATAATGCAACCTCCTATTCAGGACACGATAAATGCTCCGAATTAAATAGTATACATAATTTTTATATTTAATGCTTAAATTATGGCATTAACCAATTGTTCAAAAGCATTTTATCACATTTCAAAGGCTAATAGAACTCTAATTTCTTACGGTAACACGAGTTGACAGCACGGATGCGTACGAGTATTTTATATCACAGTATGGTAAAGGTTAAGGTACACATGTACTGGATACGCTCATCTAATCCAAGTGAAAAACATACGGGATAATCTAATAATATAATTGCGCTCCATTGTCAGTGTATTTTCATTAGAAATCCGCTAGATGGGGCAGTACAAATTAGTAATGAATATTATTATTCATTTACAGTTTTTCACATTGTCCAATATATTAGGATATCATATTTACTTAATTTTTTTTTTGAAATTTACATGTCCATATTATTTCATTTATTTAAGTTCACTATATTCTTCATATTTATGCTTTTATTAACATTTTGACGTATCAATTTAAGATTGCTCCAGGTGTAAAATGTACATAGTATGCTTCATTTTACTAATACTTTCAATATTCAACTGTAATTAAAATATTGTGCTAAGTTCGAGTCGATTTTCCGAGAGAAATT
The DNA here is from genome assembly GCA_031772225.1 of Eubasilissa splendida. Taxonomy (NCBI): domain Eukaryota; kingdom Metazoa; phylum Arthropoda; class Insecta; order Trichoptera; family Phryganeidae; genus Eubasilissa; species Eubasilissa splendida. The sequence continues at coordinate 6,062,408 of CM062870.1, forward strand.
TCATCAGTTGTTAGGAGCCATTACATGATGTATTGCTTTACGAACAAAATAGTGATAAATAATAATTATTATTATTTACATTAATAAAATAAACAGACAATTTTAAACACCACTTCGCCTCCGTCTCCCCGATTCCCATGATGGGCGCAAAACAATGCACTTTTATTTTTATTATTCCCATACTAATTGAACGGGTAGCCGCGGGCAGGAGTCCGCACTGTGCCAGATAAATCGCTCCGGTTTCCCACGACATGATACCATTATTACGAATTGTGTCATAGACGTATAGAAGAGCGTTCACGCAACGAATGTCTAGGTCAGTATACACGTAACCATCATAATAAATAATTACATTTTTTTAAGGTATTCACTAAAACTGCGAAATAATTTACAATAACGCGAATAGGTTACTCGCAGTAACGAAGTTATCGAATAAAACACAATGGAGCCAAGCTGTCATGTTAATAAAAATCCCATTTGCTCAATGACATGCATGTTTTATAGGACCGCGGATATATTGGGTTGTCAAATAAGTAAATATAATTAAAAACTGTGTTTAACCTGTTCTATCCGATGATGTAAACTGAGTTAACATTTCCTCTAATTATATGAATATCTCTGTAAATATACTAAATACAGAGTTCATATTTTAGATATTTCTCCGTAACATATTTATGTATTGGATATAATAATTACAATATGTAAGTATTTACTAAACGCAACAATAAAAAATGTTTTCTCGAAGAGCCTGACGTGAATTTGTCAACACGTGTATGTGTACGTTTGCGTGCGTGGGAGTGCAGGATGCCGATCGTAACTTTAGTGGCAGATCGTGCACTGGCCGAGTTAGACGTGTCTTATGCGTCTGTATGCTGTCATTCATCTGTATATAAATGATTAATATAAGTAATAAATGTAAAATATTCATATATTACAGCACCGGAAGGCGCGTTTTTATTTTAGCACCGTAAGGGAAAAGTTAAACACCATTTTATTTTTACTAACACCAACCGGCTTCGAAACCTGTTCCTTCTTCAGGGTGTACAAAATACTAACTTGTTAGAGAGTATAGACAATTTATATATTAGCGTCAGACGTTAAAGTGGGGGGGGAGGAAGGAAAAGAGACAGATTTAAAGTGTCCTTGAGGTGAAAGTTTTTACGAAAATGGAGCTTTACAAATTATTCAATATTATTATTAGATAATATGGTGAAAAGGAACATACTTAAGATAGGACTGTAGGTTAGATTTTTTTGGTTGTTAATTATGCATTCATTATTATGTATGTACTTCTTGATTTTTAGGGCCTCCAAGTTATCTAAGCGTTTACCATTTTTATAAGTGTGGAAAATATTGACTTCCGTATTTTTATCGAAGCTATGGTTATTTTCGATAATGTGATTGGAAAATTCGGAAAAACTATTATTATTTAAGTAATTAATTCTAGTATTAAAATTACGACTCGTTTTTTTTATATAAAAATGAGGGGCAGTCGTACATTTACAGCTTACATTTTAATTTATAAATATCAGAGTCTATTTATGATACTTAAACATTTTTAGAAAAATTCAAATATTATTTTTTGTACAAAATGTTGGTGTAATGGTGGGATGGAGAGTTTTTTGAGGATTGAAAAATATTTATAAAAAAAATTTTACGCCATCGCTTATCATCGTTATTATTTTTGCATGTAAAATGTCTACAATATATGTCTAATAAATGTAAAATTACATTTCAATCAATAATGTATTAAATACTCATTAAATGTATTAATTAGAAAGATATACGCATAAAATCAATTTTATATTATTAAAAATATTGTCGTTGCGCTACCGGGATTCGAACTAGGATCTGTTTCCAAACCGGGGAACGTTTATTATCCAACTATGCTACAGCGACAGTATTTGATTATATATGTATATCTTTCTAATTAATACATTTAATTAATATTTAAAATATCACAGACATAAATACAACTTCACAATAAGAATGTGTTCTCCTTAACAATAATATATTCTCCATTATTGTTCAAAATCCCATCTTTCAACTAATTTGTCGATGTCTTTTCTACAAAAATCGGCTAGTCTGGTATGGAAATAGTTATCCAGTCAATTGTCGTTGTTGAACGTAAACGCCACGCATTTGATTGGAGAGCGACCAAAAAAGGTAATAATCTGTCAGAGCGAGATAGGGACTGTAGAGACTTGCATTAGAACCTTGATTAAAGGAGAAAATGTTCATTTTTCTTAACTTGGCATTCCATTATTTAAATCTAAAAATTAAGAATAAGATACAAGAAATGGGGGATTTATATCCGAAACGATGGTTTCGTCTTCGTTCTGTCATCTTTTATCAAAAAAAAAAAAAAATAGCGAAAAAATGGCATTTCAAAAAAAAATCGCAAAGATCTACCTATTAAACGAACCATTGCAATGAGCTATCACAAGAGATAGCATTGTCCACACATCGATTAAATTTAAGCAGACTACTCCGCTGTGACCTTACAGGAGAGTTCAATCGTCGACCAATTTCTCCGTCCGATCCGACGATATTAAAGTCGTGATCCAAACCAATTCTTCATAATCATTGTATTTAATTAACAAATGATACTGCACCATAAATGAAACGTCAATACCCGACGCTGTTCGTAAATGTTCGTAAACCAAACATTACAAGGGCGCCATCTTTATTTTGAAAAGTAAATCAATTCTAAATTCTCACCCTTATCACGGATTACATTTTAATGTCATCTTCGACTCGAGACTATCTGCGAGACTGGGATTACGCTTTCATGAGATTCTTTTGAGACAAAAATGTCTTAGAGGTTCGTCGTCTCACTCCTCGTTTCAAATGGTTGAATTTGAATCAGTCAAACAGCAATAAAAATGGAGAAAACTTTTAAAATATTTTTTTATTTAACTTTTAATTTATATGATATATTCACTATCCTCTTCTTTATCCTTCTCCAACACGACATCTTGAATGCAACCTACATTATCATCTAAATATGTTTTTAACTTTAGTTGAATTTTATTATTGATTATATGGGAAGATGTTCCCGAAAATGTTTAAAATAATAAAATATAGTGGAATTGTACTAGTTAGTTGGTTTATGAAATATGATTTGTTTTCCAACTAGCGCTTAAATGTTTGCGGCTTGCCTAGTTGTGCAATGCATTTTAAAAATCTGTCTTCAATTTTCGTTTTGGCATGTTTTTTGTAAATTCTAATTAATTGTATTCAATTATATTGTTGTACCTACATGCAATTAATAAAATTAAAATAGATACTAGGAAATGTACATATTGCTTAAATATTTTCCGTTTTAGACATAGTAGAAGGTAAGCTTTTGATGGAATTAAACAAAATCATACTTCGGTGTTAAGAGTCTCGACAACATAAAGGCGATTACGATATGGTTAAACATTTTTCTCGCCTCAAGTCCAAACAAGTGTTTAGAGATTACTCGAGTCAGGCCGAGGATCCGGTGACGTCACCGGAGAGGGGAGGGGGTGGGTGGGTGGCTTCCCACGCGGCTCGGCCGCCGGAGCGTGACCGCTTCCTGTCCCAGGCCCAACCCGACACCCTCGGCGGGGACGCGCCGGCTCTGGTCGGCCCAAATGTGATTGTTCTCCTCTGCGGTGGTAACCGGACTCGGTGTGAAGATGATCGCGGGCTCTATTTGACTGTCATACACTAACTGACGCTGAAGATGGAAGTTTCCCAACGAATACCAAACGTGGGCCAAATGGAAAGCCTTCCGCTACGTCGGGCGGCAGTGAAAAAATATAAATTATAAAATAATACATTTTTCGGAGCTTTAAGCAACTTCACAACAAAAATGTGTTAAAAAATCCATAATCATATCACGCATCCCCATTTATATCTATGATTTTCCAGATGTGGCGGCTTCCGTAGTGTCATTTGTGGCTGTAAAGTGCTCGCTTCAACGAGCAGATCCGTGAGACGCGAGCAGAGCAAAAACGAACGTGTTTGTAATATCTCAAGGTTTATTCTGTCTATGGTAAGGGAGAAATCGTACTTACCATAGAAATGGTCTATTCGCGATACTTATATGTCATCTAGGTGTAATTTTTGTTCATTTTGACAGCAATTTTTCAAAGGTGGAGTCAATTATAATATTACATAATGTTTTGGGGAGAGTTCTATCATTCAAATTAAGATTCTATCGAGACCCTTTGCATAACAAATTTTATCCAAATTTAATAAAATGGATTTATTAATTTAATTCTGGCATAATTCAAATGTGTTTTACTATTTGCGATTCGTCGCAATACAAAATTAATTACTTTTAAAAATGGAATAATATGTAATTTTTTTTATACAGTTGTAAAAATTATAATATTCTTACATTCAGTATGCAACACAAACATTACAAATTAATTTAATTATATTGTATATTAATTACCGTTAAATATAAAAGAAAATAAACGCATGCAAAATGATACTATATATTGTATAGTTAACCTAGGATGCAGTACTAATGGCGAATAATGAACAAGAACTACAGAGGCTAGTGAGTAGAATGCACGATGTATGCAAGGAAAGCGACCTCATGATGAATGTCAACAAGTCGAAAGTGATGGTATTCGAGAAGGAGGAAAGCGAGACACCGCGCTAAATACTTGGAGGTAATGAATGTTTGGAACAAGTAGATGAGTTTGTGTATTTGGGAAGTATGTTTGATAGAAACGGAAAGGCTGAGAATGATATCGAAAAGAGGGTGACTGCAGGGAATAAAGTTAACGGCGCTTTGAATGGAATTATATCTAACGGGAATTTGTCGCGGTGCACAATAGATCTCCTGATACCGACGCTGATGTATAGAAGTGAGGTCTGGAGCTGGCAGAAAAGGAACGAAAATAAACTGAATGCAGTGGAAATGAGATCACTTAGGCGTATATATGGCAAATCAATTTATGACAGAGTAAAGAATGAAGAAATAAGGAAAGAATGTAAAGCTGATGTTAATATAGTGAGTAAGATTAAGAAAGAATCACTTAGGTGGTTTAGTCATAAGGAACGGATAAATGAGGAGAGAATGGTAAGAAAGATATATGACGCAAGTGTTGATGGCACCAGAAATAGAGGACGTCCGCGGAAGACTTGGCACGACCAGGTAAACCAGTTAATGGAGGATGGTTCTGTTAGAAGCCTCAACAATCGGCGAGCTTGTATGAGAAGATGTATGAATGTGGATGAGGCGAGAATTGTGTGTCAGGACAGAAGAGTGTGACGCTCTATCCTCTCTGCCTACCCCCGCGGAGAAACGGCGTGACGGTAAGTAAGTGAGCAAGTAAGTAACCTAGGAAAAGTAACAAGACCAGTTGCTTCCTTCACATTTGCTGGCAGTTTATTCAACTATTTGAAACCTTCACAGTATAAACTGTTTTGTGTTCTTGTCAGATTTGTTTGTGGAAGTCTAAAATCCCGCCGACTTCTCGCAGGATAAGTGTGGACCTCTAAATTATATTTTTATTCATTTATGATGGCAATAATCAATTTTTAATTATGTATATCAATACTAGAACATCCATGATAATATTACGTATCCCCATTTATTTTCATCTATTTCTATGACTTTTTGGACGTCTTGCAACACTTGGGTGTTATTTTCATTATGGCTATATAATGCTTGATTGAACCGGTCAGGTTTGTGAGACGCCAGCGGGACAAAAAAATAATGTGTTTTTTTAAGTAAGGTTAAGATAAGTAAAATGTTTTCTTTTTTATATATTCAATAACAATACGTGAATATATATCCGCGAAATTGTGCGGTGCGCTCCCGACCAGTGACTCATTGCGACTGGCAAAACAACAAATCACGCGCGTCGAACAATACCCCACCCATTTACTTCATCCTGATGGTTTACGAGCAATTACCATTTAATCTTGAAAATTTTCCGCTGGACACCCTTTATTTTTCAAAAATGTTTTTAAGTGGATACATATATTTCAAAGTTAATACGTAAAAATATAATTTGTACAATTCCAGGGGTAGCAATACAGAATACTATATAATATCGGTTATCGCCGATTGCTTCTCTGTCAGTGCAAAAAAGCGGACAGCTGATCATCTAATGCAATATCATAAGAATGCACCAGTTACTTAGTGGCTACAATAGCCGCCCGCAGGGCCTAGCAGCAAGCAGTCGGCGAAAGTTGCTCTGTTTAGAATTTTCTTCTTCTTCACTTAATTTCCCAAAAATAGATGTATCGATTGTAAAGATGAGAGAATATAAGTTCAAATTTGATTGCTATAGCGAAATGGTGAACGCGCTTCTCCGGATACCGGTTCGAATTCAGATAGCAACTAAATATTTTTTTGATTAAGAGATTTTTTCTAGAAGTACCTTTATAATTTTTCTAGTTAATTAATTTAATTTGTATTTAGTTAATTTTTTTCCTTGTACGCCCCTGGATGCTTTTATAATAGAATCTAATTGATTAATTAACCTTTATTTATTTTTATACACTTCTTATTTGTTTACTGTGTATCTACGACAATTTGTATTGTAATTTAATACATCGTGTTAATTATAATGAATTTATATAATATATAGAAATATTTGCATTTAACTTATATAATCGTAAATGATACAGGAGAAAAGCACTGCCTACCTTGGTGCGGACTTTGATCGAGTGAGGTGTGTAAGAATCAGTTGAAATGCACCCGTAACGAAATATAATATAATGGCGGATTCAGTTTAAAATATAATAGATGAAAGAAATTATGGTTTTTAAACAAAAGCCTTTTTTATTCTGTAAAAATATTTATTTTGATATTCAATGATTTTATAATTCATTAATTTCTGATGGTCTTTGTTATGCGTAGATCCTAAAAAATAAACTATGTACGCAAAATTTGATTAGGTTATTGGAATTAAAATTTAAACGTTGACAATATAATATGCATTAATGTAAAAAACGTCTTGCTTACACAAAAATTTAGATTTCTTTCAGAATTTTTAGTAATGCACAGCTTTTTTGCTTGTATGCAGTGCACGCCCCTGGGTAGGATTAATGTATTTTATTTTATATCCATCATTACATAATGTTCTCGATAATTCATATCTACAGCGTGTTTTTTGCTAGGTCATGAACTGCACGTTGGACATTCCTCTAGTTCCGCAGCTGTCTCTACACCTGTTGCAACACCCTTTATTAACGGCGCTGCCCGCCGGGGGCGGAGGGGTAGCGACGAAGGGAGGTGGTACAAGGTTTATTTATTCATTAATTCGGTGTAACAGGTAGTCATAATGTGACAGGGTGGTTAGAATCATACTATTTAAAAAAAAAAATATTTTAATATATTTATCTTCATAATATTTATCTGGCAAGACTTTTTTGAAATTAAAATGATTTTGTAGGTTTTTACCAAGTCCATCCATCTGCCTCTCACATACACTCTTCCATCTTGCTCTTGTCCCTTTAGAATGCATTGTCTAATTGTCATACAATGCCGTCCTTTTTAAAAAGCCGATAGCTTTCTGCTAGTTTGATTATATTTCAAAATAATTAATATACCGGATACCTCCTCAATGCATTTACAAATAGACTTACATATCTTTGTACGTTCAATGAGATCTCCACCCTCATTTCACAACAAGTTTGAAAACATCTATTTCCTCTATATTTTCTTCTACAACGGGATTTGATCTATTAACGCTGACTTGAATATATTCTTCACGACTAGGCTCAGTGTAAAAGCGAAATTTTATTATGCATGGTTAATAGTCATTCGAAAGCCAAAGATTAACGCGTGTGACGTATTAGAACCTATACCGTACTGTAAGTGGTACCAAAGTGATCAAAATGAAAATATTGAGAAAATGAATTTGCGTTAGTTCGTGTTTATATATTTGATGGTCTGTGGTTATTCCTCTAAATAAATAATAATAATGAAATATGAAACCACGATGTGAATGACACATTAATTAATCTTACATAAGCACTACTTCCCTGAAGTAAATATAAATAAATAAAATAATAAACATATTACAAAACCACCCCGTACCCTAGGTTCCATTGACTCCATAAAGATTGTTTGATACACACATTATAAAAAGTCGACCCTTGATAGGAGCGTGCCAGGCAGGGGTTACCGAACTACCCACCTGTTCGCATTTCTTCCACCAACGGATTCTTTCTTCCGTTAACTCTTAGTTCCTGCACTTGCCGGCTACTTCCTCTCTGTCTTGCCGATACCCTCCGAGACCGGCGATCCCCAAACTGTGAACCATCTGCCTGCGCGCTCATTAAAAGTTTAAGTCTATTTTAGAAGATTTTAGTGGAAGCTTTGAACGACAAGTATTTTTTAAACAACTTATTTTTAAAACAAATTAAAGGAATCAATTTAAAAGTTATACAGAAAAACTGTTTGTATGCCACCGGGATGCAAACCTAGAAATATTCTTATCCGGGGAAATATTATGTCGATAGATAGATTTGTTCTGTATATATGTAAAATGAAAATAAGCTTTGGTCAATACTTCCATATGTTTCTGGCCCCCAAAGCCTATAACATTTTGCCGAGCAGTATGAGAAACAATTCTCGATAGACAAACTCAAACACCATCTCAGGAGCTGGTTATTGGGTGTTGGCATAAAGGAAACTGAGCAAAGATTCATGGAAATGATCACATGAACAGAACATCATTTCTTTACATTCACTTTTCTGTTTTGCATAGTGTTTCAATCATGGGATAGCGAGAGTATTTTACTTATTTATTATGTTATTAGAATTATTTATAACCCTGTTTTCTTCATTCCTAATAATATTAATAATGGTTTACATATTTGCATGATAGACTCTGTCTAGACTGTCTCCTTTAGTGCAGACTTCGGTATAGTTAAGGAGACAGTAAACATCTATTACATTATGAAGCTTGTTCGTCTTTTTTGTATATTTATAAGAATGTTTATAATGTATAATATGTACGTATATTAATATATATATATATCAGCTAGTTTCGTGCATTCTAGAAATGAATCACGAACCGCATCTCACAGTCGGCTGGCTGATCTATTATCTTGAACATTTCAACCACTCACTACAATATGGGCATACTATATGAATGTCTATCGTTGCGTGTGGTGAGTCAACAAATAAAGGAATTCCATTCAGTATTATTATAAACATTATCCATATAATTTATATTTCCGTCTATGACCGTTGGTGATGATGATGGCTACATTGATTACCTGTATTAATGAACCAGTTTTACGTAAACGTATCAAATTGAACATCTCCACGTTAAAAGAGCGCGCGAGCCGCACGTTTGGAAGCCTGCGCGGAGACAATTTACTTCCCCCCCGGCGGCAAGTGTTTCGTTACGTTTCGTTATCGAACGGAATCGGCATTTAAAAATAGAATAACGACTTTTCAAATTAGCCCGGGAAACGACCGTTAGAACGGGTGGCACTTCATTTCACTTGCTAATCCAACAATTTCGTTTTATTCCGACATTAAACAATGATTACATTATTTATTCGATAGTGAACACATTCATGTAAAAACTGTTTCTTCATTCGACTTAGTAATAGTCCTCGCCATAAAACATAATACTACAATATATTAATTATATATTTATGTTATATTTTTGGTTCTATCTACTCATATTTTAAGTCTTATTTTCTCCCAATACCGACACCGATCCGGTTCATAGGATTTTAGAAAATATTTTCTATTCCAACTTTATTACAAATATATCTTAGATCATAATTTTTTTAAATATAGATATGTAGATTGATTAATGGGTGAGAATGGTGAACGTTACATTGTGTAAAGTGATCACTTAAACCAGCCGAAGGCAGGTCGTAAGCCCTGTACCAATACTTTTATATTTTCCCATTAAAATATAATAAATGAGATGTTAATTATTTGTTTAATAACAGTGCCTTTGTAGGTGAAAATCCAGTAATTGTGTGTCTTGGACATATTTTATCAAAGATTCTACATGTTCTTAGCTCCGAAACTGTACAATACACTCAGTATCAACTGGAAATTGTTCGACTCCAATAAGATTACACAAATATGGACCCAACATATGATCCAATCGGGTAGAGATCAATCAGAAGCATGGCTATCCAACATTCTGACATAATCATTATACAGTGCCTACACTAATTCTACAACACTCCCATTTTATTTTCTTTTATTCTATACATATTTATTTATTTATCTCTATTTTTATTCCTGTCGAATCTTAAATAACAGCACGAAAAAAACTGGCCACTTTAACACATACTTCAGTCTAGCAAAGCAGCCAAGACAATGCTGTATATGTTGTGTTTTATCAGTACTCATATGACAACCGAGTCAACCATCGCAAAATGCAGTGAGTAAAAAATTTTATATTTTGAGTTTAAAAAACAGACGAACTTCACATGTATAAAATCTGTCAAAACTAGTTTAATTATTTAATTAGATTACGATCTCCTATAGTGAGAATGTGCCGAGCTTACAACGATTTGTTCACCGACATTGATATATTTTCTACTTCATTACCAATATTTAATATATGCAGTAGAGATTCCAACTATTCGACATTATTAACTACTCGAAACTAAAAATATTCGAATAGTTTTTAAAGTATGATAAGAGTATAAAATTAATTTTGAATATTTAAAATAAATCGTATTATACGTAAGTTCATCAAAATTTATAAAAAAAGAGCTAATTTACCATCATCTGTTTATTTATTGTAGTTTTAAAAATAACAACACACGTTTGGTATTTTAAATTTGTTCTTAATTTTGTTTTAACGTCGCTGCAGTTGAAAATACCCGCTCAGTAGCGGTTGACGTTGGCTTAACTATTAAAAGTGTATTAAAAAGTAAGTTTAACGTTTCTGTCCTTTTTTTGAAATTGTCCAAATATCTAAATTCTTTTTTACGATTATTTGAACAAACATTTGTAGTTTCTACGAGGGATTATTCGAGGAGTGTTTCTTAATTCAGTCTACAATTCGACCATCGATGAACTCTTTGAACAAGCAACTCTTCCACGTCCGAATTGAATCCTGACAATTGTATGATATTACATACTTTGAAAATAAGCTTGATAATACTCTGCGCCAAAGATACTGCATCTTTTATGGTTGCATATTTTTAATTATATCATAATTTGCAAAATGAGCAGGAATACTATTCGAATAGCTGCACAAATATTCGAGTATCGAAAGTAGTAGAAAAAGATCGAATATATTCGAATGTTCTGGATGGAATCTCTAATATGCAGCATCAGTTGATACATTCGACCAAACACCGCAATAATCATCTAAATCAATCTATCTAAGATGGAAAAAAAGATGTCACTTTGTGGATCAACCATATATATGTACAAAATAAAAATACATGTATATGTTGCAGTACTGTAATATAAATGTACACTTTTTATCAAAAATACATTTCGAGTCTAGATCAGTGACAGGCATCGTTTTCACAAATTAGTATTGGCACCGGAACTGAAATCGCTATTGTGCATCGTTAATATTATTTTAGATTTTCATTAGAAATTACTATTAGCAATCGCCGTCGTACTAGATGGTACTTATAATATAATGGGCTATTTTAAAGTGAAGTCGGTATTTATGGGATAATTTTTATATCTTAATAAATTGAAATAATATAATTGCAGAATACAACACGCGCTTTTAACAAGACTTTATAGTTGTAAAACATTTTTATGACGAGCTTCCAAGATATCGAGACGTATAGAAGAAAGAAAAGCGAGCACGGTAAGATGCGTGAATGTGAAAGATGTAAGAACGTCATGACATAACAATGTGGCGTTGCATCCTCTCTGCCCACCGGAAAAAAGAAAACAATTGAAGGGAAAATAAATTAATAATAAATATTAAATTTAGGTCATTTTATTCAGGTCAAATGAATAACCGAAACAGACAATCGTAACAAACTAGCAATCATAAGGGTGATCATTATGTTCCAGGCCGATTTTGTTTGGCTGCCATTTTAGTTTAGCAAATATTTATTAGTTCGCATTTATTAATCGTAAAGAATATTTACTTACAATTTATTATGGAGTATCTAACGCTTCAACAACGTTCATTAATACCAATTTTTAATGTTAAAAGTTTTCCACTGCATTTATAATGTTCAGAACTTCGTTGTGATACAATTTTATTGTAGCAACGATCGTCCCAGTGACCCGCACCCGGCAGTCCGTGACGGCGTTCGATCCTCGGATCCCCGGGTTCACACGTTACCCAAGCGAGCAGACTCTCGCTTTCGCGGGTCAACACTGTCATTGCACCGCAACCGGGCGCCATCTTCACCGGCACGTGAACGCGCGGAGGCGATTCTTGGCTTGGATTAGTGACGCAATATCGGAAAAATTTCAATGCACTAGAAGACTCCGAAACTGTCCTCCGTTAAAAAAGCTAACCATAAATCTTCTAAATAAGCAGTGGCGTAACTAAACCAAAGCCCAAAAGGTCTACGTTTAATAAATAAAAAAATAGGGATGCGTACACGAAATACGTGTCACATCACTATTACTATTTTAAAACGGTGTTCTTATGTATTAACTATGATTTATTCTTCACCATTCCACTCAAAGACATCCTTGAAAAAACTGAGATCATGTTTGCATAAATAATTATTGAACAAACGTAAACATTATGAACATGTATTTGACAGTGCGACGTGAGATGACGGATGGTCAGTCGTAAAAACTCGTACGATTTCGCAAATGTATGTTTTTTCTTACTCGTAATAAAGACAGTGTACACTTCATTTCAAATTGAATATATATTTACGTACTGTTATTGAATATATAAAAGAGAAAATATTGAAGTAATCTTAACCTAGAAATGTTAAAAACACGTTCCAATAGCGACGACGAAGCGCAATCATATATACATTTTGATAGTATGCAGATGACGTCATAAATTAATTTCTTTTCGCGTACATAACACAATATGTAAATATATAAACAAATAAAGCATCTATATTTTTATTTATTATCTTTGTTTTATTAACCACTTAATTGAGTTTAAATACATCTACCGGTTTCGAAAAATACAATTTTCTTCTTCAGGATGTCATAACTAACTAAAACATATACTATTGTTTCTTTACCAGAATCTATTAAAAAAAAAAAAAAGTAATTGTTACTCAATACAAATTTACTCGAATAATTTTTTTAAGAAAATATTTTAGAATGCGACTCGTAGTTAAATTTAGTTGGTTGTTTATAATATTTAGATAAATTTTACACGCATTTTTAAATCATCTGTTATACAACTGTTATGGCACGCATGGCTGCAAGAAGGATTTTATGCTCGACGAAAAAGAACCCCCTACCAGAGTGCGGTCCGTGAAGGCCGCAGTCACACCGGACGGTTGCCTGATCAACGGGACCCGTACCATGGTGCCTCGGAGGCGAGAACCCCTCGTGTGGAACCCCGAGCTGCAGGGTCGGCGAGCTGGACGACCAAGCGAGACACGAAATACCACTATGTTTGTACGAAAACGCACGCTTGTAAAGACTGCGGTAAAAAAAAAAATTTTTTTTTCGACAGAATCAACAACATTTAGGGCCGGTTAGTAAAAATGTAAAAAGTTTGCGAAAATGGATTGTTCGTTTGTTTATGTTAAAAAATACAATGGTTATCTAATTTTACTCTCAAATATCGAATGAGAGAAACCGAAACACGTGGTTAAATATGGCGCAACCTTCACAGCTGTTTCAAAAGTCATCTGACATATTGATACTTTGAAAGTTGCAGTATACTATAATTAATCATTTAATATCCTATTAAGTAGAGCACATTCTTATTGTAAAGTTGTAATTATTCAGAACATTTTTAATACTAATTAAATGTATCGGGATCCCGGTAAAAATTGATTTCATATGTATATCTTTCTAATTAATACATTGAATTTGTATTTAATATCTCGGTTCGATGGTGATCTCGTTATTTAAAATACATTAGCACATAATCAGAAAAAAAATCGCTAGCAAAGTGACAGATTATTTGTCTTGTCACATTGAAAGGCGATATTTCTTATCTATGCTTTGACAGTAGTCAATTTGACGTATTAACAACCCGCTAACGTTTTGACCGTTACAACGGGCAATGGTAAAAAGTTACTATGGTAAAAATATACTACTGATCACACAGTTTAGAGTAAGACAGTTTAGTCAGAGATTTTTAAATCATTTCATTACGCAGCTGAAAACAAAACAAACATTCAGTACGGGAACGTTGATATTTTTACAATCTCAGTGATTTGGCAAGGCCGAGGCTAAGGTGTTGAAGCATATAATCTGAGACAATGGAAGCGCAAGAGAAAAGACAGCCAGCAGAATGAATGCTTCGATCATCTTCATACCTCCTGCACGTCAGTACAGACATATAGTGGCCTCAATCAGATGAGACACACTTCTTCAAGTTGTATCCAGGATAATCTCCCTTTAACTTTAGACTTTAACACAATGTGACCGAAAAATTGAACTAATCTACTTTTTAAAATGGGATATTTAATGTTGTTTCTTGGATCATCTTCATAATGCCTTTACGATAACGATATTGGTCGAAATGGACTTGAGAATAAATGTAAAAAAGAGATGTGAGCGATATAGTATATCTATATAAAATTATCAATAGCATGTTGGACTGCCCCGAGTTGACACAAATGGTTTCGTATAAAGTACTAATTCAAACGAGACAGCATCAAGTGTTCTCTGTAGGTACACATAGAAATAATTATGCTGTTAACTCGCCAATATCGCGGATGCATCGGCTTGGTAACGGTTGAATTTCGTTGACATTTTTCGTTGCAGGAGCATACATACTTCAGTTGAAGAAATATTTGTATGTAAATTATACTTATTGTTATATTGAAATGTCAATTTATTTTTATGTAAAAGCTCACAAGGGCGTTGATGGAAATAAATAATTTAGGCTGTCTAGATTTGTTCACTTCTTCATCGTCTTCTTGTGCCATATTCGTTCAATGGACGTTGGCTATCACCACATTGTTCACTGCGGCCCGGTGCAGCTCTACAGTAGACTGGCCAAACTAACGCCTCAGGTTCTTCAGCCATGGTGTTCTACTCCTTCCGGCAATATTTTCCTGCATTATGAGGGGCAAGATCTCGTACTTCTCTGGATGTCTTATTACATATTTAAGTTTTCGGATTTTTATTGTTTTAATTTGGTACTTTTTTTTCTTTGTTCGTCTTCATTTGCAACTCTATCCATCCAGCTGATTTTGAGCATTCTTCTGTAGATCCACATCATCAAATGCTTCAAGTCGCTTTATCATTTCTTCGATATGTGTCCATGCTTCCATTCTATACAATAAAAACGTGTTCACTACAGAAAGGTTTTTTAATCGATTTTATGTTGAATTTGGCTAGATTAGGAAATCATATAATGTCAAGCACTCTTAAAAGATTGATCTAGGATTGCCATTTGGATTTGATGATTTTTAAAAATTACCTCCTGATTTTAAATGTAAATACAAGAGTCTGGCGAAGAAGCTAAAGCGACGTGATATTTAGATTAATTATCATCTTCAGCTAACAGCTGTATTGTGGTCTTGTCTTAACCTCTGCTCCTCGGAGACTACTCTGCTGTGACCTATTACAACATGATTACACGCTTCTCCAAATTAATAGTCAACAAAACAAAGATCATTCGTCTATGTAATTAATCCGTGGATGACTACACCTGGAGGACGGTGAGTTAATTAGATTTTAAACAAAATAAATAAAATATTGTTTTCATTTAAACGTCATCATGAAATACAGATTTGATGGAACAATTTAATATGAAGCGTAGTTACTTTGAAAAAAATATATTGCTTTATAAATTGAGTTAAAACATTGTTTCAATTCACTATATTTTATTGTGTTAAACGTTAGAACGTTTTCGGGAACATTTTCGCATTATCAGCAATATAATTCAACTAAAATTGAAAACACTTAAAGACAGCAATATATGGCGTGTTTGGAGGTAAAATGGATAAGAGAGCGGTATTTGAATATGTATTATGTTTTAATTGTTATTTTTATTATGAAATATTTCTAAATTTTCTAGAATATCTAACTTTCGTCCTTTGGCGCAACTATATATAAGTTGTAAATGACAATTATCAAATGAATGGCTCTCCATTCTTGCGTGCTCAGCCATTTCGGAGTTTAGACTGAAGTTTTTTTATAGCTTTCTTATGTTCAGATGTCTTATGTTAAATATAATATTTAACATATATAGGGTGTGGGTGTCATGCTGGGGGTTGCTGGGATGGGCGATGCCGGGAAGAGCAGTTGCTAGAGTGACCTAACGGAGCATTCTACTGGCTCTCCCTCGCACCTCTTGCGACGTGGACAGGGTGAATTTCTGCCGGGCTGTGATCGAGTTATGCGACTGCAACACATAAATGTGACGTCTACCCTCCCCTTTTGGGGGTGTACGATTTCTATAGCTTCTCTCCGGCTGCCTTCTGAATTGAATTTGATAACGAGTCTCACGTCAAATTGTACAGGTGTGGCTCTGGTACGATGATACCGGAGCCAACCTGTGATGGTATTATGATGATAATGTTAATAATGACTGAATGTAATAAAATAATAAAATATGTAATATTGACGAATCGAAACGAGAGTAAAAAATTCTCAAAACTATTCGGGATAGGGTGCAAATAAATAAAAATAAAAAATAAATAAAAATATTATATTTATAAATTCGTTTTTAAACCTACTTCCAATCCCTTCAACGCTTATATGCTTAGAGAAGTCAATTAAAGAGCATCAAAGCCATTATCATTCAGCGACGACTTCCAGATGGCTGTGTTAAATAACCTAACCTAACTTAATATAATTGAAACCATCGTATGATAACTTATTAATTACTCTACTTAATATTCTATTACTTTGTGTGCAGTTGTACTGGTCACCAATGTAATAATAGCATTGCAATCTTACCGGAGCGAGGGCGAAATCGGTATTAATGACGCACGTACATACTTATTAATTATATTTAATATAAATACGTTACAGAATCAGTTTGTCTTTAGTTTGTTTGAATCTATAAAGATTATTTGGTACACACGTTATAAAGACATGACCTTTAGACAGATATTTCGCTTAGAAAATGCCGAATTAATCAAACTGTACTTGTCCAATACAACGACCACAATCTGATGAATTAGATTGTCATGTGATTATCATCCTTTTCAAATATCGTTGTTGACATAATCGCACCCCGAGGACAACATTGTACTATAGATACAGTGTACCGCGGAGGAGATACTGTCATAACTGCAAATACATCGCTGAAGAAATTTTCATAAAATCATAAACTTGAGGTAGGGTCCGAGTACTCCTAACGCGAGTGTTGTGCGGATTAGCGGAAAAAAGTTGTTAGATGTGAAGGGTTAAATCTTAATAGTAAGTCTTTAAAACGAATAGAAAATACATTGGACTTAAATCACTCCATACATATTAATTCTTTTGATATAGGATATGTTGATCTTTCGACCTTTCAGAATAACAATGTTCCATCTGACACTGACACTGTTTTGAGATACAGAGGTCAAAAGTATTGATTGAATCTCAACATACATTCATGTATAATTTGTTTTGAGTATGCAAATGTGATCAGTTTTAAGGTATTAACTTATTTTCAGTATTATCAAAGACCACTGTGAGATGAGGGAAATTAAAATAAATAAAAACATTGTAAATTAACAATAATGAACTTTCAGCTCTTGCTATTTCCTTTAATATCCGTTAAATAGAGTTGGTGTGCATGAAAGAAATAAAGAATAATGCATTTGGAACCCTTTTCACGCAATAACTCAAATTAGCCCAAAATATTAGTTGGAACCTTGTTATTCTAGGGGGTCGCTGTGTCATTAACCTATTAACTTTTTAATTTGAAATATCTCGTATTTTATAATAGACTATTTTTTATGTTTTACTTTATTATTTAACACAGGCTACGAGTGCTCATATTATACCCTTTATTTTTTAAATTAAATTATACAAAATAATAAATCTTTTTTATTGTCGAATGTTAAATTAAGCAAAGTACACAGTTACATAAGAAACATATTGTATTGAACAATACTCACAAATGTGAAAATCAAACACTTGTTTTTTTATTTTACTCGTTTAATTTACTTGGGACGCGTTTCGCCTTGTAAGGGCATTATTAATCTAACAATTTAACTCAATAACTTGTATATATAACTATAATGGAGGACAGCTATACAATTTTATTTGCATGCGATGAAAAGAGACAACAGGATTTCCATACATTTTGAATGCTTATAATTATTATTTAGTCACTGTTCAGTTTCAACACTAATGTGATTTTAATGTCATGGGTGATTTGTAGAAAAGGACAGCTATATAATTTTACAATCTAAGAAGACAATAGTGCAAGAGATACATTTTTGGTTTAAACAATATTACTAGTAAATTTATTATTTCTAAATAATTTGTAACAGTTTTATTTTTAGGCTGCGAAAGCTATGCAAAAACGGTATCAGAATATCGGACTTTGCCAAGATGTCTTATCTCAACTAGATCGTCTGTGGCAGAGTCTGCGAGAGACGTGAAATTACTGCGCACGGCTCGCAGCCACCCTGTTGCATGATGATATATAGAGAGTGCTCTGATACAAGAGCATTTCTGGAACCTTCTATGAAGGTTACTCCGTTATTCTTCATGAAATGATAATAAATCAAAAAACTGAAAAAAAAGACTTCACAGTCTTGGGAATGAATTAATATTTTAAATATGAGTTAAATATATTAATTAGAAAGATATACATATAAAATAATGGAACGATTACATGTATTAATATCAAAAAAGGTAACATATGGGTTCGAACATTTGTCGCTAAAAATATTGTCGCTGTAGCATAGTTGTATAACGCACCTTCCCCGGTTAGGAATGAGATCCAGGTTCGAATCCCGGTGGCGCAACAACAATATTTTTCGATAAAATTGATTTTATATGTACATCTTTCTAATTAATATATTTAATTCACATTTAAAATATCACAAACTGTCTGTTCTGAATAATTACAACTTCACAATAAGAATGTGTTCTCCTAATAATTGATATTTTATTTACATAGGCAAGTATAATGTTGTTGATGCAACATTGAAAAAAGAGTATATTTAAATACAGGGTATAAAATACCCAGTGTATAATATTTTAGGGGTGGATGAACCAAACGAAACAAATCCTTTGTTCCTTGGAACGAATTTATTTGTGCAATAAAATAATAAAAATTTAGCAAGGTTAGGTTAGCTTAAGGTAGATATTTTTTATTGAACAAAGATATATTTTAATACAAGTTAAATGCATTAATTAGAAAGATATACATACAGATAAACTCAATTTATAGAAAAAATATTTTAGCCGCCACCGGAAATTAAACCAGGATCTCTTCCTATCCAGGGAAGTGCGATAACCAATTTTTTCGATAAATTGAGTTTATATTTCTAATTGATGCATTTAATTTGTATTAAAATATCACAGAACTGTGTTCTGAAAAAATACAACTTCACAAATAATTATGTGCGCTCTTTAAAATAAAAATATATTTTACGTATCATAGATGTCTCATAGAGACGCAGCTATAGTTTTTATATAGGCAGTATGGAAGTCATGGTTATTACAGGGCTTACGACCTGTCCTCTGCTGGCTTGAGTGATCACTTTACACAATTGTAAC
This sequence comes from Eubasilissa splendida, assembly GCA_031772225.1. NCBI lineage: Eukaryota > Metazoa > Arthropoda > Insecta > Trichoptera > Phryganeidae > Eubasilissa > Eubasilissa splendida. The sequence goes on from CM062870.1 coordinate 6,082,152, forward strand.
ATTCACCAATTCTACCCATGCGCGACTGTCACACCTATCAAATTTTCGGAAATAGAAAAAAAAAAAAATTGGACATATTCAAAATATTGCGAATATAAAGATATATTTATTTAATGTTCATTTTTTATTATTGTAATGCACAAAAAAATCATTTTATGGAACAGTATTTATTTTAATGCACATATCTCTTAAAATAATTCCCAGTCAAATTGACCCATTATTTTTATATAACTATATCTTTGTTTAAATCATCTAACAAAAAGTAGTCCAGAACATACATAATAATATTTAATTTTAAATGTATTTTAATGAATTAATTTAGTATTATTGCAGAATTATGACAATGTCTCTTCTGGGTTAGATCGCGTCTTTTGTATATGATTTCCTTAAGGCTGACGTTTTGGCACACAAACTCATAAAACTTTTAACTTATTGAGGCAATGCCTTGATAATGCCACATATTCTAAATATACATTTTTTAAACAGAAAATAAATAAATATTAATTTATTTTGTAAGATATTTGAATACTGTAACATGTTGATTTAGCTGTACCGCAAGTATGTCTTTTGGTCCCGTTCTAGGACGGGTTTTAAACGCTAGTTACGATATATTAATTTAAAATTCGGTGCACTTCAAATATCAAAACCACCTTAATGATATATATAAGGTTTGTTTATAATATTCACTGAATGCGGATTTAAAAAAAATTAATCGATGATTTGTGAGATTGCGCGTCGATCGGGAGAGGCTTTTACCACTCCGTCGCCATTTAAGTGTCGGAACTACGGAACATTGCGGTCGCTAATCGGAAGACAGCATACTTTCCATAAAGCCATCATTACACGCCTCTTGCAAATAGGGCGACAAGGCGTCACGCTGAGTGTCCAGGACAAATTTTTATTTTTATTTATGTTCTTGTAATCTTTGTATCTGTAAATGCTATATCATTCTCTCTCTCTCTTAATTGATGTGCTCACGACTGAGCTTCGTGGTGTTTTCGTCTGCTTCTATAGAGTGAACTCTTGGCACTAGCGATGGTATACTGTTATGTGTATGTGATTTCAGTTCCGAAGAAGCTTCACTGGTCATATTTTTTATATTATATTATAACTAACTAACTAACTTACCATCACGTCGTTTCCCCGCGGGGGTAGGCAGAGAGGATAGAGCGCCACACTCTTCTGTCCTGACACACGGTTCCCGCCTCATCCACATTCATACATCTTCTCATACAAGCTCGCCGATTATTGAGGCTTTTAACAAGAATCAGGTATCTGGTTTACTTGGTCGTGCCAAATCTTCCGAGAACGTCATCTATTTCATATATTTTTCTTACCATTCTCTCCTCAATCATCCGTTCCATATGACTAACCCACCTTAGTGATCCTTTTTTTAATCTAACTCACTATACTAAGATCATATTTACATTCTTTCCTTATTTCTTCATTATTTACTATGTCATAAATGAATCTGCCACACACACGCCTAAGCGATCTCATTTCCACTGCATTCAGTCTTCTTTCGTTCCTCTTCTGCCAGCTACAGGCCTCACTTCCATACATCAATGTCGGTACCAGGACTCCATTGTGTACGGTTAGTTTTGCCTCGGTTGACATTATTATATTATTATAACGGTTATTATATATAATGCACCGATTGTTTCTCAAATAATAAATTAAATTAAATTTAAATTAAAATTGTGACAATAATTGGTAAGCATGATATAACTGTGGGCCTACTTTCTACTGCCAGTCGATAGTCAAATAATTACGAATGTCAACAACGATTAAACTATGTACAAGGCGCGATTTTTAAGTATAATACTTTAATTTTTACATTCTTCACACCGCTACACACCTTAAACTACTTCTCAACATAGTCGCCACAATTTTTAAGACACTTGTCATAACGGAGCACCAACGTCTGTACTCCGTCTTTGAGTTCATCATAGTCATCAGAACGTTTGCCACCAAGGAACAGCTTCAGATGAAGGAAATAACGAAAATCACTTGGAACAAAATCGGAAAAAAACAACTTAGCGATGAATATCAGTTGGTTTCATGTCGGCGGGCTGATCTATTGTCTTGAACATGTCAACCACTCACTACAAGATGAATAATCTAACGTTATATGTGGTAAATCAACAGATGAAGGAAACCATTGCGCAATGTCGCAACCGCAGCGTTATACCGAGAATATCCAAAGCGATATCAAATAAAAACCAATTTTAAGGAAATGGTGAAATGTTTGGAAGAATCGATATGTTTCTCGCAATAAAGCATTATAATTTTATAAAAGGTGTAATTATATATATACTATTACGAAGGAGAACACATTTTTGTTGTAAAGTTGCATTTTCAGAACAAAAATGTGCTCTCTTTAAAAATGTACAAGTTGTATTAAAGTTTATGTAAATTTAATAAAATGGATTAATTATTAAACTCTGTCGTCTCCTAGCGTAATTTACTCAAAGGTATTTATTTGAGATTCAACGCAATATAAAGTTGATTGCTTTTAAAAATTGAATAATAAATATATCAATTGTAAAAATATACAAATATAAATTCTAAATTTGTCATAATCGTGGAATGGACAATGCGTTTCCCCGGTTTGGAAGAGGTCCAGGTTTGAATTCCGGTAGCAACTAATATTTTCGATAAATAGATTTTTTCTGTATATCTTTCTAATTGATTAATTTAATTTGTATTATATATAATCATTTTAAATTCGTAATAATTGTGTTCCCGAAGCGAGGCGTCGAAAGATGGCCACAGCACCGCGTCAGCTTTCGATACGGACTGCACGTAGGCGATCCGCATCTCGGAATGCAATACCAACCATCTCACAGATCGCCGTGGAACATCAGCTCGTTTTGATGGAGATCAAGAAAGAGACATTTCATAATTGCTTCAACAACTGTTATGTCGAACTCTCGTCTCGTATGTCATTAAATATTATATTATATAAAATAAATTGTTAAAAAAATGGTTCTCGACTTGATACAGTAGTTCGCGAGGAACGTCGTCGGACAGAAACTTATTATTTTTCTTCTTCTTCTTCTTATCGAAAGTTAAGGATCAAGTTGTAGTATGCTAATTTATCCTGTGCAAGATATATAAGATCACATGCATTTTCGACACTGAGCCACCTTCTGAGGCCACGCAGCCAAGATATTTAATTAGAGAATTTTAATCACCTGATTAATCGACATAAATAATTTTATGGATAGAAAAACATAGTAATTAGTAATAGTAGTTCAAGCATAAACTTTATTATTATTCTATTCACAAATTATCAAAAAAAAAAAAAACTTAGTTATCAAAATATTTTTTTATTTTTCTTCGTAAAAATGAGTTTAATTTTTTTCATTGTATACTTCTACATATTTTTTATTAATATCGTTAATTTTTGAATATGTATTTCTTAATTCCAACTAATCAAAAATTTTTTTTTATGTAATGAATTATATATTTAAAAAAAATTATAAAGATTTGTTAAACCAGTGACCACCCTAAAATATAAAGTAAAAGAACACACTCTCATCAATTTTTTGTTTCATTGTTATATTTCATTTATAAAAAAATACCTAGATCTAATTTTTTTTAATGTTTATATCTCTGACATGGTTGATATTAGGCCCACGAGGCCTGATCATTTTCGACTCATATTTTTAATATGTATTTTCCCTTAAAATATTGTGCACTAGGGGTGCATATATTTTTAGGAAAAAACAATCAAAACAAATGAGATGAATCACTAAGGGCCGGTTGTGTAATCATTAGTAAATTTTGATTATAGTAATTTTTTACCATCGCTTGTGGTAAAAAAACGTTTGTGGGTTGTTCGTACGTTAAAATTACTATACTATCAAAGTTAATTCCGTCTAATAGTGTGGCATGGCGAATATTCATCAAATATCTGAGAATGACGTCAAATTTGACTTCATACTCAAATATTTGGTCAAAACTTACTACAGTCAAAGCATAGATAAGGAATCTCACCTCACAGTGTGGCAAGATGAATAATCATAAAATCATGCTCAATTTTTATGCTTCATCTATGGCTTTATTCGCCCCTGCGTTCGAAATCTGGCGAAATTTTTTCGATCTATGTGCTAATGCATATTAAACAACGAGATCATCATCGGACAAAGTCACATCACTAAAATAGCGGGATATTGAATGGTCCATTGTCGTATACTGTGACTTTCGATGTATCTTTTGAAACACCTGTGAAGAGTCCGTCATTATTAATCAACGATTTTTGGATTTTAGCATCTTTCTTACTTTAGTAACTTTTTTTTACCATAGTAAAAAAATTAACATTGATCCCACAACCGGCCCAAAGTTAACTGTGTAATTTGACGTGAGTCAACTTTGTATTTGAGACATGTGAGACAATTCGGTTGCAATTTAAATAAATTAATAAATTCACACCCGTAAATTTGTCCCACGAGGAAGAGGCAGATAAGAGCCTACCGCCAACGGCCATTTGTCGACCGGCCACGAAGGTTGCACACCTGTTGAGTGCCTTGCGAGCGCGTGCGCGCGCACCTGTTGCGGCGCGCCGCTCACTTCACTCCTGTCCGCAGCCGCCGGGCAATCCGTCCCAGATGAACGGGGTGCAATGCCTTCGCTCGAGGGTGAGGACTTTACCTCTCCCCACCCCCCTCTCTTTCTCTCTATCTATTTGCTCGTGAGTATCGTGGTACAGCAGGAATCTGTCTTCATCACGTGGTAATCTAATTTTTTTTTTAGGTTTTCGTTTTCAGGACCTATGCTTTTATTTGTGCTCTGGGGGAGAAAATAAGAAAAACATTACTATACCGGTATAAGACCTGGATTCTACATATTATTAAATAAGATTGTGGAGGTCCTGCTCGCGCCTCACAGACCTGGCTGTCAAACCAGACACTTTACACCCATTCCTCGCCGCCTAGCACCGCCCGAAAATCTAGACAATAATACATTGCGACTCAACCGCTGAAGCGATCACTTATCCCCTGGCCACCAGTGAGCTTCGCTAGTCACGCACTTTAACTTGCAATTTAACTTTCAAAGAGGGCCTATGTTGACTATGCGGAGGTCTATCGTCTCTACTCTCATCGTCACAGCCCGGCGTGGCTGAACGCACCTAGCAAATCAGTCAGTTGCTTTCTGATATCAAATTAAATTATTATTGAACATATATGAAGTAGGTATCTTCCACCTATATTACATATGAAAAATTCAATAAAATTTTTTCATATCCAGTCAAGTGACAAAGTTCCATATAAGATTATATAATTATTTTATTCGAAAAATGGGTGCGTACGGCTTTCACGTTACTAAAAGTGTAATCGGCGAGAATTATTTTAAAGTTGACGATGGGGGTTGAAGGTTGGTCCGTCGAAATGGGGAGAGGGCAAGGCCGTTTACAACCTGTCGCAACAGCTGTTTTACACACACATGCACATGGACACACGTACATACGTCCGAGTATGTACTTTCTGTTTTTATGACATTAGCGAGGAACGAGGGACACAAAAAAACGGTTTTTAATTTTATACCTCAATGCTGTATAAAGTGTAATTGATTTTAAATTCTAAAATGTTGATCTATTTTGAAAATCCAAAATTTGGCATGCCTTGATAGATATTCAGAACATCCGAATAATAACTTTTATCTGTATTTGTAGTGTAAAAAATTAGCAATATTATCTTTTTAAAAATTTCTATTATATTTTCAGCATTGACACGTTACATATAAATTTAAATCATATTTCAAAGGAAATTATTTGTTTATTTATTCATAATATAGTGCATACATATGTAAATATATATATGCTTTAATATAAATAAGATCAAATTATTCCGATTTACTAAAACTTGCACATATTTGCTTAGTTTCATTTTGAATCTATGTATAATAGTTTCTCCTCCTTTCTTATATCTTCTGGCATTTCATTATACATCAACGATTTCTGAGATTTAATCTTCTTCCTGAATGGCAATCTCATGTTGATTAGCATCTATTTTTCTTATAAATTCTGCCGATATTTTTTAAATGAGTAAAATTGAAACCGTACTGTGATGTAATGTATCAGTCTCCATCCAAATTTGTGCAGAGACACACTATTTATTATTATTTATTATTTAAGATTATAAAAACTACCATCCAATGTTGCGAATTTTCTCATTTTTAATTTTTATTACGTTGTCAATAAAATTATGATTTCTTTAGCACCATACAGTGTTGTCGCAAAGGCAATTTGTGATATTACAATTCAGAATTTATTATTGATTAAACTGTTGATATTTTTTCCCAACCCTAACATGAATCGTGATATAAATACATATTTTTTTTAACGCAGTCGGGCAACACCGAACAAAAGAATCGTTTCAATATTAAGCTAATTTATTTGACACTCGATGACTGATTTGATCCTTTTACACAAGTGGCCTAATTTATCCGTCCATCCTCCGCTACGGCCGCCCCCGTTCGGCCAATCGGTTGTAACGGTCGCTCTCCGGACAAATCGCTTTATCAATGGAAATCATTGATTGGTTTGCGTATCCGTTTGAATTTGGAACGATCGAACTCTGTTGCGTTCGAAATTCAAACAGAATGATTTAAATGTTTCACAATGATAATAATACAATAGTCACACAGACGAGGAGCCGAAGTGTAAATGACGTAAAAATACAGAATTTTTAAAATTGTTTTTTTTTTTTTTTAAATTAGTGAAAAAATAAAATCAAAATTAATAATGATTTATTTATGACAGTTTGTACGTGTAATTGTATTCTTTTGCGAGGGATGTATTGCATGTGTTAGAATTAATGAGTCATTCACATACGGAATACATTTTTTTATGGTTGAGAAACTGTGAAATAATAATAATAAAAGTTAAAAAATATTAACTAAGTAGATTTAAAACTATCGCATAAATAAACATAGAAATGCAGTTATTTGCGATAAATTTTACTAGGATACCTGCTGAATAAACATGCAAGATTATCCAATGAGTATGATATCAATGATATTTTATTTATTTGAAAGATCATTCCACGCCATTTACAATGAAATATAATTTCATTCAAATGTGCACCGCGACTACGTTTGATACGATGCATTCTTCGGTTCTAATTTTCAGCCACTCTTTCACATAAATCTGGTGCAATTTCACACGAGCCGTGTTGTTTTTTAATTGTTCAATCGTTGTTGCTGGTCTGTCACTAGCTGGATCTTTTGCAGGGGGGGTTGGCCTTGATCTTTACCCAAAACATGCCATGTTGTGCCATACGAAAGCCTAAATGTAGTGAATCGACAACTTTAGATTTCATTTACAACGACAATATTTTCACAAACAACAATTTCTTCGTCTTACCGGTGTCCTCACATCATGTAAAAAATAATCGTCGAACATAAAATTCACAAAGTGCACGTCAGGTTTGCCGAGTCGATAGAGGCCACACACCTCTGTCCTGACACACAATTCTCGCCTCATCCGCATTCATACATCTTCTCATACAAGCTCGCCGATTGATGAGGCGTCTGACAGAACCATCCTGCATTATCTGGTTTACCTGGTCGTACCAAGTTTTCCGCGGACGTCCTCTATTTCTGGTGCCATCAACACTTGCGTTATATATCGTTCCATGTGACCAAACCACCTAAGTGATACTTTCTTAATTTTATTCACTATACCAACATCTGCTTCACATATTTTCCTTAATTCTTCACTCTTTACTCTGTCATACACTCAGATTGTATTCAGTCTAATTTCGTTCCTCTTCTGCCAGCTCCCGGCTGTACGTACCAGGACTCCATTGTGAAACGCTAGTTTTGCCCCCATTAGCTATAATTCCATTCAAAGCGCCGTTCACTTTATTCTCTGCAGTAACCCTCCTTTCGATATCATTCTCAGCCTTTCCGTTTCTATCAAACATACTTTCCGCTGATTTTGATAATAAGTTTTAATGAAACATAAAATGGCAGACAATACTGCATAAAAATAACAATTGACATTTGTCAAAATTTTAATAAACATGGCTATTATTATAATTTTAAATTCTATCACATTTATTGGGTAACCTAATATTATAAATATGTTGAAAAAATTTGGACCTCCGTCATATAACTTTGAAGCTTCACCCGTAAAAATATTGCTCTGAATCCAAACGATCATTTTTCAAATAGCTGGCTGTCAAAATTAAATTTCGTAATACAATAGGCAATTATTATTTTATCATCAACGGCGCGCGGCAACATGTCGCCGGGGCATCTCTCCATTTTTTTTGTTCTAATTTAAACATTTTACGTACTTCCGTTTTGGATTTAACATGTTCGTATATTGCACAAGAGAAGGAAAATATTTATTATTTTTTTAATAAATATTTGTATGAAAAATTGAGTCAAATCAACATTAGCGCGGACATCATACAAAAGGTGGAGATAGAATGAGACTGCCATCCAGTAAGAATCTCAGAAATCAAGCGATGAAGATATTTATGAAATGCTAGAAGAAAGAAGGAGAAATGGTATGAATTCAAAATTTAATTAAGTAGACATGTTCAAAATAAAAATACAAAATATTGATATTGTTAGAGCATATCGCACACCTAGATCAAAACTAAGATAACTCAAAAAGTCATTTTTTTAGTAGACAAAAAAATAAAAATATTTTTCTCTATTTTTTGTAACTAAAATTATGAACCTAATTATGACAGAGACAGTATTAACTCAAAAAATTTATTGTTTTGTGTTGTCTTAGTTTTGATCTAGGTGTGCGATATATTAATTAACATATAAGTATATATGTACATGCTGAGCGATGACGTCATTTCAGCTAGTCATTATAATCCTTAATTATATTATCACACAAATAATTGGATTAACATAAACGAAAACATTATTTTGCAATTAGCGCCATATGTGTACCAGTAGAAACTTCAATTGCTCGGTTCTAAAAACTCAAGAACTCTCACCGCTGTACTCATGGCGCTCTTTTTTATTCACCGCATTGTGCTACATTACTCAGTTCTGTCTTTAAGAAGTCATATAAATGGTTATTTACTGAATTGAAAATTCCTTTCGGTTGATCCGTTTTGTATGGAGTCGTTACGCTATTAACAGAATAACATTAGAAAGGGCCACAACTGCGTATAAATTATTGAAGTGTCTACTTCCTCTTTTACTAATTTGCAAATTTTACTATCTTACTATTTTTAACCTGTTGATTTCATGATCGTTCTTTAAGTTTAGTGCATGGATTGGTTTTTGATTTGAGAAAAACAAAAAGTAATTAGCAGAACTATTTCCTGCGTTAACCTTTAATAAAAATAATTTCAAACAATAAATTAATCATGTTCAGTCATAGAAAGTTTTCTTAAAAACGTCCATACATTTTTAATATGGACAAAAAAGTATTATTTCACGAAAAAACTTCAACTTTAAAAACACTATTAATAGTTCTCTAAAATTATAAATAAATACATGGTAGGTTCGTGTAAACGACGGATTTATTTTGTCCAAAGACGTTGGTTAAACGAAAGTACATATATTGTATTACACATGATTGTATCATTGGTAACAGCATAACCTAAATCAATACCTACTGCACACCACCGCGTACATAGTACGATGTTGTACAGCCTGCATTTATTGTATGTATACGATAATATCGACGTGTTTCACATTATTGGCCGAGTGTGTTGAATCGCAAGGATTCAAAATCAGATTGCCAGCCGATCAATTAAAAAAATATTGCCAAAACATAAATCACTATTTTAAATATGAATTGAATGTATCAATTAGAAAGATATACATATAAAATCAATTTTATCGAAAAATATTGTTGTTGCGGCACCGGGATTCGAACCTGGATCTCTTTCCTAACCGGGGAAGGTGCATTATCCAACTATGCTACAGCGACAATATTTTTAGCGACAATTTTCGAACCTATATGTTACCTTTTTGATATTGATTCATTTAATCGTTCCATTATTTGGCGCAATCCCGGTAATCCCGGTGGCGCAACAACAATATTTTTCTATAAAATTAATTTTATATGTATATCTTTCTAATTAATATATTTAATTCATATTAAAAATATCACAGACCGTCTGTTCTGAATAATTACAACTTCACAATAAGAATGTGTTCTCCTAATAAATCACTATATTTAGCGGATCGCGAAAATGTCGTTAGGCTGCCACGCAATTGTGTTTTGTGGTACATTACGAATTTAAATACATTTCAATATCAAGGTTTTACGGAAATACTGATCAGTATTATAATTATATCATTATAATTATAAATAAATAAATAAAGGTACTGTATTTTTTTCTTCCATAAAAAGTCGTTTGATAAATACCTTTTATAATAAGCAATAATTGTCTCATTACCATGTATATTAATAAAATAAGAGAAAGACACAGTTGGCGGATATTGAATCAATTATGCACATTCTGATCGCATTCGCCGTACAATTTTGAACGAAAGTTTCAATAGTAATGTGCCTTTGTCGCGATGGTTTTGATACGTTAGCACATTCCAAGCGCACGCCACGCAGAGGACAGCATGCAGCGAGCGATGCGAATGTTTATGATGCAACGCGCATAGGAATTTTTAGAATTTTTTGCGCTATTTGTGTACGTTAGATACAGGTTGTTCAGCAAAAATGTCTAACATTGTACTTAAATAAATTAAATAACTAATTTTTTTAATGTTTGGTTGAAATTTGTCACCTCACCTCACTCGTACGTTCCATGTGCCTATATTACAATCCATTTATGACAGTAAAAAAAAGAGAAATTTTTTAGGTGGTTAGGTCATATGGAACGGACGAATGAGTAGAGAATGGTAAGAAAAATATATGACGCAAGTGTTGATGGCACTAGAAATAGAGGACTTCCGCGAAAGACTTGACACGACCAGGTAAAACATTTGGTCCTGTTAGAAGATGTATAAATGTGGATGTCAAGACAGAATAGTTTGGCGCTCTATCCTCTCTGACTACCTTTGCTGGGAAACGAGATGATTTTTATTAAATTGAAAAATAGAGGTGCGTACACGAAATACGTGTTACATCAATATACCTAGTATTTTCAAACTAAGCTATGTCATGCTTGTGCTATGAAAATAGGACTATGATATAAATAGATTTTAAAGTACCTTAAATAGTAGACATATACAAAAAAAACAATAATTCAAATTTTCAAAATTAAAAAATCAATTAAATTTTAGAAGCGAATTCCGATCTACAAGATATAGAGATCAAATTGATATCCCAAAACTAAGATATACCGCAACTCAAAATCAATATATTTATCAAGGTATCAAATTTTTTAACAATCTCCCCATCACAATTAGAAAAATTACGGACTATCATAAATTTGTAACTGAAGTTAAAAAAATATGTACACAGACTAACTGAAACATAAATTAACTCGAATATACTCCTTCTCTATACACGAGTCTTACTTTCATAGAGAAGAAACAAATGTTAAAAAAAAATATATATATATATCCATTGATTATTGAAATTGTATTATATTTTTAATATTAATAAAAAAAAATTTAAAAAATATATTTTGTGTATAACCGTTTTGAATTGCAATAATAATCCATGAATTACACCTACTGTTCCGTATTTGGGCGCCTTTAATATCGGCCGCGAATAATTTTATTATCACATATCCGCGTCCAAATTACTACCCTTGATAGAACAGCTGGAGGGGGGAGGGTCCAACCTTCCCCGGGACCGGTTTAGAAGTTAGGGCTCCCTCGCCGGTCCCACACATCAAAGCTAATAAAAATACGCGACTTCAATTCAAATTGCATTTATACAATTACAAAACGAAAAAGGAGGAGAAATTAGTTATAGAAAAAGTTATTAGCAATTAAGATTTAAAATTTAGACCCTCCAGCGTTCCGTAAGTGCTGTCTTTATTCATAAAAAATCATATAATATAAATCCATAGAACATAGTTTTATATACAGATGGAAAATTATTTTAAGGCAAACACTCGGGGATCCATTCATCAAAAACACTCCCAAAAGAGGGACAGTGGACGAGACACAAAATGGATCGAGTCACACTTACACGGACAGACTGACGGAGTTGCAAAACACGAGGCATGGAGAGTGAGAGGCAGGCGCGTAGGTGGAGTCCCACCCACGCAGGCCGACCTGACTATCCACCTAAGGAGCTCCAACGAGTCACTCATACCCGAGTTAATTCCTTATATAAAACAAGATTCGTCCCATTACTAATTAAGTCCTACTGCTTGCCCTCGGTGTGAATTGTAAGCCTGACGCCACCAGCTGTCACTTGATCAATATTGTTTGATTGATATCGACATCGCGATACCATTCGCGGTGTGGATGATTAGCTCCAGTGCACCGGCATTGTTATATGTGACCATAGTGTTTATTGTTTGTGTGTGCCGTGTTCAGGAGCGGAGGTCGGTGACTATCCTCGTGCAAGCTGTGTGTGATTTCGGCGGCGCCACCAGAGATTACGGAGGCGTCATGCTTTGGGTAAGGTGAGAAGTTCTTTTAAATTCCGATCCCCAAGATCGCTAGTACTTCGAAAATTTTTTTTCCCTCACGAACCTCTTCCTACATCCGTCTCCCGATATCCTTCCCCACATTGCGGTTATTCTAACTTACAACCGGAATTATCGTAATCTATTCCACGGAAAGTGCGACCTGGAGATCGCACATCTACCGAAGATCTTGATCTCTGATTCGATTGTTAAAGGGGGGAGGGGTAAGGGTTGAGCCCTCTTGTCTCCGACATATGAGGTAACAACAATGACGTGAGATTTTTTTTGGGGTACCCAATTGCGGAAAACATAATGAAATTGTTTTATTTTAACTTTGTGTATAATTGTATAAAGTAGTAGCAAAAATGGGTAAAGTATATATAAAAAAAATATTTTGTTATTTCTTTTTTTGTTTGTTTTTGTATTTTTTACATTTTTTTATTGTTAGTGAAGTCTTTTAATCTTTTTATAAATTATGTTCAATAGGGTCAAGAACAGGATAAAGAAGTGAAATGGGACGAAGATGATGGGGATCGGATGAGGGATCATATAGGCCGAGCGAGTTTGTGGAAGAGTTTAGGATGGAAATTAATTTAGAATAAGATCTTGATCAGTGACATCTATTACATAATGCGAAAAGATGCCATTGTAGCGAATTTTTGAAGAAAGTGTAACGTTTCTCATTATTAATGCCACGTATTAATAAATCAATCCATTATTTTAGATACTTATTTTACCTTTTGGGTTGTCCAGCATCGTGAGAAAATTCTTCAAATGACAATATATAATACATATGTAATAAATAATACATATGTAAAGAAATATCTTTCAATACAACATTGTCAGGAAATATAAAATAGTACCATAATTCTGTCGTCAATCCCTCGACACCTCCTCTAGTCTTGACCTACAGTGAATAAATTTCACAATAAGTTACGAAACTTCTAACCAAACTGTTTATTTGAAATGTTCAGAGTGATAAAGATTCAAGTTCGAAACGAGGATCTTTTTTTATTTTTATTAAAATATTTATTATATTTATCTACAAATGCGCTGGTGGTGTACACTGTGTACAGGTAGCACGCCAGAAAGAAAAAAAAAACAGCAAGTAAAACCACGACCGTCCATATAATCTGTCGCCGGATCGCGTCGCACGGCAGGACGGCAGCTCGTCAGTGGCTCTTTGGATAAGAAACGAAGCTGACACGTGTCACGCGCGTTAGGTATTTAAACCATTTTAAGAATGTTTGATTGGGAATTTATTAGCATTAAATAATTAAATAATTTTTAATTACTGTGGTAGTAAACATTCACTTTTTAAATTATCAATAACATATGGTTACATGGAAATATTCCAAAATTCATTCATTAACAAATCATCATTGTGAGTAGCTCACAGTGTACAGCACAGACTAGTAAATGAATAGACATGAAATAAAGTGTACTTAAAGAAGATGGTTTTGGAACATAAGTTGCGGAACGAGGTGCTTTCTACACACATTCTTTGTGGAAACATTTACGCAACAGTAAAAGTATTTACTCTTCGAAAATAAAATCATTGTATATATTTTCAAATACTAATTTAATGTATTACACAGACTTTTCGTTCCAATCGAGTTATATATTTAAAAAAAGTCGCAGAGCTATTTAAACAATAAAACAAAATACTTTGTTTAAACCACTATTTATTAATTATTAAATTTAAGAAATAAGAAAAAGTGTTAATAGCAAGCTAAATATTATAAATAACTAAATCCTCTTAAATTTTCACCTTTTAAATTTGTTTTCATATTAGTTTCTACTGATTTATAGTTTTTGTTTTTATCTATGCTTGTATTTTTAATTTCAGTATACATTGTTTCTTAAAGATTATACCATAGGTATCCGAAACATGTTGAATAATTAATAAATAGTGGTTCATTTTGATTTATAATTTATATAAAATGAGGCCAAAAAGTAATTTTGCTAATATTGAGACAGAGATATTTGATTGCGTGAGTGGTACCAAAATAATCACGTAGGTGACATCAAATTGAAAATATTGTAACAAGGGATTCGCGTTTGGGCATGTCTACAAACATTAAAACATTTCAAATTTCTACACAAAATCTAAACGGATTGTTTCAAAAGTATCATTGATTACAATAAGGGATTAATACATGTTGTGTGCTTGTAACCTTGTTACAAAATATTTTACGGGTTCGGTACCTAATAAGGTCTATTATTTCCTCCAAAATACATTATCATATTCTACATACATACATTATCTTCGTTTTTCTTAATAAATCTTAATAAATGATGGCGCAAAGTAATACATATTAGAAACTGTCAGTAGGTATAGATTTAGGTTATGCTGTTACCAATGATATTATACAATCATATATAATATATGTTCTTTAGTTTAACCAACGTCTTTGGACTAAATAAATCCGTCGTTTATACGACCCTACCATGTATTTATTTATAATTTTAGAGTATTGTTAATAGTGTTTTTAATGTTTATGTTTTAACGAAAAATATTACTTTCATACCCATATAAAAAATATATGGACGTTTTTAAGAACACTTTCTATGACAACATGATTCATTAATTGTTTGAAAATACTTCATGTAATAACTAAAGGAAATAAATATTTGTATTAAAAGTTAGCGCAGAAAATAGCTCTGCCAATTGCTTTTTGTTTTTCTCAAATCAAAAATCGATCCATGCACCAAATTTAAAGAACAATCATGAAATCAACAGGTTGAAAACAGTAAGATAGTAAAATTCGCGAATTAGTAAAAGAGGAAGTAGACACTTCAATGATTTGCACGCAGTTGTGACCCTTTCTAATGTTATTCTGTTAATAAACAGCATTGTTAACGACTCCATACTAAACGGATCAAAATTAATAGCCATTTATATGACTTATATATAGCACGATGCGGCGAATAAAAAAAGAGCGCCATGAGTATAGCGGTGAGTTTTTAGAACTAAGCAATTAAAGTCTCTACTGGTACGCAGATGGCGCTTATTATAAAATAATATTTTCGTTTATCCATCGTTAATTCAATTGTTTTCCATAATTTTTAGTAATGCACAGCTTTAGCCCCTGGTAGTTAGGTACCGATTTGATCTGAGAATATTGTTTTTTCTTAATTTCGCAAGGGGCTCGCTGGATCCCTCCAGCCCACCCCTGTCCGAGTAACCCCAGAACTTGTGGTTGCAGTATTAAAGTCTTTAACCACCTGACAGCCCACGGCCGTGAAGGACAGACTTCCTCGCAAATGGCAGACGTGGTCGCGAGACCCCAAACAATTTAAAACGGCTCGTGACACGTGACACGACGTGGACCCCATCTCCCCTGAGCCCCTTTATTAGAAATCAACCGTAGACCGTTTTTTGATACAGAATCGTGATTTTCTTGACAAGCAAAAGTACAAGTTGTGTTTTTGTCTCGTTTTTTACATCGATTTTTGGGTCGAGAAAGAGCGAAACACGAACAACAATGCATAGAAATCGGTCAGCCCACGGCTACCGCTTATACACATTATAATATTTTAGATCAATTCGGTACTAAAATACTATTTTTAAAATAATACAAGGTGTTCCAAAAATTTTTTCATAATAAAAATTCTTTAATAAAAAAAAATATGTTTTCTCAGGGAAATTATTTCTTAAAATTTATATTTTCTATATGTGTTCTCTTTCAAACGGGAGGCAAAATTTCCGAGAACTGCTCGGCGCGTATTCTCCGCGATTGCTGTCGGATATTTTCTTTTAATTGGTCCAGAGAGGGAGGATTGTTACCGTACATACCTTTGATTTAAGATAGCCCCGTAGGAAAAAATCCATCGGTGTCAAGTCGAGGATCTGTTATCTCGTCGTGATATTAATTTTCCAGGGAAAATTTCACGAACATTCTCCATAGCAACTGAATTCCCAAGGACGCGGCTGGCGATCGGTACACGCCCCGCCCCTCTCCCGCTCGTTGCGTTGGTAAAATGAAGAAGACTTTTGGGACATACTGTATTACGCGTTTTTGTAACTTGTCGATATTTTGCGCATGTATCAATTATATTAAACCAATTAATGAATGATTCCCTCACAATGATTTAAACGAAATGCGTTCTTCGAATTAATATTACTAGTCACATACATAACGTAAACACATACATTTAAAATTGCCATCTACCACAGACCACCAAATAAATAAACATAAACTAATGCAAATTCCTTGTCTCAAAATATTTTCATTTTGGTAGCACCCACGTGATTACTTTGATGCCACTCGCGGAATCAAAGAGCTCCGCGATTTAAAAAAAAAATATGACTCGATTGGAACGAAAATTTAAAAATTCAAAAATACGTCACAAAGATTTAATTTTCGAAGAGTAAATACTTTTACCGTTGCATAAACGTGTCTTAATCTATCGTATTTATGATTCCACTAAGAATGTGTGTAGAATATTCCTCGCCCCGCAAATAATGTTCCAAACCCTTTCTCCTATATATATGGTACACTTCATATCATGTCTATTCATTTACTAGCCTGTGGCATCTAACATTAAAAAATATATAAAACAATCGCGGCCCACAAAACGTCAGTGACTTCGGACAATCTTTCACAAATTAAATAATGATTTTTCAGTCTTATTACGTTTTTACGGTCTTATTAATTACGAATGCGAATGGTCAGATGCAATTTGTTCTCAATATTATTTTATGGAATGCAAGCATGGACACTTACCGAAAAAATGATGAGGCGACTTGAACAAGGGCGTGCGGTGCACACAAGTAAAAAAGCTGTGCATTACTAAAAATTATTGAAAACAAATATAAATTAAATAATTGGATTAACAATTAAAATTAAGACCTTCTAGCATCCTTTAAGCGCTGTCTTTGTTCATAAAAAATCATATAATATAAATTCATAGAACATAGTTTTTCATACAGATGGAAAATTAAGGTGCAGTACTTCAAGGCAGACACTCAGGGATTCATTCATCGAAAACACTCTCAATAGAGGGACATTGGACGAGACACAAAATGAATTGAGTCACACTTACACGGACAGACTAACGGAGTTACAAAACACGAGGCATGGAGAGTGAGGGGTAGGTGAGTAGGTGGAGTCCCACCCACGCAGGCCGATCTAAGGAGCGCCAAAGAGTCACCCATACTCGAATTATTTCCTTATATAAAACAAGATTCGTCGCATTACTAATATAGGACCCTGTAGAAAACATAGATATCCAGCTGCTTGAACCTACATAACTCTTTAGAATATGCGCAAAATTAAGGCACACCCGCTTTCGTGCACCCTTGATCTCCTCACTCTAAAACTTAGCAGATTATTTTCCCTGATTCCATTTCGCACCAAAATGTATATCGGTAAAATTACCGGGGCTGTTATTTCAGTCGTTTCAATATAAAGCGGGTGGATTGTTCGCCCACTCTGCCAGCACAAGCTTCGCGTCTGCATACATCACTGCAGGCGAGGCTGCGGGGCGGTCCATCGTCGCCGCTGACGCATTCCTTGACATTGCACTGCCCGGGCAGCGGAGATTAAACGGCATTAGAACCAGACCGCACTAAACGATCTGTCATTGCGGTCGGCTGTTCCTGTATGTGTTTGCGCGGGTATAATCGAAAATGTGGTGACCACGATGCGCCATTAATTACACAGCAATCCAGATATATCAGGTCCCTGCAATTAGGGTACAACACTGAAACTAAGCCAAAGAAATTACAATCACTATTTAAACCGTTTAAACAACTGTTAATTGATAAATCAACATGTTTCGATACCTATGGTATCGATACCAATGTATACTAAAATTAAAAATGCAAGCATATATAAAAAACAAAACTATATATAATATATAGTTACCACTGGGATTCAAATCGAAAACATTCTTATCCCGAGAAATTGAGCTATCAATTACACTATGTTATGTAGGATGTAACAGACCCAGTACACAATATTTTACTGACTAAAATACAAGTCAAAATTCGGCACTGTTACGAAAAATATTATTGTTTGAAATTTTTACAAAATCATGTTAATCTAGAAGTCTACGAAATAAATAAATATTTGCGTAATTGTTCAATTATTAATCTATATCTTTGCTTCAGACCCTATATCTAACAAAAAATAGTCTAGCCGCTTAAAATTTGATGACCTTTTTTGTATTCAATATATAATTTTGGAATGAATAAAATATTTCAATTAATCGAAATGATGGCATGATTACGATTTTTTTTAAATGCTTATATCTCTGACACGGTTGAGATTAGGCACATATCCCTTCGGCATTTTCGACTCATAAATTAGTCAGATATCCACCCATAATGTATAGTGGACTAGGTCTGTTATTTCAACCTTTATATGTGTTCCTTCTATTTAAATGAGACGTCTATCACTATTGTCTTTTTACTTGCTAGGATTTAAAAACTATTCTTATTTTATCATGAAAACTTTGACATAACATATATATTTTTTTATGAAATCACATTTTTATTGTGAACTAACAATTTTAGAATATTTGTTAATTAATACAGATGAATCACTCGGAAAGAAACACAAAAAAAAATCAATTTATTGAAGTTATTTCAAACATCGTTACACGTTTGAACAATTATAGTTTTGAGTTTTGCAGTTTTTCTCATCATTAGATGATAACCAAACAAAATACAGTTCGGTAACCTATGTTATTGAGATTATGTACAATGGGGGTGAATCATTTTGGAATTTTATATTATTAATTAGTAATTTAATTCACAATTAATATCATTCATATCCACAAACACGTCACCTATATTGTCTATATTCCTATTAACGACCGAAACATACCCTAATATGTTACCAAACATGAATTTAGTTTAGTTACCACTTGATGATTGGGAGGGGCTGTAATCGTGAAAAAATACATCAACGTATATATCGACCCCTCTTACGTCATTCTAGTATTTCGCATATATTTTATATTTTAAATATATTAATTAGAAAGATATACATATAAAATCAATTTTATCAAAAAATGTTGTTGAACCACCGGAATTCGAACCTGGACTCTTTCCAAGCCGGGGAAGGTGCATTATCCAACTATGCTACAGCGACAGTACTTCTGACGACAAATTTTCGAACCTATTTGTTACACTTTTCAAATTAATACTTTTACCGTTCCATTATTTGGAAACCATCTAGTTTGTTGTTACGGAATCTCAAATACCTTTGAGGAAACCGATAGCAGACGCCAGAAATATCAATTAATTTTGGACACATTGATACAACTTATATATTTTTAAGGAGAACACATTCTTATTGTGAAGTTGTAATTATTCAGAGCATATTTTAAATACTAATTAAATGTATTGATTAGAAAGATATACACATAAAATCAATTTTATAGAAAAAATATTGTCATTTCGCTACCGGGATTTGAACCTGGATCTCTTTGCAAACCGCGGAAGGTGCACTATCCAACTACGCTACAGCGACAGTATTTGATTATATTGATTACATATGTATATCTTTCTAGTTAATACATACAATACAATTAGTATTAAAAAATATCGCGGAACTATATTCTGAACAATTACAACATCACAATAAGAATGTGTTCGCCTTAATAATAATAATTATAATAAATAAAAATAATTAAATTAAAAATGTACCGCGCCGGTGGTCACCCGCACACGACAATCGACGTATCATGAGAAAGCGATTCAACAATAAAAATACCGGTAGCAACGAATAATAAGTAAATTATAACAAGAGTAAAAAAAAAGCGGCGAGCCCGGAGCACCTACCAGCTACCAACCTACGCGTGGAAAAAACCTGACAGTAGGTAGATAACTACTTTAGTTATAAAAAAAAAAAAATCAAGTACAACCACCGCATCATCGAGCCATTGACAGAAACCTATCAGTGAGGTGTAGGCAATACGGTGTATCCACTGCACCTTGTGGCTTCGACCAAAGGTATTTCGCACGAATGTATAATGTATACACTGTCACTTTTGCAATTTAAATCTGACCTGCGGTCTGCGCGCCCGGCATTGCTCGGAATTCAAATTGTTATTTATTTATTTATTCTTCACTAACTGACTGACTGACTGACTTGGCTGACCATCGCGCCGTTTCGCCTCGGGGGTAGGCAGAGAGAATAAAGCGCCACACTCTTCTGTACTGAAACACAATTCTCGCCGTATCTACATTAACACATCTTCACGTGAAATTGCTGAAATAACATGCGAAGTGTGCGAGAATTTTATGAAAAATATTTCTAAAAGAGAGTATACATTTGTATCGCTGCCGGAGGCAGCTATTTGGCCGATATCATACTTTATACATTACTTACTTACTTACTTACCATCGCGCCGTTTCACCGCGGGGGTAGGCAGAGAGGATAGAGCGCCGCACTCTTCTGTCCTGACACACAGTTCTCGCCTCATCCACATTCATACATCTTCCCATGCAGGGTCGCCGATTATTGAGGCTTCTAATAGGACCACCTGATCGTGGCGAGACCTCTGATGCTGTCAACACTTGCGTCATGTATATTTCTTACCATTTTCCGCTCATTCAACCGTTCCATATGGCCAAACAATCTAAGTGTTTACTTTCATTCCTCTTCTGCCAGCAGAGTCGGTACCAGGACTCCATTGAGTATCGCTAGTCTTGCTTCGATTGACAAGTTCCCATTAGATATTATTCCATTTAAAGCACGGTTCACTTTATTCCCTTCAACACAATTTTAAAATATGATAAAATATTCAATGATCAAATATTGAAGAAACTATTTATTAAGTCGAGTTCACATATTTCATCTGTCTCCAAGTGCATGTGGTCAATGGTTGAAATAATGGGATACCGTCGGGCGCCTAGATGATCCAATTCTAAACAAAAAAAACCCTATAAATGCTACCGTTATATATATGTACAATACTTTTTTTTTTGCATTCTCGTTATATCCGCGTGCTGCACGATATTTGATGTGCAAAATTCTATGCGAAAAATTGTGGATCGAAATAATATATAAAAAGTGGTAGGGTTGCGCACTAACTAGAAAATATGTACCAGGGCGCCACCATAGCCTCCACTTCACCACTGTACACCAGTATAGTAACAATTAATATTAATCTATTTACTATAACTTATCTTGCACATATTTATGTAATTTCTTCTTCTTTCTTATATCATCTGGTATTTCATTGAAAATCTTCATCACCGATTTTTGAGATACAGACTTCTTCCTGAATGAAGATCTCAGTCTATCACATATTTTTGTATAATATTTGTACTCGTGTTGATTTGCATCAATTTTTCTTAAAAATTCTTCTAATATTTGTTTAGTGATGATTTAAAAAATATTTTCTTATGATGCAGGGTGAATATTATATTACAGGTCGATGTTGTTTTTAAATAACTAGAAAATGAAACATAATTTTTTAATTAAATTTATATTTATCAATTACTTGGTTTATTACAATTATGTATATGTATAAAATATGTATGAAAGTGAGGCCTGGAGCTGGCAGAAAAGGAACGAAAGTAGACTGAATGCAGTGGAAATGAGATCACTTAGGCGTATTTGTGGCAAATCTATTTATGAAAGAGTAAATAATGAAGAAATAAAGAAAGAATGTAAAGCTGATGTTAGTATAGTGAGTAAGATTAAGAACGGATCACTTGGGTGGTTTGGTCATATTGAACGGATGAATGAGGAGAGAATGGTAAGAAAGATATATGGTAGATACGATATTGATGGCATCAGAAATAGAGGACGTCCGCGGAAGACTTGGCACGACCAGGTAAACCATATAATGGAGGATTGTTCTGTTAGAAGCCTCAACAATCGGCGAGCTTGTATGAGAAGATGTATGAATGTGGACGAGGCGAGAATTGTGTGTCAGGACAGAAAAGTGTGGCGCTCTATCCTCTCTGCCTATCTGCGGGGAAACGGCGTGATGGTAAGTAAGTAAGTAAGTAATGTATAAAGTATGATATCGGCCATAGCAAATGTATACTCTTTTAGACATATTTTAATCATAACATTCTCGCACAATTCGCATGTTATTTCAGCAATTTCATTCCGAAAATTGTTTTAGTACACCCACAGAAAATAGTTGAAGAACCTCACGTGATCGTGTAGGCCAGTCGATGTGGCCGGGAAAAAATTCTCGCAAAATTTAAAGCGTAGCTCTGGCCCCGTGTGTGAGGTGGCACCGTCCTGTTGAAATCACACGTACTGCGGGTCCAAACGACCCCGAGAAGTTTAATAACAATAATATGTATCAATGGAGGATAATTTTTGAGGAGGCCAATGTCTTCTAGGGGTTGTAGAGCCAATAGTGATGATGATGGCAACCCTTAAAATAATTACGTGCAAAATTCGTGTTAGAATGCAAAGGGAGAAACGAAAAAGGGAGAATATATTATTGATAGAACCGGTGTGAGTTTCATCATAATGTCAGTATCTAATTACTTGCATGTCTACCACCTAAGCCTTATCTCTTATATTTGTGTGTAGTTAGTTTAATACTTCACCTGTCGATGAGAGTTACAGTTCCTCTCGAAATTCGAGTAGTACTAATAAACTCAAGCAGAGTAATAACATTGTTTCATTTATATCCATCTAGAAAGATAGAAGTTCACGCGGGAGAAGGCAGAAAAGATCGATGCAGAATGCCCAGACTCGTGTTTGATGTTTCAGCGAGCGCGCAAACCACGAGAACAAATCATTTGCCGATATCTTTTAATTATTAAACAAAAATATATTAAAACCAGATCATTTAGTCTGTCGTGCATAATCTGCGACATAATAAACCAATCGTTTTTATGTCATTTTTATGAAACATTTTAAGCGGTTTTTTTTTATCGGTTTACCAATACTCGGACACCAAGGATTTCGCAAAAAAAATATATCAAGGTTGTGAATATAAATATTGTAAAAAATAAATATAGTATGCATTGCTCACTCGGATAAATGATTCATTTTAATATCAATAAAATGTGTTGTTTGGACTATAAAACAGAGAGACTGATGGAAAATTATTGCGTAATAATAATTACCTAACGATAATAAAATATTAATTGAGACACAATAATGGCTTATTTTTTATCTGCGACTCTTGTTAACTTAATAAACCAATACAAAAAATGATAAAAATCATTATAATACAATTTTGTTCGTTGTACAGTTGTACAGTGCATTGCCAAATAATTTTAGATTTATCGAAAGAAACACTTCTTTCTTATACATTTATTTTTATGTCAACTCTCGTGAAGGTTGATACAGGTCGATTTTTTACTCATGGCACTGTATAGTGAGCCACTGACAAATCTGTCGCTAGTATGTACATAGATGCGATCAAAAATATATCACACAGCTTAATATTCAATTAAAATACTAATTAAATGTATTAATTAGAAAGATATACGCATAAAATCAAATTTATCGAAAAATATTGTTGATGCTACCGGAATTCGAAGCTGGATCTATTTCCATACCGGAAAAGGTTCGTTATCCAACTATGCTACAGCAGACAGTACTTTTGACGACAAATTTTCGAACCCATATGTCACACTTTTCAAATTAATAAATTTAAATCGTAAATTTAAAGCAGCTGATAAAGCCAGTTGTTAGTTAGCTATTGGATAAAGGTAACAGTTATTAAATTATTAATATTAAATATAAACTATATATATGCATAAGGCTTACGACCAGTCTTCGGCTGGCTTAAGTGATCACTTTATATAAATATAATGAGAATCTAATTATTTTTTGGAATTATTTAAAGCAATATTCTTTATTTGTAAAATGTTTTTAACACATTATACTAGAATACGTCTGAAAAATCGATATTTTTCAATTTTGTATATTTTCTTATTTTGACCGGTATATTATTAGCAATATTTGAATATGTCTAAGAACACACAATTATTAAACAAATAATTTTTATTATTATATTGAATGATTCATTGTCGTATACTGCAACATGCAATTTTCAACTAAAGTTTTACGGTTTTTACTATACAATGCGGGGTGTTCCCGAAGACTGAAGATATTCGTTCGTTTTGCAATCCACGTTATGAAATATTTGAGTATATAACACAAATATGTCACATTAGAATTCTTAATTACAAACGGGCTTCGTGTATACTATGTCGTATTTACGATTTGATATTTTATTATCCAGGTGGCTGGCTCTGTGCGGTTGCAGGCTACAAGCCTCCATACGGTCTCACCTGCGAGCGGCCCAGCGGCTAGAGCGACGTTTCACCGAAGGAAGGATGTGGCATTATGTAATTAGGGGCAATATCGAACCACAAAACAGAAGGGGTTTGCGGTGTACAGTGGATCTAAGATCGAAGATAACTTGGAAACTGGTAAAGTCGTCGTTCGGCGAAGTGCTTTAAACGTGGCGTCAATAATCTCGAATAAAAGTATCAATAAATATATGCAGTGCCTAATTCCAAAATCAAAAGACTCAAAACGTACATTTTGAAGGCAAATGTGCAAAGTGTGCATTTTTACATCAACATTTTTTAAACAGACAATTCTGTGATGCAAATTTTGTTTTCTGTATATATCGTTCTGGCAGCCTTACTAGATTTTAGATCACGTGATCATCAACAAGCGTTGTGATTGGCTGATTTCTTTTTAGGGGGAATAGCAACTTATACTCAAAAATCATCAAAAATATATGTTATTGTTTTTTTTAACAGAATCTTTTTTTTAAAATTAATTAAAAAATAAATTTAGAATTTTTTAATTGTTACTAAAAATTAGTTATTGACATCCTGAAGAAGGAAATGATATTTTTCGAAACCGGTAGATGTATTTTAACTCAATAAGTGGTTAATAAATAAAAATATTGAATTTTAACCACAAAGTTAATTTTGCCAATTTTAAAAGTAATAACTTATACTCTGTCTGCTTTGGGGTATTTTGGAAGTAATCCTGATTTTGAACATGCAAATATCAATAGATTTAAGTGATTTTTGCGAGATTCTTTTTTTTTTACTCGACTTGACTTCCTAATTTTTCTTGATATTATTAATTTACCACAAGTTGAGTCCATTGACATACAGCAGGTAGTGACCCGGCGACGAGCGGTGCATGTGTAAGTATATTTAAAAAAAAATGTAAAGTTTCCACAGTTTATACGGTCAGCCATAAATATTTGCAATAAGAAGTAATTAGTTCAAAGATATCAACTACTAAAAAAAAAATTCTGAAGTAAATGGTTTTGTCGGTTAGTTTATAACATTAGGATAAATTTGTCATTTTTTGAAAAATTATTTTCATGGGATGAAATATTAGGGGACTTCAATGTTGTTTCTTAATTAATTGTTTATAAAAATGTTTTCTTTTTAATAATATAAAATTTACGCTCTCAATTCTCGAGTCCCGGAAATTGAAAAAAGCCTAGAATAGAATAGAATCCTTAGTCAAGACCCACCAGGGGTTTTAGAACCTATGGTGATGATGATAATTATTTAGGACCTCACCCAGATATAAATGTGTATTATTTAAATACGTTTTTATAAATACCAACCGTTCCAAATTTTGCTCAGAAGCACTCTAGGACCCTAATGAAAATCTAACCCATGCTGGACCAAATTTTACATAGATCGTTACTTATTAGGGCATACGCAGAACAAAGATGTACACACACAAGTTTCAGAGATTCGCCGTCTCGCACATCACGTCGCGTTTGTTGTTCGTCAAATTTCAGTTCATTGTTCATCAATGTTCCGTTCGTTAGTTGGGTGAATTTGAATCTGGAAATCATGGAAAAAATGTTTGTAATTTAATACATATTCTATTAGTCTAACTGTCTAGAATAAATTGTTAGCAACTTCTGTGACACACGTGACGTCTGTGGTTTTCATTCTATCAATCTCATCTTCAGATAAAAATCTCAACACGTATACATGATACTGAGATTTATCTCATCTAAATCTATGAGATTTATTTCACCGTATATTATTACATGGATACACACCATAGATAGAAACATTTCGATCTTTGTCCAATCTTGTGGCACCACCAACACGGTTAAGTCAAGCTCAAATAAAGGTTGTTTTTTTTTAGACGTTTGTCCAGCTTTTTCCAGCGACAGCTGACAGCTGATTTGTGTTCAGTTTGGTTTGCCATTTCACCATGAATAGATTTACGCCAGAACAACGCTTATAAATTGTGCAAATTTATTTCTAAAATCGTGGTTCACTTTGCGAAACTTGCCGTGCGCTACCGTTCATTTTACGGTCAACATAATCGTCCATCCGAGCAAGTGAGTAAATTACCATGGATCGTTTTCGCACCACGCATACACTAATTGATAATACACATCCGCAGAGACGTCGTAGCAGTTGCTGCAGTGGAGCGTAGTATTGGGGAGGACCCGAATGAGCCGATTCGCCATCGAGAGCGCTACAGATCCACGATTACTGACTTTTTCGTTTCCTAATTGAATGGCATTAATGTGGAAGAGCTGCGGTTTCATCAATTTATTGAAGGAAACATTCGTGAATTCATTCAAAATTTCGCGTAATGGACCTGTGAATTGGCCTCCAAGAACGTGTGATTTAACACCTTTGGATTCTTTTTTGCCTGTCCATTGCGGATCACAGGTTTTTTTTTACAATAATCTTGTCAATGGTAATTTTCAACTCCCGGTTAATTTGTGTCATCTTCTTTCCCTCAACTCACCACATTTAAGCTATATAATAGCAAATTTCTTGAATGTCAATGGTATTAATTTGTAACGCAATATTCCCTATTTTATAATATTGTTGTACTGCTTTCTATGAAATAATGTTTAAATTTGTTTAATGGCACAAATCACTCTTGAAGGGTGGATTGCCTATTTGAAAGAAGAAGAAGAACACCTTTGGATTATTTTCTGTGGCGATGCAAAAGTTGCTAGTCTACGCCAATAAACCACAGACGATAGATGTCTTGGAAGCCAATATTCGTCGCGTTATTGCTGATATACGGTCCCAGCTGCTCCAAAAAGTGGTCGAAAATTGGACTTCCAGATTGCACTTTATTCGAGCCAGCCACATATGTGCGAAATCATATTTAAACACTAATGGCATAAAATTATCTTTCCAATTAAGCCAACACCGTGGCCATTACCACGATTTCTATGCGTTTTATATATATTATACGAAAATGTTCAGAACCTTTTCATTCTGCATAACTTGAAAAAACTGGACGATAGACCACCAGCCAAATATCAACACCTAACCCAAATACGAACCCAAATCGATATTAAACAATACATACACAATAAACTACATTGGTGTGTTAGTATTGGTGCGAACCCGTTGTCGGTTGTGTAGGTATGTACATACATATACCGACCTACCCACAGATATTTCATTCACTAAAATCAAATGTAGAATATCACGTAGTTTAAGCATTATTGTTGTGAGATTTTTTTTACGAGCACCGTCGGTAATACAGGGACCCCAGAAAAATATTAAAAATCAAATATTGACGAACAGTTCGTTAATATCATAGACTATCATTGATGCAGACATGAACCA
Organism: Eubasilissa splendida; assembly: GCA_031772225.1. NCBI lineage: Eukaryota > Metazoa > Arthropoda > Insecta > Trichoptera > Phryganeidae > Eubasilissa > Eubasilissa splendida. Next base: position 6,110,232 of record CM062870.1, read on the forward strand.
ACGCAAATTCCTCGTTTAAATGACCACGTGATCGATCATTTTGGTGCCACTTACCCAATCAAATGGCTCCGCGACTTTTTTTAAATATATGACTCGATTGGAAAAAAAAATTTAAACGCTGACAACATAATATACGTCTTGTCTATACAAATATTTAATTTTCGAATAATAAATACTTTTACGGTTACATAAATGTGTCGTAATCCATCAGATTTATGTTACCACAAAGAATGTGTGCAGAATGCCCCTCATTCCGCAACTAATATTCTAAGCCCCCCTCCTATATGTACACTTTATTTCATGTCTATTAATTTACTGGTCTGTGGTTAATATCATACCTTTTTAATTTTGCTTTATAATAAGATACCCTTGTGCACTCTGGCTTTCGCAAGATGTGGCCAAGCCACCTTAATTGAGATCTTTCTATTAGGTTAACTTCCGCCCAAGTATACAGTGGCTTCTATTGTTGTTTGCGCACACAATGGGTTACCCAGATAAGGGTATTTTGTTTTCGTCACAGTTTGGTTAATTTAGTGTTGTGAACGTTACATTAAAAAAAAATTAAGAAGGAGGGACTCCGGGTTGAGGGTTGATGAAGTCAAGTAACATTAGTATATTTGCTTATTTTACTGTATTTAAATTTAAAAATATCTCCACTGTCAGCAGCAACACCGTGTATTTCAATTTTTTGTCAAATTAACATATTTATATAATTGAATTTGAATTTTCTATATCGCTAGTTTCACCGTAGCGTCCGCTAGGGACGTGCAAATCAAAAAAAATGTAATCACCACATATCATCTGTAACCTCACTGTCAAGTGCGCACAAGTCAAATGGAATCGTACATAAGTTTAGTTCAATTTCAGTTCAGAAATAATCTGCTCCTCTGTACAACTCTAGAAAGGTAAGTAATATTTGAGTAATTGTACAAAAATCATTTAAAACTAGTCGTGTCTCTCTCCTGTAAAACAGACAATTCTTAGATGATGATGAGACGCATTAGTTAATTTTCTTTTTTTAAATTTAAGTGAAATATCTAAAGGGTTTTTTTATATTAGAATTATTCATATTTTATATATGACATGTTTGATTATTCATTCAAATATATTGTAAATATGTTATTTATTAATAAAGTCATATATAAGGGCACATTTTGTTTTGGCAGCTGTGCGTATCGCCGCCTAGTAGCATTAAAAAATGTCAACCAGGCGGCGAATGAGTAGGACCGAGATAGGAGCCTTGAGCTTATTGCATGGGTCCACCTTCATTGTCCTGTTTAACTCTTCCAATTCTTTCGATTGATGTTTAGTACCTAAGAAATAACGATTAGCTTTGATATACTTGCAAAGTAGAATAATAATGCACTATGCCTTCCCTCCCCGGCCGCGCCGCGGACCCACTCGATTGCCGACCACGAGCCAGTACGGTTATCCATGTACGGTATAGTTTACAATATTATACCAATGTGAGACTTCGCGTTTACGCTGTGTCGGAACCTTTGACGAAATAGTGAGTAAAATATACAGTCCACACCTTTGGAGATGTCAGCAGAATCCGGATTGTGGTTAGTGCCGATTTCCTTCCTGTCCTGAAATTCCGGAATCTGCGCTTAAACAGTATTTAAATTTAATATATAAATAAATATTTATCGAATTAATTCGGGGCTTCCGGACCACCCGGTACCCTAGCAGGCCAGTAAACGTTACGAACAGTAGCCACAATAAAAAAACCGGATAAAAACGTTACCTATATTTTCAATTTGTTACGTCTGTGCCTGCTGCACAGATAAATATTGTTACAATTATTCGGTTTCAAAAAAATGGCCAAAGTGTCGTAGAATGTTTCAAAACCAGGATGCATTTGAACTGGAGTTAGCCATTATTATGGTGTGAGGTATAATTTTGATTTGATTTTCCATCGAGAATTCTGCTATCGAAAATATTTCACCTGCGAAGGAATGAACAAATCAAATGTATTAATTAGAAAGTTATACATGGATATTGTTGATTTGAATTATTAATACATTAGTTCTGTCGTCTTCTATCGGATTACTTAAAGGTATTTGAGATTCTGTAAAAATAAAAATAATGGAACGATAGATGTATGAATTTGAAAAGGGTAACGTGTACAATAAGTTCGAAAATTTGTCGTCAATGCACTATGTCGGTATAGCATAATCGGCTAATGCACATTTCCCGATTTGGAAGAGATCCAGGTTCGAATCCCGGTAGCAATAACAATATTTTTCGATGGAATTGAATTTTATATGTACATCTTTCTAATTAATACATTTAATTAGTATTTAAAATATCACAGACCTATGTTCTGAACAATTACTACTTCACAATAAGAATGTGTTCTACTTAATGATTTATTTTGAGAAGTCAGAAATTTCAACACCCAAAGATTTTATTGTATATTATTTTTTTACAATATCACGGTGCAGATTCAGATGTTTTGTAATAAACCGAGAACCTCCGATTCAACGTTTTCTCTAAAACGTGAGTGCTAGTACGCGCTAAGCAAAGTGAATTGAGCAAAATAAAAATCGTCGTGAACTCTAAAAAAATGTACACCTGTGCCTGCAACATCATCTCCACGCCATAAAAGTCACATGTTTTACAATGTTTTTCAAACCTAAAATTTGACATTCATAGGTATTTTATTTCTTGATCAGATCACAAATGATAGGCGTAGTGCGCTGATAATTTTTTAGGTGCGCACTAGGGAACGTTGCCCCGACGCCAGAAGCCTGCCAGACGCTAGACTACGTGGGTTACCTAAATAATGCCGTCGAAAAGAGCCATGATAAGAGTTATAAAGAGATCAGATCAAGTTTCAAATTTACGCATTTGCCAGAGAAATCTGCAAATCTTGTAGCGGAAAACAGTAAAAAATAAGGTCTTGGAATAGACGCCTGGTAAAATAAGTGTTCCTCAAATTCGGCAGAGCTGCGACATCGAAAGAGTGGCAGGCAACAGAAGGAAAAAGGCTGAAAAAGAAGAAGAAAAGCTAGTTCTGGGTTTTCTAATATATTTGAATCTATCCATTCAATCTATGTATAATCCGAAAAATAATATTCAAAATGTTTTTGTATATCACCGCCGTAAAATATATGACCGACTCCGAAAACGTCTCTGAACAGAAGCAGTTTCACTCTCATTCCTGTTTTAAATCTACATAAATGGAACGCACATATTCTAATAATACCAGGCCTACCCATCAAAGTATAAAACGCGTAAACACATAGCTTCTTCTTCTCCATCGTATGATTTATGCTGTGGTCCCCTGAAATATATGGAATTCAGTGCACAATACGCTGTGGCGTAATTACAAAAATTGGGCTCCAATGCAGAATAGAAAAAAGTATTGTATATAAGATATATTACGAATTTTATGCAATGAATAGTATGAAATAAATTAGCCTCCTGTCTCGTATTCACATATGCAATTTTAAAAATACTGGCTTCGCTTTAAGGCGATTTTTACTTTACGACAGCGATGGGTCGCTAAACCGACATTGTAGCGGGGTACTGCTACTGTATACATTGATAATGATTTCTTGCTATGGATTACGATTAATATTGGATAAGGTTTCGATATCAATGCAAATAAAGGTGTTTTTTTTTAGAGGTATAGAACTTTAAAATTAAATAAAACACATAAAAATCGTGGTATTGGCTTTATTGGAAAGATAATTTTATGCCATTAGTGTTTAAATATGATTTCGCGCATACGGGGGCCGCGACTGGCTCAAATAAAACGAAATCTGAGAGTTCAATTTTCAACCACTAGGGCCGTATATCGGAAATAACGCGACGAATGTTGGCTTCCAAGTCGTCTATCGTCTCTGGTTTATCGGCGTAGACTAGCGACTTTACATAACCCAATAAAAAATAATCCAAAGGTGTTAAATTACACAATATTGGAGGCCGATTCACAGTTCTGGCGCAAGTCAATTTATGGTGAAATGTCAAACCAAACTGAACACAAATCCGCTGTCATAGTTACGGCACTGACAATATATCATTATTCCTTCCGATCTTGAACTGCATTGATTGCAGTGGTTTAATGATGATCTTATAACTCCTTTATTTGGTCTATTCATCTTCTTTCCCTCAGTTTCTCGAGAATCTCATAATTTCTTCTCGAAAAATATACAAAGCACGCTAGAATCCTTCACCTTGCAAATTGTTGAAAGTCTCTTTATAATCTTTTAATCTTAGAAGATAGAGACTTTTGTGAATCTACAGTTTTATAACTGAAATATAATAAGAGAACACATTATTATGTCTGAAGTTGTAATTTTTTCAGAACATAGTTCTGTGACGTTTTAATATAAAAATGCACCAATTAGAATTACTAACTCAATTTATCGAAAAAATATTTTAGCTGCCACCGAGATTTGAACCAGGATCTCTTTCTATCAGGGAAAGTGCGATATCCAATTACACTACGTCAGCCTCGTAAATAGTCGACAAATTTTCAAACTTCTATGTAGCAGTTATTTCAAATTGATACATCTTCCGTTCCATTTATTTGAAAGCTATACCTACTTTGAGAAATAATAAGCGAATATCAACTTTTTCTAAATATTGCTAAATGTCACATCTCATTTTCAAAGAAAATATTTTATTTGTCGTATAATTATCAACTTAACAGTAACAAACTTAGCGTCTGCACTCAAGTGAAAGATCTTGGTATCATCTTAGATTCTAAATTAAATTTTACCCCGCATATGGAGTCGGTAATTGTTAAGGCCTATAGACTCCTTGAATTCATTGCTAGAACGTCTAACCCATTCCAATCACCTTTTACTCTTATCATTCTATATTTCTCATTTGTACGCAGTCAACTTGAATTTTGATCGGTAGTTTGGAATACAAATAATTCGGCTACAGCTATAAATTTTTTAATATATTAAATTCACGTCGCGCTTAAACATTAAATCTCATTCAGAAAGTGAGCATTTCCATAAAATCCTCCCCTCTTAAATAGAAGAAACACACAAGATTTATCTTACTTGCCCTATTTATTAGAACAAATAACTTTAAACTGTCCCACACACCAAACACGATCAGATAATCTTTTTTACCCAAATTTTGGCAAAACTAATTACAGAAAAAATTGTTTTGTGATCCGCTCTACGTCAAAATATAATGCCGTAAATTCTTCTAACATACATAAATTACTTCCCTTTAAAATTAACCATTAACATAAGTTGTATATATTGCATCCCATTTCCCTCCCCTGCTTACCCTTTTGTTTCCTTTTTCATTTTTAAAAAAAATATATTCATACTATTTTTTTGTTTATTATGTACTGTTATTTAGTTCCGAAGAAACTTCACTGGTGTTATTTTTATATATTATGTAATTATCAGTTATTATTGTTACACTGTTTGTTTCTCGAAAAATAAAAAAAATAACAGGAATTAAAAAAATTACATAAAATATATATATATAAGTTGTATATATCCAAAAATTTTATAAAATTAAATTGAAAAATCTCTGGTGTATCCTATCTATACCTCATTTTCTATTGAGATTTGGCATTCCTTCTGAAGTAGCTCCTTACCTACTGAAGATTCTGGACTCTCTAGTTTTAATGACTTTGTGATTCTAAGTTCTTAGAAAATATTTATATTTGTTAGGTAAAGGTGTATTGGTTACGACGTTGATAGTTAGAGATGTATATCTTGGAATATTGAATATTTTAGCGGATATTAAAATACGTATTTTGTCAATTTTGACAGCTTTTACTGTCAGAGATATTGATTCTTAACTTAAGCTACATTAATTACGTGTCCTTTTCCGATTACGTACTGTGTGTGATCTATAACAAACTAAATTAATATAAGAAAAGCTATGTGTCCGTCTAACCCTACATACTACCACTGAAATAATATATATACAAAAGTATAATCGATGGAGCTAAAACATGATTTTGTTTTTGCTAATACACTGTACAGACAATAGCTAAATTTGATATAAATATAACCTCAATTTTTTTTCTTGCATTTTAACCTTTTCTCTCCGATGATGTAAACTGAGTTAACATTGTCTCTAATTATGTCAATATCTCTCTAAATATACTAAATACAAAGTTCACAGTTTAAGTATTCTTACTTAATATTGGATAAACTAATTATAATATATAAGTATTTACCATACGCAACAACTGTGTTTAACCTCTCCTCTCCGATGATGTAAATTGAGTTGACATTGCCTTTAATTATGTGAATATCTCTGTAAATATACTAAATATAGAATTCCTCCGTAATATATTTATGCATCGGATATAATAATTACAATATATAAGTATTTACTAAACGCAAAAATAAATAAAAAATTCTCGAAGAATCTGACGTGAATTTGTCAATACGTGTATGTGTACGTCCGGCGCGAGGTGCCGGACGTCGATCGTCACTTACTTTAGTAGCAGAGCGTGCGCTGGTCGAGTTCGACGCGTCTTATGCGTCTTTATGCTGTCGTTCGTGATGATCGATGTTTTTTCTCATTTTGATTCATATAAGTAATAAATGTAATATATTAATATTTATCCAACTTAAAAGATCGCACAAGTCTACATGTACACTGAGTTGACAGCACCGGAACGCGCGTTTTTATTTTAGCACCGTAAAGGAAAGGTTAACGAGAAATATTCACGTGAATATAGTAGTTGTGCATTGGTGTTCACCACTTTATAGAAAGTAATTCACAAATAATTATGAATATCCTAAAATATTATTGAGATTCTAACAGATATTAATTTTTATATAGAGCACAACATTACTAACGTCGAGATGAACACTCACAATGGCGGCCAAAGTACAAGAGACGGTTTGGCCAGAGTGAACCGTTATGGGGATGTCCGTTTTACCCCACGCCCGTGTGCCCCACGTTTGCCCCTATTAGAAAATCGCAACTCGAGTAAATGTAATTGTGAAAAAATAAAAAATTAATATTTCACAAAACTAGGTGATAAATGCAGTTATGAAATTAGATATTAACAAAAAATCGACGAAATAAATTTTTACTTTCATATAATAATTACATTATTAAACACAAAAATCGAAATCCGGCCGAAATCCAGCGTCGAGAAAATTCGCCGGGCACCTGATCGAGCGGCGCTTTCATAGAAGCGACGTCAAAATCGTCTCAAGCTAAACTGTGAAATTTTTTCACCCGATGGCGCATTTGACGCGTCACTTTTCGACGAAAATTTCAATCGCGCAGATCTCACAGATAGTGGACAATTTTATTGTTGTAAAAATAAAGCAATGTCCGCCCTTCCTTTCCCGCGCGCGGCCGCCATGACGGATCGGTTCCAAATTCAAATCTCAGACCGCTTCCGGTCTTTTGTTTCTCTGCGATGCTTTTGTTTTTTTTTTTTTTCCATGCCGATTCGGCGCCGAGCTGCAGCGGCGACTGAAAGTTGCGTTGTACATGAATAAAATGAATTATTCGGGATGGCACATTTCATATTTGATTCTATTTATTTATTAATTTTTACACCTTTACGGGCTTTCACAGAGCAAATGTGCACGCAGCTCGTACATAATAAATTTTAAATACAATTTATGAAAGTACATATTATAAAAAAAAAACATGTAATCACTAAGAAGAGAAAAATATAAATGATTAAATCATTTTAAATATGAATTTAGTATATTAATTAGAAAGATATACATATAAAATCAATCTACCGGGATTCGAACCTGAATCTCATTCCAAACTATCTATGCTACAGCGATAATATTTTTAGCGACAAATTTTCGAACCTACATGTTACCTTTTTGATATTAACATATTTAATCGTTCCATTATTTGAAAGAGCCATCTACCTTATTTTTACAGAATATCAAATACCTTTGAGTTATCTGATAGCAGACGTCAGAATTATCAATTCATTTTTATTAAATTTTAGACACATTGATACAACTTAATTTAATTAATTTTTTTTCATTAAAAATAAAAAAAAAATTTATAACATGAATTGGTTTTTTTTCGCTTAAAAAAGAAAATAGCTCTTGTGCTTGGAGAGGGGGGGATATAATACAAATTAAATGTATTAATTTGAAAGATGTACATATAAAATCAATTTCATCGAAAAATATTGTTTTTGCTACTGTAATTCGAACCTGGATCTCTTCCAATCCAGGGAACGTGCATTAACCGATTATGCAATACCAACGCATTGCATTGATGACAAATTTTCACAACAAAAATGTATTCTCCTTAATAATATATAAGCTGTATCAATGTATCCAAAATATAATAAAAATGAATTATTAATTCTGGCGTCTCTTATAATACTTATAAACTAATTAATTAGTACAATTTCTTGTAAACTATAGCCGTCTCAACGCAGCTTTTTCTAGTGAGACGGACAAACAATACAAACACTTCTTTGGTGACTTCAGATCTGTGAAATGTCAATAAAAGTGAGAATGGTTAAAGGGCCGGGAATTAATAAATAATATATTTATTTAATTCTTAACATAGTATATATACAAGCACCCTTATATATGCTCTTATATATACAAGATCTTTTATTTTACTAAAACTTATCTTTTATATATTTAATCAGTTTAATATTAAATCTATTCAATTTCTCCTCTGTTCTTATGTTTTCTAGCATTTCATTAAAAATCTTCATCGCACTGTACATCATCAATTTCTGATATTTAGCCTGAATGGCAGTTTCAGTCTTTCTTTTCTTTTGTACGATGCTCGTGCTCATGTTGATTTGCATCAATTTTTCGTGCAAATTCCGTTGATATTTTCTTACTGAGGATTTTATAAATAAATACCAATATAATCAGTTATAATAAAAACTAGGTGAAAGCACGTTAGTAATGACGGTATTTTTAAAAATTATTATTAAAAAAGCGAGTAAAGAGTCTTTAACTAGAGCATTCAGTCAATCCTTCCATCTTGTTAGTGAAACCTGGACCCTGAATACTAAGCTATCTCAGAAAGCAAAATGCTGAGTATCAGAAGAAACAAAGAAAGAAGCATGCAGAAACACGGCAGTACAGCGCCAAATAGATTAACTGAAAACATTTATTATTTACAGACGAAATTGCACGAAATTCTTGTACAAAATTTGTCGAGACCAGTTTAATAATCCACCATATTTGTCGTTAATAAATTCCCATGTTCCGTTCCATTTTTTTTTTATATCTCTGTCGAATCTATTCTTTCTAATTTTTATTAAATAACACCACAACAGCGTGAAAAAAAAAACTGGCTACTTTAACACAGACGGTAGTCTAACGAAGTAAATAGAACGTAGGTGGATACCTACTGCATCCCACACAGTAAACTAATAAGTGTATAATTATAATTATTAAGGAGAACACATTCTCATTGTGACGTTGTAATTATTCAGAACAGACGGTCTGTGATATATTAAATACTAATTAAATGTATTAATTAGAAAGATATACATATAAAATCAATTTTATCGAAAGATATTGTTGTTGCTACCGGGATTCGAACCTGGATCTCTTTCCAAAGCGGGGAAGTTGCCATGGAACGATAGACATATTAATTTGAAAAGTGTAACATATAGGTTCGAAAATTCACAGCCGTAGCATAATCGGTTAACGCAACTTCCTCGGATTGGAAAGAGATCCAGGTTAGCTACAGAAATATACGATAAAATTCATTTTATATGTATATCTTTCTAATTAATACATTTAATATAATTGTATGTAATAAAGATTTAATTAAATAAATCGCAATCGCAAACTCTCTTCAACTGATAACGCTCTCCTATAGTGAGAATGTGCCGAGCTTACAATGATTATTTCACCGACATTAATATATTTTTCAATGTTTAACAACCTAATTGACTATATTCTTTCAATAATATTTCTTGTCCGTGTGAAATATGTTTTGACGTAATTAATTTGCCACCATTTTTTATTTTTTTCTAGGTATCCAACGTCATTGTACTTATATCGGTTATATTTCCAATAATAATAAAATATTAATGTTGAGTTCACCAAATTCTGCGTGCTTGTGGCGAATACGCCACACTCCGTTTTCATTATTGGCTCCAAAATATACTTAGAATCTCGCGTTCGAAGAACAGTGGTCAATTTCTCTATCCGTGGCTAATTGAACAATTGTAACTTTACACATAAAATAATGCCATCTCATTAAAACGAACGATACAATAAATAAATAATAAAAGTTATACTCTCCGGTCCGCGTGAATCACAGCGCGCCTGGTGACGTCACGTCGAGACCAAAATGGCGGCCGGCGCACGGAAGATGGCGTCACTTCCGGTGCGCGCGCAATCACCGCCCAACGCGCGGGAAACGGCAGGAAATTGTCGAACGGCCGACGGCTAATTTTTTGTTTGTTCGAAGAAAATTGTTATTGCCGTCGGTGTGAACAAAAGTAACGCCGATATCGCGGGTGCCAAAAAGGTATGCGGTTGTGAGAAAAAATTCTTTGTTGTTAGTTGATCAACCATTGTTATCGTCGCCTCAATCAATTCAACAATTGAGGACACTCGGAGTGGATGAAGAATACCGTGCCGTGGACAGACACTCAGTGACAAGTATGTTTTTAAATACTAATTTAATGTATTAATTATAAATATATACATATAAAATTAATTTTGACGAAAAATATTGTTTTCGCGCTACCGGGATTGTTAATTGATAATTCTGACGTCTGCAGTCGGTTTACACAAAGGTATTTGAGATTCCGTAAAAATAATATAGATGGCTTTCAAAAATAATGGAACGACAGATGTGTTAATTTGAAAAAGGTGCAACATATAGGTTCGAAAATTTGTCATGAAAAATACTGGCGCTATAATACAATTGGCAGTGTACGTCCCCGGATTGGAAATTGAGATCCAGGTAGCGCAAAAATAATATTTTTCGACAAAATTGATTTTATATATATATATATATATATTTATAATTAATATATTAAATTAGTATTTAAAACATCACAGACCTATGTTCTGAATAATTACAACTTCACAATAAGAATGTGATCTAACAAGTATGTTTGATCAAAACGTGCATTACAATATATATACATATATATATATATATAAACATATGGGATTAGATCGCATTTTTTGTAGCTGTTTTTCTTAAAGAAACCTGGGCTGACGTTTCGCCAGTCTCGTTGTGTTCCGGGGAAGGGTCGGATTTTTTTTTATCACTGATATACAATTATACGCAATTTATATCAAAGCAATCAAATGTTGCCTAATACACTTGTATTATGAAACAATACGCAATGTACCGTAAAATAATAAATATCAAAATAGCTGAATAATGTACGTACTTACATACCTACCATAGATTGCAAGAGTGAAGCGTTCCAAAATTGACGCAGAAATAGGTACTATTCTTTTCGCTCCAATTCCACGTTTCAAACCAAAATACTGGATTGAAACTGGAGTTCTCCTTAGTAAATGGTGGTTCAAAGTAATAAATATTAGGAATTGTTATTCTCAAAACTTGTACACAATTACGGTAAAGAGAAAAAAATATGCACGTGTGAAGTATGAAAGATAATCGTTCAAAACATCGTTCACAAAAATGCTACGTTGAATATCTAAGAACATCTGAAAGCAATATATATCAAACATCGGGATTTTATTATGCACCCGAAATAAATGTATTTTAACAAAATGTTATGTTTCATATTACATTTTAACCGTCTACAGAAATTGCAGTTAGCTACTGATTTGATCTGAGAATATTGTTTTTTTCTTAATTTAACAGCCTCCAAGCCTCCCCCAACCCACCCCTGAGACAAAGTAGTAGTTTATTGTATGATCGAATGCGCCAAGTCCATAAAATAGCTGTGGCAATACGCTGGCCGCGTCGCTCGAAGGACAAGCAATCAGTCATCCAGTGATACCCGAGATGAATTGCAATGCCGACAAACCGCCCTAAGCCGATGAATTGACGAAATGATCAAATTCTGCGAAAATAAATACGTAGTAGCGAATTGCAATATAGACAAACAAGTGGGAGACACTTGGGGAGGCCTTCATCCTTTGCCGGGTATATAAAACGGCTAATAATGATGAATGATGAAGTATGTATGTATTATGAATATGCATTGCATTGGCGGCCAACTGAAGCATTTTACATATTTTATTTATTTATTCTTAATATAGTGCATACTAAGTATATTTATATATGTACTAATATAAACAAGATCAAAATTGTATCTTTTTACAACAAATTATCTTTCAAATTAAATGTAAATGTGATAAATTTTCGAAACCATATGTTACAATTTTTCAAATTAATCCATCTATCGTTCCATTATTTGAAAGCCATCAACTTTGCTTTCACGGAATCTTAAATATATTTGTATTAACCGATAGCAGATGCCAGAATTAACAATTCATTTTTTATTAAATTTTGGACATTGGGTTCGAAAATTTGTCGTCGAAAGTACTGTCGCTGTAACATAGTTGGATAATGCACCTTCCCCAGTTTGGAAAGAGATCCAGGTTCGAATTTCAGTAGCGCAACAACAATAAAATATCTCTCAAATAAATATATTTATTTAGTATTTAAAATATCACAAACCTATGTTCTGAATAATTACAACTTCAAAATAAGAATGTGTTCTCCTTAATATATATTTTTTTTAATACCTCAATTTACATTTTTCCTCTGTTTACATTTTATTTGTTGGTCCCATCAAAAACTTATAATTAAGGCTCCTCTGTACATCTCAATATCTTGTACACGTGATAAGATTTTGATCTGGAAATAAACTCAGAGACCAACTTGAGATTGGTTGAAAGTGTCAAAAACTCAATCCAGTGTACACGACGTTTGCTCTGACAATAAGATTTAACACGTGCACTGATAGCAGAATTATCAATTCATATAAAAAAAATAAAAAAAAATGAATTTACTCAAAGGTATTTGAGATTCTGTAAAAATAATTTAGATGGCTCTTTCAAATAATGGAACGATTAAATGTATTAATATCAAAAAAGTAACATATACGTTCGAAAATTGTCGCTAAAAATATTGTCGCTGTAGCATAGTTGGATAATGCACCTTCCCCGGTTAGGAAAGAGATCCAGGTTCGAAACCCGGTGGCGCAACAACAATATTTTTCGATAAAATTGATTTTATATGTATATCTTTCTTATTAATATATTTAATTCATATTTAAAACTTTTTATTTATTCATGAGCCACCTTCTATTGAAGGATGGCAATCATGTTGATATATCCTGTATAAGATCACCAACATATTGGACATTGAATCTATTTCTATTTACGTCTCTGCTACCTTCTATCTCTCCCTGCGTAATGAGTTGTAAAATGTTACAATTTTCATAGCGGAAAATGTATCCGAAATATGCAGCATTCTTTGTTGTTTTCACTCTTGATTTATGAATGCGTCTTAATACATTTTCATTGGTAACGTGGTCAACCCTTAGTAGCCTTAGTATGGTAATGTTTTTATTATTTTCTCCCCCAGCGCTCAACGCACTGGTCTTCAAAATTGAACAAAAAAAAAATTTACTCCCACACCGTGATCCAGATTTACAGGGAATATTGCCTTAGAGGTGATTTTTTTTTACGAAAATCAAATGTTATATTATTACGAGGCGTGTTTTTTAAGTAAGTACCGTTGCCGGATATTCCCGGTGTAGCGCTGCGGTTGCGATGTTGCGCATGCACAATGATTTCCTTTATCTGTTGACTCACCGCGTGCAACGTTAGAAACAATCGCATAGTGTGGCCATCTTGTGATGAGTTGTTGAAATGTTACATACACGTGTACATGCGGTCCGTGGTTCGTTTCTTGAAATTGCACGAAACATGAAACCAGCTGAATATTCATCGCCAAGTGCGTTCTGTTTTGTCCTGATTTGGCGCCAAGTGATTTACATCTTGGTGGCGAGCGTTTTGATGACGATGATGAACTCAAAGACGGAGCACAGACGTGGTTTTTTATCTCAGGCGGCGTCGTTCTATGATGAAGGTATACACAAATTGTCAAGTGCCTTTATAATGGTGGCGACTATGTTGAGAAGTAGCTGAAGATGTGTAGCACCCGGAGAAAGTAAAGTGTTGTTAAAATGATATTGTGTTATAATTTGGAATTGTCTCCAAAGTGTGCAGAATTCGAACATCAGACATTGTCTCGAGTCAGAAGTCGCATTAGTTGACACGAACCATTAGACGTCACCTTGTTCAACGCTTACGGTCGGTCATGAATGGTACACGATGGTGTACCAGTGACCACGTTACGTTTCCGCCCTCCCGGACGTGCGGCGTCACGGAGACGGACCGCCGCGCTCTCCATGCTGCGCGCGGCGCCCGTGAACCGTGCGTCAGACGATAACCGCCAGTGTCAAGGTCCCCCCGAGCGCGGACCGAAACACCCATTCACAACCCAACACAGCACGGCACACAGCCGCGCGTCACAACGTTTCCACTCGGCCGGCTGACCACAGCCACCACGCCGCTTGGCTTACCATGGGCATCCGTGACGTCACGGCAAGACGGCAGCCGTCGCGAGAACGGTGGGTGCGTTCACACACACGGCGTGCTGCCTGATGGGTGGTGACTTCATGCTTTGATTGCCGCAATAAATACAGTGTGACGTATTACCCTGGTCCAGTGAATGATGCTCACTACCGTTCTACGACCAAAAGCTACCATATCCGTTCTTCTCATTTTAACGCTACACCTCAAAGCTGCACAGCAAGACCGAGTCCTGTTCCTTCCGGATGGCGATTCAGGACCGTTTTACGAGGTGCAGCTCCCATATTGGTCTTATTCAATTCTGAAAACTTCAATATCTCTGACATCCGGAGAAGTGCGAGATCTTGCACCTCGCAACCCAGGGAGAGAATGCCGGAAGGAGGAGAACATTATGGAACATCTGAAGAACTTAAGATTTGAGCAGTCTACTGTAGAGCTGCACCGGGTCGTAGTAATCAAGTGATGATAAAGAGAAGTAATCCCCAAAGAGTTCCACCCTATCCCGGAATCGTTTTGACAATTGTTTACTCTTGATTCCATTCAACAAAGCAACGCGTGCAATATTTAATAAAAGTTTTTTTTTTATATATATATTTTAAAGTTAGATCAGTTAGTTTCTAAAACCTCATGGCTTTTCTTCATATTAACTATTTTATTTTTCTTTATTATATATTTGGTCATTATTACATTTTTAGTCTTTAACATCATATGTTGGTTTCGGTATCAACGTACCAGAGTCATACCTGTACAATTTGCCGATAGTGATGATCGTTGATGACGTTCGTTGAAGGGATAGAGCACAAGAAGAGGAAGACGGTAATCTACTATCGCACAAGTCTCCACACTTCTTCTACAGGCGTGCTGTGTTAAGTCTAGAGAGAGAGAGAGAAAGAGGAACTAAATAACAGGTAGAAGTTTTTTATAGTTGTCCAACACTGACCCATAGAGCACCGATGCACTTTTTCAAGACCTCATCTTGATTCATGCTATGTTGTGTCTACGCTTTACATCAAGGCCTTTTGAGGCGTTTTGAGAAAGAGAGAGAGCAACAAAACAATAATAAGTTTTTTTATACTCGCCCTTTGACCCTTAAAGCACTGTTGATCTAACAGTTGTTTTATAACATTTGTCTTTATTTTTTAATTTATTGTCAAATTAAGATATTTATATCATTGGATTTGAATTTTCGCAGGGAATCGTTCTATATCGCCAGTTTCACGACAGCGTCCGCTAGGGGCGTGTAAATTAAAAAAATGTAATGACCGCATATCATCTGTAACCTCCCTGTCAACTGCGCACAAGTCAAGGGAATCATACGTATGTTTAGTTTAGTTTCAGTTTAGAAAGAATCTGCTCCTCTTTACAACTCTAGAAATTCTACAAAAATTTTTCTTAGACATGTGGCGTTGCCGCTTAGGTAACAATATGTTTATTTGTGTTTGGACTATCTTCGTCTTACCGGAGAAATCTGTAATTAGTTAATAACAAGAACCAATACAAAATATTATTTTGAAGAAATTTGTGACATCAATTATTATAAATTTGCTCAATATGTTTGGGTGAGTGCACCAATACTAACAATATCTACCCATTGAGCAATGTTATAGTTCTATTATCGCACAAGACTCTAGACCAGAGGTTCCCAAACTTTTTTGTGTCGTAGACCCTTTGCCATGTTTTTCGGTTTTTGGTAGACCCACTACTTTACCTGATGCGCGTATGCTTGTAACAAGATGATACTGGTATATCATTATGTGCAGGTTTTTACAAGTTCAAAATGTATTGCGACCACAAAGCGAATGCCTACATCCTACAACTTACACAATTTTATAAACATATATAATAATTTTTTTACTTCATAGGTAATTTTATAAATAATGTATATGTCTTTATATTATAAGATTATAATGTAAGTAAATAGGTACCATCAGTGTATGTCGAGATCCACTATCGTGGACCCCCATTTTCATTTCATGGACCCCCAAATTTTTTTTTCGCTGACGTAGACCCCTTGCAGGTTATCGTAGACCCCTGGGGGTCGATATAGACCACTTTGGGAATCACCGCTCTAGACTCCTAGAGTCAAGGTCTGTCGAGACGTATCGAGACACAGAGACAAAATAATAAGGAGAGGAGCAGCATCCAAACCGCGACAATTTCATAGTTGATCATATTTCAGTTGTGCTGAATATTATTTTTTGTGTATTCTTCGTAAAATATATTCAATTTGATCATATTTAAATAAGCGTGCAATTAATTTTCGGTCTGATTCGTCCCGGGCGACACCCGCGCGCCGCGTTCGCCGCAGGTGGCCGCCCGCGCTGCCCACAAATAGACAAATAATCGGATAAATTACATTTTTAATGGAAAAACGAACAGAGGTTTAATTGCGCCGTGGGGAAATATTTAATAACTTGGAAATGGGAGAAATTTAGCTACGACTATCGATTAAATTAGTTTAGTATTCAGCGGAGGGCCCGCGGTTCTCACTTCAATAATAATCACATTTTTATTGTGATGTTGCAATTTTAGATCAAGCAATGCATAATACAAACAACTTTTCTCGTTTCAAAAACATATAAGGTAGAATCCGGTTATTATAATCATGGATAATGTTATCGTGAACACTGTATATATATATAACTGTATACTATTATAATCAAACTTCGGCTACTGTTATCAATACGTGGATACAAAAAAGGCGTAAATTTTTAGGAAATTCTTACAAAATGATCCATTCCCTCAAATATTTTTAAACAAATGCTCGACAATAATATATATGTAGTTAATGATATTGAAGTGGTAGATGATTAAGAAGCTATAAAGATTAGGTACATTAACCCTTCCCAAACCGTGTAGTAATACAGGTCTACCCCTCTAATTAAATCTATAATATTTCGGTAAATATACGCACCATACATTTCATATTTTAGTTAATTTGAAGGAAAATATTTACACATAAAAATAACTATAGAAAAAACATTTTTTTAAAGCGAATCATACATAAATAATTATTTTTATTTCATTCCGTTGTAAAATTAATAATATGTTGACAAAAATACCATTTGTGGCAAGACGGAAGGAAATCACACATTAATTTTACAGTGAAAACAATTACAAACATACGAATATAATGGTGTCTCTTTATCACTAATAAAATGAAGATAGATAAAAAGGAAGGTTGTATTATACAATGCAACCTCCTATACAGAACTTGATGAATGCTTTGAATTATAATATTACATTTTTTTATATATTTAATGCTCAATACTTTTAAATTTATGGCATTAACCATTTTTTTACATTTTAAAGACTAAAAGAATTCTAATTTCTCACGGTAACACGAGTTGACAGCATGGCTGCGTACGAGTATTTTACATCACGGCATGGTAAAGGTTAAGGAGTTAATAAACTCAAACAAACGATAGACAATAAAAAAATTTAATAAGAAATATAGTTCTAGATAAACAGGTTTGATAATTTAATTTAATGTTATCTTTTTGATATTAATACATTTAATCGTACCATTATTTGAAAGAGCCATCTACCTTATTGGTAGTTGGTTAATGTACCTTCCCCGGTTTGTAAACAGATCCAGGTTCGAATCCCGGTGGCGCAACAACAATATTTTTCGAAAATTTGATTTTATATGTATATATTTCTAATTAGTATATTTAATTCATATTTAATATAAAATGAGGCAACATAGTAATTTTCCAAATATTGAAGAAATTTATATAGCGCTATATTCGTAAAAATTATACCTCAAGGGCGCATTATACATAAACGTTGGATTTTTAAATTTCAATTTTATTACATATATATACATTATAATTTTTTTTTGTCAAACTACATACATAATTATTATTGAGGATAAACAAAAAATTATTTTTATAAATTTTTTACAAGGAATAAAAAATAGATAAGAATATGCATTATTCTATACTAAATTAGTATGTTAATATACAGTAATTTAAATTTATTTCTACATTAGTATTTAAAATTAAATTATATTGTATGATTTTGTGAAAAAGTCTCTTTATATGTCTGATGCACCGTTCTTTTTGACAGAAGGCAAAGAGTTCCACTAGATTTTAGGCCTACCACCGCAAATGTCCGTTCACTGAACTTTTGGAAACAGCTGTTCTGTTCTACAACCCTTTCCTGAGAGTTTGTCTACAGTTCAAGTTGTCTGGGGGGGATGCAGAGTTTTTGAAGATACGTTGGCGCCATGTTACGTGTCGCTTTTGTATTCAATAAATAATAGTAGCTCTCTAGTATTCAATTAAGTGGCCGCTATTGCAGACATCCAATGAACATAAAAATAATGAAGTATTGTAAGAGCTAACCGACCAATAGGGCACCGTTTAGAAAGTCGTTTGATAAAAATAGAAGAAAACCGAATAAAATTGGTTAAAACTCTATAGCGAATCATTTCTTTACAACTGCAAATAGAGTACTTTATTTTGCGAACTTTGTGCTAGGCATATTACGTGATGTTATATGAACTGTATTTATTTATTGACATACATATTTTTGTTATAACAGAGGTGAATATATTATAATATAACATTGTAATATGTTTATTGTGTGGGATGGAGTAGACTCCACCTCTGATATATACAGCGTTGTGCTGGCTACTTTGTTAGGCTGAAGTCTGTATTTAATTGGCCAGTTTTGTTCATGCTGTTATTTAAGATCGACAGGAATAAAAATAGAGATAAAAATATATATATATATATAGAATAAAAATAAAATGAAGTGGAAGTGTTGTAGAATTAGTGTATTATTAGTGTAGGCACTGTATAAAGATTATGTTAGAATGTTGGATAGCCATGCTTCTGTTTGATCTCTACCCAATTGGATCATATGTTGGGTCCATATTTGTGTAATCTTATTGGAGTTGAACGATACCCAGTTGGTACTGAGTGTGTTGTACAGTTTCGGAGCTAAGAACCTGTAGAATCTTTGATAAAATGTCGTTGTTGCTCTCGGAACTGGCATGTAGATGTTCGTTGTTTGTCTAATGTTTTTGTTGTCAGGATGGAAAAATTGGACGAGTCTCAACATAAAGATTTGTCTAAAATCTAGAGCATTGTACTCTTTAAATATAAGATCTGATGGATATCTAAAGGGACGATCATTTATTACCCTGAGAATTGTCTTTTGTGCTGTTTTAGCCGACTCTAATTAATTGGTTTTGCTCCTCCTCCACAAACTAAAATAGTGTAATTAATGAAGGAGTAGCAGAGTGCAAAGTGCACCGATCTTAAGAGTTTGTAGTCAATTATACATCGTATTACATTCAGATATTTTGGAAAAATTAGGTAATCAGCTGCACTTTTGCGAGATTATTACGCTCTCAAAATATTTAAATGCAAATATTTTTAGACCGTAATGGCCCCCTGCACAAGACCTTTAGTATTATTTATTACGTTAACAATTGATAATTTGTGTAGCGCAATTTTCATAAAAACTATCACCTCGAGAGAGCTTAATACGCGGGTCTTACTCGGTAATATTTACTACAATACATGTTACTACCTAGCGATGTTCATATGCAAGCGATTTTTTTTAAACAAGACATTTTTCTCTTTTAAAGAGAGGTAGTTCTCTGATTCGATTGTTAGGATTAGGAGGGATAAGGGCTGAGGCCCTCATGTCTCCGACATATGAGGTAACAACAATGGCGTAAGATTTTTTTTGGAGGGAAGATGGTGAAATTATTTTATTTTAAGTTTGTATATAATTGTATAAAGTAGTAGCAAAAGTTTTTATAAAATATATGTATTTTGTTAATTCTATTTTTGTTTGATTTTGTATTTTTTACAATATTTTTTGTTAGTGAAGTTTTTTAATCTTTTTTATCAATTATGCTCAATACGGTCAAGAACAGGGCAAAGAAGTGAAATGGGACGAAGATGTTGAGGATCGGATTAGGGATCATGTAGGCCGAGAGAGTTTATGGAGGGGTTTGGGATGAAAATTAATTTAGAATAAATATGTATGTGTCGTTTGAGTTTAGGGTATGTTTGAGTCTCAGTGAATGATTGTGTTAAAGAGAATGGTAGCAAATCACATTAAAAAAAATATTTTGAATTATTGATTTACGGAGATATTATACTGTAACCAAATTGATTTGTTTGAATCAATATATATACTGCTTTACAGTACTACCAGAAACCGAGCACCGTAATTGTAAAGATTAGTTATTATTATAAATTGTGAAGTTGTAATTATTCAGAATATGGGTGTGTGATATTTTTTAAAAATATAAATTAAATGTATTAATTAGACAGATATACATATAAAATCAATTTATCGAAATTGATTTTGTATGTATATCTTTCTAATTAATATATTTAATTCATATTTAAAATATCACAGACCTATGTTCTGAATAATTACAATTAATAATAAAGTTGTATCAATGAGTCCAAAATTTAATAAAAATGAATTGACAATTCTGGTATCAGCTATCAGATTACTCAAAACTATTTGAGATTCTGTAAAAATAAGGTAGATGGCTCTTTCAAATAATGGAACGATCAAATGTATTAATATCATAAAGGTAACATATAGGTTCGAAAATTTGTCGCTAAAAATATTGTCGCTGTAGCATAGTTGGATAATGCACCTTCCCCGGTTTGGAAAGAAGCGAAAGTGGCGCAACAATAATATTTTTCGATAAAATTGATTTTATATGCATATTTTTCTAATTAATATTTAAACTGATTTAATATGACAACAAAATTTCCACATTTATTTTACAATTATAATGAATTATCCTAGAAAAATTAAAGAAATTATCATTTTGATACAAATAAAAAACACTGAATAATTTTGAGATCAAAAACAAATAAAAATAGGCAAAATTAATTTATATTACATACATTTTTTTGTACATTAGAAGTAAACACATTAAAATAAATATATACACACTTATTAGTTGACTATTTACGATTTTCGATAAAATTGATTTTATATCTTTCTAATTAATATTTAGAATTGTTTTTAATTATATTTAAAAATGATCTATTTGTTAAGTTACGATACTTTACGTATGAGTGGTCGAATTGTTTATCCGATTGCGCGATTCGGCAACGCATTTACATACATGCATTGGCCGTTGTTACATTATTAACAACTCGCCGCGTTTTGTAAGACGAACCTTGAGTAAAACAGACCGGGAGCGAACCAGAAGCCCCGCTTTCGACAAGAACGGTTTTGTGTCAAAACTAACGAACAAAGTGATCCAAAAAGAGTGAAAATACACCACGAACCGGCTACCGAATTAGCCACGCAGGTGTACTTAACCGCCCGGCCACGAGAGAACGTTATAAATGTTTTATGGTTGTCATTATCTGATAAATTAAACGAAATTTATAGGCGATAACAATTTAAACGACTTAAGAAATATTATAATACGTTATTTTATGTCAGTATCAAGTTTTATTTCATTTTTGCTTTTGTCTTGACCCTTGGAACGATATAGAACGGTAAGCTGAAAACCAGCCTAAAAATAAGGATGCCCAAGACTTCCATACTTTCTCATAAAAAAATAATAGCTTCATCTCTGTGAGACATCTTAATCATAATGACAATCCCCCAGGGGATAAAACCCAGTCATTAGTTCCTACAAACATTTGGACATACTCAAAATATTGTAAAAAAAATGAAAAATACTGCATTTTCAGACGTATTCTAGTATAGGTTAATAATTCGATTGAATTTCCCGTACACATAAAGGATATTGCCTCCTCTTCAAATAAGTCTCAGCTTCAGCGACATCTATATTCTGTTACATGAGAAAATATATCAACTTTTCAAAAAATGTTAATAGATGGCGACAGCATGATTGGCATTAAATAAATGTTCCATCTTGATTTAATATATACAACTTCCAAAAATTTGATAAGGTGAACGTTACATTGTGTAAAGTGATCACTTAAGCCAGCCGATGAGAGGTCGTAAGCCCTGTCGTATGTCCAAGACTTCCATACTTTCTCATATAAAAATAATAGCTTCGTCTCTGTGAGACATCTTAATCATAAAAATAAGGATTTAAATTTTTCAATATTTTCTTGTGAAACTTTGTGAAAGACCATTATAAATTGTATTAAAAATAATAACACAAATAGTGTGAAAGGATTTTCACTAATTTCACTAATTTGTTATTCACTAATTTGTTATTCATTAAAACGATTTCAAAGCTGACGTATCATCTTCTGTAACGTTACTAATACTAAACTTAAGACTAAAGAACTACGTGCTACTTAGCGTTTGCTTTCAGCATCAATTCGAAAATGGCAGACCACGCAAGAGAACCGAGGGTCATCGCTTCGACAGTGATAGCGTAGAATTAGTAAATATTAAAAAAAAAAAATGAAATAAACCAGATATTATAAAAAACTTGACGATTAATTGTAACATAAAAATGTCATCAACATTCAAACACCTTTTATTACATCCTGCGCTTTTTGACCACGCTCCTACACCAACCTTACTCTAATCCCCCCCTCCCTCAATCATAAGTAGCACGTTGTCCTTTAGTCTTAAGTTTAGTATTAGTAATATTACTGAAGATGACGCGTCAGAATTGAAAACGTTATAAAATATAACAAATTAGTGAAAGTAGACAGTGTTTTTATTTTAAATATAATTTATAAGGATTTAATTTATTTTAGATATGCAGCATATGAAAAACACCTTTAAGATAATAATCTAGAAGGTTCACCACGCCTGACCACGTGACTGTACAAGATTCGGGTCCAGCTGACCGACATAACGTATTCTCACTTTATAAAGATGTATTTTTCCCAAAAAATAAACAAACTCAAAATCACAGATCCGAACCATTGAAGAGTGTACCCACCACGCGGTCGATACACATTTTTTAGGGTCAGTTCACACAATGGGACACCTTATTGCAAGCGGGTAGGTCAACTATACTTAATGACATTTTTAATAAAGTGTAATATCATACAAATACAAATTTTATTAGAATATTGTTCGTAGCATTTTTAAATCTCAGTTCGCTATTGCCTATCTATTGCGTTTGAGATGTGGTGCTGGAGATACATGTTGCGCATATTATTGACGGCGAAACGCACGAATGTCTTTGTTCCGTACAGGAAACAAGAATGCGTGAACAAGGGTGGTCCGTCGATCTCAGTTTCTCTCAACCGATGATGATGATGATGATGATGAGGTGGAAAGAAATGAAACACAAAAGATGTTCAATATCGGTACCTACACCACGGCGACACGACATAATCGAGAATGAATTTCCGCCTGCAGAATACACTATCCTATTATAAATTCAAAATCAAAAGAATACATATCAATTGCATTCGTATTTCAAAGGAATCAGTCTCTCCGCTTCGATGCAGTAGGAACATGGCAAAGGGAGAGGGAACTTAAAAATAGTTAATTCTAGAAGTTTCTAAAAGTCGGCCCATTATTCGTGTTCAAGCAACATTAATATTCACCTCGGTTTGAAAGTTATAAATTTATATTTGGTTATACTAAATTTATTAATCAGATGTTTACAATTTACATTGTCTTTCGCCCGTGTGCAATTAAATACGAGGCGGAAATTAAAATAAAATATTATAAAGAACGATGACGACAAGCGCGGGTTCGCCCGCAAAACAGCTGACCCCTGGCGGCCGTGCGTCCCGCCAATATTCCTACCGACGTGCTTAGTATCGCCGCCGCTAGAAGATGCCCTCCATCCACTTCATTATAGGTACTTAATGTAAAAAATGTATACCCGTGCAACGTCGGGCACTCAGCTAGTAGGTTAACAATATAAACACAAAAGCGCACTGACCGAAACCATCCAGCAGAGAGGTCTTTCCTTGTTTTCACGCCGATTGGGCAATCACTGTTTAACGCTGATCGGCCAACTCGGAAACCTTTGACACGATCACGTGACCATATTTTCAATTTGAATTTGGAATCCAATTAAAAAACGATGACGTTTCGAAATTAGCGGCAAAATGAACCGTAAACGGCGGAGATATTTCGACCATTTTAAAATATTCAAAATGAGTTTCGAATTATTGTGATTCGGCGAATTGAAGGCTTTTTTTTCTTGCATTGCAAAATCATCCGAGGAAATCGTATGCAAATATATATAGGCGTTCTTGGAAATACAAATCGATTAAAATTGTGGGGTATGTATATACATTTAAAATCATTTTAAATACACCCATTCCATGAAGGCGCCTTGGATGGGCCGTGAAATTTTCGAAGGTAATCGCGATTATCCTTGATACAAAATGTAACAAATTGTTTTCACAATATTGTTAAACAAGGAACATATTTTTTCGGAAAAAATACGACCACAAAGATGACAGGGCGACATGACCAATAATCGTTTTACTTCAAGAATCTGTAGCGACGTGGACAGGGGGCGACGTCTAGCGACGGCGGAACGAGACATCTCGGTGGGAACATCGGCGGGACACACGGCCGCCAGGGGTCAGCCGTCATGAATATTGAACGATTTCAGCCCCTTCACATCATTTGACCAGAGATATCGGATCACTGTTCGTTGTTCTTGCTTGGTGCAAACTGCTAGCGGAGCGGACATGTTTACACTGTTAATAGCCGGAAGGCGAATGACGCGATAGAAATAAAATTTCGCACACGTGACCGCAGTCGTATCAACTCTAAGCACGCATGCACAGAAGGTAACCTTGAAGGTGTGTTATGGCTGATTCTGTAGGTTCCAAAATATGCCAGATGATAGGACACCAAAGATCATGACCGAGTGGATACCTCAATGAAAGTAGAGCAAGGAAGCGGTGAGCTGACTGTGGAAGAAGACTGGAACAGGATGGAAGAGTCCAGGAACTGGAGAACAATGACGTCGGAGGAGATCACTTGTAGAGGAGGTCAAATCTCATACTGGGATGTAGTACCGTGGAAGAGGAAGAATATATTTTTGATATATCGCACACCTAGATCAAAACTAAGACAAATCAAAAAGTCATTTTTTAGTAGATAAAAAAATTAAAACATTTTTCTCAATTTTTGTTACTAAAGTTATGAAACTAAATAACATTTTAGGTCATAAATGTATCCTAAAAAAGATACAATTCGAGAACTGGGGCTAAATTAGTTACGCATATGACAGAGTATCCGAACACAATAATAACTAAAAATTCTTATTTTTTTAGTCGTCTTAGTTTTGATCTAAATGTGCGATATCATAGACTACAAGAAGAAAGGGTGTCTCTGTTACAGTGAATGTGTATTACAAGTGAAGTTATATTTTCACTGGCGTTTTAGTGACTTCATATTCGAATATATAAAAATATAATTTAACCGATAGGCGCTAGTAAAAATATATGCTGCTCCAAACTGTCAATTTGACATTTGTGCTTTTGTTTTCACTTAAATCTCAGCTGTTTTGCCGTCAAGTTGTCAAAATAGTGCTCATTTTTGATGAAAATGGTATTTTTATTTTTTGGATAATATAATTTTACCGATATGCTTATAATAATAGTTCTAAAACTAATACTTACATAACATAAACAATATTAATTATAATAAAAACATTTAGTAATCATATATCGTCCTTTTGTGAACAGATACAGCTTTATTAATACTGAACAGTGAGATTGTAAATCAAAACAGAAACGATCATTATTCCTGTTAAACAATTATATTACTATAAAAAATCTTAAAGCACTACGAAGATGAAAAGACACTTGCCACAGAATTCGTCAAAACACAAATAGGCAACTCAATGTGCCAATAATTGACAACTTCTATGGAGACTGGATCAACAGAAATCTCAAATCTCTTCAACAAACTGCCGGATTATATTTGCCCAATCAACAAGGAGATCAATGGAATTAAGGACTTTTCTACTAAATAACACTACCTTTGGAATGTAGGCGCAAAACAATTAAAATTACCTGTTATACCATTGTAGAATAGAACAGAAACGTGCCGACACGCCATGGCGGCTTGGTACGATCTAGCATAAGGAAAATTTTGTAAAAAAAAATTACTAGCTGGTTAGTGAAATTATATTCTTTCGTATTTTAGGCATGTTGCTATAAGGAAGAGAAACGGCCTGAATAAATAGGTGATCATAGGAAATGTAGAAGGACGTAGGGCAAGTGGTCGATCTCCAATATGAACAGTCCAAGACACGAGCCTCGCTTCATAAATCCTAGGATCGCTAATTATAGCGCTAACGCTTTTGATACAAACGTGCAATCTAGACCAGTTCTCGAATGATAAGTGATTAGATGATAAGAAGTGAAGGTAAGATTTCGTGTTGTGGAAACAAAATGGAGCACCATTTTTAGCTAGTAAATCAAAACGCTCCTACGTGGTAGCTAACCTTCGATTAAAAAAAGAGAAGAAACTTTAAAAAGTGGCTGTTGTGGTGAATCCGAAAGAACGCCACTCTTTCTCGGAACCACAAATGTAACAACATACAGAAATATAAATGACAATAAATATATGAAACAATATACAATTAGTGTAGAAAATATTATACACTAGAAAAACAAAGAGAACAAAAATAATGTATAACGTATATGAGCACTCTTAATTGTCTTGTAGAAGAACTTTAAGTGGTTTATTATTTTTAATTAAAATAGTAAATAGTGGAACACCCTTAATTTAACTGAACTGATTGTATGCCACGTTCCTCTGCGCGGAGTACCAGGTCGTCGGCGCTGTTCCATGTAAATGCGTCATATACTCATTTTTATAGGAATGCACCCACACAAAGACTTCACAACCTGTAGAACAATTTTGGTCTTGTTGATATATTCCGATATTCAATGTTAATTGTTAAGTGATGTTTTTGATGCTGTTCTGAGTCAAAGATACAACTGATTTTGATACTCGGCCATTCTGTGTTAATCATAAATTTTTAATGTTTTTCTGTCTTGAACCTTAATTTTTATAGTTTGTTTAGTTTATTTTTCGTTTTTTTTTAAAGATACTTGTGTAGCTGCTCATGTTTTTTTATACATAACCAATTTTGTAAAAACCCGCAATGGCGTAAATTAATAAATAAATAAATATATACTTCAACTTATGTACAGTTAAAATTCATTGACAAGGCAGATGAGGCGACAGTTATCACATATATTCCCTCAGCGGGAAAAAAAGGATAATACGGATAGGTTTGAGTCAGGCTCGATACCGTCACATATATGTTAAATAAATTTTCCTAAGATTACATGAAAATAAATGTTATAGAGCAACAGAGGGGAGGTGAGAGGCTAACTCTCGTCATCCGTCAGTCTAAATAATAATAATTATAATAATAGATAATTTGTACAGCACCATTTTCGTAAAACCTTACACATAAATTGTTTATAGTTTTACAATTATCTTTATTTTTAAGATTAAAAATTGTTATTGACATTCTGAAAAGGTGCGTTTTTAGTTTAAGTTATTTTTAAATAACATCTCTGATCCACTGTTTCTTATGACCATTCTAATTGTCTGGGATACAAAGTTTTTGAAGATACAGAAACGCCATGTTTTGTGTCGCCTTGTACATCAACCGGCACAATTTAAATTCAACTCTTTCAGGGAATCAGTGGCAATGTAGCTGATGTAAAAGGGATATTATATGAGAGAATTTGTAAACTTCATATATTATCCGTGCAGCCGCATTTAGAATAGATTGTAATCTATCCAGCTGAAACATTGGCAGGCCAGCATAGACGAACTGCCTCAAGAGGAAGATTTATCCGAATACTTTTAATCGATCTCAGTTGATGTCAGCATGCACTGACAGTTTTTCTGATTTGTGTATTCATTGAAAGATCTGAATCAATGTGCACGCCCAACAACTTAACTGCAAATTTAGCATTCGGAGACATTGATTCCTGTATTAAGTTTTGCCTTCTGTCCATAGTAGTTCTGTTTTGGATGGATTCAATGTAAGTCTATTTTGTGCCATCCACTCGCCTATTTTATCTATACATCTTGCAATTTTTCCTCTGTCTTCCCAATATTCTCCAGCTGGATACTCACACATTAATGAATCTTCTTTGATGTGATGACTAAATGTTTGTCGCCTATCCACTTAATAAACACATGCAAGTGAAATACATTCTTAGCCCATCTTTTTGTGTTTGCGTTTATCAACGGTTTTCTTACATTACAACACGAACATCACCAATCAAACGCGACCCTAGCTCAAAACTCGTAATGGCACTTGTCTTTTTTTTAAACTGCCACACAACCCCTACAGCACTCGAAGAGGAATTCATTTTACGGGAAGTGAACACACTTCCGGCGGGGTGGACGGCGACCGGCAACAGGTTTACGCGGAGCGACAGGTAGCTGTCGGAAGCATACTATGTATACAATAAACGTAACATAATATTCAATAAACATTTTTTATTTCAACTAGAAAAGTATACAAAATTTAAATAAAATATATTTATTCAGGGGGTAAAATTTGTCACCGTGAAAAATGTGTCACATTGTGTCACAGCGCGTTACGAATTTTTATAATATTTCTATAGTAGAATTTTGCTTGCCCTAAGGCGTGGTGCTCAGGCAAGCTGTTATATATGGCAATAGAAGAAGAATAAAGAGATGCGGTGGAATTTTAGCTATCATCAGATTTTTTTATAAACAGAAAAAGCACTCAATCTCTCAGAGAAAAGTACGAAAAACAGGTGACACAAAAATGTTACATATGTGTGCGTATGTTTCACGAAATATACAAGTATTGCGTCATTTGTCAGACACACGTTTTTATACGTGTGTCTTTTTATTCGTCATCTTCACCCTTTCTTTTTCTTTTTGAAAACAAAAGATTTAAAGGCGCCGTGTGTCAACTCCGGTATATTTCACATGCTAAGCTGTATCTCTGCCATCTTAGCCACTCACTAACTGTGGTGATAAATATTACTATATTATAATGCAAATTTTTTGGTGTTAATAAAACAGCAAACTATTAACTAATATTTACATCTCTCTTCCTGTCTAAATTAACCGAACTCATAACCTCTTTCAATATTCACCGAATCCCCCCTCTCCCCAACTCCGCTCTAATACCGACCCTACATGTAGTCGATAAAATATCTTCTGGTTTTAAGTTTTAGTTTATTACTGAAGATGATGCAGTAAGTATCGAAAATGTTTTAATTTTAATTTAAGTGTAGTGTGAAGTAAACAACGTTTTCATTAATTTTTATTGATCAATTAATTGTTCTAAAATATTTTTTTAAATTTTTTATAATAATATTTGATATACTGATATTTTAACGTGTTTTCTTCGAACCAAAAAAAAAGTAATTCATGCAGAGGTGGTTTAAAATTCGCATCACAGAACGGAAAAAAAACTTAAATCATTTGCACAATTTTATGTTAAAAGAGACTAATTATTTCGAATCAATTGCACATTACCAATTAGGTACAAATTATGGTGAAAACAACTAGAACCTTCTTACATAATCGACTATTAATTATATATTAATAAAAACTCGCATTACTTTGAAAAATAACGTAGCTAATGTAATAAAAAATGTTTTATATTCAGAGAAATTTATAGTGCCTACTTTAGAAATAATACGCGCCAGTCTAATCGAATATTATTATTTACAAATAAAAAAAATCACATTAAATAATAATGAGAAATTTCACAATATTGAGTAGAATATATTTTTTAACGGTGATTTTAATCTTATAAATAAAACTTCTACATAGTTATGTTCGTCACAAATTAATATAAAATAGAAAGTTCACAAATTAATATTGAATAGATAGTTCACAAATTAATATTTGTAAATATTTTTTCAAAAGAAAACTCATCAATTCAAATCTTCTGTCAGTTAGTTTATGACGTTTTATTAATATAGAAAACGACCGTGTTAAGAAAAACCGACACTTGGATAGACAAAGAGTTTAAAAATGAAGAGCGAGCTCTTCTAATGTTTCTAATTAACTAATGTACAACTTAAGAAAACATTTTATTTTTTTCTAAATAATGGACATTTTGATAGAATTACACAAAATATGTGGATAGTGTTAATGCATCTCGACAAATTTCCAAAATAACCGTATGAGAGGTAGTTAAGTGATAATTTATTTGGGCGCGCTGATCGCGAACATTGGTTACAGTGGGCAGGAAATTCCAAGATGTATACAACTAGTTAAAGTTGCTACGAACCAATCGTAGAGAATAGGAAAGACAGGGTCATCAAGCAAGCAACTAAAATTATGTCGGTTCATACTTTTGTCTTTCCAATGTTCATGTATACAACAAAGACAATAGCGACAAGCGTAAAACAGAGGTCTTCGAAACATCGCCGGCGTTACGCACAGGGGGAGCAGGCGCCAATATATAAAAATTGAAAAACTTAATCGTAAGTTGCAAAACGATAATGGTGTGTAATAAAAATAATCCAGATGTAAACAATCCAAGAAAGCAAATCAATTAAATAACATTATATATATATTCTAATAAAGCATAAATTTGTAGTAAACACTAGTGTGCAGAACATATTTTGGTAAAAAAAAAAAAACACCCTTAGGCAAGTTTCAAAATGCCGGGCTGACAAAACACCGCTCCTAACGCGTGTGGCATAAGAGGCGGTCAATTGATGGGGATGGTTTTATCTTCACTCAAGTTACTAGAGCGGAAAAAAGTCTTGCGCCGGCGCTGTTTCGAAATGTATTGCTGGAGAAGTAGTCACCATAGTAACGAGCAGGTATGACATATTTGATTTGGTCACACGTGTCTGATATACGAATGTGTCAATCCTCCAACAAATTGAAGCACAGCTAGTCCTATCTACTGCAGTGAGCAATAGATTTTTTCAATTCTTTGGACTCATTATTTTTATTTTTATTTTATTTATACTTTAACATAAGAATAATAATTTATTTAATTTAAATATAACAGTACATTTTTAAAACAACAGTTTAAATTTAACATAAAAAATTAAGTGTATGCTCCTGCAACGGAAAATGCTAATGAAATTCAACTTGTCACCAAGCCGATGCATCCGCGATACTGGCGAGTTAACAGCATAATTATTTATATGTGAACCTACAGAGAACACTTCATGTTGTCTCCTTTGAGTTGGTACTTTATAATAAACCATTTTTGTTAACTCGCGGCAGTCCAACATGCTATTGATAATTTTATATAGAAATACTATATCGCTCACATGTCTTCTCTGGGCTATTTTTTTCAAATGAAGTAGTTTCAAATACTAATTTAAGGTATTAATTATAAATATATACATATAAAATCAATTTTGTCGAAAATATTGTTTTTGCGCTACCGGGATTCGAACCTGGATCTCTATTTCCAATCCGGGGAAGTACACTACCGATTGTGTTATAACGCCAGTATTTTTCATGACAAATTTTCGACCCTATATGTTACACTTTTTCAAATTAAAACATCTGTTGTTCCATTACTTTTGAAAGCCATCTACATTATTTTTACGGAATCACAAATACCTTTGAGTAAACCGACCGCAGACGCCAGAATTATCAATTCATTTTTATTAAATTTTGAACACATTGATACAACTTATATTATTAAGGAAAACACATTCTCATTTTGAAGTTGTAATTATTCAGAACATAGGTCTGTGATGTTTTAAATACTAATTTAATGTATTGATTATAAATATATACATATAAAATCAATTTTGTCGAAAAATATTGTTTTTGCAAAATATCCCGGTAGCGCAAAAATAATATATTTGATTTAAATAATCATAATTTATATTTTCTATCGGAATATGCAATTCAAAATTGATAAATCTTAGTAATTTATGTTGCACTCTTTCGATTTTTATAATACGTGATCCATAAGTAGGGCGACCACACAGCGTAGTTTATATTCCAGCGCACTTCTTACAATAGATGTGAATAAAGTTGTTAAAGAGTTCATGTTTTCGGCTGTCCTTAACAAAAATCCCATCGCTTTGTTACAAATTTCGTTGTAACGTTGAATAAATCTCAATTTTTTGTCGAAGAGCACACCCAAGTCCCGCACAACTGCGACTCTACTTAGATCAATATTGTTAAAGCTGTATTGAAAAACGAGTTGATTTCAACTTCTATTGAAACTTATTTCTTTACATTTTTCTAAATTAAGATATAATTATATTTTTATTTATTATCTTTGTTTTATTAACCACTAAAATGAGTTTAAATACATCTACCGGTTTCGAAAAATACCATTTTCTTCTTCAGGATGTCATAACTAACTAAAACATATATTGTTTCTTTGACAGAATCTATTTTAAAAAAATCTATTTTAAAAATTTTTTTTTTTTTAGTACCTAACTCAAATCATTACTTAATACAAATTAACTTGAATAATTTTTAGGAAAAATTTTTAGAATGGGACTCGTAGTTAAATTTAGTTGGTTGTTTATAATTTTTTGATTAGTTTTACACGCTTTATTTATCTCCAACGATTCCAAATTATTTAATTTGTGACCAACACCGTTTATATGCAAAATTGACAATCCCGATTTTTTATCAAAATCATGACCATTTTCTATCAAATGATTAGCAAATTCTGAAAACCCACTATTGTATAAGTAAAAGTATAAGATATAATTCGTTAGCATTATGCGTCAATCTATAATAGGTGATTACTCTGGGTACA
Organism: Eubasilissa splendida; assembly: GCA_031772225.1. Classification (NCBI taxonomy): domain Eukaryota; kingdom Metazoa; phylum Arthropoda; class Insecta; order Trichoptera; family Phryganeidae; genus Eubasilissa; species Eubasilissa splendida. The sequence goes on from CM062870.1 coordinate 6,143,388, forward strand.
ACTTTTGGCTGTAGAAGACATGGAAGAGTGCCTCAGCGGTGGACAGATGGCTGGAAAGACCCTGTGAGGCCGACCCAGGACCGGGACTCGTGGTGGAGCATCACGAGCCGAGTCTCATCCGATTGAGGCCACTATATGTCAATACTGACATGAAGTAAGAAAGAAAAATACACCAAATATAGAATACAGGTCATATTATTTGCAAATATGTAAATACAAGTATTGAATACAATTAGTAGTTCATAGCAACAGGTACGCAGCGGTCGTGTCTGGAATAGAGGTTCGAATCCCCGCTCGTGGAGTAACAAGTGGTATGGTTACTTACCATTTAAATAGGGTTAGATAGGATCAGAATGTATATTGCAGGGGGAGGGTGCATGTTAATAGGACGCGGCGCCGAGCCGTCCGTGTGGAAGTATTTTTAGTGCGAGAGACATCAATGCGTCAATTATGAAACCCGAAATACTCGATGTTTTGTGATATTGTGTATACATATTTTATTAACGAACATATTTATTATTTTTGTTTAAAGAATTTTAATATAAAACTGCATATTCCAGGCTAAATGTTCTACTTGAAATATGCAGAGAGTAAGAACGGGTCGCGATAATAATTTTGGATAATTTGCATAGCGCCATTTTCGTAAATACTTTCACCTCAACGGCGTTGTTATCTTTGTTTTTATAAATTAAAAATTGTTATTTTCAGTTATGGAAATGATTTTTTGAAAAGGTGCGTTTTAGGTTTCTTCTTAAATAAAGTCTCTGATGCATTCATTGTTCCTTATGACAGAGGGCAAAGAGTTCCACGCTTTTGGGCCTGTCACCGCAAATGCCCGTTCACTAAATTTAGACTTCTAGCAACGTTGGTCGGTTCTGCAACTTTTCTTACGGCTGTAGTATTGGCTAACCTGAGAGTTTGACGTCTATCATTCAAATTGTCTAGGATACAAAGCTCTTGAATATACAGAGGCGCCATATTATGTGTCGCCTTGTACAATTTTAATTCAATTCTTTCAAGGAATTGGAGTCAATGTAGCTAATGTAAAAGGGATATTACATTAGAGAATTTGGAAACTCCATATATTATCTGTACTGCCGCATTTAGAATGGATTGTAATCTATCTATGTATGTTGGCAGGCCAGCATAGATGCTGTTACAATATTCCACAAGTGACACCACAAATGCATTTATAAGTAGATTACCGCACACTTTCACGGTAACATCTAGACAGATAGAAAGAAGGACATTATTCTAATAGTTTTCAATGAAAATACATTTTTATTGTGATGTTGCAATTTCAGATCACAACTCAAAGATATTTGGTATTCATCGCAATATAAAGTTAATTAATTTAAAAATTGAATAATAAATGTATCAATTATAAAATTTTATTAATTTACAATATACTAGTATATATATTTGTATTAATATTAATCACATCTTAATAATAATACCTCTTGAAATGCCATGATATAGTAATCAAATATTTTTTTCTAAAAATAGATTTTTCCTGTACTTACTTACTTACCATCACGTCGTTTTCCGCGGGGGTAGGCAGAGAGGATTGAGCGCCACACTCTTCTGTCCTGACACACAATTTTCGCCTCATCCATATTCATACATCTTCTCATACAAGCTCGCCGATTGTTGAGGCTTCTAACAGAACCATCCATCATTATCTGATTTACCTGGTTGTGCCAAATCTTCCGCGGACGTCCTCTATTTCTGGTGCCATCAACACTTGCGACATATATCTGTCTTACCGTTCTCTCCTCATTACTAACATCAGCTTTACATTCTTTCCGTATTTCTTCATTCTTTACTCTGTCATAAATAGATTTGCCACAAATACGCCTAAGTGATCTCATTTCCACTGCATTCAGTCTACTTTCGTTCCTTTTCTGCCAGCTCTAGACCTCACTTTCATACATCAGTGTCGGTACCAGGATTCCATTACATTTTTCCTGTACATCTGTCTAATTGATTATTTCAATTTGTACTATTATTTTATAATAATGATATAAAAAGTTTACAACACTGACATGGCAGCATTTATTAGGTACCATTTAAGTGATAATAATTTTAAGGTTTTGCGTCATGTTTTACATTCTGTCTGGACACCTCGGACAAGAGAGACGTTTAAGAGCCGCGAGTCTTGTCTGATGCTGGACAGAAAAGCCGGATCTGAAGATAAACTGAGCAATTAATGACCACAGCTCTGTCGTAATTACGAAAATAATCAAAAGGGAATTAAATATTAAATATATAGTTTATCGATGTAGTTATCCGATAAAATTAAAAATGCATTCATTACTACGGACATATGATTAAGTTTTATATCTGAATAAAATACGTTCAGATAAAATGTGTTCATTTCGATTGGAGATGTTTGCCAATACATTATGACAGCCGAGTAAAATAAATTTTCCTGGAGACAACTTTAAGATGAAGAAGACCTGGAAGACACAACGGTGGCTGGATGCGTAGAATATGGCCAGAGACCCTGGAGTCAACTGTGAGAACGATGCAGAACCGAGACTTGTATCCGTATCTCGTGTAATTAAGTCAATAAATAAATGCATTTGTGGTGTCACGTGTGGACTATAATAACAGCATCTATGTCGGCGTGCCAATGTTTCAGCTGGACATATTACAATCTATTCTAAATGCGGCAGCACGGATAATATATTGATTTTCCAAATTCGCTCATATAACATCCCTTTTACATCAACTACATTGGCTCCGATTCCCTGAAAGAGTTGAATTTAAATTGAATTTGAATGGTAAACGTCATATTCTACTTCAGCCGCAGGAAGGTCTGTGGAAACGACCAGCCGTTGATAGAAGTCTAAATTTAGTGAACGGGCATTTGCGGGGGCGGGCCCAAAAGCGTGGAACTCTTTGCCCTCCGTCATAAGAAACAGTGCATCAGAGAACTTTATTTAAGAAGAGACTAAAAATGCTCCTTTTCAAAATATCATTTTTAATACAAATATAATGTAGGACTATAAACAGTTTGTGTGAAGCGTCCTTAAGGTGAAATTATTTTAATGCAATAAAAGTTATTCAATATTATTATAATATGTCAATAATACTTACAGTATCTATTTATGACAAGAGTGAAGAATGAAGAAATAACGAGAGAAAGTGTAAGGTTGATCTTAGCATAATACGTAAGATTAAGAAAGGATCACTTAGGATATGAGGAGATAATGGTAAGATAGAGATATGACGCAAGTGTTGATGGCACTATAAGTTGAGGACGTCCGCGGATGAGTCGACACGACCAGGTAAACCAGATGGTCCTGCTAAGTTTCATCTACCTGCGGGGAAACGCCGTGATAATAAGATAGTTATAATACCGACATGAAGGAAGAAGAAATTGTATTTGTTAGAAAACAGCTGCTTAGCATTGATCTATGTGTAGGTAGGTACTAGGTGTTTATTAATTTTTTTAATGTAATAGCATCATGAAGTCATCACAAGCCGTAGTAATGACGACACAGCAGACGCAGCTAGTGTCATCAGCGGGCCGTAACGCCGAGCGATCACATCTCTGCTGCACTTACGCTTGACACGTATAAGTACACACATTTGTTTACTAATTCATACATATACCTAGCAAGCATTAAAACTAATAAAAAATTGATACCACGTAAACGATATTTTCATATTTATAGTAGTGCCGACACGGTGGACACAGCTAGCGCCATCAGCGGGCCGTAACGCCGAGCGCCCCGCTGAACGATCACATCTCTGCTGCACTTACTCGACACAACTATAAGTACACGTAATTGTTTTAATTCATACATATACCTAACAAACATTAATTTAAATATATTTTTTTCATGTTTATGGCTGTACCGAAATGACTCCATGGACAGGAGCTGCGATTTTAATTGAAATGACATCACGAGCCGGATCTGTATTTGTGAAAATTTCACAACAACGTACCGATTTGCATCGTTCCGTTCCGAGCCTCGTGGCAGCAGCAATCCACAAACAAGAAAACGACAGCTGAAATTCAGTTTCTCGGATCATAATTTTAAAACGAACCGTAAACATGACTCGCCCAAGACGTGCAGCGGTGATGTTGCTCCCCCACAGCACAATGGGCATGATGCACCATAACCCACTGAGGTCTGTGAATGCCGACGATTGTGACGGCGGTTTCAATGCCAAACACTTGTGTTTTTCCCACGGACGGCCGACGAAAACGCGAGTCTCCCGCGTCTGTGGGAACCTTTCGTATTTTCTATGTCACACACGCGCCGAGCACAGTGCGCGGGCAGTGTTATATCACGGGCCGCGGGAAGAGCCGCCCGCCGCCGACCAACGAGCCGGCGGTTATGTGAGGTTAATGCTGTAACAACAACGGCCGATACTCCGAGCCGACAGGAATGAGCATCGCGAAGCTGACGATAAAATGACACAACGTATCACCTGGTACGTAAATGCCTTCGATAGCTGGTTCTCAGGTTTCCGATTGACAATAAGGACACATATAATATATGAACACTGAACTAACTTTTTTAATGTACTCGCTGTCTTTCTGGTAGATTTCGACCGACCGAAGTACGCAACTCCGACGGTCGATTTATTTGGACCTCTGGGAATCGGTCGAAGCACGGGATGTAATTGATCCGCCTGTCGTTTACTGTCATTCTCCGAAAAAAGGTGGCAATACTCACGCACACACGTGAACATTATTATAAACCAGGAAACGCAGTGGTGTCAATCGGAGTAACGAGGCGTGTAAACAAGTTGCAAACTCAGCAATCTACATATTTTTATCTTCTTCTTCTTCTTTTTGTACTGGCCAAACCATTACTTCAGGTTTTTCAGCCATGATGTTCTGTTCAGGGCCTTTGTGAGAATGTGGGTCTTTAGGTGGAAAATCTTGGGTCGACTTGCTGCGGCGGGTGTTTGATAGGCCTACCAGTCGGACTCTCCAGTGTGCTGTTTCTTGGATAATATCTGTCGGCAATCAACTTCACGTCCTTTTTTTGTGCCCGTCTTATTTTGCGTACTTTCCTAGTTGCCCCTCTGTCCCTCGTCGCCTTGTGTTATTACTGTACCTGTATCTTTGTTAATATTTTACACAATGAAAAATTTTTATACGGGATCATGAGTGCAATAAATGATGTATTAGTTGGCGGTCGTGCATCGTTGCTAGGACGCTTATGGGCTAAACTGCGTTGCACTTAAGTTAGCATTTAAAAATGCCAACTTTACGGTGGATGAGTATGACCGATATGAGAGCTTTTGCTTATAAAACGGTCTTGGGTTAGCGGTGGGTCCCCTCACATTAGCCATGATGTTCTCCTTCTTCCAGGACCCCGACTTCCAGCAATCTTTCCCTGCATTATTTGATACTTCTCCGGACGTCTCATTACATGTCTGATATATTGAATTTTTAGATTTTTATTGTTTTTTTTTCTTTGGGAACAGACAGGAAATTCTTTTATGAGATATGTCCATTAAAATAAATATTTTATTCCATAAAACGAATTGTTTATGCATTACAATAATGGAAAATGAACATTAAATAAATATATCTTCGTTCAAAAAAAAAACCTAACCTTTAGGATAAAAAATAGAACTAATATGCTGGTCTCTTGGAATGTGGCTCGAACCACCGACCACTGGATCACTAGACGAGTGTCTTAACTACAGGACCAACAAGCAGAATGGTGCGCGGACAATTCTGCATAGTTCTCAGCAACATTTTATGAGCTTAGAACATTGAGAACTACTCGTAAATATCTTCTTTTTTTTTAAATACATAGGCGACGATAATCGGAATAATTCTAGTCAATTTTGTCAAGACTAATTTATATCATTTTTTTTTTACATACAATTAATAATTGGTTAAAGTAATTACATGCGTTTGACATCCGATTTAAAATCTTTAATTCGTTTCTTCTGGTAGATAGACAGTTACCTGAAAAGCGCCGATAAAGATTCCGAATTTAACGGAGCAAAGACCGTTACAAGTCAGAATGCCTCAATTGACGGGCAATTCGAATCTGATGATACTTGTTGCACGTACATTTATTTGTATAAGACCTACACTGTTAAATATATAAACTAATTTAACGCAGTGTATTCAACGATTTTTTACGTATTTAAATAAAAAAAATTGCGAAATGAAAATAAATGTAATCACTGTAAAATTGTGCTAACTTCACCGGACAATTACTGAGATTCTTAAATATCATCTATGTACCATTTTTAATAAAAATTGTTTTAATATAAATATAATCCGTGTGCTAAGGGTAACCAAACATACCCTTAAAACGGCTACGTTAAATTTCATCTAAAAAAATTCAAAATATTTCAGCGCTCGGTGAGTTTTCATTATTTGTTTATCCACCATTCCAACTTAATCACAATACAACTGTACAACACATTTAATACTAACTGGAAATCGTTCACGCAAATATGAACTTAATACATGATTCCATTGGGTAGAGATTAGTCAGAAGCATCGCTGTCCAATATTCCAGCTTAAACATAATACAATACACTAATAATTCATTTTACATTTACAACACGTTCACTACATTTTTTTATTGTCTCTAATTTATGTTTATATCTGTCGAATATTACACTTTATTTTTAATTTTAATTAAATAACATCACAACAGCGTGAAAAAAACTGGCTACTTTAACACAGATGGTAGTTTTATAAAGTAGCCAGGACAATGCTTTATATATCATAGGTGGACTAGTACTGCATCCCACACAGTCAATTAATAAGTGTATGTATTTATATATATTTTAATTTTAATATTAATTAGAAAGATATACATATAAAATCAATTTAAAAGAAAAATATTGTTGTTGCGCCACTTTCGTCTCTTTCCAAACCGGGGAAGGTGTATTATCCAACTATGCTACAGCGACATCATTTTGACGACAATTTTTCAAACCTATATGTTATCTTGTTCAAATTAATACATTTATCGTTCCATTATTTGAAAGAGCCATCTACTTTGTTAACTTTGAGTAATCCGATAGTAGACGCCAGAATTAATTTTTATTAAATTTTTGAACACATTGATACAACTTATATATTATTAGGAGAACACATTCTTATTGTGAAGTTGTAATTATTCAGAACAGACGGTCTTCGATATTTTAAATATGAATTAAATGTATTAATTAGAAATATATACATATAAAATCAATGTTATCGAAAAATATAGTTAAATAATGCACCATCCCCGGTTTGGAAACAGATACAGGTGGCGCAACAACAATATTTTTCGATAAAATTGATTTTACATGCATGTCTTTCTAATTAATACATTTAATTAGTAATTAAAATATCACAGACCTACGTTCTCAATAATTACAACTTCACAATAAGAATGTGTTCTCCTAATAATGCAGTTTATTTGATAATCTCAAAATGTGAATTTCGGTACATAGATGATGTTATTTGAGTTCCACTCTTCAGCTTAAAATCAGAACGTTAATGTTATTTTTTTATCATTTTATAGTTCATTAGTATTATTTTTATCCTCTTACTATCAAGGTATCGCGAGGGGGGAGGGCAATGTCTCGACAAGGCGCTTCCATCGTACCCTGTCTTGCGCTGTTCCAGTAGGTAAGTACACGACGATCAATCAACACCCAAATATGTCATCGTAAAGTATTCATTGATGTTTATCACAACTTAGTCTGAAGCGGAACAGAATTTCTAAGATGATATGTTTTGATAATTTTTCCTCTTGTATTTGCAAAACGTGACTTCAACTTTTCTATATACAAAAATCACCTCCCTTACCGCGGTACTTCTTTCGGTGGAATGAATTCTAGATTTCATACTCTTCATGAATTTGATCATATAATAATCATTATTAGATCTACTAGTCAAGGTGCTATATTTTTATAGAATTACTATAGACTAGTACAAACGTACACAAAAAATACTTGAAGAATTATTTTTTTTCCATTATAATAATGAACGTGCATATAATACATTTCGAAAACAGGGAGTAGAGAGCTCACCATCGTTTAAAAATAATTAGATATTTGTAAATTAATAAAAAGCCCTGTACGGATTTGTAAACTGGAACCTAACAAAAAGGATGTTAAGACAGAATGGAGAAAAAGATGTTATTAAAAAGTGTTGAATAATGAAAAATAATTAAATAGAAAGAAATTTGATGAAAGTTAAGAAAAAATAGAGCAAAATAGATTTATCTTCAAGATTTTTGCGTAAAACATTTACAACCATAGTGATAGAAGGAGAAATATATGGAAGAAGAAGATGACGGACGAGGATAACAGTTCATGAGCGAGTTACTGAAGTTGAGAAGTCAATAATAATAGTTAATTTGATATATTTATATATATAGGTGTATAACATACAAGTGTCATAATGCCGGCCTTACTAGGTTTCGCTCGTGCTGAAGCGGACATTTTACATTGTTAATCAATAATCAATAGAAATATTTGTTCATCGCTTTTAGTTGTGTCAAAAGATGATACTCTTGTAATATAAAGGTTCATATAAAAATTTTCAAAGAATTAAAATCTAATAAGTATTAATTGTTTTAAGAATTATATTTGAAGTATAAATAAAATAGAAGCAGAAGATCTGACGCAGTATAGGGATGTACAAGAGAGTAACAGGAGATTGATATATAAAAACTTATAGCTTGATATATTCTTAATATTCCTGATTTGATTATGAAAGACCTACCCACTTAAATGTGTTTTTATTATATTAAGTAAATAAATAAATTTATTATATATAAACATTGTAGAAAATAGGGGTTTCACCATACCCAGCTTGATAACTCAAAAGTGAATATAAATAAATAACTAGTTTTCTGTATAATTGTTTTATTTTCTGCATTTTTGCATGTAATACAATAATTACTTTAGCCAGTGATATTATATATACAGTTTTTAATTTTTTTTTAAATAAAGGTGTTACACGTCTCAGATACATGTATCATCTACAAAGAATAAGATTTTTCATCCCTCGTTGGTGTCTGTATAGACACTAAACACCCCTAATAACGTTTTCAAATATTACAGTCCACTCTCGCAAACTTCACATAAAACGTATAATTTTCTAACGCTATTTTAAACGCTGTAGTTCTATTTTTGACGTTCTAGGGGAGTGTCCGAAAAAATATATCCTTTTCCTTACTAAAAAAATTTCCTTACCAGCATAAGGCTATATGTGAGGCTATCCAATTGATTAAACTGATATAAATAATTTTAAACTGATGTAACGCAAAGTCTGAGTGTGGTGCCGGGGAGGAAACCCTCGACCATATCTTTTTTGCCTGTCCATTGCGGATCACAGGTTTTTTTTACAGTAATCTCGTTAATGGTAATTTTCAACTCCCGCTTAACTTGTGTCATCTTCTTTCCCCTAACTCGTCACATTTAATCTGTATAATAGCAATTTTTTGAACAACATATAATTTATATTTCGTATTTAATCATATTAATGTACTTTTTTCTATAAAATAAAGTTTTAACTTGATTAATGGCACAAATCACTCTTGAATGGTGGATTGCCTATTTAAAAGAAGACGAAGAAGTAACGCAAATTTTAAAAATGATTTACCTTTCATAAAATGCTTCTGAAATATACTAAGTAGTTATCAATTATTAAGCTATCAATATTGACAAAAAAATATTTTAAAAAACCCTCCATTTGGATTGTTTGCGTTTCCCTTCTCTCATATATAAAAAGTTTTCATAAGACGATAAGTGTCTTGTTAAAATTTGTGCGCATGCTATAAATACCCGTAAAATCATTCTTATATATACTGTCCTTCAATTAACCTGGTAATTTTTATTTAAAGTATTATTTGTTTTTAATTTTAGATAAATATTTTATTTAAGTATGTAAATAAATAAGCTTACACAAAATGTATTCTTTCGAATGGTAGTAATACATATAAAAATTATAAATACCTAAAATATTGTAAAAAAAATATGGTAAAAAATAAAAAAAATACTTACATATTAAGTGGTGAAAATGTTCCTGGATCACTAAATATTTCGATTTATAAAATCAGAAATTCTCGGAATGAACGTGAATATTAGATATTACGGGGTTTATTTTTCAAAACTTGATCAAAAATGATTCGGTACATATTTATTAATCAATTCTGAACAGCGTTATTTTTAAAGTATTTTTAAAAAAAACTTTTCAACAATCGCGGTTTGGTTACTTTGTATATTCGCCTAAGAAAAGATATTTACAATAAAGTAATAAAAACACGGCGTTATTTCGCCATCAAGTGCAACAGCCGACAAAATCGCGAGACACCATTGTCGAAATGGATGTGAATTTTATTAATAATAAATATGCATTTGTTTTATTTCCATTTGCATTAAAGTTGGCCAACTTTACTTTTAAATTCGCCACGGCAACGGGCATTTCAACTCACAAAAAAGAACAACACTCACTCGCCGTAATTCACTAAAAACACCCAACGTTTTAGAATTGTAAAATGCGGAAAAAACACACACAGAATCGTAGTAAAAATGGTTTTAAAATTGTCATATTTTCACTTTTTTCGGTCCGCTGAATACCGCCAGTGGAATCGCCGTCTATGGATTTCGCCCGGCCATAGACAACGGCGGCGTCAAAATTTGAAAAAGATGGAAACTCGTATTTTCGCGAGACGCGCAATGGCCGCCCGGCGACTTTAAGCGAGGTTCGCGCCCGAAATACCAACACTTTCAATGTTTAAACACAAGACGTGCGTTGCTGGATCTACACTTGGTGTTTTGATGGGCGATTTTCCTAGATCGGCGGCGTAGATCGAGTAGGATCTGGTTGGAAAGCGCGTGTCTGCGCGACGGCTCAGCGCGCACCAATGCGACAATGTGGAACGGGCGATGTTTTGGAGGCGACGAGGGCGCCCCTGGCGGCGATCCGCGGAAGCGGGGAAACGTCATTTTTGTTTTTTTCACGCGATGAATTTTTCTTTTTACTGTTAAATGTGCACTCGCGTGTCGGTAATCTCCCAGAGAAATATTAACGATTTTTTATTTAAATCACTACTTATATAATGCAGCCGCGATCTATCGAACAGACCTATTGATTTATGCCGTTTTCTGCGGGAGTATATTGGAATCACGAAAGCGTACTTTCATGACGGAAAAAAATAATGTTTTAAATATTAAATAAAATCAAATAATTCCTTGTTGCATTGGATAATCAACTAGTGTAATTATATTTTTTTAGAAAAAAAGTTTTACATACTCGTATCTTAGAATACAATGACGTGAAAATAGTAATACAAATTTATTAATTCTAGCGTATTATAATTGTAATAATATGTAAAAAAAACATGCATCAAAAATGTTAAATTTATTAATAAAAAAAAACAGCATTTTTAATTATTAGACAATTTTACAACAGTTTAATAGTGGAATAGCACGATGGTAGAACGCTTGCTTAGCAAGTGAGAGGATTTTTAAAGTAGTTTTTGTGACAAATTTTTCTTGGGTACCCCCGCTAAATAGTTTAGTTACTACCGGGACTTGAACCCGGAACTTTGTATCGCCGTAGACTACGTACCTATCGATTACACCATTATAATATATTCCAATTCGATCTATATATTTTACATTCCATAGGGAGGCATCTATTTTTTTCCCTGTTGGAGAGTATATCCTGAAAAATCGTGACTTCAGAAATAAAATAATTTTACTTCTTCAATATTTGCAAAATTAACCTTACTTCAAATTCAATTACAAAAAATATTCCAAATTCTATACAACCAGCTTTAACAACTAATAACAAATTAAATAATTATAATATACTACAAAATAATTTGCAGTGATTGCATTATTTTGACATAGGTAAAATTTGCATAAATTTTGATATTAGAATTAAGGTCCACTTGAATTCAGTTCAGAATTTTATAATCATCTTTTGGAAACAAACCATTCTTTTGACATTTACAAGGGTTTAGAAATTATATATATGCAAATACAAAGGGTTTACAGTTAGATAAATTTGAAATTTTCTAAATAAGAAAAAGTGTTAATAGCAAGCTTTATTTATTATAAATAACTAAATCGTCTTTGCAAATAGCCACCCTTTAAATTTGTTTTCATATTAGTTTTTACTTATTCACCACTTTATTGTTTCGTTTTTATCTATGCTTGTATTTTTAATTTCAGTATACACTGTTTCCTGAAGAAGATGCCATAGGTATCGAAACATGTTGAATAATCAATAAATAGTGGTTTAAACAAAGTATTTTGTCTGATTATTTATATAAAATGATTTTATTTCAATATTATTAAATAAATCATTTGCATAATTACATTTTCTATTTTGCTATACGTAGCTCAGTTAGAAATCATTTAGAATATTAACGTGTCATTTATTCTATGTATTCTTATTTTTAAAAAAAATCAAGCAGCTAGGAATTTAGATAAATATTACAAATAGATTTATTTATCAGAAATTCTTGTTGAATGTGCGGAGCGTGCGCCTCTGCAATTTTATTTATATAAATGCTTCTCAAACTAGTCATAGTCACTGTTGAAGCATAAGTCTCGATGAATAGGCACAATTATCGGAGCAGTTGGAGTGACAAATAATGTAATCGATCTCCCTCTCTATACACCTTTGTCAAGTAAAATGACACAAACAATTTTAGAAAGATTGCGATCAAAACACTACCTATTGCAGAAGGTCTACGTCACGACGTCAATTTCGTTAGATTTTAATGCATCTCAATATAATCCCCGTAGACTAAGAGAAAAATTATCCTAATTTTAAAACAAAATCTACCAAATTCTTGCGGTCAATGCCGAAAGGGATTTTTTTTTTGATTTGTATTAAATCTAATTAGAACTTTTGTATAATATACATATATTTGGTTATATTATCTAATTAAAAAATAATTTTAACGAAATATATTTAAATAGTAGTCTAAATTTAAATCGTAATAAAAATGTACCCTGGTAATTCACGGTAAATTTTTTTCAACAATGAAACTGAACGATGACCATTCGACTCGCCGAACTTCCGTTGAAGCGAGACAACGCCATGCGTCAAGGAACAGGTGCGACAGAGGACAATGTACAAATTATTGTCAGATTGTTACCGCAGATCTCTTTTTTTTCATCCGTCCGTATAATGTTAAAAAGAGCTGGTGGGTAAGGCTGGTATTACACAAGTTATTTTGTGAATGGAAATTTTTACAAATAATTTTTATTGGCATGACTGCTTTACAGAAATGTTAACAACAGTAATTGCGTTATAAGGGAAGGTATAGTTTAGGTAGTCACTGTAGATACTGACGCACGGTTTAGATTAACAGTTTTATTTCGTTGTCAAATTCCAAACTTTGTTGCATATGAAAGAAATCTAAAAAATAACACATGGAGTGGAACTTCGGTTTACGAACGACTCTGTTTACGAACAAAAATCCTGATGAAAAATTGCTTCAGTTTGCGAACAGAATTTCGGTTTACAAACAGGTAAGCAGTATCAGAACTAGTAATGAGCTAAACCGTTATCTCAGTTACCAATCAACGTTACAATCGAATAGCATTTACACAATCACAGTCACAATCATTGTTTAGTTCATCATTAATTTGAACTCACCACGGAAGAACTGGAACAGTTTCTTAAAGATTGATGAACGAATGGAAGATGTACTTGGGTCCTCGATCTGCGAAATATGCGCGAAGTGGAGTAAGGTGCAAAGTTTTATGGAAAAATATCAAATCGTGTTGTAAATCTGTTTAATGTCTCATTTCCGCAATATTATAAAAAGCAAGAAGAAACAAATATTGTTGGATAGGTTTTTTGTGAGACAGAAATCTGATGAACTTCAAGCACCCGATGTTTTCATGTAAGGAGAGTCCTCTTTCAAACAATAACATATTTTGTAAGACAAGTTAAAATAATGTTTGTTTTTACGTTTAATCTTTTCGTTATATTACTTCCAATTCATAATCATAATCCGTACATAATTGTAATAAACCAATAATTGATAAATATATACCAAATTAAAAAAATGTATTTTATTTTTTAGTTATTCAAAAACAACATCGACCTGGAGCATAATATTCATCTTTACTTCGGCCTATCATTTTCATTCTCTTAGGCGCTGTCATCGTCAGCTGTTTCAGTACATGATGAACAATCAAGAGTTATCTTCATTAAGTCTTTGTTGTTGCCTAGAACGACCCTAGCCGCCTTCCCTCCGGAGTTGCCAAGAAGATTCGAAAGACATATTCAAGTCACCTTAATTGAGAGCTTTCTGTACATATAAGTAGGAGATGCCTTCCTTTACGTAGTTACTTTGATTCATTTTAATAAATAATTATTACTCACGATTATTGAATTGTGCAATCTCCGGGTCACACGTTCCGCGGAATGGATTACGACAATTTCGGTCGTAAATCGGAATCATCGCAAGGTGTAGGGAGGAATACGGAAACGTGGTACAGGGAGAGGTCGGTGAGGGGATAGGGGTTCAGTCGAAGGACCAATGATTTCGGGAACCAGGATTCGGAAAGACTGCTCGCCTTACCTTGAGTATGACGCCTTCGCAAATCCTCGTGGTCGCCGCCGAAAATCACACAAATTACAGGATCACAAAAAACACAGTCCTGGTGTACTGGAGCTGAAAGGGTCCACACCGTGAATGCTATCGCGATGTCGAGATCGAACACAATATCGCTCAAGTTGACATCTTCTGGCGTCAAGGTCACATTTCACACTGATGAGCAAGCATTAGTATAGGTCATGGGTAAGAAATTTGGACGCGGACATGTGACAACAATAACGTGTGTGAACAATTATAAATACCTATACTTCTTTTTCTTCTTCACTGATGGATGTAAGCCTTCCTCATGTCTTTCTATTGATTCCTGTCATGTGCTGTCAGCTGCCAGTTTCTCCCTGCCAATTCCTTTATGTCGTCGACCCATGGTTTCTGAGGTTTTCTTACGAGTTCATTTTAAGCTCGTATTGAGGTCCATCTATATAAATGTATAATGTCAACCATCACTACAAACAAAACTAAACAAAATAAATTAACACAATAAATTAAACATGATTTTTTTGATTCTATATTTAATTTTTACAAATATCTGTTGATAATGGCATAGACAGTCGAAATGATCATAAAATTATTTTAAAAAATTCAATATAGAACCAAAAAAATCGTGTTTGATTTATTGTGTTGATTATCAATGGAGTTCTATAAAATGAATACCGTCTGTATTAAAAAAATCAGAACAAAATTCTAGAAAGATGTTATATCTACGGTTTTTAAAATGTTTTTGATATTATTTAATACGTTAATTACACCATTAAACAATTTTTATAGTAATGGCTCATGTTCAGCACAAAGTGATCAATCAACACTTCACGTGTTTTGCTCGCGAATTAAAATGACGCATCCAGTACATACGTATCTTTACAACTCCTCAATGATCAAGTCTCATTGAGGGATCTCATGGAAAGCTAGCTCCCTGACCAGAGAATGGCAACGACTACAAAATAGCTACAAATACAAATGTATGTGTGTGTAAATTATTATTTTTTGCTTTTATTTTCATAACATAAATATTATTTTGTAACGTAAATGTATTAACTTTTTGACGAATGGGTCTACATAAAAAAAAACCCGATCACGCATTATTATTATTATTATGGACATGGATCACAAGGGTCATTGTTTGGTCTCTTATGCCTCGTGTATTTCCAAAATAGTGATACTATAATATTAAACGCGAGAAATATCTCAATTGAAACTAAATTAATTTATTAATTAAATTTTATTTAATTAGATTAATATTCATATGAAATTAAATTAATAATTTTTGTTATTTTAAAAATAAAAATCCAAATGAAATATTTTTTAAGGGCAGCGTGTAAGCTGAGCTTTAAGCTTAACCGATGATGGTAGAGTACGGAAGCGATTCTTGTCTTCTCCTTACCAATTATTTCTCCCGTGAAGGGGATTATCTTCCTTGGAAGATACTAAAAACAACAATTTTATCAATTATCTGACTGTAATTTGAGCAAACTTGACCTTCTTCTTATCTTTCTTAGGGGATATTCTTCTGTCACCGAGGTTCTTCGCATTTATCTCATTAGATATCCTTCGCGTCCAATAATCTATATCAATTTTTTGGAGCAGGGTAAAAACGATGAGAGAACGAACCAAAAAGTTTTGAATTCTTTTGATTTATAATTATAATACAAGGGTTGTCATAGTTTTAAAATAGAATATTGACATTTTAATTATATATATATATAAGGATTGGCAACTGAGATTTAACTCTTGGAGGTTTACTCGTTATTTCTAGTGTACCAGTGGTTGCTCGAAGAATTATGAATAATTAGTTATCAATCATCGTTATAATCAAACACTCACAATAACTATTTAAATAACGGTTTATTGTCACAAAGACTGTCATTAATTGTAAAAAGGAAACACCCAGTTGAAAAAAAAATACATGTAATATTTGTTGGATATAAAATGTCATACGTGCAAACCAACGTTATACAAATGTATTTTAATTCATGAAAGGTGACATCAATTTTAATAATAATGTATTTATTTTTTTGAAATTTGCAGTTGTTGATTCCGAAAGGGTAAGCGCGAAACCTGGCACAATAAAATAAAATAAAATTTTTTAAACATAAAAAATAATTAATGATTTTATAGTTTGACGTATATATATATATATATATATATATATCTACAATCACTAAAAATGAGTGACTAAATGATTTTATAGTTTGACGTATATATATATATATATACCTCTACAATCAAGTAAATAAACAGTCTAAATTTGACGCGATTTTATATGCGACACCGTGGAGTAATCGATAACGTATTCTACCGGTGACAAAAAAGTTTGGACGGAAAATATCGAGAATTTTTGCGAAAAATCTATTTTCCCGTTGAATTGAGTGCCCTGATTTCAAAAATGAAAATAAAATATCCGGTCGCAAGTATTTAAAAACATTTTATATTTTCATTTTGTAACGTGAAACGATTTATCTGTAGATATGACGAATTCACTCAAACCATAGATAAATCAGAAATATGATGGATGCACATTAAATTCTGAGATTGCTCGTTTTCTGTTCCACTAATACTATTTGGATGTAATTGGTTAGTTCAGTTTGATTAGTTAAGTTATGTTCGGTATTTATGACAGATCCATCGATCGCCGATGGCCGTACGCGTGTGAACGCTGCATTATCTTTACTATATCTATTTATCCCCTCCCCTCCCTATACCTCGTAGCACAACTTTTTCTGTGTATTGTTTATGACTTTTGAACTGTCAAGGATAGTGGATGTCCTACTACGTGTTTGAAGTTTTTGTAAAGTTACTAGTTGCTAGTGTATTCGGTTCCTCGCGTGTGCGTACAAAAACCACTTCATGCTGATTATCGAAGAATGTTCCCGAAGTTCAGGATCTGTGACTACAGAAGAGAAAATTCACGTGAGTCGTGTTCTTTCTGGTTGGTCCTCGAGTTTTTATTGCCCTACCCCTATACTGAATTCCTATCACCCTTTCTCTATCTCGTTTCTTCACCCCTTGTATAAACAGGTTAGTTAGTTTAATTATACAATCCGATAATATCTAAACACATTGATTATGGTGTGTTTTTCGGGTTTTTCTTTTATTATGGTACGATATTAATATGCGGGTGGCTATTATGGCCGCTTCGCGGCCGATAGTGGTCGATTTGCAGCCAGGTCTACCGTAGAATTTATATTTCAATGCGAATATCCCTTATTATATTGCTTTAACAATAGTGCATTTTGCATCCTTTTTGAAATATATTATAAATCCACTTAAAGACATTCTTGAAAAAACTGAGATCATGTTTACATAAATGATTTGTGAACAAACGTAAACATCACAAATATTATACATACCTGTCATTAGCGTTATTATACATTCACTTACATGTACGGATCCAACAACTTATCTAGATCATAGATAAAAAATTAGAGAGCGTTCTCGACTTTTTGCTTATTTTGAAGTAGTTGATTGGAAACCACACCTTTTTCCGAAATCTTAAAAGTTAACCATAGATAAATTGAAACGTTAAAGTGTTTTAAGAAACATTTTAAATACTTGCGACCAACTCTATTCTAAAAAAGAAAATATTTTTTGTAAAAATCAGACAATGGATCAGATATGTGCCGTCCCGGGTTCGAGTCCTGGCGGTATATATCTGTTTTTTAAGTGATTCGTCTAATTTGTTTTAAATTGAGATTGTTTGAGATATCTAATTACAGTGAATTTCACACCAACGAGTCTTTTCATATTATAAATAAACGGAAAAAAAAACAAAAATAAAATACTGCGAATGAAATTGAAGAAATCATTAAAAATTCAGTATTGCACTTTCTAGTCCCATTTCCAAGCAGGTGGGAGAAGTCGAAAAGCAACATCAGACTCTTCGGGCCATTTCTCTTCTAGGTCAACGTTGGTTCCAACACTTGACTCTGACATGGCAAGTGCCAAACTGTTGGAGGTATCGCTTTGGGTCTGTAGTTTTCACATTTGCAAGTACTCTGAAGATGGGCCGGAAAACTCGTCCTAGCGGAAATAAAGCGAAGATGAGTCTAGGGCCGGCTCAGGCGTTTCGAGACAAAACAATTGAGTATTTTTCCTTGCCTGAATATTACTTATTTTCTTACCATTAAACTGTATCTCGCAAATATAGTCAGATACGATTGAGTGGCGTACTCTTCTGTACTGACACACGAGTCTCGCTTCATTTGCTCATACATTTCATCTTTGAATATAAGTTGATCCAAACTCAACAGTTATTTTAAATATAACTTTATTTTTTAATCTTTCTAGGTTAGAAACGTCGTATTTTATGTCTGTCAAATAAAAACTATATTATTGACGAAAATGAGTCGAAACACGATTAACTAGTGCATTAAAGTTGTGAAAATTCAACACGAAAATGGTGAAAATTGGCGGAAACAATTCGTAATGTTCAATATATATTATTTTAGATTGTTAATTTTGTTTTATTAACCACTTAATAAATTAAATACATCAACCGGTTTCGAAAAATATCATTTTTACAAACAAAAACATATGTTATATTGTTTCTTTAACTGAATCTATTTTTAATAAACAATAATTATATAAAAAATAAATTTAGTACGTAACATAAATTGTTACTTAATGATACAAAATTATTAAAATAATTTTTAGGAAAAATTTTTACAACGGTACTTGTGATTAAATTTAATTTGTATTTCATAATATTTTGATTAGTTTTACACGCTTTATTTATTTCCAATGATTCCAAATTATTTCATTTAAGACCAACACAGTTTACATGTAAAATAAACAATCCCAAATTTTTATTAAAAGTATGATCATTTTCTAATAAATGATTAGAAAATTCCAAAAAATCACTATTATTCAAACATCTAAAATGCTATTTTACTCTTATATTACATTTTATCTTAAATTAATAAGTTAACAATCTACAATAATGGATTTTAACCACAAAGTTGATTTTGCTGAAGTTGTTTAAATAGGTCCTCAATTATGCAAAAAATAACGGTTTAGTTTGAATCACCCGTATGAGGACCGTATTCCAGCATCTATTCTCAATATCATCAATACGTTTTCTACATCTGGTGCCATCTAAACTCACATATCTTTCCTACCATCCTCTCTTCATTTTTTTTCCACGTGACTGAACCAACTAAAGGCCCAGTTATTTCAAATAAATTTATATTGTTAAATCTTTATTGACGTACATTTTTTTTACATCTGAGAATATACAATAATATAATATACTTAGTACTGTTATACTGATATTAAGTTATTTATTGAGTGGGAGTGGAAAATTGAGGTTGAGTCGTGGGGAATATATCCAGGGTAGTGTTAAGGGTTAACTTAGTGATGAGTTACGCGATGTTATATAATCGCAGTTCAAACATCACTTTGTATGCACTACTCCCCTTCCGGTTGCGACCGGAAACCGGTTAAAAGTTAACTGACAATTTAAGCAATTCCCACCGGATATAACTCAAACTGGGGTAGGAATGTATATTCATTATAATTACATCTAATGTGCTTTATATCATTATAATTAGATATAGTCGTATAATAAAATATAATGATGACGTAAACTTAAAAAATTACTACCTTAAATTAATGTTCTTTTTAGTACGGTGACTCGGCTCCGCGTTTATTCAACAAATGAGCATATAAGCGGTGTATTATATTATCGTATAGGTATACAGGGTGTAACAGATCTAGTCTACAAAATTGTATAGGTGAATTACGAGTGTATATTAAAAATATTCATACATATGTATGTTTACGCGCCTTGTTACTTTATAACCATGTACATGTGTGTATGTGTGATTATTGCCGCCCTTTTTACGAAAAGCCAAGAGGACGGCAATCGACAGGCGTCATTCATTTTACATCCCGTGCTTCGACCAGTCCAGCGATCCAAATAAACTACCGGTGCGCGCTTCGGTTGGACGACCAGAAAGACAGCAAAATTAAAGAGGTTAGTGCAGTTCACATGTCATATGTGTGCGTATTGTTAATCGGAAATATGGGAACCAGCTATCGAAGGTATTTACATAAACACGTGTCAGAGATATAAGTATTACAAAAAGTCGTAATTATGCGATTATTTCGATCAATTTTAATATTTCATTGATCTCAAATTATATATTGAATACAAAAAATTAAAGGTCATCGAATTTCGAGCATCCAAACTGATCTATAGCTAAAGCAAATATTTATTTTAACGTACGTAAACTTAAAGCTTAGCACGATTTTGTAAAAATTTTAAACAATATTTTCCGTAACGGTGTACAATTTGCACACATTCCATAAACATTTTCGACTCGTAATTTAGTCAGGTATCCATCCACTTATAAAATATGGTGTCTGCTATACCCTGTATAATGAGAAAAGTTCCTGTATTTGTTTATAATATCGTTATACACAAATATGACCGAATGAAAAGAAAAATAAAGTTAATTCTGAAGGAAAGCCACGAGGTTTGATATTCCAAAAAAGCGTTGAAGTTGTAAAATATTGCACGCGTTGCTTTGTTGACTGGAATCGTATTGAGAGTAAATAACTCTCAAAATGACTCCGGGATAGGGTGGGACACTTTGGGGCTTTCTTCAGATAATATTGTTATCTCCCTTATTTGTACAGAAAAATATGTAAAGGATATGCACGGATAGGCAGGTACTATGATTTTGATGAAAAATTCATCATGTATTTGATAAATATAAATTAAAACATCTGTTTATATCATAATTGCGCAACTCCCAGCCAGTTATTAATAAGCCAGAGATGTTACTTTGCATTAACATTTTAGAAATGTACAAAATGCAAAACGCCACAAGACCTAATGGATACGTAATATTATGTTATTTTTTGAAAACACTGGCCATCACTTTAGCGCGGCCGCAATTGTTTTCTACTTGAAGACATCAAAATGAAATGATTGAATATTTATTGGTTAATACGACAGGTATTTATAAATATTTTTTTTTATTTAATATGTATTTCACAGTAAATAGAATACATTACTTTCTACAAAAGACATATAACAAAATTAATTACCACTTGGACACGTTCCTGAGTGTCAGTCAGAACAACAGGAAATATATCCTCTTAGGCCTAACCTAGAACTGTCTGCCTAAGAGGACGTGTCTCATGACCGACTAGGGCGACACTCCATCGATAAATCATCCCCTAAAGATAAGTAATGAGATTTACCCGAAACGTCCTTCTCGGGATCAACAGACGCGGGATAACCAAGAAACTCTCTCTGGCGTATATATCTATATAATGTAAATATATATGTAACATAGTATAAAGTATAATTATAAATTTTCTTAATAAATGTAATGACAGTTTTCTCGAATGATTTATTCGATAGTTTGATATCGTCGATGTATAATATATCGATGTATAATATTTGAAAAAATAAAATAAAAAATTATTAGGCGACTTCAGGTGACTTTGGCCAAATACATACATATGTTTTATCGTTCGTGTAATTATTTGTTCATTTTTGAATTTTAATGATTTTTTTAAATTATTTGTGTTTTGTAATTTTTATAGATGAATGTGTATTCAATATGTTTACGCGCCTCGTTACTTCGATTGGCACCACTGGGTTTCCCGGTTTATAATACGTGTGTGATATTGCCGCCCTTTTTTCGGAAAGCTTAGAAGATGGTATCCGACAGGCGTCATTCTTATTACATCCCGTGATTCGACCAGTACAGCGGTCCAAATAAACCACCGGTGCGCGCTTCGGTCGGTCGAAATCTAAAGAAGACAACCCAGCTAAAAGAACAAAAACATCGGACCAGAAAGACAGCAAAATTAAAGAGGTTAGTGCGGTTCATATATCATACGTGTGCTTATTGTTAATCGGAAACATGCGAAACCAGCTATCGAAGGCATTTACATAAACACAATATATACGAAAATTTAATTTAATTTTAAAAACTACTACCATACTATGAAATAATAAATATTTCATCAAACAGTTTTTATTTGTTTATTAAATTAATATTAACGTATGTTTTTTTTTTTACACAGATAATATCCCCAATAGATACTGTATATCATGCATTCATGGTCTCGATTACCGACAATTACCGGGACTTGAAAATTTTGACTCTCAAGTCCAGAGCATTGAAAAAAGTCGTAAATACAGAATCCGTAATGCGTACGCAGGGCCCAGCCCATTGTTTTCTGCTAGTTTAAAAAAAACCTAAAATGTTTCATTTTTTTGCTATTCATTGTCGGTTACAGAGTACAGCGAGGAAGTATTTTATTTTCATGTAGAATTACATGGTGCCAAATTAGCTCCACCAAATTATGTCTACGGGCCCTTTCTTCGGAGGGGAAGTAGGCACAATACCAGGCCGGACCGGAAGACGCGCCGGAGCCTTCAGCCGTGACGGCTATACCTCTACCATCCAACCAGCCGCCCGAGTCTCCTCAGGCAGGCCCTTCGCCTTGGCGTTCATTAATTCACCAGGTGAATGGTAAATTACGCCGTGTTCAGTGTGTATTGTATGTTTGGTAACATTTGCTTTGATAGCTAAGAATATTCTAGAAAATCCTTATTATATGGTATTTTGCGTTTCCCCATCTTTTATCTATGACTTATTATTTTTTTGTTTATTATTATACACGCCCTATTCAGGCATTAACATAATTTGTAAAATAACAGAAAATTTCATCAGAAGTGCAATACATAAAGAAAAAAATTACACAGTGTCAGCGTGTTTTAACATAATCTAAATTAAAAATTAATATAAAACGTAAAGTTGCAATTTATCTGTCACCATTGAGTTGAGACACAAAAATTTGTAATAATGTAGTCCTATAAAGAATTAAATTAACAGCAAAAATGTCGACTACCTCCGCATATTCATTCCCAAAAAAATGCATTCTTGGGACTGTGCATGAGTTCTGACATTACCACTGTAATAAAACAATGAATTTTCTCTCGATGACCTCAATGGTGCGTGAAAGCCAGACCAACAATCTGAGGGCAGTCTATCATACCATTGTTGATCCTGTATATAAATATAAGGTCGGTCATCGCACGTCTCACTGATAATTTTAACAATATCAGATGGCTAAGGAGATAATCGTAATTTATATCCTCAAAACATATATTCCAGTGTACAATAACGTGTGGCGACCATATTACTGAATTATATTCTACCTGAGGTCTGACCAGAGAAGTGTAGAGGACTTTATAAGTGTGCAGGTCTGAAAAGTTTTTTGCAGTCCGCAAAACAAATCCCAACATTTTGAGACCTTTATTAGTTATCCAATCAATGACCCCACATGTCGAAATCGTACGAGACGACTGGTAAGTATACTGACATCTGTCATATTTTCTTATCTATGCTATCAATGGTAAGGAAGATATCTTATTTACCATAGAATAAAGCTCTTTTTAGTCGTAATGTCAAAACGACGATTTTTAGTTATTTTTGCGACCTAACATTTGTCAAAATCTGTTATTAATATCAAATATATATGTATGTATAAACACAAAAATGTTATTGTATCAGTATAATGTGCATTTAAATAAAGACTGAGTCGGATAAATGATTTTCTCACCAGATTTTGACAAATGTTAGGTCGTTTTGACATTACGACTAAAAAGAGCTTCATTCTATCATAAATAAGATTTCTTCCTTACCATAGATAGCTAGTCTATCCGCGATTCTTATATGTTTAATAGATGCCATTTTAGTACTAATGGCGAATAATGAACAAGAACTACAGAGGCTAGTGAGTAGAATGTACGATGTATGCAAGGAAAGCGACCTCATGATGAATGTTAACAAGTGGAAAGTGATGGTATTCGAGAAGGAGGAAAGCAAGACACCGCGCTAAATACTTGGAGGTAATGAATGTTTGGAACAAGTAGATGAGTTTGTGTATTTGGGAAGTATGTTTGATAGAAACGGTAAGGCCGAGAAAGATATCGAAAGGAGGGTGACTGTAGGAAACAAAGTAAACGGCTCTTGAATGAAATTATATATAACGGGAACTTGTCAACCGAGGCAAGACTAGCGGTATACAATGGAGTCCTGGTCCGACACTGATGTATGGAAGTGAGACCTGGAGCTGGCAGAAGAGGAACGTAAGTAGACTGAAATGCAGTGGAAATAAGAGCAAATTTATTTATGACAGAGTAAAGAATGAAGAAATAAGGAAAGAATGTCAATCTGATGTTAGTATAATGAGTAAGATTAATTAGGTGGTTTGGTCATATGGAACGTATGCATGAGGAGAGAATGGAAAGAAAGATATATGACGCAAGTGTTGATGGCACCAGAAATAGAGGACGCCTGCAGAAGATTTAGCACGACCAGATAAACCAGATACTGGAGGATGGTTCTGTTAGAAACCTCAATAATCGGCGAGCTTGTATGAAAAGATGTAAGAATGTGGATGAGGCGAGAATTGTGTGGCGCTCTACACTCTCTGCCTACCCCTGCGGCGATACGGCGTGATGGTAAGTAAGTTAGTTGAAAATCAGTGATAGCTGATTGCTTGTCTGGTAGTTTTATTTTAATAGTCTTACCGGTTTATTCTGAAAATAGCAATATTCTGAAGGGTGATTGTCATACTAACTCACCAAAAAATCCTCGGAATGAGACATCTTGAGATAATCTTAGAGATTTAGTTGAGATACATCTCAATACCATATACACGTGTGATTGACATAGCTGGAGATAAACTCAGAATCAGCTCGAGATTTGTAGATTAGATCTGACAGATTGATTTAAAAAGTGTACACAAAAGTCACCTGAAACCACCTTAGATTCATACAATTATCTTTTCTGGAATGTTGACATTAATTTTAATATAAGGCGAGAGATATAGATAAATATTTTTATTTGTTAACTTTGTTTTGCTAATTTCAAAAGTGATATAGATGATGTTTAACGTGCGACGGCGTGATGTCGCGAAGGGGACTACGAATGCTGAGTGTTGTCTTCAAAGAATTTCACAGGAGAAAAATTCGTATCGCAAATGATACGGTAATTCTAGCAAGTCACATTGAAGATTTACAACTTTTGCTGAACCAAGTAGTAGACACATGCGAGACTTTTGGATTAGATCTTAATACTACTAAAACAAAATATATACTCATTAGGAAATAAAACACAACTGACAATGAAATTCTGTATATTTCTAGAACAAAATTGAAGAAGATACAATATATTATATACCTGGGTTGCCAATATAAATGAAATATGGAATCCTTCTGTTGAAATCAATAGTCGCATTGAGCAAGCTCGTGAAACCTTTATCCGCATGCTGTGCAGTCCTTAGATTACGAATGCGAATGGTCAGATGCTATGTGCTCTCGATATTATTTTAATAAGAATAGATATGGCGACTTGAAGCATTTGAGATGTGGATCTACAATAGAATGCTCAAAATAAGCTGGATGGATAGAGTTACGAATGAAGATGTTATAATAAAACACTTGTTTTTTGATGCTGCTCGTTTAATTTACTTGAGACGCGTTTCGCCTTGTAAGTGCATTATCAATCTAACAAAAGTTACTTAGAATAATTAAGAGCATTCAAAATATATGGAAATCCTCAGAATTCCAATGAATAATATTGTCCCTTTTCATTTCATGTAAATAAAATTGTATACCTGTCCCCCATTATAGTTATAAATATAAATTGTTAGATTGATAATGCCTTTACAAGGCGAGATGAAAAGTATTTTATTTTCACATAAGTGATTAGGAAGTTCAGAAGATTCAGAAAATATAAAGATGTTATGGTTCGGATGAATAAAGAACAATAAGTATTTAAAACAATAAAAATACGTCTCGTAATGCATACTAATTCTATCAACATGTAGTGAAACATACGGAGAAGTACGAGATCTTGCACTTCATAATGCAGGGAAAGATTGCTGGCCGTCGGGGCCCTGGAAGAAGGAGAACATCATGGCTGAAGAACCTGAGACAATGGTTTGGCCAGTCTACTGTGGAGCTTTTTCGGGCCGCAGTAAACGATGTGACGTGATGAATAATAATCTATCTCGATGTAAGATGGCGACTTCAATGTAATATATGATAAAAACATATAATTGCGGACAATTAGAAGGATGTCCAGCGACTCATAAACGTTTACCCCAACTATTGTTAACATCACAATAACAATTGTACTTCCAGACAATTTTCATCGCTTTCGTTAGAAAAAGTTGTCTTAGCGGCCGGCGGCGGCCGGAGGCGGCCGGAGGCTCGTTAGTCCGTCGTTACCCCCGCCGTTACTCTGCCGTTGTGGCGTTACACCTCCTCGCTCGTTTCTACAACGGTGGCTCTGTCAAGCAGAGGGTCGCGGATTATATTTCACATTTCATCATCGTCCACGTCGGTCTCGCGCACAGACCACCAAATATATAAACATGAACTAATGCAAATTCAACGTGTCACCCACGTGATCACTGTGCTACCATTAACGCAATCGAATAGCTCAGTGACTTTATTTAAATATATGACTCAGGTCATATGTGAAATCAGGTCACAAATTTAAAAAAAAAGTCAAACACATCTAATTATTTGATTTCTCTATTGTATTACAGTTAAAAAAAATACTATGTTAATTACATTAATTGAAGTGCAATCTTTGCAAAATTGTTACGAAATAAAGTTGTAATAAAAAAAAATGGATAATGTAAAAGCAAGCAAAAAACAATTTTCTGCATCAAATGCATAGCATTAAGACCAACCATTATAATAATTTTATTTCTATTATTGTCTTGTGCACTATTTTTCATAAAAAAAAAAAAATGTGTCTAAAGCGTACTGGCGGTTCATTTTAGGATCCCGGCGGTGTCCAAACAAGGAAACCTGTTTCTTAAATTGGACCATTTCCATTTTTTTTTTAACTTTTCCTTGATTTCCCATTTCATGTATTTATTTTTTGTTTAGCAACCACCAAAATGAAAAAGGTAATACAATGAGTTTTCAACTACTATTTACTATTTTTTTGTTATTTCGTTTTACTCGAGCAGTGCTGTCCTGATAAATGTGACTAAAAATGCGAAGAACGTTTGAGTATCCCTGACTGAACAGGGAAGTGACCTGGCTCGTGCCAAGAACCATATACATAATATGATAGCGTGGTTCATTATGTATGTCTGCCTGCATGTATGTATCGTGCTGGCTGTACATAACCATCCCACACACACCCTCACACCGGTCTCTGGTGTTAGTGCTTCAGGGGCCAATTCGTTCGTCGGGAGTTTGGTCACCTCTTTAAATCTCTAACATTGATACTGACGCAAAATTGAAGGTGGTGCTAGTTGCAACCTTAGCAACGTCCATATTTTTTTATTTGGAGATAATATGAAAAACTGATAGGGAACACTTTGTGGCTTGACATAATAGAATATTTAGTTTTAAACCACTTAATATGTACATATATAAATGTCGACTAGTTTCAGTTGGACCCATTCTTTTTCAGGACATATGAAATACTATATTGTACTGAAGAACGTTGAGTCCATTGGACAAGACTAAGCGGTGAAAACATGGAAGATCCACAATTTCAGTAGAAAAAGATACGGCTTACCAGCTTGACATTAGAGATCTTATTAAAGACTTTTCTAAAATAATGGCAAGGAAGGTACCATTGGATTAAGAGGAAGAACCCTAAACACAATTGAATTTAAAGGAGAGAAATTTCAAAACGAAATTTATTTATATTTAGTTACCTACCTCTCACTCTCCATACCACGTGTTTTGCAACTCTGTTAGTCTGCCCGTGTAAGTGTGACTCAATCCATTTTGTGTCTCGTCCACTATCCCTTTTTTGGGAGTGTTTTTTGATGAATAGATCCCTGAGTAGGTACCTTAATTTTCCATCAATTTTCCATCTGTATGTAAAACTATGTTTTATGGATTTATGTTGTATGTTTTTTTATGAATAAAGACAGCACTTGACGCTGGAAGGTCTAAATTTAAAAATTTTGCAAAATTGCTAATAACGTTTTGCATAAACTTGAATATGTTATTGAATTAAAATCGCGTATTTGGGAAAGGGTGGGTCCTCCCCTCCCTCCAGCTGTTCTTTAATAATACCTCATTAAATAACAAGACTTTAATTTTCTATGTAATTATTGATCCCGACAACATTTCATTACGCTATAATGAAGCGATGTGTAACGTTGGTTGAAAAACGCACCTCTTGAATATAATACATAGCGCACGGAGATTTTTTTGTGTTTGTATTAAATTTGTTGAAGGAAGGTACCGGCTATGGTTTATATAACCGAGTCGATGAACTTTAGCGAGCGCCAGTTGACGAGAGGTATTTCTGCCAACTCCTCAGGCGGGGAGCAGCTGCCTACTCTGTTGTGCAACTTGCAATGTGTTTAATCGTAACTAGTCTCGCAAGTCAAATTTCAACCCTCTACTGTGGGGGAATGTACTTAAAAGAGAATGCCTCTAACTATGTGAATATCTCTGTAAATATACTAAATACAGAGTAATATATTTATGTATTGGATAAAATAATAAAAATAAATAAAAAATGTTTTCTCGAAAAATCTGACGTGAATTTGTCAATACGTCTATTTATGTGTACGTGCTGAGAGGTGCAAACAGCGCAGTGGGCGGGACGTGGGGTGCCGATCGACACTTTAGTGGCAGAGCGTGCGCTGGCCGAATATATACATCAATTATTATTTTATTGATTAATATAAGTAATAAATGTAAAATATTCATATTTATTCGACTTAAAAATCTATAAAGTCTACATGTACACGTGTATGTATGTAATCACAAATATTGAAATTCGCTATAAGAGAATTAATTGTATATTTATGAAACAAGAGCACATGAAGATTAATGTTTTTAACAGGTTTTTATCAAAAATGACTCAGATTCACGGATCAGTAAATGTATACAAAATCGGCCTGGAATATAATATTCACCATGTAGTTGTATAGTGATTCAGCATGTTAGCCTTATTTTTATAGCACAAGTGTTTATCTAAATTAATTTTAAAATATAATACTAATGCTGTTTATGTAAATGCCTTCGATAGCTGGTTCCTAGGTTTCCGATTAACAATAAGCATGATATATGAACTGCACTAACCTTTTTAATTTTGCTATCTTTCTGGTCCGATGTTGTTGTTCTTTTAGCTGGGTTGTCTTCTTTAGATTTCGACCGACCGAAGCGCGCACTGGTGGTTTATTTGGACCGCCGGACTGGTCGAAGCACGGGATGCAATAAGAATGACGCCTGTCGGTTACCGTCTTCTTAGCCATCCGAAAAAAGGGCGACAATACTCACACACACACACACATACGTGTACATTATTATAAACCAGGAAATTCAGTGGTGCCAATCAAAGTAACAAGGCACGTAAACAGATGTGACACGAATTCCGTATTTTCTTTTTTGGAAAATAAAAACGATACATTTATTTATTTTATTTTATTTATAGACATGAAATAAAGTGTACATATAGGAAAGTGGTTCGGAACATTAGTTGCGGGACACACATTATTTTTGGAAACATAAATCCGATAGTTTATAACGCATTTATACAACAGTAAAAGTGTTTACTCTTTGAAAAATAAATCTCTGTATAAGAAAGACGTATTTCATACATTAATGCATATTATGTTGTCGGCGTTAAAATTTTCGTTAAATCAAGTCATTTTTTTTAAAAAAATCGCTGTTCTATTTGATTGCGTAAGTGGTACTAAAGTGATGACGTGGATTAGTTCATCTGTCTATATTATATTTGTTGGTCTGCGCTTAGAATCAACAAAAAAAAAACTTTTTTATAATGTGCAAAGACACTTTTGTTTCTCACATTTAGACACTACTGATTTAGATGTCAACTATTTGACAAATATTGAAATACAGTATAATCGTCATTTTGAAATTAGGAATTTGTAGCGTTCTGTTTGGTTCTTTCAAAATATTCCGCTTCTGTTTTGGAAACAGGTGAACACTGTCGAGTCTGTTACGAAACGAAATCTTATGTATACGAAATTTGCGGATTTAATGGCCCGTGTCCACGGATGAAATTTCTCTCCAAGATTTGAGTCGGGAGCGCCTGAAAAACGGTATAGAATTCAACACGAAGCGATCTAAGAATCAGCGATCCATATATTTTGCTAGCAGATTAGAATGACGTGTCCAATACACACGTACCTTTATAGACTCTCAGGACAAGGAGCATAAGTTCAAAATTAACGGGGTTATTTTTTTTAGTTTTCAAGCAACCACCATTGTGAAACAAGATGGCGGATCAGGCTGATAAACAAACTTGACCGAGATATTTACCAGCATTTTTCAGAAAACTTTGAGAACTGCGAGAGTGATCGTGGTCACAGAATCCGTTCATCATTAGCGTGTGTATCTCTGCTCGGATAGGATTGCCAATTCTCTCCGTCTTCAGCCTTTGGAGAGAAGATTTATCGTTACCTGGGGCCCTAATTCTCCTCAGCGCTCACTGTGTTTGTTGTATATGATATCGCGGAGTGTGTGTAGACTTGTGCGCGGATAGATGAAATAAAATAATAACTTACAGTTGATTCAATATTATTATAAGTGTTTAATTTATAATGTTTAATTATATGAATTTATACGAAAAATTGATGCAAATCAACATGAACACGAACATCGTACAAGAGGAAAAGATAGACTGAGACTGCCATTCAGGAAGAAGGCCAAATCTCAGAAATCGATAAACATTTTTAATGAAATGCCAGAAAACATAAAAAAGGAGAAGAAATTGAATAGAGTTAAAGTGAAACTGACCAGATATGTAAAAGATAAGTTTTAGTAAAAGAAAAGACTTTAATCTTGTAAATATTTGACCATATATAGGAGTGCTTATGTATACACTATGTTAAGAATTAAATTAATTAATGTAAAAGGTGATCCGGTTCATAAAAAGCGACGCATAGATATAAATAGTCAGCAAAAATGGTGAGCTAGATAAAGTAACGACATTATATCGTACAGGATTGAGAGGCCGCCGCAGTGACGCCAATAAAGCGATGTGATAAGTAATATATATTATCCAATATTATTATTAAGTAAATAACGCACAAGGAGAGATTAAATTATATCAGATTTTCGGAAGCAGTTCTAGAAGATATTACTAGGGGAGGGGCGGTGCGGTGAAAAATGTAAAAAATATTAGATAAAGCTGATATTATTCGATCAAATTAACAAGCTGTTTATGTACTAAAATTCAAGGGATTAGTAAATCAAAGAGTGCCTCCCAACACGCCGAGAAGAGTGACTAGATGGAGTGGTTGGTACGCGAGTGGTACTGTTATTTTAAAAGTGTTTTACATAATCTAAACATAAAAATGGTATTAATTAAGTAAAGACGCATGACCGATTCCGCCACATGTAGCCGAGTGCCGATCCGGTAGATAAATGTAATTAAATATCTCTCTTTTTTTATATTATTGTCTGGCGAACGTACCGCTATGTTTCAAATACAGATGGCGACGTAACATCCCTGCGGCACAATCCGTGCTTTACTCGCAATCTGGAATCAATGCCTTAAAAAATGTTTTTTGATTTTTTATTAGAAGATATTTATTTACTTTTGAAATTATCAAAATTAACTTTGTGGTTAAAATTCATATTTTTATTTTATAACTTTATTTTATTAACCACTTAATTGAGTTTAAATACATCTATCCTGAAGAAGAAAAATACCATTTTCTTCTTCAGGATGTCAAAACTAACTAAAAAAATATATTATTGTTTATTTACCAGAATCTATTTAAAAAAAAAACAACAATTATTTAAAAAATAAATTTAGTACCTAACTCCAATTGTTACTTAATACAAATTTACTCGAATAATTTTTAGTGGCAAGGATTATGCTGCATTTTATATTGGTAAAACGGGTAGAAATTTTAATATAAGGTGTTTGAACAATAGTGGGTTTTCAGAATTTTCTAATCATTTAAATTAGGATTGTCAATTTTGCATATAAACAGTGTTGGTCACAAATTAAATAATTTGGAATCGTTGGAGATAAATAAAGCGTGTAAAACTAATCAAAAAATTATAAACAACCAACTAAATTTAACTACGAGTCCCATTCTAAAATTTTTTCCTAAAAATTATTCGAGTAAATTTGTATTAAGTAACAATTTGAGTTAGGTACTAAATTTATTTTTTAAATAATTTTTAGCTAGTTTTAACATCCTGAAGAAGAAAATGGTATTTTTCGAAACCGGTAGATGTATTTAAACTCAATTAAGTGGTTAATAAAACAAAGTTAAAAATAAAAATATTTATTTATTTAAACTTTATTGACATACATGTTTTTGTTATAACAGAGGTGAATACATTATATTAAAACATGATAAACATAAGATACAATTATATTGCAATAAAATACTCGTTGTTTCTTGTACGGGATGGAGTAGACTCCACCTCTGATAAATACAGTTTTGTCCTGGCTACTTTGCTAGACTGAAGTCTGTGTTAAAGTAGACAGTTTTTTCGTGCTAAATTTAAAAAAATAAAAATGTAGTAAAAATATGCATTTATAAAATAATTAGTAAGATATATATAATATATATATATATACTATTTATTTTTACATTTATTTCTTATCTATGAGAGTACGACTCGTATATAGAGGAGTATATACGAGAGTGTATGCCAAGTGCCAAAATCAAATAAATTAAAAAAGAGGTTCTAAAATGCTTAAAGGTCTTTAAAATAATTATGTATTTGTCATCTTTCTGATTCCCAACTTCTGATCTGATCAATTTATTAATATTTTTTATAAATTGTTATTAATTTTCACATTGTGTTATAATATATCTTGATCATGTTATTATATAAATGTAGCCACACCAATAATTCTAGATCCTTCTTATTTGGGAGTGCATAACTCTATTGTTATATTATGTTATATATATATATATATATAATATGATACTTACCTCTACTTCCGTGCGGTAGTACAATTAGTAATTACATGAGCGCGTTAATCATAAACACTGGTGACAGTTGACAAGAATTCAAAGACGCATTCGACTACCTGAAAATATTGGCTATGAACTAATTATAAAAAATATGGAAAGACCATGACATAAAGTAAGCAACTAAAATAATTAATTATTAAAGAAAACACATTCTCATTGTGAAGTTGTAATTATTCAGAACGTAGGTCTGTGATGTTTTAAATACTAATTTAATGTATTAATTATAAATATATACATATAAAATCAATTTTGTCGAAAAATATTGCTAACTTACTTATTTACCTATTTACCCATATCACGTTTTATTTCGACAATTTTCGGTCGCCATCTATGATTATTAATTTTCCCATTGTTTATATTTGTTTTTTTTTCAAATTGTTGCCCAGAATAAAAAAATCATTGCAGAAGACCGTACTCTGATTGCAAATTGAAAAACTTTGGGGTGCTAGGAAAATTATCAAAACAAAGCCTGGAGTATAGCTAGACATTACAGCAGGACGGAGCTCCATCTCACACATTCAGAAATACAATTAACTTTCTTTGTCGTGAGAATGTTAATTTCATCGAGCCAGACAATATGGCCACCGAACAGCCCAGATTTAAACCTTTAAGATATGGGGGTGTTTTGATGATTTCTGATTACCTTAATATTGTGCAAAAAAAAATACATAAAGAATTATAATTACTTATATTATGTTTTGAAATAACTCATGTGTTACGGGATATTCTCACTTTTTTTGAGCAACCCTGTAGATTAACAGTAATATAAATACATATTATTGTTGTTTGATTGATAATGCCATTACAAGGCGAAAAGCGTCTTAAGTAAATTAAACGATAATCATCAATAAACATGAGTGTTATTTTCATGTACATGAAGTAATATTGTGGAGAGCCTTTCTTTAGTGCGGAGTTCCTGAAGAATGAACACATTTATTCAATTCGCAGACCATACGGCATCTCGAAGGCGTTAGTCATATTACTTTATTTCTTTTTCAAGGTCCTGGAACCTCACAGAGCTGTAAAGAATTCTAAGCTTTAACCAATCGAATAGGCAAATGATAAAAATCAAATATTTTAAATGATTTAGAACGACTCTTAGCAAGGATTCAAAAGTGTTTAGTTGCAGTGAGGTAGTTGTGGTATTAAAGGTTCACTTCCTGCCATCTCCCCTTCGTCACCTTCCGGTTATTAGGGGAGCTAGCCCATGACGATTATATTATTACATTTTCTCCTTTTATATGTATATTAAATAATATTTGATCGCTGGCAGTTCTCGATGTACACGGTATCCTGGAGTTTTAAATGTATTTTTTTACAAATTCATTTGATACAATTCACCATAAATCATACACATTCAATGAAATCTATATCTATCGTTTTTGAAGTGACCTACAAAAAAAAAACTATGAATGCGGTAATGTAGTAAACGGTTACATTCATACATCGTATTAAAAAAAAAGATATATATTTCACATATGTTTAAATTCAAATAAAATTAGAAAGCTGCACAGAAATAAAATAAAAATTAAATATGAATTAAATATATTAATTAGAAAGATATACATATAAAATCAATTTTATCGAAAAATATTGTTGTTGCGCCACCGGGATTCAAACCTAAATCTCTTTCCTAACATTATCCAACTATGCTACAGCGACAATATTTTTAGCGACAATTTTCGACCCTATATGTTACCTTTTTGATATTAATACAATTAATCGTTCCATCATTTGACAGAGCCATCTACCTTATTTTTACAGAATCTCAAATATCTTTGAGTAAACTGATAGCAGACGCCAGAATTATCAATTCATTTTTATTAAATTTTGGACACATTGATACAACTTTATTATTTAGGAGAACATAAATCTTTGTGTTCTCCTAAAAAATAAAAATTAATTAAACTTTGTATCATACATAATCTTTCATCATAATTTGGTTTTTAGCTGTTGCGTTTTTACGTAGTATTTGAAAACAGTATTTTTTCGGTGTTGCAAATTACATTTTTTTCAGTTTCAGTTATTGAATGTGCGTAAAAGAAAGGTTTCAATCTTTAGAAGGACGTGCATGCTTCTGAAAACGAAGGTACGGGCGAGGTATTCTCTTCATCGACATATTCAACTTCTTCTACTGTCTTTTTTAATTCAAGAATCACTTGGGCGAGCTGCACAACTGTCTATGACGATTGGTTCACAGTTCCATCACGCAAAACGAAGATCCTCCCTTTCCTCCCTTTACCGCCGTGGCAGGACTCAATCAATGCGATCTATTTTTGCGTGTTTCGTGTACAATTAATTCGGGACTGGAAGAAATAAACGAAACAAGCGGGAAAACGATTATTTGAGCAACGATCGATCTAGATTTCACTGTATACAAGATTCTCTCTAAGCTATGCGGGTGCGGTTTTGGCATCATAACATCACACAAAATATATAACGCACACACAATTTTTAACAAGATTCTCTTCATGTTTGGCCTTGTATCGAAGGTTGGCCATCTTGGTGATTTATCCTGCAAAAGACCACCAACATTTTGGATATTCAACCACTTTCTAAGATAATCTCTTTCTACCTACACTACTAGCTCTGCTGTCTTCTATCTTCCCCTGCATAATGACTTGCGGGAATGTGTCCAAAGTATGCAGTTTTCTTAATGAATTACCAATAGCTTTTTACTGGTATGGTAATGTTTTTCTTTTTCTCACTCAATGCACAAATTACCCAAAATAACATTGCACGAGACTCTCATTAGACCGGTGAAGCCTCAACCCTGATCTCTGTCGACTGTATGATGTTCCAGACACGGGACACAACATCCTGACGAAGATTTGCGGTCTAAGTTTACGATTACCCTGAAGTTGTCTAATTTATCAATTATTTTCGTATTGTTACAAACTATCACAATGTTTTTATGTGATGTGGCATATACGAGTTAGTTGATGTTTACGCACTTTCGTATTCCTTCGACTGGCACCCCTGGTTTTTCTTGTTGTGGGTATTATTGATTCATGTAGTGTGAATGTCGCCGAAGGATCGCTGTACAACCACGGTCGAAGCACAACTGCGGTTGGTGCCTCGCCAGATAAACAATCTACTATCAATCCAGGTTAGTGGTGATTTTTCATTCTGTACGAATGATCATATTATCAATAGGCAACCTGGAAATAATAGATGAATATGTAACAATTTTTTAATATATGTATTATTTTAAATAGAAAACAAATAATTATATTTCATTCAATATCTGAATATGTCCAGGAACACACAATTACTAGATTTTCACCTACAAAGGCGCTGTTATTATTTTTAATTAATTAAACTATTTTTTATTAATGGAAAAATATGGAAGTATGGGTAATTATCACTTAAGCTACCCGAAGACAGGTCGTAAGCCCTGTAATTACCCACACTTCCATTTATTTACAATTATTTGTTTAATTTAATTTCTGTTGTTAGAAACTTCTAAATTGTAAAAACGGTATACTATTAGTAGGTAATTACTTAAATCATGTCATACGAACGTCATTCAAAAATATTTATTTTACATTTTACCTATATGAGATGTTAATTTATTCATCCTAGTTAGATTGTAACACGCTGTATGTTACATTTAAATAAAATTATTTTAGTATTACTTTCTCATAAATACACTATTTAATAGTAACGTGGAACAATGATGTTTTCTATACAGATTGTCGACTGCTTTCTTACTTTCATAAATCGTAATCACATTGTGCGGAGCATATCATTACTTGCAAAGAAATTTCATAATAACTACTAATACCGGACAGTATTTTTTTCAGCAGTACACATCCTGACATGAAAATACAGGGTGTGCCATTTAAATGCGACACTTTCGAGTAGTGATGAGCTCATCTGTGAATCAATCTATTCTGAAAAAAAAAAACTGAGAAATCTGATAGCAGACGCCAGAATTATCAATTCATTTTTATTAAATTTTGGACACATTGATACAACTTTATTATTAGGAGAACACAATAAGGTAGATAGCTCTTTCAAATAATGGAACAATTTATTAATATCAACATATAGGTTCGAAAATTTGTCGCTAAAAATATCGCCGCTGTAGCATAGTTGGATGACGCACCTTCCCCGGTTATTTAAAATATCACAGATCTATGTTGTTCTGAATAATTACAACTTCACAATAAAAATGTGTTCTTCTAACAATTTAGTTTATATATATCGTATTAACAGGGGCGTGCACTAGGCATGAACTTAGGTTATGCTGCTAATATCTATGGTGTAAAAGCGATGGGTATTATCATTAGAGGTTGTATTCATCATTCACTCTTTCAGAAGCATATTTTTGTGTCAGTATACCTGTGTTAGTGTGTATTATTGCTATTATTTTTGGGAAGTTTCTCAGGGTATTAATTAAAGGAGCTAAAATATGTTTAAAGTATATTGAAATGCATACAATCCAGCCCACTTGCGACGTTTTGCAACACGTCTGTTAAATCGAAGACGTGCATTCACAACACCGCGCGGTGCGTGACTTGCGTTTCGTTCGTATACGTCTGGGACAGATTTTGCTAAAAAAAACACATGCGCAGCTTTATTTATAAATTTTAAATTCTTCCACCGGTTATACGGTTTTAGCTAACACGTTAACATGAGAACTGAATTATTTTCGTGTAGATTTACATACTCAACATACAATATATCTAATAAATATTTAATTTACATTTATTTTGAAAAGATTATAATTATGCACAGCTTTTTTGATTGTATAGAGTGCACGCCCCTGTGGATTAATTTAATGGGTCGACTTTGTCTTTGGAGTTAAATTATTATTGGTGTAAAACACGGGTCTAATAAAATCTTGTTTTATCCGAAAATTTGTTTATGTATAAAATTCAACATTTTTCAATTGTCCAACAACAAAGTTAACGCTGCATACATCAACGAAAAGGTTTAATAAATAATTAATTTATTAAACAAATAACACATATCTCATAGAGACGAAGCTATATTAATGGAAATATTATATTTAATGGATTACCATTCTCATCGTGATGACATATATGCTGTTTCAGGGCAAAATTAATTATCAAATTTGGTCAATAGATGACGATGGTGTAGTGGTACTCGAAGCGAGTTTCGCATATTAACATATATACAACTTTCAAAAATTTAATAGATATGGAGATTGATGGGTGCGAATGGTGAACGTTATATTTATATAAAGTGATCACTTAAGCCAGCCGAAGACAGGTCGTTAGCTATCTAATTATTCCATGTTTTCATATATTTTTTCCATTAAATGTAATAAAAATAGCTTCGTTTCTATGAGATATCTGTTATTTGTTTAATAAAAGTGACTTTGTAGGTAAAAATCTAGTAATTGTGTGTTCTTGGACATATTCTAATATTGTTAAAATTTATTTATTAAATACAAAGCAGGGAGATATCGAATAATGAAGTTCGTTGCTGTGAAATGTTTCCAATGGTAAGATGGAAGAATGTAAAATTAATAAATATATTCAAGGTAAGTTGATGATACAAAAATTCAAGGGAGACCTTGTATAGCCTGACGTGACCGGACAGAGCGACTTTGAACAAGGGGAATGTCACAGGTGCGGACTTAATTGGCGTAAAGAAAGAGGGAATGTTAGAACCAAAAGTAATGTGTAATGTAAAGAAGCGAGGGGTGTCGCGTGGAAGGAGGGGACATGCAGCAAATACTAAAATTGTTGAATAAACATCACACTATATAAATGACTCGTTATCATGCGACTGATGTAACCTCTAATATTCATTTATTACTATACAATACATTGTAATGTTTGACGGACAGCTGAGCAATTTTGGTGGGAAGGCTCGAAAATAAGCGCGTCGGTCGAGCCGCGCTCCGCAGAAATATGGCGGAGATTAAGAGTAAGAACACCGCGGTGGAGCCAGTGATGAATGGTCCTGGTCCACCCGTGGGTTGAAGAGATACTCCGCTGCAATGAACGAGCGATGGCCGATGGATGGGCGTTATGGACAAGGCTGAGACGAGATGGTGTCTGGTCTATATCCTGGAGCGAGAGATGAATCCTGGCGCGGGCGTGTGGCGGCACGGGTATTCGGCCGCATTGGCTGATATTAGCAATAGATAAACTTCGTAAATAGAAGAGATAATTAAAAGTGACCTCTGTCAGAGGAAAGTTGACCTGAAGAAAAAAGATCTAAAAAAAATTTTACGCTTAAATTGTGTAAAATAAAATTATACACTGAATTTACAGCACAGGAACGCGCGTTTTTAGTTTAGCACAGTAGTAAGGTAAAGGTTAAAGTTGAACACTGTCGAGAGTTGCAGGAAATTTGGAGATTCACATAACTAGCTAATATTGTTATAAACTAACTTACGAGAATATGGAAAGAGTGACATCAATGAAGCCGCTAAAATTATATTGGTTCACACTCTTTTGTCTTTCGTATATGCATGTATGCAATGAAGACTTGGCTACTTTTTTTAAGATAATGAAGAAGAAATGCAACAATTGTCAGTGCTGCCAAATAAGGCTATCAGAATAATACTAAAAAAAATAGATCGGATCAGTGCGATGCTAA
This sequence comes from Eubasilissa splendida, assembly GCA_031772225.1. Lineage (NCBI taxonomy): Eukaryota > Metazoa > Arthropoda > Insecta > Trichoptera > Phryganeidae > Eubasilissa > Eubasilissa splendida. Next base: position 6,183,548 of record CM062870.1, read on the forward strand.
AATATATGAATATGATGATCTTTCAGCAGAAAATATATTTCAATGTTATGTATGGTATTTATTTTTTAAATCGTCACTAAGTAAATATCAGCAATATTTATAAGCAAAATTAATGCAAATCAACATGAACACGAACATCATATAAAAGAAATAGATAGAAAGTGACAGCAGTTCAGGAAGAAGGCTAAACTTCAGAAATCGATGATGTACAGTGCGTTGAAGATTTTTAATGAAATTCCAGAAGATATAAGAAACGAGGAAAAACTACATAGATTCAAAATGAAACCAAGCAAATATGTACAAGATAGATTGTAAATACTAATTTAATGTATTAATTATAAATATATACATAAAAAATCAATATTGTTTTTGCGCTACCGGGATTCGAAACTGGATCTCTATTTCCAATCCGAGGAAGAACACTACCAATTGTGTTATAGCGCCAGTATTTTTCATGAAAAATTTTCGAACCTATATGTTACACTTTTTCAAATTAATACATCTGTCGTTCCATTATTTGAAAGCCATCTACATTGTTTTTAGGGTATCTCAAATACCTTTGTGTATATCAATTAATTTTTATTAAATTTTTTGGACACATTGATACAACTTATTATTAAAGGAACTTCACAGTAAGAATGTGTTCTCCTTAATAAGATAAGTTGTAGTAAAAAATAACGATTTGGATCTTGTTTATACTAGAGCATATATAAAAATACTTATGTATGCACTGTATTAAGAATAAATAAATTAATACCTAACATTAAAATTATTTAAAATACAGTACGTCGCGAATACGCTATTTTATACAGGTAGTTATCGTCGATTGAAGCACCCGGTAGCTACCTATGTAAGCAGGTAGTAGGTACGTTTATAACTCATAGCTACTATGTGATAATTATTTCTTTAATAGTCATATACCGGTTTTTTTATAAATAGTTTCCTTACCGTCGGTGCGCGCGCGCGTGTGTGTATAATGACCACTCCGATGTGCGCCTGTGTGCGTTATTAACAACTCACAAACACACCCAAGCGTTATGTGTTTTCCGTGATATATCGTTTATGGTGGGGCGGCCGACAAGCAGTCAAACTGATTTTTTCAAGTTTTTTTTATCTTCCTTTAAAACACATATATACCATTATAGGTTGGCTTCGGTATCATCGTACCAGAGCCATACCTGTACAGTTTGACGTGAGACTCGTTAGCATATTAAATTCAGAAGGTATAGAAATCATACACCCTCGAAAGAGGAGGGTAGACGTCACATTTATGTGTTGCAGTCGCAGAACTCGGTCACAGTCCGGCAGAAATTCACCTTGTCCAGGTCGCAAGAGGTGCGAGGGAGATCCAGTTGAATGCACCGTTTGGTCTCTCTAGCCACTGCTCTTCCCGGCATCGCCCATCCCAGTAACCCCCAGCGAGAGACCCACACCCTAATAAATTCCCGGAAATGTCCGAGATTCCTTTCATTTCTTAATAGGTCATCGTTTTGGGGCATCCGATGATGGTATTGTGATGATAATGTTAAAAATGACTGAATGTAATAAAATAAAAATTTATGTAATATTGACGAATCGAAATGAGAGTAAACAACTCTCAAAACGATTCGGGATAGGGTGTAAATAAAAAAATAAATAAAAAAAACATATATATATATATATATGTACAAGGATTCAATTAGGTAATACAGAGTGGACCAACTTGGACTGACTGATGTAAAATGCATATAACTTTTGTAATTTTAATATTTATTAATAAAATATATTATTACATGAAAATGTACTTTGTTAACTTTTTTAAATCTATGTGTGGAAAATAACACCATTTAAATGATCTCCATTTTCTTGTTGACAAATAATTGCTCTTTCTAATGTATTTTGCATTACATAACGCAACGATTAATCTCCAAATTGGTTGCCGATTTGTTCATGTAAACTCGGACTTTTAAGTGGCCCCACAAAAAGAAATCAGGCGCCGTAAAATCTGGGGGACGGGGAGGATAATCAAACTGTGCATTATTTTAAATTAGCCGATCACCGAAAATAGATCGTCGCGAAACATAATAAAATTCAATAATTTTAACGCGCTCTTGCACTGGGTATGTAGCCATTATAAACATTCATAAATTATTTATTTAATAAACCCCACCAAAGTTATAAATTTTTAAAAACGGTCAGCCCACGTTGGCCCACCTTTTATTAATGCTATATATAATACTAGACAAGTGGTGCCAAATTGTCACATAAGTGTATAATACCGATTTTTTCGTGATAGAATTTAATGCATTGATTTATATATTTTACATACTTTATTATTTTACGTCAAATTTTATTATTCATATATTTTTAACACCTAATTTTAATTTTTAAAAATAGTTACTCTTATTGAACTTTGTTATACGCCAGTATTAATATTAGTGAATATTCCCGTCTTTCTCGCTAATGTCTGACGTTCGGTTCTGTTTCTTCTTCTACTTCTTGTGCCTTATCCGTTCAACAGAGGTTCGCTATCATCACGGCCCGGAAAACCTCCCAAATGGCCAAATTCTTACCTCAGGTTCGTCAACTATAATGTTTTCCTGGACATTCAAGTTTTCGGATGTGTATTATTTTAAATAAATACTTTTTCTTTATTCATCCGAATCATAACATCTTCATTCGTAACTCTATCCATCCACCTAACTTTGAGCATTCTTCTATAGATCCACATCTTAAATGCTTCAAGATGCCATGTCACTTCTTCTATTCCATAAAATAATACCAATAATACATATATTTTCATATACCTAATACTATTTATTTTCAAACCAGAAAAACATATTCTTTACAGAGTTAGTACGACACGCGCGTCTGAGACACGCAACAAGTTTTACAAATTATTTTAAAATTCAGTCTCATCACACACTCGCCGCGCCCATCTTTCTTTCTCTCTCGGTCCGAGCAGATTCGAGCACCAGATTTGAACTCCGTCCCGCTCTGCCAGTCATATGTATCAAACCGTGACAGGCAGACAGACACCCCCGCTTCCGCCCCCCACACCCCGCCCCGAGAATGAAACAATCCCGCGCCACATAAGGCCCGCTAGGCTATGTATAATACAATACATAAGATGTTGCCGGCGAAGGTGACGCACACGAAGCCAGCCATTTCCCGCAACGGACGGCTTTTGACGTTTGTTTGACAGCTACCACTTTGTTTCACCAGGATATTACCCTCCTAAAGCGCGATTGTCAAGCAAGTTGTTTGATACAGCAATTAAAGAAGAATTATGTTGTGGAGCATGTCAGAAATGAGCTAATGTAGTATATTAGAAAAAAAATATTTTTAAAATGTCCAATACTCTCGGAGATATTAGCGTTCAAAGTTAGGCATATCGAAAAACATTCGGATTATCAATATCCACCGTGTGACGTCACATCTCTCGTACGTATCGGCCAGTCCTAACAATATTAGTACTAGAGTGTAGAGTTCCGACTTGCCGACTCGTAAGATGTGACGTCACACGATAAAACGGTATAAACCGAAACGAGATTTTTTGAAAAATTAAAAAAAAAAAAACTTCATTACCTCGTTGTATCTACCAACAGAGAAAGGCATGAAATCAGATTTGACGGAAAATTGTTAGATATACTGGGTATCAATGTAACCTGTAATTTCAATCACCCCGTAATCATGGTGCACGCATTTGTGTAATATTAACTTTTCCCTTACGATACTAAAATAAAAACGCGCGTTCTGGTGCTGTAAACTCAGTGTACATGTAGACTTTTGCGATTTTTAAATCGGATAAATATTAATATTTTACTTATATTAATCTTTCAAATAACAATGCTAAAAATGAGAAAAAACATTTATTGTCACGAAAGACAGCATAAAGATGCGTAAGACACGTCTAACTCGGCCAGCGCACGCTCTGCCACTAGAGTGACGATCGTCATCCGGGCACCCCGCTGCGACTTCCGCAACACTCTGCACGTACACACACACATATTGACAAATTCACATCAGGTTCTTCGAGAAAACATTTTTTATTGATGCGTATGGTAAATACTTATATATTATAATTATTTTATCCAATACATAAATATATTATGGAGGAATACCTAAAATATGAACTCTATATTTAGTATATTTACAGAGATATTCACATAATTAGAGGCAATGTCAACTCAGTTTACATCATCGGAGAGGAATAGTTAAAATGAAAATAATCTTTTGAGAAAAATATTAAAATGCTAAAAGACTTTTAACCACAGAATATATTTCAATGTTAAGGTGTTTATTTTTAAAAACCTCACTAAACAAATATCGGCAGAATTTATAAGAAAATATGAGGCAAATTAGAATGGGCACGAGCATCATACAAGAGTAAAAGACTGTCTAAATTAATCTCAAAAATCAAGATTTTCATTAAAATGTCAGATTTCACCATTCCGACGTTAGTCTCGCCACGTGTCCGACATAGTCCCACTTCAATTTCGCGACAGTTCGTACAATGTTGTGATTTTATTAGATGCAAAATAATACAAAAGTTAGATAATGGAGAAAAATGTCTTGGTATCTTCATTGATCTCGGCAAAGCTTTCAATAATATGTCACATTCCAAACTCACCGAGAAACTAAGGCAAATTGGAATAAACGGAATAGTGTTATCATGGTTCCAAAGGCTCACAAGAGAGATTTCTATGTCAAAATAAATAATGCCCTAAGTGAACCCAAAACCACACCGTTCGGCATATCACAAGGAACTGTTATTGGTCTAATCATTTTTATTTACACCGTTTCACCACGGAGGTAGACAGAGAGGATAGAACGTCACACTCTTCTGTTCTGACACACAATTCTTGCCTCATCCACATTCATACATCTTCTCATACAAGCTCGACGATTATTGAGCCTTCCAACAGCGCCATTCTCCAGTATCGTCCTCTTCTTCTGGTGCCATCAACACTTGCATCATATATCTTTCCTACCATTCTCTCCTCATTCATCCATTCCATATGACCAAACCACCTAAATAATCATTTCTTAATGTTACTCACTATATTAATATCAGCTTTACATTTTTTCCTTATTTCTTCATTCTTTACTCTGTCTTAAATGGATTTGCCATATATATGCCTAAGCGATCTCATTTCCACTGAATTTCAGTCTACTTTCGTTCCTCTTCTGCCAGCTTCAATACATCAGTGTCGGTACCAGGACTCATCTGTGTACCGCTAGTCTTCCCATTAGCTATAATTCCATTCAAAACGCCGTTCACTTCATTCCCTGCAGTTACCCTTCTTTCGATATCTTCCTCTATCTTTCCGTTTCTATCAAACATGCTTCTCAAATACACAAAATCATCTACTTATTCCAAACATTCATTACCTGCAAGTATTTAGCGCGGTGTCTCGCTTTCCTCCTTCTCGAATACCATCACTTCCGACTAGTTGACATTCATAATAAGGTCGCTTTTCTTGCATACATCGTACATTCTACTCACTAGCCTCTGTAATTCTTTTTTATTATTTTTGTGAATAAATTTATTATCTTTTTTATTATTTTTGTAATTAAAATGTTCTCCCTTTCCATAGTTGGAGATATCATATATTATGCAGATCATACAGTAATGACCACAAATAGAAAATCGTGGGCGGATATTAGGGGACTAGCTAATGGCAACGTAAACATACTTAAAACATGGTTCGACCAAAATTGTATGTCCCTAAATACTGAGAAAACATATTATATCCCACTCTCTTTGAAAAAAATAAGTTTCGAAAATATCATTATCATCAAAATACATTCATCTCAATGTGTAAATAAAAAAAATACAACGATGCCAAATGTTTATCCTCAAAAAGCAAAAATAGTATAAAGTATCTTGATGTCATAGTCCTATCATCTAGTATGATTAAAACAATTTATTGCCCTTTTGTCCAATCTATTTTACAATGCGGTATAATCGGTTAGGGGGGGGGGGGACTTTCAAGACTAACCTCTTACCTGTAGAAAAGGTTCAGAGGTTGGTTTTGAAAGTCATCCTTCGAAAACCATCAATACATCCAACTTCACAGCTGTTTAACTCTTTAATTTAAATAAAATCTTAAAAAAAACACATTGCTACAAATTCACAAAGACCATTTCAATTCAACAATTTTCACAAAAATAAGTCACGTGGCAACTTAGAAATCCCCATATATAAAACAAGTGCTTCTCAAAATGGTATCAAATTTTTGAATGCCTTCCCATATAAAATCAAAACAGAAAAAAAATAAAATGAAGCCCTTAAATCGCAAATCAAACAAATATTAGAAAACTCCGACAGCAATTACAAGTTTTAATTGATTATGTTTATGTATGTAATAATTTAATTCTATATTTATATCTTACTTCTATACCCATCTTTATATTATTTTAAAACTTCAATACTCCCCAATTCAAACACGAAAATAGATTTTTCTATTAAGTTGGATAAATTTAATGTAAAAAAAAATTATAATTAATTAAGTTATATAAATACAATACGTGTATAATTAAATAAGTGTAATATATATATCAATTATTATTATTATCAAATGAAAAAAAATATTGATCATCACGAATGACAGTATAAAGATGTATAAGACACGTCTAACTCAGCCATCGCACGTTCTGCTACTAAAGTGACGAACGGCATCCGGCACCTCGCGCTTCGCGCTTTGCGCCGTCCGCAATTCTCCGCACGTATTGACAAATTCACGTCAGGTTCTTCAAAAAAACATAATTTTTTGTTGCGTATGGTAAATACTTACATATTGTAATTATTTTATCCAATACATAAATATATTTCGGAGGAATACCTAAGATATGAACTCTGTATTTAGTATATTTACATAATTAGAGGAATTACAACTCAGTTTATATCATCGGAGAAATATGAAAAATATTACCATACCTGTATAAGGTTACTGTTAGGGTAATATTTGTGTCTTGTAGCTTAATCGACGATCTCCTGTATTGACCTCATTACTAGTGAAAATGTATTAAGTTGCATAAATAAGTCAAGATAACTAATAACAACTATCAATGAAAGGAAACTTCGGAATTACCCCAATTAACCCTTCCGCAATTAACCCCTCAGTTAGATCGATACTTGCCACCGTCAGATCACATATGATGAATGCTCCTTTATAAAAGGTATTTTTTTTACGATGTATAGAACTTTAAAATGAAATAAAAATCGTGGTAATGGCCATGATATTGACTTTATTGGAAAGATAATCATATGCCATTACTGGCTCGAATAAAGCGTAATCTGGAAGTCCAACTTTCCACCACTTTTTGGAGCAGCTGAGGGCGTATATCGGCAATAACGCGACGAATGTTGGCTTCCAAGTCGTTTAACGTCTCTGATTTATCAGCATAACTAACGATTTCACATATCTCTACAAAAAATAATACAAAGGTGTAAAATCACATGATCTTGGAAGCCAATTCACAGGTCAATTATGTGCTCATCGAATGTTTCCTTCAATAAATTGATTATGGCGTGCGCTGTGCGGCATGTTACGTCGTCTCGTTGAAATAACAGCTCTTCCACATTAATGCCATTTAATTGGAGAATGTAAAACTCAGTAATCATGGGTCTATAGCGCACTCCATTTACTGTAACGTTCTGGCCGGCTTCATTTTTGAAGAAACAACAGGTTTTTCGGTGCGCACTGTACGACGTCTCTGCGGATGCGTATTATTAATTAGAGTATGCGTGGTGTGAAAACGATCCATTGTTATTCGAATTACTTGTTCGAATTGACGATTATGTCGACCGTAAAATGGACGTAGCGCACGGTAAGTTTCGCGAACTGAACCACGATTATCGAAATAAATTTGCAAACGTTGTTCTGGCGTAAGTCTATTCATAGAGAAATGGCAAACCAAACTGAGCACAAATCAGCTGTCAGCTGTCAAATTGGCCGTCGCTGGAAAAGTGGTGCCAATTCGAAATACAAACTTCTAAAAAAACGCCCTTTATTACAATATGTATCAGTCAAGATAACTAATAAGAATTATCAAAGAAACCTGCATACTTTGGACATATTACGCAATCTGTCAATCAGTCATAGAACATGGTGTAATTGCTTGGGGAGGAGCGACTATGTCTGAAATTAATCCAATAATAACAGCTCAGAAAACTATTTAAAATGTTATCTTCAATATCTGAATCACAACGAGCACTGATAAAATTTTTAATAAATTCGATATCTTTGATATAACACAAAGAAAATTTAGGCAAAAGAAATACAAAACTGGCTGTGAATGAGGGGAACTGTTATGAGAGCACTCTTCTCATAAAATGGTTCTGGGTAATCGTCAAACCGCTATTCGCTGTCCATGCTGGATGGTGTCTATATATATATTATAATTTTCAATATTTTCCTAACTGCAGAATAGTTTTAAGGAAGCAAAGCTCATCATATAGTAATTAACAGTATTAAATGAACAACGGATGGCCCAAAAAAAGTATAATGTAAAATGCCGTAAAATGTGATTGTTTGGGACATATATTTATGCTAGAACGAAGATAATGTACTGTGCCTTCCACCTCCCCTCCCTTCCTCACCAGCCACCGTGTCAGTCGATCGGCGACCCTGAACCGGTGCGGTAACAAGTAAATTTCGCAGTATATCAAACGAGTGAGACGTGTGTCTAAGTGTCTGTCCTGTGCAATCTGAAGGACTCAAGACCCTGAACGGAGATAGTGTTACAAAACCTAAAGTTACAGTCCACCTCGGAGGTGCCAGAAAAACGGGACTGTGGTGAGTGAAACTTCCTTCCGAATAACCTGTTTCTTCCGGCATCTGTGCTTTTACGCAACAGTGATATAATTACATCAAAATTAGTTTAACTATATCAACAATAGCTTACATAGTTTACTAATTTACTTACTTACCTATTTACCTAAATTACGTTTTATTTCGACAATTTCCGGTCGCCATCTTTGATTATTAATTTTTCCATTGTTTATATGTGGTTTTTTCAAGTCGTTGCCCAGAATGACAAAAATCACTGCAGAAGACCGTATTCTAATGAAAAATTTGCAAATTGAAAAAAGTTGGGGTGCTAGGAAAATGATCAAAGAGTTTCAAAACATAGCCTCGAGTATACTTAGACATTACAGCAGAATGGAACTCCATCTCACACAGCCAGAAATACAATCAACTTTCTTCGTCGTGAGAATGTTAATTTCATCGAGCCAGGCATGTAGCTACCGAACAGCCTAGATTTAAACCCAGTAGATTATGCAATATGGGGGTGTTTTGATTATTTCCGATTACCTAAATATTGTGCAAAAAAAATTACATTAAGAATTATAATTAATTATATTATGTTTTGAAATAACTCATGTGTTACGAGATGTTCTCACTTTTTTTGGGCCACCCTGTATGCGCCCATTATTATGAAAGTGATCTAAGTCAAGAAATTTAAAAAAAAAAAAATGAGTTTGTTAATTATTTCGCGTCACATGTTTTGAAATTAATATACTATGATGCTAATTGTAACAATTGTGAAAAATTTGAAGCGTTATATTCAGTGTATTGTTACGACGTTCAACGGTATTCCGCTGGGGTTTATTTTGATAATTGAGTAAGTCATTTCAACTTTAAATTTTTTCATTTCTTTATAAGCAGCAACATGCAAAATTTATATGTCGAAATAAATTATAAATCTAGTGGACTAAATAAATTTTGAAATATTGTATTGTGTAATTTAAAAATATTTTTTAATCAATTCAAACGCAAACTTTTAACATGACTTAGACTACTTTCATACTAATATGCACATATATTATAAAGGTAATAAATAATTAAATGAAAATGTGTTCTTTCACTTTATATTTTATTTTTCATAATATTTAATATGTCTTTAAAAATGTTATTAAATATCTGTGGCACAATGCATTCTCTCATTCTCCCGCGTACAATATTACACTATGAACGCGATATTTTTCTTTCTTTTTATTCTTCTCTACACATTCCACCTTTATTTCATCAATTGGTACTCTTCATCAGGGCTGGCCCGATGGGAAGGGGGGTGGGGGCCGACCTTGGGCCTCGTCCGAGGTCGCCGAGCAAGCATATTTTTTATATTTTATTTATATAGAATTGATATGTTTTACTCACTATGCGCCCCAACTTACTTAACACCAATGTAGGAGCGAAAATGGGCGATTTGATTGTATGCTGTTTATTGTACGCCGATTATGCAGTACTAATGGCAAATAATGAACAAGAATTACAGAATCTAGTGAGTAGAATGTACGATGTATGCAAGGAAAGAGACCATATTATGAATGTTAACTAGTCGAAAGTGATGGTATTCGAGAAGAAGGAAAGCGAGACACCGTGCTGAATACTTGCAGGTAATGAATGTTTGGAACAAGTAGATGAGTTTGTGTATTTGGGAAGTATGTTTGATAGAAACGGAAAGGCTGAGAATGATGTCAAAATGAGGGTGACTGTAGGGAATAAAGTGAACGGCGCTTCGAATGTAATTATGTCTAACGGGAATTTATTAACCGAGGCAAGATTCCGTCCTGATGTATGGAAGTGAGGCCTGCTGCTGACAGAAGTGGAGCGAAAGTAGACTGAATGCAGTGGAAATGAGATCGCTCAGGCGAATACGCGGCAGATTCATTTATGACCGAGTTAATAATGAATAATGAGAAATAAGGAAAGAAAGTACAGCTGATCTTAGTATAGTAAGTAAGATGAAGAAAAGATCACTTAGGTGGTGCGTCTTATTATCAATGTAATACGATAATACAACACTGTCCATCTTAATATCATTGCGAGATTGAAAACGAGGGTCTGTTCGCAGGACTCGTTCAATCGTTCAACAGATCTACGCACCACACAGGCTAGAGCCGGCACTGCTTTCCATTACTACCGACTATAAAATGTTTACGATTATTAAATCTCTCAGCTGTACGTTAACTCACACTTGGCTTATTGTATACCAGGGGCGTGCCAAAATCAATGCGCTGCGTATCTATAATTTTTGAAAAAGAAATCTAAATCGTTGGTCCCGGAATTTTCATGAACTCACGCCCTCTTCCCTCGCTTTCTCGACACCCTGCTCATATTAGGACCTGTGTCCATTACCTTTCATTCCATTTATCAGTCATACAACGAAAATTTGAAGGAAATATAAATGTCCGCATTTCATTGTCGTATTATATTATAAGGCTATTTTGAATCGGATGAAAAGCATAACCAAAAATCGTTATTTTTACATTTCAGAAAGTGCTTAATTCTATGGTATACCATAGACAGATCTCATGTACGTTATTACCTACTCGTAATAAAGAAAATGCACATTTCATTTCAAATTGAATACGTACTTTTATTAAATATATAAAAGAGAAAACATTTAAGTATATCTTAACCTAGAGATATTCAAAACTAGTTCGTTTTTGCCTTACGCATATAAAGTAATATTTTTTTTAAATATCAACCTATTCAACACTTATCAACACAAGCACAATTTTGAAAAATTACCAGTTCCTAAAATGGAAAATATTTACATAAAAATTTCAATGAATCAATTACTCAATGATAATAATACTGTAAAACTTGAAACAAGTACATTATTAAAATTTTTAAATAATTTTAAAATCCCTAAATATAACACCAAACACTATCAGCAAAATTTCATATACTTAAGGATAAAAAACTTCAATAGCCTCCCTACAAAAATTAAAAAGATAAAGGATATAAAAGAACTAAAAAAATAATTAAAAGAACACTTCAGAAGCACACAATTAGATAATTAATAATATTATATATTACAAATGTATAACTTCTAACTCTATATAAATTATTAAGTCCCTCTACAAGCACAAGAGCTAGTCTCTTTTTTGGAGAGGTAAGAGATTCACAAATACACATAATTTTAGTTTTGTAACAGATTCAAGCTGCTCATATAAAATTGTAAAAATTTCAAAATAATAAATAATAATGACACTACGTCCAAGACGTCCAGAAAGTTATAGAAATAGACGGGGAAACGTAATATTATTATGGATACCATATTGTAGAATCTAACTAATTTGTAATTCTATAATATTTAGGAGTCAGCCTATCCTACGTCATTAAGATTAATAAAATATAATAAAGTAGATTTATTTATTTATTAGACTTTATTAACATACATATTTTTGTTGTAACAGATTATAATATAACACGATAAACATAAGATACAATTATATTGCAATTAAGTATATATTGGTAGTTTATTGTGTGTATATAATCTACCCCTGATTAAAATCTATATCTCATTTTACATCACAGTCCGTGTAAATTGAAGAATGTCTTCCAGATCCTGTGCTTTTTTTGGTTCCCACGGAACCCAGACATATTTTATCATTGCAATCAATTACGGAGATTCAAAATATGGAAAATATTATACAATATGTACGATTAAGAAATCGAGACTAGATGATTCTGTTCTCGATTTCTGATATCTCCCTAATTGATTGCAATGATAAAATATGAACACGACATAATATAAAGGAAAATACTAGCTACAAAGCTTCACTTAAAAATTTAATAATATTTCTCAAGAATAGAAAAAAACTAGCACAGACAATCAATCCATTATATATTAAATACACACATTAAAACAATTATTTTTAAAATAGCATTTTAAAAATACCAAAATGTTCAAATTTATATCTGATAGCCAGCTTCTCGATTTTGTATACAAATTTCCAGCAGCGAAAGCACTCACGCATGTATGTACTCATATTTTTATTGCACTTCACCGACAGTCGTTAATGCTAGCAAATTTCAAAAAATTTGTAACTCTGTATTTTGCGACTAAATAATTTATTGTTTCCTGAACCCATTCGAAAAGTATGCTTTTTTTGTTTTGACCCGAATATTTCTTTTTAACTGCGTTCGTAAGACAAAAAATTTCGACGAAATTATTTTATTTACACTTTTCCAAAATTATTACGAATCCCGGGGTTCAACAAAAGCCATCCCGGGACTCGATGTATCAGAAACCCAAATAGTTATAAGCAGCATAACCTATGTCGTTTTTTTTTCACAACAATAATTATTTTTTCCGATTACGGCCGTAGTAAATTAAAAAAGTATAAGGTGTTAAGTTTTAACACCTTGTAAGAAATAAATCGGCTAAAAGATATAGTTAAACTCTTAATTAGTATGAAGACGAACACATGAATAGTTATCGATGATTCTCTGAGTTGTTTGATGTTATGCAAACCTTGGACTTTGGTTATAATACTCGCCTAGTAATCTAGTGTCTGGGGGGCTCGAGCCTCGTTTCAGGAGGCCATGAAGTTAGTCCAATTTTCATAACATATCTATATTTTAAATAAAAAATACATTGCAAAGAATGTACATGAATAGTAAAAACAAAACCTAAAATGTTTAATTTAGAAGTGTGCAAAAGAAGGTCCAAAGCTCACCTTTGGACGTCAAATGAAAGAAATATGACAGACCAGTTTCATAATAATGGATACTTATATTTATATTAAGGAGAACACATTCTTATTGTGAAGTTGTAATTATTCTGAACATAGGTGTGTAATATTTTCAATACTAATTAAATGTATTAATTAGAAAGATATAAAATCAATTTTATCGAAAAATATTGTTGTTTGTACCGGGATTTGAATCTGGATCTCTTTCGAACCCGGAGAAGGTTCATTAACCGACTATGCTACAGCACACAGTACTTTTGACGACTAATTTTCGAACAAATACTACATAACTTCATCAATCATATCTATCGAAATAATACATTGTCACCACTGGGATATGAAGACCGTATAGAAAGTTTTCAAATTTCATCATGACCAAGGTATCATCTGATATTATCTATCAAAATTCTTTTTAAAACTACAAGGTGTCCCAAAAGTCTTTTTCACAAGAAAAATTCTGTAATAAAATAATGGATGGGTTTAATTAAAAAAATGTTTATTTTGCATTTAAGTACAGTCCATATGAATTTATTTCTTAAAATTATGTTTTCTAAATGTGATCCGTTATTTCGCTGGCACTCTTCTAAACGGGAGGCATAATTTCTGAGAACTACGCGTCACGTTTTCTCCGTGATCGATGCAATTTCTTCTCGGATATTTTCTTTTAATTGGTCCAGAGAGGTAGGATTGTTACTGTATACCTATCATTTAACGTAGCCCCATAAGAAAAAGTCCATCGGCGTCAAGTTGGGGCTACGCGGAGGCCAGTTTATATCACCTCGTCGGGATATCAATTTTCCAGGGAAAATTTTACAAAAACTGGTAAGGACGCGCTCCATAGCGACTGAATTCGCAAAGACACGGCTAAACCAAAATTTAAAAGACTTTTGGGATACACTGTATATTATATTTTAGTAGGACTTATTTTTTATTATTATTTATTATTTGATTAGAATTCAAATAAAAAATACCTTTAAGTTATATAACGTGCCCGAAATCAGGAATCAGTTTATTCTCAAAATTAAATAGCAACATTTTTGTTATAGATTCACCCCCAACTAAACTCCCAGAAAAAATCGAAATATTAAAATTAACAACTTGAAACTTAATATCTCAGTTTTACATAAATATCCACAAACTACCAAATATATAGACATGAAATAACAATAAATTCCATGTCACCCACTTGGGTCATCACTTTGGTACCACTTGTGCAATCAAATAGTTCCGGGAGTTTTTTTTAAAATATGACTCGATTGAAACGAAAATTTAATATGGATAAAGAGTTAATTTTCGAAGAGTAAATACTTTTACTGTTGCATAAATGTATCATTAGCTATTGGATTTATGTTTCTACTAAGAATGTGTGTAGAATGCTTCTCGAACCCCTCTCCTATATGTACATTTTATTTCATCTTTATTCATTTACTGCATCAAATGATGCATTATTGTTCCATGGGCACGATTTGTTTCTAATTTAAAAATCTAATTTTTCTTTAGGAGAACACATTCTTATTGTGAAGTTGTAATTATTCAGAACATAGGTCTGTGATATTTTAAGTCTAGCGTCTGCTATCAGTTTTACCCAAAGGTATTTGAGATTCTGTAAAAATAAGGTAGATGGCTCTGTCAAATGATGGAACGATTAAATGTATTAATATCAAAAAGGTAACATATAGGGTCGAAAAATTGTCGCTAAAAATAATGTCGCTGTAGCTTAGTTGGATAAAGCACCTTCCCCGGTTAGGAAAGAGATCCAGGTTCGAATCCCGGTGGCGCAACAACAATATTTTTCGATAAAATTGATTTTATATGTATATCTTTATAATTAATATTTCTAATTTTTCTCGTTGGAGGCGAATATCATTTTAATTGTAATATTTTTCAAAAATCTTTTGAATTGAAAACTAATCTAACCTGATTTTTAAGAGAAGTTTGAAGCGACTATGTCACTCGTCCACTATGTACTATTTTAAATAAATTTAAGAATTATACATGTCCTCCTTTTACTTCATGATATAAAAATAAACTCCTTACTTGATTATTTTATTAAGGGATTATATCAACGCAAGGGCGGTCTAAAACCTACCACTCAAATATATGATATAATAAATAATACTGTGAAGATTATCGTACAGGCATTAAATTCTAGAAGGTATTCGTGCACGCCACTTTCTTGATTAGTCTCCACCTGTGGACATACTGCGACTTAAGGGTGCGCGCGTCCCCCGCGTGTGAGCCCACTTAAACAATAAGACACACACACACTTAAACACGCTGTCTGCTTGGCGAAAAATCTATGGCGCGACGCAAGATGTAGCTGTCACTTTTTTTCTGGCAAACTGATCGCGACTGGTGGGGTCGAGAGAGGAAAACCGGCAAAGATGAGGATGAGAAGACGAAAGAAAGGAAAGCGAGACTCAGATGAACCAGATCGAGACGCTGGGCATTTCTGGTCTTATTATTGCTAATTTGGCGCCGGTAATTCTGGGATGGCGGTGTTCTACGGGAGAACAAAATTCTGGGTGGCGGTTCCTGATCCTCGCTTACCACCGTCAGCTTGGATCCCTGGACCTCTGGCTGTGTGCAAGAAGTCAAGAACAAGAAGAAATAGTGCGTGAAATGACAGGTGAATAAGTGAAACGCTGACATGAACAATAGGAAAACTGTGTACGAGACGCGTTTTTTAAGTACCGGATTTTTTTTTACACAAGACTTTACTTTTTTCGGACGCTACACACCTTAAACTACTTCTCAACATAGCTACTACCATTATTAAGACACTAGTCATAACGGGACACCAATTATTGTATGCTTTCGTTTTAGAACGACGCCTCCTGGGATGAAAACCATGTTTGTACTCTGTCTTTAAGTTCATCGTCGTCATCAAAATACTTGCCACCAAGAAACTGCTTCAGATACCTGGCGCCAAATCAGGACACAAATGGCGATAGCTGGTTTTCATGTTTCTGTTTTGTGCATTGAAGAAACGAATCTCGGACCGTATCTCACAGTCGGGCGGGCTGATCTATCGTTTTGAACATTTCAACCACTCACTGCAAGACCGTTAAACAATGTGAATGTCTGCTATATCGGGAATATCTGGCAATGGTACTAACTTAGAAAATGCACCTCGTGATGGCCAGAAGCGTGGGTAGTCATGTGGAAGTCAATTGTAATTATAGTTTATAATGTGAACAGAAATTGTTGCCATTGTGCACTCACCCTCACCTGCATACAAAAGTGACTCTTATGTAGCTGGTGTGGAAGGACGCCCATCTGGAGTTCCACAGGGCTCACACCTTGGACCTATTTTATTCTTAATTTATATTAATGATATTTAGGAATGTTTCTTAAATGCTGAATTTTTACTATTTGCAGACGATGCCAAAATTTTCAAAGAAATTAAATCACCCAGTGATTGTCTCCTGTTACAGGATGACATTAATAGACTTTCAATCTACTGCTAAAAAAATCAACATTTTTTAAATATTGCTAAATGTCACATCTCATTTTCAAAGAAAAAATCTAATTTGTCGTATAATTATCAATTTAATAGTAACAAACTTAGCGTCTGCACTCAAATGAAAGATCTTGGTATTATCTTAGATTCTAAATTAACTTTTATCCCGCATATAGAGTCGGCAATTGCTAAGGCCTATAGAGTCCTTGGATTCATTACTAGAACGTCTAACCCATTCCAATTACATTTTACTCTTATCATTCTATATTTCTTATTTATACGCAGTCATCTTGAATTGGGATCGGTAGTTTGGACCACACATTATTCCACCTACAGCGACCGACTTGAAAATGTTATTATTGTTACATTTTTTATTAAAATAAAAATAAAAATAAAAATAAAATAAAATTAGTTCGAGCTGTATGCAATAATACATAGAACCTTAATCAGGGAAAAGCTATCACCAAGTCCATCAAACAAAGCGTAAATGAAAAATCTGGCGCGGAGTAGAAATCGATGGTAAAAGATACAAGGAAATATTCCTTAAGTAAAAACTATGTAGATTGTACAATATTATGACAATAACACAGTAAATATGTTAGAAATATACCCCAATTCGGTACTAAACTGCAAAATACCTTTTGCAAGACACTTTTTCAGGAAACTACATTTGCTTATATATTTGCATATTTCTTTTTCTTGGCATCCATTCAGTCGATCCAACGGCCCACCATAACAAGGTTCTCCAAGCTATCTTTTTTTCTCACTAGAACTCTAAAAAATTTCCAATTACAATATTAAATAAAATTAAAATAGGCGCTAAGATCAAGACATATCTTTTCTTACCGAGTGTCTTCGCCGTTCACGCGTTGCCATCAACACTCAGGTGGAGGGGGAACCTCAGCAACATTGCTGGTACAATACCGGCTCTGCGAAGTGGCTCCAGTACAGTACTGCCCCGCGCCCCCCTTCACCACCTCTTTATCCCATTTTACTTACACTCTCGCAATTACATACACGAGCCGGTACACCGATAGCACGTTCATTTAG
This sequence comes from Eubasilissa splendida, assembly GCA_031772225.1. Classification (NCBI taxonomy): domain Eukaryota; kingdom Metazoa; phylum Arthropoda; class Insecta; order Trichoptera; family Phryganeidae; genus Eubasilissa; species Eubasilissa splendida. Next base: position 6,201,538 of record CM062870.1, read on the forward strand.
ACTGGCAGATAACAAGTACTTTATGCATCGGTACCATCGTGCACGGATTCAATCGTATGCTCAACGCTCCACAACAAGGGCAAGGTCGTATGCCGCACGACGGCCCCAAGGTCCAAGGACCTTCTATATTATTTCTTAAATAATAAAGAAGGTCCAGCTCACTATGGGTCAGAAGAAGACGTTCCTTGGCTAGAGAAGAAGAAACCTAAATTGAAACGCTGTATTTATCACATTTCAAGCTTAAAGGTCCTGTTTATGTAAATGCCTTCGATAGCTGGTTTCCAGGTTTCCGATTGATAATAAGGATACATATGATATATGGAATACTGCACTAACCTTTTATTTTCTGTCTTTCTGGTCCGATGTTGTTGTTTTTTAGCTGGTTAGATTGGTGGTGTATTTGGACCTCTGGACTGGTCGAAGCACGGGATGTAATTGAACCGCCTGTCGTTTACTGTCTTCTTGAATCTTCGAAAAAAGGCGGCAATACTCACACATACACACATGTACATTAGTATAAATCAAGAAACCCAGAGCCCATGGGCCCATTCTTTTGTGAAGCCTTGAATACCTTGGTGGTTTAAACCTATTAAATGTTTTAAAGTGTTAGTAAAGCATAGAGCATAATTTTATGGTGAAAACCTCACAAGCCAAAATTGTAATCCCAAAATTTCAATAATCAATTATGATGATCCCGGTGTGTTAATACTATTTCGCTCATGAACGCTCAAATTATCAAAAAGAACAAATACAATTTAAGATATTACAATTGAGAAAATAATTAATATTTGAATAAAAATATGTAAATTTAATGCAAGATTGACAAATAACAATTTGAATGTGAAACAATTTTATTATTATGAACAATTTTCCCAAAGCATTGAGCATTTTATTCAAAATATTATTCCTGAAAGTGTCTGATTTAAATGTAGTAATTCCGAGATTCGTAAATAACGTAAACTGGGCGGGATCCTGTATCTCCTAATGATAAAGAACTAAGAGGACCATTTATGCTAAAGTTCCTATATGGTCCTACTCATTCGCCGCCTGGTTAGTATGTGGCGAGACGGAGCCGAACAGCTGTCATCTCAAAAATCCTCACGGTCCCCGAACTTGATTTATTAATATTTACATTACAATTGATTACATTAATGAAAGTGTATAAATATTTCAGAAATAAACATGAATCAGAGAAGAAAATACCATTCAAAGTAAGCAACATAATAATGTAAGATTGCAAAGGATCATACAATGTCAACAACAGGACAAAGGGACAAAAACGATCTTACCAGTCTTCGGAGCACCACTGCCGGCAGTTCTCATCCCAGTGGCAAGAGGAAAGCAAAGAGACAACAAAAATAAAATAAATATATAAGCAGTAAGAAAATATTGCAAATAAAGAGCGAAATATTAAATAATCCCAAGGGACTGCCCCTCACAGAAAGCTACAGTAAAAATTCATTTAATTTTAAGAAAATTCGCCAGATTCGAGATGTACGGAGGATGGTCTTGGACTTAAATAAAATTGGAATAAGCCACATTTGATAATAACATCATTCAAGAATACAATATTACTTATAGTATCAATGTGTATTTGAAACAGCGATCTAACATGCACTTTTGTTTTATTTTCTTCTTCTTTACAACATGATAATAAAAATTCTATTATGCTAGAATGAGACGTATTTGAAAATAATAGTAACAAATATTTAAAAAAAAAAACACTTCTATAAAACTGAAGTAATATCCGCCAAAGCGTCGCGAACGCGCTATGATGGTACTTCCATATGTATAGAAAAGACGCTAATGATTTAATACTTAGAACAACAATAAAATTCTGTAAATGTAATAACACATTTATACATGGGTTCGTATTAACTGCTTGGGTGTATTAGTGTAAATGTTGGACACAGAAAAATAACAGCTCAAGTACTAAACAAACCGCAAACTATTTGTCTGAACAAGTGGGTTGTAAGAAGCGTGGAAGGAATTTAGTATATGGACATGATTAGATTGGACTCCAACCCGAATCAGGAAACACAACCCACTTGTGAAATGCTCCTTTAGGTATCTGGATTTTCTTCACTGGAGACGAGTCGTCTGGCTTCAGAACACGTACATCGTTGTTCCGCACGAAGTACTCTTGTTCATACACTTCGATGATGGCGCGAAGTGTCAAGCACAATATCAAGATGTACAGGATTCGTCACCCATGGTAGCGAGAAAACTGAACACACACTGTGTCCGTCAATTTATCATTCCCAGATAATTCACATTTCAGTTCAAAGTTTAAACTTCAAATATCAAAAACCGTAGAGAACACCACAGAAAAAGGTCGTGTTCTGGGTATAGGAGGAGGGGGTAGTGCATAGGTAATGGACAAGAACTTTTCTATATATTACGTTCGTATTTGCGCAAGACGGCGATCGGAGATCCATAGAATCTTGTTATAAAGATCTAACACTACCATTATATCAATGCCTTTGAAAATAGGCGAACCTTAACAGATTTAACATTAGAAAATAATTTAGGATATATATGATTAGATATAGTGGAAGAGAAGACACGACGAACATTTTGGGGCCAATGATAGCATACCTGAAGCCTAGAGCTTCCGAGCTGACCGAACAATGTATCTTTCTCCTGGATTGAGATTCTCCGTGACGCGAGTCAATTCTTTGTCTTTATTTCAGCAATATCAGCTGCATCTTCATTGCAGCACTTCAGTAATAGCTGTAATATAAAATACGTTAGATTAATCACCTACTCTGAAAAATATATGTATCTGTTTGAGACTTATACAGGGTTATCCAACAAGCGTGATAACTTTAAAATGAAATTCAATTTTGAAAACCATGGTATATGACTATGATATAAATATTTTTTTATTTAAATAATAAGACATCTTCAGGAAACAATGTATACTGAAATTAAAAATACAAGCTTAGATAAAAACAAAACTAAATTGGTGGGTAACTAAGTAAGAACTAATATGAAAATGAATTTAAAATGTGACTATTTGGTTATTTATAATATTTAGCTTGCAATTAACACTTTTTATTATTTCTAAAATTTCAAAATTATCTACCCCTAATTTTTGTATGTATAATTTCTAAACCCTTGTTGATGTCAAAAGAATGGTTTGTTTCCAAAACGTGATTGGCGAATTCTGAATAGTTGTTGCTATTTAGGCATCTCAAGTGCTCCTTAGTTCTAAGATCAAAATTTCTGCAAGTTTTATCTATATAAAAATAATTGGAATCATTGCAAATTAATTCATAGAGTCCAGATTTTTTTAAATATCGTCCTTGCCCTTGTTATTTAATTTGTTATTAGTGTAAAAAGTTAATTGTATAGAATTTGGAATATTTTTTATAATTTAATTTGAAGTATGATTATTTAAAAACCCGATTTTTCCCAATGTGTGGTGGGTAAACAAATGATTTGATAAACTTGTTTAACAAACTATCTATTAATTTAATATTATAACCATTATTAATTGCAATTTGTTTAATAATATTTAAATTTATGTTGAAGTTATTTATAGATATATTTATTTATTAGAAAGATCATTACAGTGGAATATAATTTTATTCAAATGTGCACCGCGACTACGTTTGATACAATACATTCTTCGGATCCAATTTTCAGCCACACTTTCACATAAATCTGGTGCAATATCGCCAATAACACGGTTTATGTTGTTTTTTAATTGTTCAATTTTTGTTGGTTTTGCACTAGCTGGATCTTGTAAGGAGGTTAGGCCCTGATCTTTACGAAAAATACGTCATGTGGTGACCCCACTCGCACCCCTAGACATGACCGGGTAAGGGCTCACCTATCAACCATTAAGGCCCGAACCAGAGCGACCAATGAGCAGCAGCAAATAAACATTAACAACTAGCGATCACTTCTCCGCAAGCCGTCCCAACACCAGCATCTCCAGCGAACATTTGAAACTGCGAATTTATAATTGTATTAATTCATTACCTCAATAAGCGAAACCTTGTAAGTGCTCTTTCATTTATATACCTTGCTTTAGTTACAACAGACACCCTACACTGCAACACACAAGCTTCTGTCTCGCAACAACTTAACCTTCTGACACAATCTCGTGTTAATCATAGTTTAAATAACTTCAACACATACACCTTCAGTCCTACAACACTTTCATTTACAGTGGCAATGTCGGCTTCACTCCGAGAATTTCTTTATCCTACCGGTGTCCTCACATCATGTTAAGAACTGTAATCGAAGCTTGTAAGTCAACGAAACAATTGACAAAACGTGCAATATTATATATTAACAATAAAAAAGCGATTATTAGGATATCGCAAACAGTTGGCGATATTTGAGAGCTCTCCTGATTCTATTGTTAAAAGGGGGAGGGATAAGGGCTGAGCCCTCTTGCCTCCGACATATGAGGTAACAACAATGGCGTAAGATTTTTTGGGAGACCCTATTCGGGGAACATTGTCAAATTGTTTTTTTTAAATTTATGTAATTTTAACTTTAATTAATAATACCTTTTTTTTTTAAATCTTAAATTTTTTTAATTCTTTTTTTGTTTTATTTTGTTGAATTTTTTATAAATTTTATTCAATAGGGTCAAGAACAGGGTAAAGAAGTGAAATGGGATGAAGGTGATGGGGATCGGATGAGGGATCACATAGGCCGAGCGAGTTTATGGAAGGGTTTGGGATGGAAATTAATTTATAATAAAATTTGAGTCTCTGTAAATGATTGTGTTCCTGACAAACCAAGAATGAGTTTGTGATTTCCTAAGGATGTAGTTTTTTGTTTGGATTCTAAAAATTATGTGTTACTTGAACCCCAGATGGGGCTCGCGTGTGTGAGTGTAGGACGCATATTTGCATTGTACAAGAGTCATTTGTTTTGCAGGGATAGTGTTTATTTATATAGTACTTGATCCATAATTATTCTGAGCGCCGCGTCGTGAGTGCGCGTGCGGCATGCGCGATGGTGTGCGTATGTAGGATAGTTTTTGATGTTCTTCGTAATAAGCAATAAGGCACCCAGCACGATAACTTTTATGTTACTACCAGATAACACACAGATGCTGATGAAATTTTTGATAAACAGCTCGACCAACGTAACGCGGTTGGACACACCGGTCAGAGTCAAAATAAATAATATAACAAAAAAAAAAAATCTGATTAGTTTTACTCTCAGTGACGCACAAACGACTGTGTGCTCGGGCATTATTCATCAGCCACATAGGACCGGATGTGTGATCAGTAGTAAATGCTTACTATGGTAACTTTTTACTAACTCCCGAGGTTAAAATATTTTGCGGGTTTTTTAATATTATGTAAAATAATGTATATTAAACATCGGACGATCTCTCATCACTAAAATAGCGGGATACTGAATGATTAATTGTCGTATACTGCAACTTTCACAGTATCAATGTGTCAGATGACTTTTGTTAAACAGATTACTGAAAATTCCGCCATATTGAACTATCAATTTTCATTTTTACTATCGGGTATCGGAGAGTAAAATGAGTTTACTACTGGGATGTTCTTTGAAAAAGTAAATATTTTTTCCGTAAAGATTTCGTAAAAATAAATAAGATGGCTTTCAAATTATGGAACGATATTTGTATCAATTTAAAAATTGTAACATATAGGTTCTAAAATTGTCATCAATGCACTGTGCTGGTGTAGCACAATCGGTTAATGCAATTTCTCCGTATAAAACGAGATCCAGGTTCGAATCCCGGTAACGGCAGCAAATATTTTTCGATAAAATTGATTTTATATGTATATCTTTCTAATTAATATTACATTACACTGGTTTAACAAATAATTTTAAACAACAATAATGACAATCGCAAATGTGAAATATTATTGATCAACATCACACTGAATAAGTAGGCACTAGCATACTTTATATAATTAATCTCGAAACGCACCGGTCAAAAAAATGTGTAATTTATCGAAAAAATTGATTATTGTATTAGTTGGTACCCACACGTTACCAATAATAAATAAAATAATGTTTCTCGTCATTATTGACGGGCTACTTCTAGTAATCTTATTTGATATACACGTATACATGTTTTGATACGCTCTACCGGACAATATCAGCACTAATGTATAATGTCGGTCATTCCCGGCATTGTTTGTCAAATTTAATTAGCCAGAAATTTGTATGTATTACAAATTTAATGGTTATTCATGATGTTAAGCACATAGGGAAATATATAAAAAAAAAAAACATATATATTATTTCTACGCATAAACAATTAAAAATGGTTGTGTTTGCCTTTCTCTCTACGTCGGGTGCATACAACGCGAATGCGAGCTGTCAGCTCGATTATGTATACGATATAATCACGCAACTCTCTAAAGGGTTATGCAGTGAGGAGATAATGGCATAGCATACGCTAAAATTATATATCCATGATAAAACAATATTATTGAGACCGGCCACGAGACAGAGGCAACTAACTGCCTGAAGGAATGTGCGCGCGCAACCATCAATTAACCCTTTAAAGGCGCGACAGTAGACAGTAGTAACTTTTTACTAATAATAAAAAACCTTTGCGGGTTGTTGATACATCAAATTTACTAATGTCAAAGCATAGATGGAGATGTCTATAGGCGCGACAAATAATCATGAAATATGCTAACTATGGATTTTTTCGCTTAAGCGTTCGAAATCTGTCACTTTGGTGGTGAAATTTTTTCGTATTATGTGCTAATGTATATTAAACAACGAGATCATCATCGGACGAACTCTCATCACTAAAATAGCAGGATACTGAATGTTTACTTGTCGTATACTGCAACTTTCAGAGTGTGATAATTCTTAGATTACCACCAGATTCCCTTGCGGTTTTATTCTCTGATTACTATCTTATTAGTGGGATCCTAATTCCTTGTAAATGAAACTCAGTCTTTCCAGGTAACAATATTATACGTTTATACACGTTATGTAGTAAATATAAATTATATATTCAAAGATAGACTAGTTATTCAGAAGAAGCTGTGATAGAAGAGAGCTGTTACCCCAGAGACGGCCTTTTATAAGGTTCGTCCCCCATCACTCATCTACTCACTTTTATGACACACACACACACACATACATTTACAAAGTGACAGTTCTCACACTAATGCGAAATGTGTCAAATGACATTTGGAACAGCTGTAAAAAGTTCGTCATATTTAGCTATTGATTCTCGTTTTTATTATCGGATATCTGAGAGTAAAATGAGTTTACTACGGAATGTACTTTCGAGAAGAAAATATTTTATTACAAACGATGAAATAACACGCTATCGCAAAAATTTTTAGTAACTTTTCTTACTGTAATAAAAATTACTACTGATCACACAACTGGCCCCTTAGAGCCGCACTCTTCGATTGTTTACTTTTATACATATTTTCACAAATTCTCGTCCGTGAGGTTGGTAGAAAGAAACAAAAACTCAAGCGTTTGTTCACGATGTTCGACTGGGCGTGTGTTCGGTACACGACTGCACGACACACGTTAACTGAAATCATACAGAACTAAACAGGTCTAAGCATATAATGGATCGTTGATAGGTTATAAAGTCTCAACATTAGGCGCAAAATTGCTGATCTATTATTGCTGTAACAATCTGGTAGACGTTTTTTTAACGCAATTTTCATTTTTAAACACTTAACTTTCTTCGGACGCCATATGTTGGGGATAATCAATTGGACTGTATGAAAGAAATGTGGAGGATTAAAGAGGATAACACGAATCCCTCCAAGTATGCTGGGAGACAGCGTTTAAAACACTCGAAAATCATGAAGAAGGTATCATTGGTGAGTCCGCAAGTGTTTCACGGTGTAGGTAGGTGACAGTGGCGGTCGGTGACGTTTTGTAGAAGGGATCCTGTCGGTTTTCCAGTATTCTGAATGTATTTTTTTCCGCAAATGATCGAGATACAAAAATTTTACGCATTAATGATTCAATTATACATACGTTCATACAAATCACTATTTTCGTTTACAGCATTAACACACGTTGGTGATGTATCCATATTATTTACTGTATTATTTTTTTATTTAAATTATGAATTTAATAAAAAATCAATAAATATTCAATGTTTCAATAATTCGGCTTAAGTTATCAAAAAAGCAAATTTCTCAAAACAAGCCGCTAGCTTCGTAAAATATACGCTATTCTGTGCATTATACCAATAAACATTAAAGTCGTTTTTGTACGTTGGATGATGTTAACGAATGCGTATACAGTATTTAAAGACCTTAACGGGCGGAACTGAATTATACTTTCAAACTTCGTGGATACGTAACGAATGATAGGATCCACTGTTGCTGGTATCTGTGTGTTTACGTGATTCATAAATGTTAGAAAGTTGAGAATGCATATGTATTTCGACTCGCTGTGTGCGCGCGCCGTGTCATAGTGTGATGTGTTATGACTGGTCTCTAAAGGACATGACGAATTTATTTGCAGCAGTGCTATTCTCGGCTAGAACTTTTTGACTCTAGAACACAAGGGATGCGGAGCATCCAAAGCATGTATGAAGCGACCGCGCATGGTAGGTGACCGGCGCGTATTCGAAAAAATACACAGGTTTCATTTTTTACAGTACGGCGACCAAATTAGCACTGATTGCGCCGCGCTAAGGGGCGAGTAAATAGTTACCAAGTATGTGTCTGAAAGTTGAAAGGAATCTATGCCGGGATTAGGAACTTTTTCTAATACTACACATCTTAAACTACTTCTCAACATAATATATCCATTATTAGGCAAGAAAAGAAAACTTGCCTCAGACAGCAAGCTCCTCTTATACAAGGCCATCCTTAGGCCTCAACTCCTGTACGCAGCCCCCATCTGGAGCCGCGCGGTCAAAACACACATGAATAAACTACAGACTTTCCAAAATAAGGTCATCTGACTGGCTCTGAAGGCCCCAAAGTGGATTAGAGTCACACAACTTCACCACGATGCCGGCATACTCCCCGTCATGGAGTACATTAAACAAGCCTCGAAGCGTTTCTATGCGGAACTCCCCAAGCACCGAAACCCCATGATAAGTTCACTCTCGAATTATAACATAAACGTCCCATCTAAAATCAAACGTCCCAAGACAGCCCTCGCCTTGAGGCTACTAAATCACTGCGCCATTAAGCAAGAATCATGCGCTCGGTTAGAAATTTTTTAAATCTTTTCTATAGCAGAATAAAAAACCTTAATAATAAAATTTTATCAGGCCATTATGGCAAACAATATGATGAAGGGGCAAGGGGTCCAGCGGACCCGGTACCCTGATTGCCAAGAAACCAAACTCCAAAGCTTCTCAACATAGTCGCCACCATTGTTAAGACACTCTTTATATTTTTTTATATTCGCTATTTTTTATATACCTTCGTCATAGAACGACGCCACCTGGGATGAAAACCATGTTTGTACTCTGTCTTTGAATTCATCATCATTATCAAAACCGAACTTCTTCAGATGAAAGAAAAAATCGAAATCACTTGGCGCCAAATCAGGACAAAACAGGACACACTTGGCGATGTTTCATGTTTCGTGCGTTCAAGAAACGAATCACGGACCGTATCTCACAATCGGCGGGCTGTAATATAAAATTGTATAGCTGTCCCCCACTATAGATATGAATACAAGTTGTTGAATTAAATTGTTAGATTGATAATAACCCTTATATATATTTAATGTTGGTCTACTTGGTCTCCTTAACTATCAATCTAATATCAACCTCCCCACCCTTTCCCCCCCAGTTTTAAACCTATTACACACTTGTAAACATAAAATTAATACATTTTTGTTTAATAATGCTCTCACCTGTTAGTAATATATATTACTTTATATTGAAAACTGTGATATTACTTCAAAACCATTGGCTAAATATCGTTGTGAATTTTTATAATTAGTCTCATATGCATTATATTATATTGGTATATTATGATACTCTATACTGTTTAAAACCTTTAATTAATTAATTAAATTTAAATTAAATCAATAAAACAATAAGGTTAGTATTGAAGGGTTAATTATTTGACATTTGACTCCCTACAAAATGGCGGCTTCCGGTCATAGAGAACAGCAGACTGAGCACGCTCCATAGATAACAGGTTTTTCCTTAATGAGTAGAGAAGACTGGCGTTAATTAGCGAGGGGGGGGGGCTTAACGTTATACACAAATGTAACATCAAATTTACTGTTGGCTTCTGCTAATATGAAATTACATTACAAATTACCTTCAAAGTTAGCGGTCAACGCCATACTTAAGGTTTTGTTGGAATTTTTTGTTCGAAGTCCATACGGATTAGACGTTCTCTATCGTTTCGCTGGATACAGCAATCGTGGCTATCGGTCACCCTGCGTGCGAGCTGCGACTGCTGTAGTACGACCACATCGGTGTAGGGTTTTAATTTCATATTCTTTATATTTTCATGTTCATACGTGCAAAGAACTGTTGACGTGCAATTGACTGACCAAACAATGATTAATCTATGAGAGCATTCCATGATAGACAGTTTCAGGAAATTATTTCATATTTTAAAATAAGAAATATCTTTATAATTAGACAAAATACTTTGTTTAAACCACTATTTATTGAATATTTATTCTATATGTTTCGACACCTATGGTATCTTCTTCAGGAAACAGTGTATACTGAAATTAGAAATACAAGCATAGATAAAAACAAAACTATAAAGTGGTGAATAAGTAAGAACTAAAATGAAAACAAATTTAAAAGGTGACTATTTGCAAAGAGGATTTGATTATTTATAATATTTAGCTTCCTATTAAAAAATTTTCTTATTTCTAAAATTTCTAATTTATCTAACTGTAAACACTTAGTATTTGTATGTATAATTTATAAACCCTTGTTAATGTCAAAAAAATGGTTTGTTTCCAAAAGGTGATTGAAAAATTCAGAATATTTGTTGCTATTTAGGCATCTCAAGTGCTTTTTAATTCTAATATAAAAATAATTGCAATCATTGTAAATTAATTTGTAGACTCCCGATTTTTTTTAAATATACGTTTCCTAAAGAAGATACCATAGATGTTGAAATATGTAGAATAATCAATAAATAATGGTTTAAACAAAGTATTTTGTCTAATTATTAATATAAAATGAGGCCACAAAGTAATTTTGCAAATATTTAAGTATGAAATACCTACTCATTAAGAGTGGGGAGACTCCACCAAGACTCCGCCTACACCCCGTAATGGATGTCGTTTAAATTTGATGGAATAGTTCAGTTGTACGCCAGTCCTGACAAAGATACGTTAGTATTGAAATCGCTAACGTAAAATCGAAGTTAAATATGAATACAATTTTAAAATATTAAACAATGTTCAGTTGTTGCGCATTTCAGTGGTCATCCATCACCAGAACAGAGTAACCAAGAGGAACCTTCGTTTTATATGACGAATGTAAAAACCTACATCTATATATTCTGTAAATACATACATTGAAAAACTTGATATTAACATAATCGTATTAATTAAATCGAGATTCTTGAGCTTTGTTATCACGTGACAGAATGTATAAAAAAAAAGTTTTTTTTAAATAATTATCTCTGACAATTTACCGTCATACGCCTAATCTAAAATAGCTGATACCTGACTAAATTACGAGTCGAAAGTGTTCAAAGATTATGTCCCTAATTTCAACCATGCCAGAGATATAAGCATTAAAAAAAATCGTAATTATGCGATTAAAATATTTGATTGATTCCAAATTACATTAATATATTTAATAATACAAAAAAGTCTTCGAATTTTTCTTGGATGATTTAGGGCTTGAAGTAAAAATATATGTTAATATATATATTTCGATATTTATTTCGAAGTACGTAGACTTAAAACATGATTTTGTAAAACTTTCAAACAATAATATTTTCCGTAACGGTGTAGTATATTGTATATATATATAGAATATTTCGTAATTTAGTCAGAGATATACACCCATAAAATATTGTGGACTAGATCTGTTACACCTGTATATATCAGTATAAATATTCTTGCATGAACTAATACGTGCGTAAATTTCAAGCTGATAGCCAGTCGTTAGTTAGCTATAGGAAGGTAACATATATTTACATGTGGCGAATTTTCATTAAATGTAAACAATGAAATCCAGTGTCAGATAATTAAAATATATATATATACATTGTAATGCTGTTGAAGGTTATTTAAATTAATATGGATTTAAAATACATAATAAGGTGATTTAAATTTTAAGCGTGTACCTGGGTAATAATTATAATTATTTAATTATATCAGTTTTCAAAATTGAACGAGGAGAGAATGGTAAGAAAGATATATAACGCAAGTGTTGATAGCGCCAGAAATAGAGGACGTTCGCGGAAGACTTGGCACGATCAGGATAACCAGTTAATGGAGGATGGTTCTGTTAGTAGCCTCAACAATCGGCGAGCTTGTATGAGAAGATATATGAATGTGGATGAGGCGAGAATTGTGTGTCAGGACAGAAGAGTGTGGCGTTCTATCCTCTCTGCTTACACTCGCGGGGAAACGGCGTGATGGTAAGTAAGTAAAAAAAACGTAGTTTTTGAGTCACGTGATTAAACTATATATTTGTTTATTATTGAAAATTAAAGACTACTAAAAAAAATAACTTTCTGTAACACTGTTAATTCAAGATTATTGTGAACATTAATATCCTCTCTCTATTCAAATTTTTGTCACACTGCTATTGATATAAAATATCAAAAATGACCGGAACAAATCAGGTTTCACCACGCGGTGTTAATTAATCCCATCTATTGATGGAAATTACAAACTAAATTCAAAATACTGGCGATAAACTTGACACATTTCCCGCATCAAGGTTCTAAACCTATCGATAGAGATTTTCCAGTTACTTGACTTTACTTAACGTATCAGTTTTACGTTTACGAACACAGATGTCGTAAAACGACAAATTAACGGAATGCAAAGGTATGTATGCCTTTATTTTTATATTCCTGTAGATGTCACTACTGATACTTAATATATAATTTCTAAATGTATCCTTTTTTATCCACTTCGGGTATCACCGTAGAATAAACATATTGTCAGATATCCACGTCCTGGATAAGATTTTAATGAGATTTGAGCCTTGAGACGGAGACAAAAATTATTTCGTAGTTCTCCTGGTGCACACCAAGTCTCAAAGATTCGAACACCGCCAAGTGCCGTCAAGACTCGATCTTTATTTTGACTCGCAACTCACTTCACACTTGTTGTACGTTAAATGGCGATCCGCCGACCGTTGGTTGTATTTTAAATCTCCCTTACAATAGTTTCAAAATATTCATATATCATCGATTTCTAATGCTTCTTATCTTATTACAATGCTTTGTATAAAATGAAAAGAAAAGTCGTCGAGCAAGGTGAGTTGCGAGTGCCGTAACCACATTTCGTGTTTTCTCCGCTGATCTGGTCGGTGGAGGATAGACCGCCAGATTACAAATTAAAACATCAAAACTGTCTGGATGTTGGTACTTATACCAAAAAATAATGAAACATTTAAAAGCAAAGGGGTGAATAATATTAAACAATTGAATATTTTATAAAAATTCCACTTACCTTAATGATCAAGAACCTGACGCAATAAGTAACAGGGTTGCCATAGCTATAAAAATATACAATTAATTTAACTGGTAGATATAAAAATTTTGAACATAATTATAGAGCACATTTAGATACATCAATATCCATCAACGACATTCTTTCAACGTTTCTACATGTTTTCAGCTCCGAAACTGTACAACACACTTAATACTAACTGGAAATCGTTCACGCAAATATGAACTTAATGCATGATTCAATTGGGTTGAGATCAGTCAGAAGCATAGCTGTCTAATATGCTAACTTAATCACAATACAATTTATTCATTTTATTAATCTGTCATAATTACAATGATACAATTTTTAGTAGTTCTACAACTTATCTAAAAAGCGTGTACTTGTGCAGAAAATAGGATTACATATTGATAATTATTGTTTACAATAACTAGCTTATAATAAAATAAAAAGCAATATATTTATAACAACTTGATAGCATTGATTATTTCTTTGTTATCATTAATATAATATAATAGTATTGTAGCTGAATTTTTATTTCAAAATATTTACATATTTACACACATTTAAATACATTGCCCATCTAGGCAAGCCTGTTTTAGGGCAAATTGATAAACTAATATATTTTATAAAACCAAAACTCATCGAAGGCAAAACACAGTAAGATCGAATACATGCATAGCATATAATGTGAAAATATTTATGAAGAAAAAAAATATAAATATATATATATATATATAATATAAAAAATGAATACACTAATAATTCATCTTAGATTTAACACATTAACTATACTTTTTTATTGTCTATTTATTTTGCTATATCTCTGTCGAATATGACTCTTTCATTTTAATTTTTATTAAACAATAACGCAATAGCATTGAAAAGGTGGTTACTTTAACACAGACGGTAGTCTAGTAGAGTAATCAGGACAATGCTTCAGGCAATGTAGGCAGACAATCAGATAATGTATCAGAGGTGGATACCTACTACATCCTACACAGTCAACTAATAAGTGTGTTATATTATTATTGAGGAGAAAGGTATTTGAGATTGCGTAAAAACAAAGTAGATGGCTTTCAAATAATAGAACGATAGATGTATTAATTTGAAAAGTGTAACATATGGGTTTGAAAATTTGTCATCAAAAGTACTATCGCTGTAGCATAGGTTGGTAATGGGCACCTTCCTCGAATTGAAAAGAGATCCAGGTTCAAATCCCGGTAGCGCAACAACAATATCTTTCGATAAAGTTGATTTTATATGTATATCTTTCTAATTAGTATTTGTTATATTATTGAATGTTCACTTTTGACGTGCAAAAAATTTAAATCAAATAAATATATCAAAAAAATACAGCCATCATTCCCAGAACATTATATTGCCAGTTGACAGCTTTACTAATTAAGTTATGATGCTCTTATACAGTTAGAAAGATGATACCCAATACCTTTAGAATTAAGGATTACCGAAAGAATTTCTATTATATATCAGAGAAAGATTCTGGCGTACGTTGACATAGTCGTTTTTATTTATTTTTAAATTTCTATTTTTATTACATTATTTTGAACCAGTACCAAAACCGAACCCAATAGTCCCCGGGTTTAACGCCTCGACCCTGCTGCAACAAAACACCTGATGGGATATAACGTCATGGATACCAATTATTTGACCCCATTTCCGTTATTCAAACCACACTTGTTCGCTTGAAGAACCCCTTTATTTTTTAATACGGGAATGGTCAATTGTGCTAGAGTGGATTTCCCAACTTTCGGTTTAACAACGTCATTTTAATAATAATGTATTTTTGGTTATAAATAAAATCCTAAAGAAGTCTTACGAAGAGATGTGCCAAATTTCTTTAAATTTGTATATACTCGTAATAACGTTTTTGATTTGAAGATAGTTTTTTTCCAAATATTATATTGTTGTATCAGCCGGCGGTTATATCGGCTGCGCCATTGTTATATGCTGCATCTATTATATTCCGCTGTGCTGTTGATATGTAGGTACTATGCAAATATGAATACTGACCCTCACCATAGCTATTCTAGCAGATCGTCGGGTCGAACCATGAGAGAGGTGAGGTGAGAGAACGAAATAATGTTTTATGCCACGAATATTTAATAACATCAGTAAAGACTTAATAAACATTATGAAAAATAAAAAAACCCCAGTGACCAATCTAAAATATAAAATAAAATAACACATTCTTATACA
Source organism: Eubasilissa splendida (assembly GCA_031772225.1). NCBI lineage: Eukaryota > Metazoa > Arthropoda > Insecta > Trichoptera > Phryganeidae > Eubasilissa > Eubasilissa splendida. The sequence goes on from CM062870.1 coordinate 6,217,348, forward strand.
ATTATTTGTTTCCTCTGTTGTATTTTCTTTTTTTTTTTAAATTGTTAATATAATTTTAGTTTACTTTTACTGTTGCCATAATTACCATTCCTGGGTTTTCTATTGGTATTGTTGAATATACTCATTCGATCCATGCAAATAAAAATACACCAACCTTTGTGAAACTGGGCTGTTAGACGCTGACGGTCGCTCTCCTTGCAGTCTCGAATCTTCTAAACTCTGCTGGCCAGCCTCTGAAACTTTATCATAACCGATAATCAGAAAAAATACAATATAAAATGTTTTCATATCACCTCCGTAAATATATCCGATCGAACCGAAAATCGTATATCGGGCGTCAAATATCCTAGCTACAATTTAACGTGACGCACGTTTTTGGTTTGTGTGTTTGGCCTAATATTCAGAATTAAAATACGCAGCCGGTGATCTGAAAATGCGCTCCCGGTACACGGATGAGAGCTATCTCAGAGACTCAAATCGATAGCGCATATAGAACAGTATGACCTGAAAATTAAAGGAGGCTGCTTAATGTTAAAGGCAGACGATAAAGATGAGTAGGCATCACGAAGAGAGGCGATAATATTAATTTGCAGAATTTTAATTAAAAAAATTATAATGATACGGTCAGTGGGCATGATTGTAAAAAATATTTACATAATCCAGCATCACCAGTAATTAAATGATATTTCAAAATTATAAAATAGCCCCTGGGAGTCGTTTACGGAACATTATAAAAACCAGTCAAACACAATATTATTCCAATCCAAGGACGGAACAATTTAATTTAACAATCGATAAAAACTGAGCGAACGCAAAAAAAAAAACATCGACGCGTGACCACTGTCGAAAACGAAACCCGGCACAATAGAAAATTATTGGATGCAAAACGGTGTAATCTTTAATTATTTCTATGTGTAAATCAGATACGATCGTTGTTTGTACAAATTTATGTTTTTTTTTTTTGTCGTTATTGTTGTTGCAGTTCGCGGACGGCGTTCGATGCGTTCGCAATCCTTTTTGAATTTTAGTATTTCACAAAAATTCAATGACTGTAATTTTACAACTGATTTAATAATGTCCCGTGTCCACAAATGAGATTTTAAACTCGTACACATTTGATCCCGTGATATTTTCTTTGAAGACAACTTTCATAGTCGCACTATTTTTGACTCGACCTCGTAGGTACATAATCACGTATTATATATGAAAATAAAACAGTTTTTTTTTTACTCTACTCGTTTAATTTACTTGAGACGCGTTACACCTTGCAAGGGCATTATCAACATTGACAATGCCTTTACAAAATTAAATGTTTTAAAGTGTGACTTAAAAATTATATACACTTTTGCCACAACACATTTTCAACGTTGTCATACTGCCATCTGCGCATGCAGAGTTGGCACGACTGCGATCACGTGTGTGAAATTTGATCCCGATGGCGTCATTTGCCTTCTGGCTATTGCAGTGTGAATATGTCCGCTCCGCTAGCAGTTTGCACCAAGGAGGTGCAACGATCAGTGGGTGGGAGGGTGTGAAAGGGGTTGAAATTCATCGTAGACTTTTATCACAATACGGGGACAGTTCTTTATCACATAAAGTATTGTTACGTGGAACGAGAAGTTTAAAAGTGGCCGGACGAGTGTGACGCACGAAGAGGGAGCAGAACATTTTGAACCTACCTCAGGACAGGTACTCTATATGTATCTAGCGAGGTAGGAAGTAATTTTAGTGATGTATGATTAATATTTGTACTTTCTGGTGTATTGGTTACTTTATGGATTTCTATATTGAGGCAAGCTATAAAAGAATGTTGTATTAAAAATAAACACCGAAATGATAAAAAATTAATCTCCCCAGGAGTAGTTAAAACAAAAATAATGTTTGTATTTTAGCGCTTTATATTAATATTAATGTTAATGTATAACTAACTGACTAATGTTTAACTTTCAGAATATATAGTTACACGGAGCAATGGTTGTTTTAGGTGACGTTTGCGTGCACGTGTCGAATCTCGCTGTCAGATCGAACGACGTATAAACTGGTTGGTCGAATCTCAAACTAATCAATATCTCAACACATGTACACGGTATTGACATGTATCTTAACTAAATCTCTGAGATTATCTAATCGTATCTCCTTCCATGGATATGCCTTTAATTATGTTACGATTTAAGATATTACTTTGAGATATTGTAGAGCATATTATCAGTACATAATATTGTAAATAAACTAATATTTTTTTACTACAGGAATAGAGTACGTTCGCGAAAGAAGTGGCATGATCGGGTAAACTATATACTCGTATATCGAAGGACGGCCCTGTTGAAAGTTACAAAAATCGACGAGTGGGATAAATGTCAGGGCAGACGAGTGTGGCATTCTATCCTCTCAAACAGTAATTTATTTTCTTCTTCAACATTTGCAAAACAACTTTGTGGTAACATATTATATAGATAATAAGAAAAACACTTTGTTTAAACCACTATTTATTAATTTATCAACAAGTTTTAAGACCAATGGTCTAAATCAGTGATAGCAAACCTTTTGGGCTCGGCTTAACTAATCTAACTTAACCTTCCTGGCGTAACACACCCCCCCTCAAAAAAATAAATATATTTAACTGAAAAAAAATATGAAACCCATAGTGATTTGTTTTTATGTCAATTAATTAAATAATTATTCTTTGATAACTCTGATATTAGTGAACGCTGGCGTATCGCCCAAAACGCTGTGGCGTATCGCCCAAAACGCTGTGGCGTATCACGTTTGACACGCGTATCATACGTTCACCATCACCGGTCTAAACTAAACATTTTTTCAACTATGAATTTATTTTTACAAGTTGTTTATTTTATTTATTATGTATTTATTTTTTATTATTATGTTAGTTTATTTTAATTTTATTTAGTGCTGCAAAATAAAGCTTTGAGAATAATACAACACGAATCAGTGCAATGCTAAAAGATATGACCTTTAAGCAGACAATATATTTCAATGTCATGTAGAGTATTTATTTTTTAAATCCTGACTATGAAAATATCGGCAGAATCTATAAGAAACGATGCAAATCAACATGAGCACGAACATCATATTAACTGCCACTCCCATTCAGGGAGAAGGCTAAATCTCAGAAATCGATGATGTACAGGGCGATGAAGATTTTTAACGAAATACCAAAAGATATAAGAAAGGAGGAGAAACTTCATAGATTCAAATTGAAACTAAGCAAATATGTGCAAAATAAGTTGTAGTTAAAAGGAACAATAGGATATTGTTTATATTAGAGCATATACAGGTACTAAATTACGTGTAGAAAATGTTCAAGGGATATGTCAGAGATACAAGCATTCAAATAGAAAAAATGCAATTATTTCGATTAATTGAAATATTTTATTGATTCTCGATAATATATTGAATAGAAAAAATTAAAGATCATCGAATTTCGAGCGGCTAGACTATTTTTTTTTTGTTAGATGATTTAGGACCTGAAGATGAACTGACCTGAACAATTTTGCAAATATTTATTTCGAAGTACGTAGACTTCAAGCTTAATACGATTTTGTAAAAATTTTAAACAAAAATATTTTCTGCAACAGTGCACAGTTTGCACATATTCTTTGAATATTTTCGACTCGTAATGTAGGCAGGCATCCACTCATAAAATATTATTGACTAGGTATATAGACATTTTTCATAAATATTATGTTTTATATCTTTTGTTAAGTGATTTTAATTCAACTATTAAGTTTAATAAAGAATTTCACTCATTGTAAAAAGTTACATTTTTTATTAATTTCTTTTAAAAGAGCAGAATATTTTGAACTAAGTACTTATATGAGTTCTTTGAACGATAAAATCTATCAACAAAATAGTACAAATACTCAAATACTTTCTACGAACAACCAATCTTTTCAAAAGGAAATAAAATATGTGCTTGAGCTTAAAGCTTAACGATTAGTAATTTTTCCACGCTATTCAAAAGGGAGCGAGCATTTGTTTGGAGCAATTTCGTTCGTATGGTGGAGCTACAAGGAAGAGTTACTGTGGGCCGTGAAAGTAAACGTAATTATATGAGTCGGGACGTGATAGTGTCGTGTTCAGAAGGACAGGGACAGAATGATTAAAAAGAGAATGAAATTGGTGTTAACTTTCAACTGCTTCTCAAACTTTTGTTCAGATTTATTTGGATTTTGAGCCAAAACTGAAAGATCTACGAAATAAATAAGTTCAAGTGCAAATAATTTAAAGTTCGCATGTTAATGAGTTATGTTGATGTATATTGTAAAAAATTTATAAGATTACCATCATTTTGGACATAAAAGTATTTTCTGAGGTTAAGCACTCAAGATAATTTATTTCTACCAATGCCTGCACTGCCTTCTATCTTCCCTGCTTAAAGATATATAAAATATTGTGTTTCTATTAAGGAGAGTTGTTACGAACGTATTTAAACATGATTAAATAATTCACTCACCATTTGTATTTATCTAAAACGGATGCACTATGTATGTATATATATATACATATATTATATAGGATGTCCAGCGGAAAATTTTCAAGTTTAATATTAAATAAAATAAAAAAACTACAATTTTATTGTCATATTTAACGATATTTACATAAATAATATTGTCTAAATGCCTCTTAAGACACTCTTGCAATCGGACTCTTAAATTTGCGAACACGCGAGAGCAAAGCGTCGGTTCAATGGCAGCAACTTTACGACGGATATTTTCTTATAGGGTCTGAATTGTTCGAAGATTATTGCTGTAAACTCTCAACTTAACAAAAAGTCGCATGGTGTAAGGTCCGGTGACCGAGGTGCCCAGGGTAAGTCTCCATACTTGCCGATAAATTTATTGGGAAAAATTCCCCTCAGCTTCTCCATTGAAACTCTAGCAGTGTGTGGAATGGCCCCGTCTTGCTGATGTTGTGTTCTGTTGTTGAAATTGCACACCACACTGTCGTTTTTGAACAATGCAAACGTTTTGATGGCGTTCCCTTGGGTTGTCGGAGCACCAGTATCTCATGTTCTGTTTATTAACATAGCCATTGATATGAAAATGTGCTTCGTCAGTAAACAATATATTTCCAAGCATTCGCGCTGTTCTAAAACGTTCCAGCATCGTTCTCGCTATGGTTTCATGTAAAGAATAGTCATTTTCGTTGAGAAACTGCACAATTTGCAGTTTGTATGGGTGAAACTGTAGTTTTTATTTCAAAATAACTTGCACTGTTGTTTTTTTTATTTCAGTACAGGCTGCAATTTTCCTTATCGATTAACGCGGATTGCGCATAATTTCATGTCGGACTTGCTCAACCGCGAACGCGCGGTGCGCTCTCGACCAGTGACTCATTGCGACTTGCAAATAGCGCGCATTGAACAATACCCCTCCCACTTATCTCACCTTGATGGTTTACCAGCAATTACAATTTCATATTATGTTCACAGCGCCAACGGCCAAATGAGAAACATGTGAACAAAGTAATCGATAACATATTACTATTTATTATGTAAATGGTCCAATGAGCCGGTTCATATACAACCAATCTACGAAGACAATTAAATAAATTTATTTTTATACATGTAGCGCCTAATACCAAAACCCTCTTAACGGATTTCGAAAAATTTGAATTAAATATGCTATTTTGTAGATTTTGATGTCAGTTACATGCAAAACACGTTGTTTCTCGCAAAATCCTCTCATATCCATTGATATTACATGTTCAAAATCAGGGTTAGTTCCAAAGTACCCTAAAGCAGATAGAGTATAAGTCGATATTCTCTCTAAAATAATATCAACCAATCACAGCACTTGTTGATGATCACGTGATTTAAAATCCAGTTTGGCTGCCAGAATGATACATATCAAAGAAAAAAAATGTACATCACAGAATACCGTATCTCTCTACTAAGTTTATTAAATTCTATAATATCACACAAAGATTAGCGAAATCAGTACTTGAACAGAAACGGATAACATTTTTTGTACTGTATGTATATCATATAGCAAGGGTGTCCAACTTTTTGATCACTGAGAGCTACTTTTCTATTTTAAATTTGCTTGGGATCGACTTCTAATAAGATTCTTATGGATAATTTAATTGGTATTTTATATCATTCTTCACAGTTTAAATGTACACTTTAAAGACAAAATGTCGTTATATGTATATTAAAAAATGATCTAATATTATTATTTCTGTTTTAACGTTTTAGGGAGCAAAAAAAAAAACAAGAAATAAAAATCATACAACTTTTTATTGTTTTACAATAATACAAAAATCTAATCTAAAATCTTTTCTTGATAAGTTTCGAGTCGACCAAATTTTGGCTCGCGATCGATCGGTTGGACACCCATGTCGTGCAGGTTGCCGAAGTCACGTCAACAAAGTAACGTGATAAGGACTCGAAGCAGTTACTACAGTGATTTAAACATTTAAAAACGCTGAATCATCAGCGGGGCGCCGGAAAAATGTCAGATAGATTTTATCTGGTTACAATGGTTGGAAAAATATGAATGAATAATTGTATTGTTTGTAACGAAATAAAAGGAAGCATTCTCTCGCCGCAGTGTCCCGAGAAAGGACATATTTCAGTGTTTCATTTCTTCTGACATCATCGCCAGTTGAGTGAAGTGGAGATCAACGAACCATCCATGTTTTCTTGTGGCTGTACACTCCAATATGTAACAGAGGATAATTATGAGGTTAAGTATCAAAGTGTGACATCTCCATTTTTAGACAGTTATGAATGTAGTTTTGTAGATTATACAATTTCTGTTAAGCCTATGAAATCATAATATTATAAATCCTCACAAATGTAAAACATTTTGTATTGTAAAAAATGTTATGATTTCATAGGCTTAACACAAGTTTTATAATCTACAAAAGCATATTCATAACTCATTTCATCTAAAAATGGAGATGTCACACTTTGATACTTAATTACACAATTGTTGTTATATATTTTTTTTATTAATATTAAAAATATAATACAATTTGAATAATCAGTGGATATATATATTATATTAACATTTGTTTCTTCTCTATGAGAATAAGACTCGTGTATAGAGAAGGAGTATATACGAGTTAATTAATGTTTCAGTTAGTCTGTGTACATACTCGTATTTTTTTTACTTCAGTTACAAATTTATGATAGTCCGTAATTTTTCTAATCGTGATGGGGAGACTGTTAAAAATTTGATGCCTCGATAAATTATATTGATTTTGAGTTGCGGTATATTTTAGTTTTGGGATATTAATTTGATCTCTATATCTTGTAGATCGTAATACGCTTCTGAAATTGAATTGATTTTTTAATTTTGAAAATTTGAATTTTTTTGGTATATGTCTACTATTTTTGGTACTTTAAAATCTGTGAACAGATTTGTTATTATTATTTGTCTTACTTATTCACGAGCAATGTGATCAAATCGGGAGATCTTTAATAGAGCCACATCTCTAATGCATCGACTTCGACGTTCAGATCTCGACTCCATAGAGCAGCACCCGTATTACTGTTTGTTTTCTGAATGTTCATCTTCCGTTCAAACATTTATAATAAAAAAATTGTTTCTATTCAAATTTACATATAAAGAAGAAAGGATTGGAGGAACACGTGTATTATGTAGCGTGCAATGATAATATTGTAATGATACATAGTTTAAATAAAAATTATTGAATTCGGCTGAAGTTTGGCAACCGCCGGCCGCCTCGACAAAAACAAGTCCCGAAGAGAAAGACAGCCGTAGCGGTACCGGCGCGGTCGCCTTCAGTTGCTCGAGTTCACTTGAGGCGAAAGGGCGCACGCGCAGACCGTGACGCGCACACACACTCTAACCCACTCGGCTTCCGGTCCGCCATCTTGTTATCCCGGATCTCGAACCAGGAACGGCGCGAAGTTGCAGCGGTGGAGAAAATCGCGCGCCAATTTCGAAAAAAAAAGTCAGTTTGCTCATATGTTGATTTTTTTTCTGTGCGCCATTTACTATATTTTGAACGGTTGTGATTTTTTTTCGTGTGCCCCAATTTTTCGCGCTGACCCAATTCCGATATGTCGCGCGGCAATTTTACCAATCGAGTGACAGCTGTTACGCCAGGCTAGCAAAAATTATACGACTTTTTATTTTAAATTACACGCACGCATTATAAGACGAATTTTTCAAAATATTTTTTGTAAAATTTTCAACGTCAACTTTTCGATTAGACATAATTAGTAATTTAAAAAAATAACCATTTTGATTCATTTAACATCGTTTGGTGTATTAGTGTAAATGTACATTTAACTAAGATTAGTGTACGTGTGCATCCTGACGAGGATACAGCAGTATCGAAACCGGTCGACGTAAAATTAATCAAAGTGGTTAATATATGTCGACGTTAAGTGGTTTATAAAAAAAATTAATAATTTCAAAATCTAATAAAAATAACGAAAAATATCGTAATAAACAGATACGTAATTTTTACTATTTCGCTTGTGTTTGATGTGCATTTTGAGTGGCAGTAATATATATTATATACTTTTGTGATAATAAAACAAATTAAATTAATTGATTGGAAAGATGTATAGAAAAAATCTATCTATCGAAAAAATATTTGGCTACCACCAGGATTCGTATAACGAACTTCACCTATACATGTTTTTGAAATTCACTGCAATATAAAAGTTTAATAAAAGATATATCATTTATAAAGACGCAATATTTGAAATTTAATTTCACAATTTGTAGGAAATTTAAAATGTTTAACGTGGCGAAATGGTAAAGCATTTTATCGGACAGTAAAAGTTCCGGGTTCGTATCCTGGTGTAATTGATTAATTAAAAATATTTCCACTTAAAAATGTATTAAACGCACGCGCAGTATTAGATAAAAATTACTTTTGTAAGGTATGATATTTTTTTAATCGAAATTATATCATTATGGAAGGTTGTCTCATACGAACATGTATTTATATTTACACCGACGGTGTTTGGTAAATGCGATCAATTGATTCAAAAATAGTTGATATGTATTAATGTAAAATCTTTAAATTTAAAAAAAAAAATTTAGAATACAGTCTACTCCACAATTTTTAAGTATTTTTTTCAAGTGCCTCTCTTATATAATTTTTTAAATATTCAATTTTTTAAAACCAATTATATTTTTTCGACCGGAAACCTGGATCGGTATGTATACAGTGTTAATTTAATATGTATGATAATTAATTTTGTAATATATTTTTAATGTGACTGTCTACCTCGCGAGATCAGTCTCATCTACAGACTACCTATAGACATGAACTAATGGAAATTCCTTGTTTCAATATTTTCACTTTGGTACCACTTACGCAATCAAATAGCTCCGTGACTTTTTTTTTAAAGATATGACTCGATTAGAACGAAAATTTAAACGCTGACTAAATATGCATTAATACGTTTTGTTTACATAAAGATTTAATTTTCTAAGAGTAATAATGTGTAAATAATGTGTGTAGAATACCCCTCGTCCCGCAACTAATGTTCCGAACCCCTCTCCAACATGTACACTTTATTTCGTGTCTATTAATTTACTGGTCTGTGGTCTCATCTGATTATGTTGAATTTTTGTTGAATATTCATCGAAATAGCGCGTAATACGTAACAATATTATTTTTTTAGTATGATTCAGCCTTGAACGTATTAAACTACGCAAAAAAATAAAAATAATATTTCTCAAAAATTCAATAAATTAATAAACGAGAAATATATGTATATAAACGCTATTATTCGACGATACCTCCGTAAAGTATCGTAAATAACGAATAGGTAAAAAAAAAAATATTGCCACTTAAAATATCCAGTGGCGTAACTATGCCAGTGAATTGGGGCTCACGTTAGATAGGGGCCCAAAAAGTTTGCGCTCTACAATCAGTTTAGAGTTGATATTTTTGCGAATATCGATACATTTTTCAGCGTTAGTAGTAATCCACAGCAAGAAATGGAATTTTTAAAAAATGTTTTTCACGTGGACTTTTGCCTTGAAGTGGAGCAAAAATAATTTAATTAAGTTTAATAGCGAGTGCATATAAATGCCATAGAACATGTTTTTACTATTTAATAAATAAACTTTGCAGTACTAATATTCGTAGGTATACCCGTATGCAACCTAAATTTTCATATAACATCCCTTTTGCATGAGCTACATTGTCTCCGGTTCAGTGAAAGAGTAGAATTTAAATTGTGCGTGTTGATGTACAAGGCAACACATAACCCATTAACCCATTATCCTAAGTAATTTGAATAGTAGGCGTTAAACTCTCACGTCAGCCTCAACTTCAGCCGCACGGAGGGCTGTGGAACCGACCAGCCGTTGTCAGAAGTCAAGTTTAGTGAACGGGCATTTGCTGTGGCAGGCCCAAAAACGTGGATCTCTTTGCCCTCCGTCATAAGAAACATTGCATCTGACACTTTATATAAGTAGAGACTAAAAACGCACTTTTCCAAAAATAACAATTTTACATATAAAGATAATTTGGGACTATAGACAGTTTAATTTTTTTTACGAAAACAGCGCTATAAAAATTATGCAATACTTATTATAAATAGTTTTTTTCTATTCGGCCCTAATAGGACCAATTTTTTAAGTTACGCTACTATCATCATCACTACTGACTCTTCAACTCCTGGTGAGTTTTGACCTCCTCAAAAATTTCCCTCTGTTGGACTCTTATTACTTGCCGTTTCTCTCAAATCCTGAATTTCTGAGACAGATAAATCTTTAAAGACATTGTCACTCCACCTTGGCCTTTCCAAACTCCAGCGTCCTGTTCAGTAATGATTTGGGTGATTGATATACGGTCATCTTCTTCACATGGCTCAACTACTGAAGTTTTCCTCTTTTATAATCTCATTAAACAAAGTACAGAGCTTATTATTGTAGCGCCGACGCCAACATTTTTAAAACCAGATACTCTTCAAAAACGTCGTGGATACTCACTCTTCTTAGTCAGTACGTGTCATATCTTAAACGCATATGTAAAAACTGGTCTAATAAGAGTTTTGTACACTGAAATTTTAGTATTTCTGGACAGCAGAGTTTTATTAAATTTTGGAGGCAAAATTATTATAGTATTATTGTTATTCGTTAAATGTTATTCTGTTGAGCTATTTAGAAAAAAATATAACAAATAGTATGTATGACAAAGGAGACTAAATCATACATCCCCTCTGTCTTGCTACCTTTATATGATTGAAATATTTTACCGACAGCGTTATCAGCATTGGCTTTTTGGATCCCATAGGTACGAAAGAATATTCAACTTAAATTAACTTGTTATTTGCAAGAATATTCGACTTAAATTAACGTGTTATATGCTTTTTACGTTGACGTAAATATAAAATTAACTCTTGGACAAGAACGAAACCCAGCATTGTTGTGTACGGTTTGTTTGGTTTGCCACTCAGTTTGTGATATTTGTTTTCAATTATTATTAGTATATTTATATTTTTTACCTCTTCAATAATTGTGGCAACGTATTATATTAATAATAAGAAAAACAATTTGTTTATACCACTGTCTATTGATAAATCAACATGTTTCAAGATCAATGGTCCACCCTTCAGGATACAATGTATTACACTAAAATTAAAAATGCAAACATAGACAGTGGTATAAACAAATTATATTTTTTTAAATTTTATATTTTGTTTTCGTGTTTCGTGAATTTTTACTTCGTTCAACATCAAGATAACGCGCGTGTGCGCCGCAAATCACTTTTATATATTCATAGTAATATTACGCTTCTCCATCCACATCTGTGTCAGCTTCAGTAGTCTTATTAAGGCTGTATAATGCTTGGTTAAACGGACATGTCAAATTAAGACTACTTAAATATTATCGTCGTAAATATATATATCCGCAAAATCGTATTACGGCTAGCAAATATATTGAGCATCTGTCATCCTGTCATAGATAAGAAAAGCATCCTGTCATCTCATCTATGTCTCACGGTCATGTCGCGTCGCACTATCAAACTGACATATCAATGTTTTGCTCGTATTTTTCAAGAATGTCTTTGAGTGGATATATATGTTATATACTTAATACGAAAGAACACCGGTTTTACAATCCTAGGGAGAGCATTATCTGATAGTATATATATATATATATATATTGTTACTATGTGCTACATAGATGGTTCAATGATTCTGATGTGGTGAATGCGAAGTTGCTCAACAGAATATGTCATCCAGTCTACGGGTAAAACCGTTAATGTCAATTTATTGAAATTGAAATGATGTCACATGAAAAATTTTACATTTTCAAAATATCTTTCCGTGGATCAATTTAACACGAATGAATATTAATTTTATAATTGAATAGATATTTTTTTACTTGATGACTTTCGGCCGGTATAAGTTTATATGAATAATTCATGATATTATAAATCAAAATATTTATTTTATTATTAGAATAAAATAAGGTAGATGGCTCTTTCAAATAATGGAACGATTAAATGTGTTAATATCAAAAAGGTAACATGTAGGTTCGAAAATTGTCGCTGTAGCATAGTTGGATAATGCACCTTCCCCGGATAGGAAAGAGATCCAGGTTCGATTCCCGGTGGCGCAACAACAATATTTTTCGATAAAATTGATTTTATATGTATATCTTTCTAATTAATATATTTAATTCATATTTAATATTTATACTTCCCTCTCTTTCTGTCTACTAAGTGAGGGATGTAACATAATTTTTATAGTGATTTAAATTAAAATTTTAGCTTCATTTACGATTATTGGTAATTCATTTTATAAGTTTTAAATTTACAGGTATTGGGCGGCTATTAGTTCGCAGAAATCAGTTTTAATAATTAGATAATCAATATTTCATTTTCTATAATATCTGATTTATACACTTTTACTCATATAACACGACAATCATTTATGCACAGACGGTTTATTATAAATAATAGTATTAAAAGTCTGAAGAATTTATCAACATAGGTAGATATTAAAATATATGGGATGTGAAGGATTTTATGAACATGATACTCCCGTAGTTTTTAACAAGCTTTTCTATAAAATTAAGTAAATATCTCGGCTAAGTTTGTTAACCAGCCATATTTAAAAATGCCGACTGATCAAAAACTTGTAAAATTTAAAATATGCATTTACTCACTGACGAAATCTACCTTATTTTTTTGACAATTATCGGAAGAAATTTTAATATTTAAATCAAGCTTTTGATATTCTTAAAAAGTAAGGTGATTTTGTAACATTCTGGTTTACATATTAAAGCCTTCTTGAAACGATATAAGTATTCTAATAAAACATGTTGAATCCAGTTCCGACTTCATATGTAGCGCCTAATTCCAAAACCCTTTAAAACGGATTTAGGATAATTAATGTTAAATATGCATTGTTGTAGATTTTTTTGTCAGCTACATGCAGAACACATTGTTTCTCGCAAAAGCCATTTAAATCCATTAATATTGCATGTTTTAAATCAGGGTTAGTTCCAAAATACCCTAAAGCAGAGTATAAGTTGCTATTCCTCTTAAAATTAAATCAGCTAATTGATCAAAAATCCAGTACTGCTGCCTGAAAGATATATACAGAAAAAAATCATTCACATTACAATATTGTCTCTTTAAAAAAATGCCGATGTAAAAACAAATATATTGTAGATTTGTCATTTTAGGGGTTTTGGAATTAGGCACTATATATTCTAAAATATACACTTATTAAAAAAATAAATATAAATACTTGATATTCTCAACATCGTTAGTGTTGGACCCCGAAATTTTTTTTTTGCTGTTTTAGTATCATTATCTTAAAACTATTATTAAAGTCTCGTTTCAAATTGTGCCCAACACATGACACCCTCTTAAAAACAAGTTGTCCTTCTTCGTTCGCACTATTCAATTGCCAACTCGCTCGAATGCATCCAACGAGGGCGAACCGAGGCGATAAAGGCCTCGGCGATAAGAAATGTCTGTAAAAAAATTAATTAAATGCCTTCGACAAATTCGGGCGGGTGACACAAAAAAAAAACGAAGGCGAAAATGTACCAAATGATAGAGTGGTCAATTAATCTAACTATAATACAATATATACATAAAACAGGTTACTTCGAGTAGAACTATTTTTCGCTTGTAGCGTACGATATCATTTACATATTTATGTATGTAAGAGTAATGTTTAAGTTTAGTTTTTATGGTCCGTGCGACTCCAGTAGACCTTGCACGCCATGTATGTCTTGTGGAGCCAGTGCTCAGTTGCTATGCTGGACCTCCAGTAAATTGACTCGTTTCTGTTGTCGAGTTGTCACGATAAATCAGTCGTTCATTTTTATTGTGCATCATCATCGGTCATTTTTTATCCACTGCTAGATGAAGGCCTCCCCGAGTGTCTCCCGATTAATTTATATTTTCAACATTTTACGCAGCTTCACGAATATTACTTTATTAAAAATGGTATACTATTCGCTTTATCAGAGTCTCATCGGTTACGCAATATGTGCATGGGGCAGTGCAACTCTTACTTCAATGAATTTTCTAATTAAGGCTCAGAAACGGGTCATCAGAGTAATAAACAAGAAGCCTTTTAGATATAACTCTGAAGAACTCTTTAAATCCTTCCAAGTTTTGGATATAAGACAACTGTTTACCAGAGCAATCTTAAAACGATCAATCACGATCCGATCTAAAGGAAACTAGAGCAAAGCCAAAATTTAATACAAAATTCGCTCAACGAACTTTCTTATTTTGTACTCCGCGAATATTTAACAAATTGCCACTAGACGTTAAAGGGTCTAAAGTGAATAACGACTTCAAACCAAAAATAACAAAGTGGTTGCTTGATGTGTGTAGAAAGCAAAATTAATCTAATTTGTCATTTGTGCTAACCTAACTACCTACACATTTTTGTCCCCAACTATTATAAATTACAGACAATAATATTTTATAACTTCAGATTGTACTTTTTTCACATTCAACTTACTTAACATTATACTTACTTACCTCTAAACAATTATAACTTTTGAAAACTGTACAGGTTAGAACAAACCACGTCTAGTAAAGTATTTCATATGTACTATTTATGCTACAAATAAATATATAAATTATCATTCGTTGCAGAGTTGTTGGACAGTACAGTCGCTCATTTTTATTGTGCTTCATCCATCTGCTGTTTTTTATGCATTGCTGGATGAAGACTTCGTAAAGTGTCTCCCAATTGTTATTCATTGCCGCAGAATTTGATGATTTTGTCAGACCAGTGGGTTTTAGGACACCTAGGGCTTCCCTCGGACACACTGGATGACTGCGTCTGTCCAACGATTTTCTATTCTCTGAGCGATGTAGTCAGCCAAGTGATGTATATAGTATATCGAGTAGATACTCGTGTATATCCTCTTACCCATACGTTTTTTTTCCTATTTCTTCGTACAATACAGTACACATCTTTCCATATTCTTTGCTGTTACATACATTTTTGGACGTTTTATTAAACTTATAATACATATTTATAGGAAATATATGTCTTTCAATTGCTACCATGGCATCCAAACATCACTTAATGATCACCTTAATATAGTGCGTCACGCCCCTGAGATAAGTTTATTCATAATCCCTAACTATATTACTCTAGAAACGCCTGTATATCGTATCAATGATGTACATTATGTATTGCTAGCAAGAACTGGCATCAGGTGGCACACCTTTCGCATAGCCTTTCCATTGTGTTTTGAAACGCGGTGGTCGTGTATCACTGCCGGAACAGTACATTGCGTTTAGAATTATGTATTTAAATTATTTAACCTTTTATTTACCGAATTTTGACAAAATCTAAGTAGGTTCCGCATTTTTTTTATTGAAATAAGTCCACATATTTTGAATAGAGATGTAAAGAAAAAATATGATTTGGGTAGGTTGCTGTCTATTGGTAAAATAAAATACTTGTGCTATATTGTACTGTAAAATTTTATCAGAATTAATTTATGGTTTTTGTTTCTATGGGGTTTATATTCATTGAGACTTCAGAGTCCCGCCAGTAAATAAAGGGTTTAAGGATATGAATACATAGATATTTTAAAAATGAATTAAATATATGAATTAAAAAGATATACATATAAAATCAATTTTATTGAAAAATATTCTTGTTGCGCCACCGGGATTCGAACCTGGATCTCTTTCCAAACCGGGGAAAGTGCATTATTCAACTATACTACAGCGACGATATTTTTAGCGACAAATTTTTCGAACCTACATGTTACCTTTTTGATATTAATACATTTAATCGTTCCATTATTTGAAAGAGCCATCTACCTTATTTTTACGGAATCTCAAATGCCTTTGAGTAATCTGATAGCAGACGCCAGAATTATCAATTCATTTATATTAAATTTTTTGACACATTGATACAACTTACCGAAGTTGTAATTATTCAGAACATAGGTCTGTGTTATTTTAAATATGAATTAAATATATTAATTAGAAAGATATACATAAAAAATTAATTTTATCGAAAAATATTGTTGTTGCGTCAAAGGTATTCGAACCTGAATCTCTCCAAATTGTAGTTGGATAATGCACCTTCCCCGATTGGAAAGAGATCCAGGTTCGAATAATTACAACTTCACAATAATAATGTGTTCTCCTAGTATAGTTGTTTGCGTAATTAGGTTAAGTTAGTTCAGCTTAGGTTAGATAGACTGTGTTAGACCACTTACCATTGATATTATTTTATACTTTCGACATTGAAACTTTCAAATTTTCAATATCGGCGATAACCGATCGCATTCATCCAATCCAATTATAATATATAACATACATTTTTTATAACATGTTGTTGTTTATGGAATTCAAATTCGTGATCCCAGCGCTGTGCGCTATGCTACTGGATACGCAATCAATAGCACACTTATTATTAATCGATATTCGAATATATGTTTTTCAATAACATTATTTTGAAATTAACGTCTCAATTTGGTACATTTTTTTTTATAATTCTCCTTACTGTAACAACGGGGTTAATACAATTTTATTGTAAAAAATAATTGTTGGCATTTTCGTGAGCTCTTCTAATACACCAAGGTCTCTAAAGATTATTTTCAAATTAGCCGATAACGCAACCGACTTCTAAATGTCAGCCCGATGTTACACGGATGGTAAATCAAGGATGCGATACAACACATTGGTTGTATTATAAGGCGAATCGAATACAATTTTGAATAGTGATGAGGTCAAAATCGCGAACCGTGATATTTTTGAGTCACACTCACGCTCAGTGATTGAATATCTGGAAATATCGTGATTCGTGATTTATTTTTTTATTATTTATATTTGTTTGTGAACCATGATTTGGCGCATGTGCATATGAAATGAAAATACTCATGAAGAAACGACGTTATAATTCGTGATAAGGGCCATCTAATAGAGTCTTCCAAAACGTTTCACGCATTTGACCCGAAATGCTGAGAATTTGACCAGAATTATATATGTTAGAATATGTTTTTTACACAAATAAAATTTGAATAATATAAGTAAATGCGCTAAAAATTATGTTTTTTTTATTTATTTATTTCGTGTATTGTGATATCGTGCGACGCACGCGTGTTAATAATGATACTGCGATCACAGTCACAGTTTTCAATCACTGATATTATCGAATATCAATCACAATCACACCAGTGAATCAAGAGTAGCATTTTTTCTCATCATCGTCTTAGTGTACACCTTGTAGATGTGGAAGGTTCAAGAGAATCTCTTTGTGACAATTATATATTTATTACAATATGATACAATTTAGATACAGGGTATATCACTAGTAACAAGTGAAACGGTAACGCAGAAGAGCACGCAGAAAGAGAGAGCGCGTCGCCCTTTTTATCCCCACACACACGCCCGCAGATACACATCCCGCTTCGGCGGTGCGGCGCTCTGACACACACACACACATACATATATATAAATTCAAGGACATCATTCTAATGGAATGGAATGGCCGGGTAGTCGCTCGTAACGTAATTGTAAATCAAAATAACGCGAGTGTTCGTTTTGAACTAATACGTGCGTAAATTTCAAACTGAGATTTAGTAGCTATTGAGAAGGTAACAATATATCTGCGTAACACCCCCCGCCTGTTGACATTTCATAGCGTCCTGTTATTTCTGGCTATTTTCAAATTGAAAAGTTGTACCTGAAGGGACAACAGATTTCTAATATAGTTTGACTTTAGTGCCGATAAATCGGTGTTTATTTTGAAAATAACATTTTTTTGGAGCTTGCATAAATATAAACATTTTTTAAATAATTAATATACTAGTAAGTACAATAACGTATTAACCTTTACCATACCATGATATAAAATACCCGAACGCAGCCATGCTGTCGACTCGTGTTACCGTAAATAACAGTTAGAAAAAATATTTTTACTGGCTTAAATGGCTTTAATGGCATGAATTTACTCTAAATATTGAGCATTCAATTTTGAAAAAATGATTAATAACATAATTTAGGGAATTCATTAAATCCTATACAATGTGTCTTTTCTTATTATCTCTCTTCATTTAATTAGAAAGAAAGAGATAATTATATTTGTATGTTTGTTCTTTTCCCTGTGAAAATAGTGTGTGATCTCTGTCTTTCATATCACAAATTGTATTTTTACCAACGTATTAATTTTACAACGGATTAAATAGAAAAAATAATTGTTTTTGAACAATTCCCTTTCCATAATTAATTTTTCACTAGTCATTCCTGAACGCTAATATTTTCTTAGGATTATCTAAAATATGAATTTTATGTTACATGTATTTACCGAAATATTACAAGTTTAATTATGACGGTAGACCTGTGTCACTGCATGGTTTGGGAAGGGTTAAATATTACATTGTATTGATGTGCAAGCCTGTTAGCCCCTTCCTACCTCGCTAGGTACATATAAAGTACCTGTTCTGAGACAGGTTGTCATTATGTTTTATTAGCTACTTATTATTGTTTTTAATATTCCTTAATACTGATATGTGCATTACTAGGAAGTAAGTTAGGATTAATTTAAATAAATTAAATAGTAAAAAACAAAAAGGAGACAAGTAGAGAATAAGTAAAAGGAACTAAGTGAAAAATTTGATACAGACTAAAGATATGTAAGAAGAAAGGTACAAAGTATAAATAACATTAAAATAAGACCATATTAAAGAAATTGAATAAAAAATAATAACAGGTTAAAATAAATAGACAAGATAGACAAGTAAAAAAAAAGCATAGTAAAGATATGGTAGAAAAATCATAGTAGAGTGAAAAGAAAAACAGAGTAAAAACATGTTAAAAAGCAGGTAGCAAACAGAACATGATTAGTACGAAGTAGAATGTAAGGACAAAGAAGAATTACATAGAACGAGTAGCTTTGATCGTTTAAGGACCTCTTCCAGCTGACTTCATATATAATATAATTAACACTTCTTGTGGGGTCGCGGTAGTTCTACCCGCGCGCTGACTGTGCTCAACCGGCGGGTCGGGTAGTTTACCTTTTCAGTGACTTACTTTAAAGGCGGGAAAGGTCGAACTACCCGAATTGTCTTATATGAGGTTGTATACCAATCTCTTGATAAAGGTCCAAACTACATGTATATATATAAAAAATCCCGGATATATGTCCGATGTATCCTTTTGTCTCGTGTCGTATTACGTAGTATAATAATTACGCGCAGCTCTTACGGAGCTTGTTGTACTGAATATTTAAACATAAATACACTAATATTTAATGGATTTATAAAAGAGGAATATGTATATACTGCTTTAAGCTTTTACAGAGTAGAATTGGTAAGAATTTTTAAGAAATCACCAATTACTGATTAAATTAGTGGCGCACAAAGTTTCTGTCGACGTAGCTAAGCGGTATATTTTTTATGGAAACTTTTAATGAAGGTAATATCGTTTGGTAAATTTTATTTGTCTCTGTTTGTACTTGATTATTCATTCAGAATGGTGAGAATGCACGGATTTCAATTAGCGAATCGAAATGAATTTATTTTGTTGCATTTAAAAGTGTGTATCCAAACGTAGTTTACGGGCCGTCCGCCGTAGTACAATCATCTCAAGTGGATCTCAATATTTGTATTTCTGAAATTTAACCAAGTCACTTCGATTTTAGTTTTTAAATACGGTGTTATAAAACGGGCGTTGTTGGTTTTTTAGCGGAATATAATTATATACTCTTTTTAAACTCGAAAAAATGACTTCAGAAATTATCAAAGTGATTGGGAAATATTCGCGGGATAATTTATCTGATCTTTCTAGCGATATTATTTGCCTGAATTTTACAGTGATAGTTACGGGACACAATTGAAGTGAAGAGTTCCCCTCGCAGGAGGGAGGGTTGCAGTTGTTGCCCCTTACATTCAGTCATTCTGAAGAAAGTGATGCGGAGGAAGGGAAGTTACGGAAGGGTCTGAAATAGACATTCCACCTAATTATAGAACCATTTTTAGTCACGTTGTGTTCGTGAAACCACCAAGCGATCCCGAAAACATAATGGACGTAGTAAAACGGTTCATCGGGGATGATGTACTTGAGATGATGATAGCAGGAAAGCCATCGATACGCACACAAACGAATCTACGGATCAAAATAAATGAAGGAATCCATCAAATGGAAGTCCAGAAGTCTTGTAGAGATGAAAATTTTTAGGAATGGATTTTGCTTATGGTACAAGTTCGAAAAGACACAAGAGATCGATTAGTTGGTCAACAGATCCATGTATCGAAACCACATATTTATTCAAAAAAATAATGCGTCGGTGATCGTTTTAGGACAGATATGGCATTCGTGGCACTTTTCTTAATATGAGAACATCGCGAATCCAGCGGATCGATTGAAAAAATTGGACCAAATTGTGACTTACCTTATTTACCAAAGGTTTTTCTTCTGTTACATCCCTCAAAGGGAAAACTGGTCTCTGGATGAAAGTATTGTACCGTGGAGGGGAGACTTTCATTTTAAAGTGTTATATTGCGTCAAAAATAATACAACATATGAGGTTCTTGTGGTATGGTTAGTGAGGCAACACGGGATACATTTAGCACCTCGAAATTTACAGCCGGAAAAGGGAAGACGATTATTAGAGACTATTCCTTCAATTCTCGGTCCATATTTCAATTTGTGGCATCACGTATACAAGGATAATAATTATAATAGTTAACTGTGCAAACTAGTGAAGTACTCTACAGACATCAAATAAAGAATGTGCGGAACAATGAGAATAAATCTGAGGTTTTCCAGAATGTTTAAATCGGGCGATCTGTGTAGCCAAAGTATTTTCCGTCGACGAAAATAATGTATTGTTGCAACACTGGAAATCTAAGAAAGATGTTCGAATGATCTCAACAATACATTCGTCCACTATCCTAGAAAGCCACAACATCGATTGGACTACAAGACAACGTATTTGGAAACCTCAGTGTGTAATAGAATATAACAAATATATGAAAGGCGTTGATCGTGCAGATCAGTATTTATCGTGTTACGAAAAACAAAAAATGGACCAAGAGAGTTGTGATGTTTTTGTTGAATTGTGCCTTATTTAATTCTTTTAAAGTGTACAAAACATTAAATCCAACCAAAAGACTAACATACAAACAGTTTTTGCGCGCCGTTGGAAAATTTTGGATAGCCGACCATGCTTGTGGAACCGACATAAATCTGGAGGAACCGGGACCATCATCTCAATTACCGAGAAATGTAGTCAAAAGCGATCCTCCAGGGAGGTTATCACTCGACATGAAAAAACATCGAGCGACTAAAATTGTTACCGGCGGTAAAAAAAAATATCCACAAAGACAGTGTCGTGTGTGTTCTGTACACAAAAAGAAAAGTTTTACTAGTTATATGTGTACATTTTGTGACGTACCCCTTCACAGGGATGAATGTTTTTTATAAATACCATACTTTATCTAGATATTAGAACGATAGTTTTTATGTGAACTTTTATATCATAGTGAACATGCTGTAAATATGTGATTGCCTCAATGTACTTACAAAAATAAAAGCGATTTGTTTCCAAAAAGTATACAATATTGAGGACCATACTATGGTAAGTGAGTATTCCAAATTTCATTAGAAAATTACTAACGGTTTGGAAGATAGAGCGTTTTTTATAAAGTTAGATTTTTTATCACATTCCGATGGTTTTCGCCCGCTACACGTACTTGTGACCCGAGAGCGGCACCCCGCACAAAAAGTGTTAATATCCATATACAAGCGCGCTGCAGTGATTATATTGGGATTAATTTTTAGCTACTCAAATTTCTAAGAATTCGTCACTAAAACACACAACACGAACGGTTAAATGCAAATCTTATTGCAATTTAATATTTAAAATTATTATAGTCTGCAGACATATGTATGTTTAACAATACTTTTTTTTTAATTGTTGTCGTATGCAACTTCATGTTCATTACTAGGGGCGAGAAAACAATACCCGATATAAAAATGTACAGCTTATTTGCAAAGCTGATATTATACTGAATTGCGTAACATTATTTGTGGTCAAGTGAGTGGGGGTAGGAGAGAAACATTTCCAGTTTAAAACCCGTCCCGAACAAGGTTTTGCGTTTTGACCAAACTTGCATTTATATGCATAACGCCTTCGCAAAGTCTAGCCATTGGTAATTGTGAATATCCAACAATATTTGCAATATTCGCTGCATTCTAAAAACAATGGCAGAAATGCGTATCTTTAAAGGTAATTTTTGTTGCATGACAACCGATACTAAAATTTTTAATAAATATCAGTTCAGTACCTAATAAAGTCTTCTGTTTAATTTATCGGTATGCTGATAATTATTTTAGACTAAAATAGATTTTATTCTGCGCGACAAGTAAAAAACAATAGAAGGAGGGAAATTAATAACACCAACGCAATAATCACCACGAAAATATACCTCTAATAAACCCTTTACTGTGCCCTTAGAACCTTTAATATCGCCATCCAACGTGCAATTATGCAGGCAGATTTTTTTAAATTGTTTATTTCCATCAAAGTCCTTGCGGGGCCTCTTTACAAAACAATAATAATTTATTTTATTTAAATATAACAGTACCAATAGTAGATATACGGAAACATTGCATTGTTAAGGCCCGTGTCCACGGAACGCTACATAATTAGATAATCTCAGAGATTTAGTTGAAATACATCTTAATATCAAGTGCACGTGTTGAGATTTTGATCTGTAGATAAACTTGAGATCAGATTTGAGATACGTAGAACGGGACAAAAACTCGAAATCAATAAACACGGTGTACGATCTGAGATTTGACAGCGACGGTGCGAAGACACGTGGATTCATACGCCACTGAAAACTATCATCGATCCCTGCTACTGTCTATTTCAATACATAAAAGTAGATATAAGGCATTGAATTACAAACATTTATTTCGTTTTAACTGCTGAAAAATCACCCAACTATAGAACGACATTTGACGTACAACTGACGTGAAGCGAGACGCAAGACGGTAATCTCTAAGATACCTATGGTGTATACACGGGGAAGCTGACATTTGTTTCCGAAAAATCTCACACAGGAGCAAAATTCGCTCAAATCCGACTTTCGAGACAATCTCTTAAAAATCTCATTCATAGACATATTTGCATAGTTGTGCAAAAATAAATGATTTAAAAATATTGAATAATATCGCGATAGTTTTACTGAGGTCGCCGTAAAACGGTTTGCAAATAGCCACAGATGTGGTTTTTTCAAGCCCACAACAAAAATTATTGTATTTTTGTCAGTTCCGATCCGACGTAATATCTTTTATAGTAATAGTAATGGCTTCGTGATCACAAAATTCAGGAAGTGAACGAACGTCGCAAGTAAGATTCGTTGATATGGCATTAAATTGAAATACTATTTTAATACCTTTGCTGAATAAATGTATACTTAATAATGTCGCGTGACTTTCTTTTTTTCTCAATGCTATTTGGTATTTGTTGTCCAGCGAAATTGTGCCTCGTTGTGAAGTAATTGTTGGTCGCGGGGGCCAACGACCCTTTGTAATGTGTCGTGAAGAAGCGACATCTTTTTATTAGGAGAACGCATTCTTATTGTGAAGTTGTAATTGTTCAGAACAGACGGTCTGTGATATTTTAAATATGAATTAAATATTATTAATTAGAAAGATATACATATAAAATCAATTTTATCGAAAAATATTGTTGTTGCGCCACCGGGATTCGAACCTGGATCTCTTTCCTATATATAATAATTCCTAATATATTTAATGAATATTTAAAATATCACAGACCGTCTGTTCTGAATAATTACAACTTCATAATAAGAATGTGTTCTAATAATTAATAAAGTTGTATCAATGTGTCCAAAATTTAATAAAAATGAATTGATAATTCTGGCGTTTACTCAGAGGTATTTATTTAATATTCTGTAAAAATAAGGTGGATGGCTCTTTCAAATAATGGAACGATTAAATGTATCAATATCGAAAAGGTAACATATAGGTTCGAAAATTGTCGCTAAAAATATTGTCGCTGTAGCATAGTTGGATAATGCACCTTCCCCGGTTAGGAAAGAGATCCAGGTTCGAATCCCGGTGGCGCAACAACAATATTTTTCGATAAAATTGATTTTATATGTATATCTTTCTAATTGATATATTTAATTCATACTTCAAACATCTTTTTATTCTTTAGCGGCTGTTATGATACTAGGAAGTCCATGACAGCGGTCACTATATCACCTTGGATTCGATATTGCGGTCCAATCTGCCGGCCATCTCTTGCAGGTTCATCTAGACATCTACGTCACGGTTTTTATACTCTGGTCTAGCATTGTCCACGTTGCGAGACTTATCTATTATCGCTACATGTCCCACGCAATGTTATCTCTAAAGTGTGCGCCCCCCGCACACGATTTGGCATCATAGCGCACACAAAAAAATACATGCGCCGAATCGATCACCAATATTTTTGAACTTTTTTGATTTTTTTTTCATTGGAGTAATATTATACGGACGAATTCTATTTGGACTGCACAATGGATGGATTCAAATAATCATAAGGGCTTAAAATAATTTAAAGATCTATTCCCCGCACCCCCTGGTTCTCCAAAAGGAAAATCTCCAAAAGAACAATATCAAATATCTCTAGAATGAGAATTGGCCATTGCCAGGTAGCCTCACATTTATTCAGATTGAACTTAATAAATACCCCAATGTGTGAGTGTGGTGCCGAGGCGGAAACCCTTGACCATATCATTTTGCTTGTCCATTGCGGATGGCAGTTTTTTTTTTTACAGTAATCTCGTCAATGGTAATTTTTAACTCCCAGTTAACTAATGTCATTTTCTTTCCCTTAACTCGCCACATTTAATCTATATAATAGCAAATTTTTTGAACCGAGAGTAGTGTTAAATTTCACACAATTTGATAATATATCGTCTGCTGTCATATCAACAAATTCAAACTCAGCTGAAAAATTAATATTCAAAACTTTGAAGGTAAATGCTAGATGATATATTGTTGCACAATTCAGCCCTGTTAGCTATCTCTCATGTCAAACACAATGCCACCACGCTAACTTCACAATGTCATCTTTCATCTAGTTCGAGGTATGCCTCGATTTCTTTCAGCAAATCCATGGTCTCCATGTAGTCACTTCTCGGCTTTGTTATTCTCTCGCCGCATAACACTGTGATGCCAGAGCTACATCATCATCTGTAAATGGGCCGGCCGTTCAACTTCAGGCATGCCGAATGGTTAAATCCAATGTTTGTTCACGGTTACACCATACGAAATGTGATAATTTCGACCATTTTTGTTACATTTTCTCTGGGTTATGGAAAAATAATCTAAATAAACAGTTGCACCAGTAAAATGATGCAATGTTTAAATTATCAAAATGTTTTCTTGCAATTTTTACTGGCAGACAGATTTTTTATTGTTATTTTAACCCTTCCGTAGCCGTGCAGTAACACAGATCTACCGCTTGGTAAGATCGATTCTTGCTACCTTTAGATTTAATATGATGAATAATCGGTTATATTTATCAGTATTTAAAGTAAAAGATTGATAACAAGTATTTACCGCCATTGAAACTAGTGAAGCCGTTTTGTTCTCACCTAAAATGCTTTAAAATTACACATTCCTCACGGTATCACAAGTTGACATTATGGCTGCGTACGGATATTTTCTATCATGGTATGCTGAGGGTTAAGACGGAGAAAAAAATATGCTTAAATATGTTGTGCAGAAAATGGAATACGGCAGAAAGAGATTTTCTTAGCTACGTAACCTCAGAAAGTGGTTTAATGCCCACAACAGCTGTGATCTTATACATGATAAATTAGTATATTGCAAATTGGTCGCTAACCTTTGACAGAAAACACACGAATAAGAAGAGTATTGAATTGTAATAGCTACCAAAATTTGATTCGTTATGTGCATATTTAAAACATTGGCAAAATGCTAGGATTTTTTAAAATATATTGTAGTAATTTTAATATCTCAAGGGCCTTTTATCCTGAATCCTGCAAGAGCCGAAATAAAAGTGAGTTAAAACCTTAGTAGGTACCTAATACTATTAGTTGATGTGTATCTAATGGTAACGAAAGGTGACTTGTAATTTAATTATTTGTTTAATAGCTGGCTATGTGCACACGTAATTACCTTGCTAAGTGGTTCTTTGATTATTATAGGGAGATTTTTTTGTTTTTATATTAATAATGTTTTTTTTGGATGAATGTATTTTCGTGTATCTAAGATATTTATTTGTCCAGATGTGGGAAATTCTTATGGAGTCATTTCTACTGTTCATGTTATTTTTATGTTTGAAAATTTCTATTGGTACTCTATATATATACTATTTGACGCGGGTTCCCTCACAAAATAATTCGATATATACACACATACATGGAATTGAAATATATAATATATATATATAAAACTATTACGAAAATAAATAGTTGTGATTATTGAATAACAAGCTACCATTTGAAAGTTTGGTCAATATTGACTTATTTACATCAAAATTCTGACAAAAATTTTCTCTTTAAAGCAACATTACAAACATGTCGATATACTTAGTAGTTTAGGAGAAAACGAGAAATGAAAGTTGTATTTTAGCAGCACTTGTAATATTTTTTAAAACAATTTTCGATTTTTATACAAATGTATGACTGATGTTATATAACGGGCCTGAAATCAGAAATCTGTTTACTTTATAACTCTACATTATATAGTTACATTTTTATTAATGGTTTCGTCTCATTGCCGATGAACTCAACTCCATGGAAGAAATCAAAAAAAAAATATTAAAAACTTAAAAACTTTAAGATCTCAGATTGCTGTAATTATCAGATCATACCGTGTTGTCCACGAATTACCAATTGAAGTTGATTATTTTTCTATTTGTTAAATTTAGTACGTTTTAATTAAACTGATGTTTTGTGTGAATTATTTAACTAACCCACCGACCACCAAATGTGAATTAACGCAAATTTATTGTTTCAATATTTTTATTATGGTATCACTTACGCAATCAAATAACTCTGCGACTTATATTAAATATATGACTCGATTGGAACGAAAATTTAAACGCTGACAATATAATGTGAATTAATGAAAAAATACGTCTTGTTTACATAAGATTTAATCTTCGAAGAGTAAATAATTAATATTAATGAGAACACATAATTATTGTGATATTGTAATTATTCAGAATCTGTGATATTTTTGTAAAATAAAAATTAATTGTATTAATTAGAAAGATATACATATAAAACCAATATTATGTATAAATTTGAAAAGTGTAACATATAGGTTCGAAAATTTGTCGCCAATGCACCGTGTCGGTGTAGCATAATCGATAATCATTTTCCCCGGATAGGAAGAGATCCAGGTTCGTATCCCGGTAGCAACAACAATATTTTATGATAAAATTAATTTTATATATATTTTTCTAATTAACACATTTAATTTGTATTTACGTAAATACTTTTACTGTTGCATAAATGTGTCATAAACTATCGGATTTATTTTTCCATAAAGAATATGTGTAGAATGCCCCTTGTCCCGTAACTACTGTTCCAAACCCCTCTCATATATGTACACTTTATTTCATGTCTCTTTATTTACTGGTCTGTGAACTAACCATAATTTCTCAGCACAATCATTTTTTAAATTTCGACGACAGCTTAAAAAACATATTTTTCAATTCAGACATTATATATATATATGACATGACGTCACGGCATCTCCTTGATGAAGATTAGAGAAACGAACAATAGATAATATAAGATAAGATAGCTGTGAATATATTAAATAATCAGTAGTGGACTTAACGGGGCGTGGCTGGCGCGGGGCTCGGCACCCCCGTGTGGTCCAAAAGGCCACACGTCCGTAGTCGAATCCGTGTCATGGCGAGTCGTGCCGACTGAAAAGCATAGCTACTGCTGCTTTGCAGTTTCTCTCGGCGAAATGCCAAGGAAGTGAACCCGACAGAAGACCCGGACAGAAAGCAGTCTGATAGTCAATTCTCTCTGCCTGACAGCTTCTTTAATCAATCTCACTGTGGACGTAGCAGTCATTACCCTTCGAATACAAGTGAGGGTGGCGCAAATGCCGGATAAAAGATAACTGGAAGGGGTGGGGACCCACCCTTTTATGGGACCGGTTTAGAAGCTAGGGCTTCCTTATCCATCCTACTCATCAAACCTAATAAAAATACGCGACTTTAATTCAATTACATATTTAAGTATACGCAAAACGAAAAAGGGGAAGAAATTCAATGTGATTATTAGCAATTAAGATTTAATATTTAGACCCTCCAGCGTCCCTTATGTGCTGTCTTTATTCATAAAAATATCATATAATATAAATTCATACAACATAGTTTTACAAACAGATGGAAAATTAAGGTGCAGTAGTTCAAGGCAGACACTCAGGGATCCGTTCATCAAAAACACTCTCAAAAGAGGGACAGTGGACGAGACACAAAATGGGCAAGGCTTACAAAACAAGGATATACTTAGAAGTTGCATCTTCATAGTCTCACGCGGATCGAAAGAGATCAGAGTTCATAATTCAAACTGCGGTAGCAAACCGAAACGATTCTCTTTGGGATTCTAGCAAATATCGCTACGTCTCATGATATTCTTTCATTTTTAATTACAGCTCCGATTCAATATTATTCTGGGTTTGATCGCATTGTCAGGCGGCTTCTTTAATGAAATCTGAGCTGACGTTTCAGCACGGTGACACGTGTCATTTTTAAGGATTCGATCTCAAAAGATTCGATTATACGATATAACCGAACATATGTGTGGGATATAATCCTCCGTAGAGTCCTCACATCAATAAATATCAAATCTAGAAAATAATCTATTTTTACAAACAAATTAAAAGATATCCGTATATATAAAATTGTAATATAAATATATGAATTGTGAAATACTATATTTTATCGAACAATCCCGTTCATACGTTGTATGTGTACAAGGCGACACACAACATGGCGCCTCTATATCTTCAAGAACTTTGTATCCCAGACAATTTGAATGGTAGACGTTAAACTCTCAGGTCAGCCTCTACTTCAGCTGCAGGAAGGGTTGTAGAACCGATCAGCCGTTGCCAGATGTCTAAATTTAGTGAACGGGCATTCGCAGCGGCAGGCTCAAAAGCGTGGAACTCTTTGCCCTGCGTTATAAGAAACAGTGCATCAGAGACTTTATTTAAGAAGAAACTAAAAACGCACTTTTTCATAAAATCATATCCATAAATGAAAATAATGATTTTTAATTTAAAAAAACAAAGATAATTGTAGAACTATAAACAGTTGAGGTGTAAAGCACCCTTGAGGTGAAAGTTTTTATGAAAATGGCGCTATACAAATTATCCATTATTATTATTATAATTATTATTAAATTTTTAATTTTACGCCCTGAAAGACACCAGTGGATACATTTCTAAAGTAAGCCCACCGCGGAATAATCCAGAAGGCAATCGTAGCTTTTTCTATTCTACATACGCTTGATTTCCTTTCAATGGTTCCAACTCTCAATACAATGTTCAACATATTTAAGTCATTTATTTGCTTGCTTTCATGTAATTATATATTTTTAATTTTAACTACCTCACCAAGTACTTGCGAGTTAATAAAAAAATCGAGGATGATTTATCGAATTATTTATATACGACTGCGCTTGCTCGAGACGTTTTTTTTCGTTTGCCAATTGGTTACTTTCCAAAATTCATTTTTATTATAAATTAGTCATGAGATTTTTTTTTATAAGAATCTCGCCTTCCATTCAGAAATCTTCTTAACCTAGATATGGCGAAGTGACTTTTTCCTTTTGTAGGAGTCTGTCGAATACTCGTTTTTATAAGATACCTTTCACCTTCTCCGGTCGGCACGGATCGTTCGCCGAAAAACCTGCGTGGACTCTCAGACTGTCTGTAGTCCAGTTTTCGACAGGTGTCGTCATTCGAAAATGTCAAACAATTAAAGCGGCAACATGCTGAAAGAATGTACGGTGCCAGATACACGGTGGAGCTAATTCGTTTCAAAAAGTTTCATCTCCATCAAAGGTTAGTTCTGAAGTACACTAAGCTCGTTGGTCTAGTGCAGGGGTCGGCAGACTTTCTAGTGAGAATATCTAAATACGAAGAAAAAAATCTCAAAATTTTTATAGAGCTGCAACATCAATTTTCATTGTAAACATATATATTTTGATGACGAAAAAAACGAGGTAAATCAATATTTTTATTTAATACGTAAGTTCACAATACAGTCGTGGGCTACTTAGAAGAATATAATATATCGGAGTTATAAACTTCAATAGTTCAGTGCTCTATTTATAAAACAAGAATACATAAATAATCAAACACTTTTTGAGTTTTGTAAAGTTTACTAGATAGAACGGGTAACTAACGACGAGTAACTACTTATTCAATTTTAGACAGAATTGTAAACCATCGTCGGTTAATTTGTTACTTAACTTATTTTTTGTTTGATTCATGTACGATAATGTTCGTTCGCGTAATTAGGTAGAACCAAAGATTGTGAGAATGGCAAATGCTAGCTCTTTTATTGTGTCATATGTTACAGGAAAACTATTATATTTATCAAATATGAGATGAAGTTGAAGCCGCGGTCTGCCGACCCCTGGTCTAATGGTTAAGACGCTGGTCTAGTGATCTAGTGGCCGGGGATTCGCGCCTCGTTCCATGAGACCAGCACGTTAGTTCTATTTTCATAGCACAAGCGTTTAGGTTTGTTTTAAAATAGTAAGAATCTTGATGTGACACGTATTTCGACATTAGACAAGAAAACGATATAGCTATGTAAAAAAAAGTTATGAACATAAAGACTAAAACGAAAAAAAAACGTTTACTTATTGTATCGAAGAATATTGTTAATTATGTATTTTAATACATAATTTTATTTTATAAATCATAATTTATCTAGCTAAAAATATGTAGCAATTAATAAGACAACAATGCTGTAAACTCATGAAAAATTTCAAACTTTCGCGGCAAATTCCAAAACATTGTACTCACACCCGCGCCTGCAATATTATCCGGTCAAATTTGTCTCGTCATAAAATTCACATATTTTTAAGTAAAATAAATCAGGAGGTTATCTTATAATTTGGTCACACCCCCTTTTTGACATTAAACAGATAAAGTGTGACATTTAATTAATTAATTTTAAGATAAATATCGATTAATAAATAATAAGATAAAACGCCGTTTAAAAATAAACTTGTCTAAATTTATCCACTATTAAAAATTAGTACGTTATAAATAAGGTATTTTATTTAAACGATTTGATTAATGTCAAGCACTCGCAAGAAAATGATGCCAGTAAAAAATGTTGAACTTTTGATTATTAATTTAAAATCCAATCAATCAATGCAAGTCTCGTATTTCTATTAATCTGTACACGGTTAAACTGAGAACTTTAATACTGGATGGATTGTCGTAAATGTACACATATGCAACTGCTTCTACAGGGTGAATATTATGTTTCAGGTCGATATTGTTTTTGAATAACTAATAAATTGAACCATTTTTTTAAATTTTATTTTTATTTATCGTTTACTTGGTTTATTACAATTATGCATAGAATATGATATTGACCAAGTAGCCGCACAGGGCAGCACCACAAATGCGTGCTCTTTTAATAATATTTTTCATAACATTCTTGCACACTTCGCGTGTTATTTCATCAATTTCGTTTCGTAGCAATTTCCAGTAGCACCGGAATTGTTATCGGGTCATTAGCGTAGACCTCTTTTTTTCAAGTACTTCAACAGAAAATAGTCGGGAGCCGTCAAATCAGGTAATCGAGGAGACCAGTCAATATCACCACTTTTTGATATTATGAAAAATTAACATTAGGAAAAAATTCTCGCAAAATTTCAGACGTAGCTCAGGCTGTGTGTGAGGTGGCAACGTTCTGTTGAAACCACATGTGTTGCGGGCCTAATCGTGTAACGATAACGATCACCATTAATGGTTAAAGCATTGCCATTATTATTTAGATATATTTTTTTAATAACTGTAACACGTTGTTGGGGTGTAAGATCCTCAATAATAAATTGTAATTAACTACTCTCTAAGACTACCATGGTGGTCAAATAAACTCGGCCTGGTACATAATATTCACCCTGTACAAACTAAAAATTATCAATATTAATCATCCTTTTTAAAAAGACTTAAAGGCGTGTGTATTGAAATCACCGAGCATTTGGTAAATACATACCATCGATAATACTAATTCAAAATTATATCGAGCCGTATTTTCAAACCGTCGCTTTCGATTCGCGTAAAACCGGAGCCGTGAACAAAAAACTAATTGAATATTTCTTATCCGCCTAAACACAGCAAGATCGACTGTGTCTCATTGGCGACACGGTTTCCAGAATATTCTGGTATTGCGGCACCTGTAAGATGAATTATGTGTAATCTTTATATTGGCGAACACTTGCAAAATTACACATAAACGGAATGTTTAAGTTGAATAAAATAGAGTGTGACGTAGGCGTTGTACATCAAGGCGATGTTCCCTGTTAGCTGCGTGCGCGCGCGCGCACTGATCGAGGTGATAGCGCACCTGAATATTGCCAGCCCACTATGTCCATCATTTATATTAAATTGGTACTTTGTAATTTATCAAACAATATTATTATAATTAAAACTTATTTATATCCATCAACGGCCTTTTGGGCTTAAAAAAAATTGTATTTAATTTAAATATAACATGAAAAAATAAAAATAAAGTATAATTTACGTATAAATATTTCTTCAGTTCAGTTATGCTCCTGCAACGAAAAATGTCAACGAAATTCAACTTGTTACCAAGCCGATGCATCCGCGATATTGGCGAGTTAATAGCATAATTATTTCTACATAATTCATAACATTAAAAAATTGATGTTGAAAAAGCTGACGATTATTTACAATGATCAAAATTAAGGATGCTTCAATGGCTAGGCCGTCATCATCATTATAGGCTGTCTTTCATATTCTGGGAAGACCGTCTTTCACTGTTGTGAATCCTCAGATCGCTAGAGTCCAATCCTGGATCTACAGGTACTTATACATCTCGGGCATGGGAAGGCAGCTATTGCGAGCTGCCTATTTGATTTTCTCAATCTTCTCAATACTATTGTGTACAAGTTGGGTTGGGTTAAGTTAGAATTTTGCTTCATTTTGTAAAATAATCTTCATACAAGAAGTAGGAATCGAATAAATAGAAACGTTATTTTTGTGTTTTTTCTTACCAATAATAAAGAACATACAGTACGATTAATTCTTGTTTTGTATGATAATATTTAGAGCCCTCAATGTAACGGTGCCGCGGGGAATGAGGTAGTAACAAAATGCAGGCATTTTGCGACTTGCCGATGCAGTAGTCAATAAACTTCACGGGGTTGAGTTCGCAAAATGCAGGCATTTGGTAGAACGACTAGTTTGAAAATACAGGATAGCGTGATGGGTTCTTGTATTTAAAAGTATATGGATGGTGTTTAGAGATCTCGGTGCAATAGCACCGTGGGCATACGACTTGCCTATGCAGTATTCAATAAATTTCCAATGCCGATAAAACTGACAGGACAGAGCTTAGTATTGCGACTGAATGGCTTGAAACAGATACTATCTGAGTTATACGCGTTAAATGATATTGAAAAATATATGATGTAACAAAAAAATTGTTTTTTCAATAATCTTTACAAAACTGTCCAAAAATATTTATCCGCTCCATTTAAAAATATATTTTAAGGCCACAATAATTAAAATAACATGAAATATTATTTTGTTCTGCTAATCATCGTCAACGAGGAACGCCATTAAAACGGAAAATATTTTAAAATGCGAAATCTAAAAGCGAAATTGCTTTGTCCCAAATACCTCCTCCGCTTGAAATCTAGGTACATAGCGGGTTTGCGTCTTGTCCGCGCGGTGATGTATTTTGTATGGAGGTACTCGGAACGGGTTCTTTTTTACGAAAGGACGGTTTAATTAATTGACTGCGCAGCTATCACAGTAATGAGCGACGAAGGGACCGCATTTAATGTTAGTTTCACATTATAATGTTGGCACTGATGAATTTGAGCCAATTTTTTGTTCCGAAATTGCCGAGAATCATTTGTCCGAACAAAACCGCAATCGAAAGTAGTTTCCAAAAATTTGAGTTATGTACTTTCGAACTTGTTTTAACATCATTGTGTTATAATGCAAATGAAAATATCGAAAATGACAAATCATAAAAAATTAACTATGCTATTTTGTAATATCCCGATGTTCTTCAATCTGTCACGCGTAAGGAAATTCGAAAGGAAACTGATCACATTACATTCGAGTGAAGTATCAATTTCTTTTGAAATATGCGAGTTAATCGGGTATGTGACCTATGTAATGTAACAAGTTTAATTATTAAAGAACAAGAACGAATAAAGAGGTGAAAACATTTGTAAACGTCGATTTTTATTTCTCATTCATATACGTCGCCAGTGCAGTGGTAAATATACCCGCCTGTCATGCGAAAGACCGGGATTCAATTATCCGCTGAGGAAATTTTTATTTTATTTATTCAACTGAATTTTTGGCTACTTTTTCGAATCAGAAAAGCATATTGAATGCAGGAGTGGTATGATACATGTATATGAGACATGTAATATGTTTTTTTTTTAAATACATACCTACTTTTTATATGAATTTTTTTTTTTTACATATGATACAAAATGTTGTGATCTTTTAATTTTTTTACCATTTTCAAACTAAGGTAAATAAATACTTGCGCTATGAAAATTGAACTAATTTGATGGTCTCCTAGAACATGGCTCGGATTGGATTCGACGAATTTTACCAGTGGACCAACAAGCACGTCATTTCTTCAGTACATTTTTCAAATAGAAAACGAGCAAGTCTTTTTCGATTGTAAGTAATTTAAAAATCGAAACGCTGTAATGCTATAAAATTATTATATTTTTTCAAATAAACCATCCTGTGTCCATCTTTCGTGTCCGTCTTATGACGGGTTTTGTAACACTAGTCACATTAATGATATAAACCTGTAGCGAATATTCACATTTCACATTCACTTCAAATGCTATGCATTATAATCTAAATAAGTTTTAATGAAGATATTCTTAACACATGATAGTGAGATTATTTGCATATTACTACTAATTGTTATTCGCTTCGCATTTTATGACCTCACTCGACATAAAAGCAAATATACATAATATATACCATATTAGACCGAAAAAGATATCGAAAAGAGGGTGATTGCAGGGAATAAAATGAACGGCGCTTTGAATGGAATTATAGCTATTGGGCACTTGTTAACTGAGGCAAGACTAGCGGTTCACAATGGAGTTCCGGTACCGACACTGATGAATGAAAGTGAGGCCTGGAGCTGACATTGGAAATGAGATCGCTTAGACGTATATGCAGAAGATTAATTTATAGTAGAGTAAATAATGAAGAAATAAGGAAAGAATGTAAAGCTGTAAGTAAAATTAAGAAAAGATTACTTAGGTGGTTTGGTCATATAAAACGGATGAACGAAGAGAGAATGATATAAGACGCAAGTGTTGATGACACCAGCGGAAGACATCATGACCGAATCAACCAGATGGTCCTGTTAGAAGCCACAATCACCGGCGAACTTGTACGAGAAGATGTATGAATGTGGACGAGGATGTCAAAAGAGAAGAGTGTGACGCTCTGTCGTATCTGTCTACCCCGCGAGAAAACGGCGCGATTGTGAGTAAGTGAGTAACAATCTTGTACCGCATATTTCACATTTATATTCGCTTCAAATGCTACACCATCCACCATAATCTAAATAAGTTGTAATAAAAATATTCTCATTAGGAGAACACATTCATATTGTGAAGTTGTAATTATTCAGAACAGACGGTCTGTGATATTTTAAATATGAATTAAACATATTAATTATAAAGATATACATGTAAAATCAATTTTATCTAAAAATATTGCTGTTGCGCCACCGGGAATCGAACCTGGATCTCTTTCCAAACCGGGTAATATCAAAAAGGTAACATATAGGTTCCAAAATGTCGCTGTAGCATAGTTGGATAATACACCTCCCCCGTATTTATATATGTATTTAATTCATATTTAAAATATTCTTAGTACATAATAGTGAAAATATTGACAGATCACTCCTTATTGTTATTCGCCTCGCATTTTATGACGTCACTCGACATAAAAATAAACATACACATTATATACCATATTATGACAAGGTTAACAGGCCTTTCTGTAACGGTACCGCCATGGTTCGATGGAGATGCATGTAGTGTTCGCTTCGGTTCTGGCCCATGTTGAGAGTGCTGCACTGATGGAGACCGTCTTCTCGCTCGCCAGCCTTCTGCACTCTCGGTGACCACTGCCACCTCAAAACTGTCTCCGCATCTTCGAACACGGGGTGTTTCATCTACACGGCGCGATGAAAAATAAAAAAAAATAGATTGTTAATTTTATCATTTTTAAAATTATATTAAGTAGGTACATTGTTTATTTAACCATTATTACAGAATTCTTGAGAGTTGTACAACTAATATATAATAATAAAAAAAAAAAATTTATTTAGGTCTAGTTGTTTGTACCCGATGTTTATTCATTATATTTATTTATTTATTATGCATACCTAGTCTACAATATTTTATGGGTGAATGAATATCTGATTAAATTAAGAGTCTAAAATGATCAAGGAATATGTGCAAATTTTGCTTTGTTACGAAATATATACGTTATATATATATATACGTTTTACAAAATCATGTTAAATAAATTTTTGCGAAATTTATCCGTTATTAATATGTATATTTGCTTTAAACACTAAATCATCTAACAAAATATAGTCTGTATACTTTAAATTCGATGATCTTTAATACTGTGCATTCGATGTATAATTTAAAATCAATGAAATATTTTATTTAATCAAAATAATCGCATAATTATGATTTTTTTTTAAATGCTCATATCTCTGATATGGTTGAGTCTGGGCACATATTCCTTCAACATTTTCAACTCGTAATTTAGCCAGATATCCGTTCATCCATAAAATATTATGAACTAGGTCTGTTACACCCTATATAACACATATATAAATAAATATAAAAGCATTGGACAGACAAATATAAATGGTGACAATTTACAGTGGAAGTCGATTATAACGCGGGTTTGCCAGGGGTGTATCTGATAACTGGTTATATGATAACCATTGTATAAACGAATTGTTTTTTGAATTGAATACAATCAAAATTTATTTCGGGGGTGGGGGTATACAGTACATATCATTTGCGTAAGGTTCTAAAAAGTAAAAATGCTAAATTTCATTTCGATAGACAGACATTCAGACAGAATAAGCAATATTTGAATATGTCCAGGAACACACAATTACTAAATTTTCACCTGCAAAGGTACTGTTATTAAACAAATAATATTTATCTCATAAAGACGAAGCTATTTTTTTAAAACATTTAAAGTATGAGTAATTCTTCGGCTGGCTTAAGTTAAAAACATTTTACAGATAAGAATATTGCTTTAAATAATCAGATTCTCATTGTGACATATATGCTGTTTCAGTGAAATTAATATCAAATTTAGTCCATAGATGGCGATAGTGTAGTGTTTCCACATATTAACATATATACAACATTCAAAAATTTGATAGATATGGAGATTGATTAATTGGGTGAACGTTATATTTATATAAAGTGATCACTTAAGCCAGCTGAAGACAGGTCGTAAGCTTTGTAATTACCTATACTTCCATATGTTTAAAAATAGATATCTATTATTTGTTTAGACGTATAATACATCGTCTAACTGTTATAACAGGTGCCCATCAAACTGAACGACAACGGTGAAATCAAAGGATGGATGAAGTTCTGTAGTTACAGCGGTCATGGACTTATGAAGTCCTTAAAAAAAAGAAGAAGTTAGTATTAAAAATAATTTGATCTCTTGTGCACGATTTTGCCAACCTTGTTCACAACTTGTTTGTCGACTTTTTAATGTTTTAAAACACGTTATTTTTTTTTTTTAAATGGTGTCGCAATTCTGTGTGTGCCATCTTGGACATGTATGCAATAGGTAATCACATCGCATAGTGTTTGGCTAGCCGGCTCTCGCGTATTGCTTCACAGAGAGACTTGGCTAATATTCACATGTGTATAACGCAGGAGTAGATGGTTTGTATGTCTTCCGAAAAACGATAAATGAATACTAATTGAATCCATTCAAGGGGTTAAATTACTTAAATACTCATGTTAAATAAACATGTACAGAAATATAATATATGTACATATGGGGTAAGACTAGGCTTTAAGGGTCTTGACTCATCTGTCATCTGTCGTCCACAGATGGCAAAATGATTTAAAAATATGAAATAAATATCAGATATCTCATAGAGACGAAGCTATTTTATTATGATATATATAATATAATATAATATAAATGTATCAAAAATAATATACCATTCTTTTAAAATATAATAAAATAGCTTCGTCTCTATGAGATATCTGATATTTATTTATTAACAGTGCTTTTATAGGTAAAAATTCAGTAATTGTGTGTTCTTGAACATATTAAAATATTGCTAAAAATATGACTTTAATCCCGGAGAGTTTGCAAGGTTCAAAAGTGCGTGTTAACACGATTATAGCTTGGCGTGACATACAAAATTTGGCGTGTTAACGCGCTCATGGCATTTAAAAGGTTAATGAGACAGATTATCTAGAATTCAATAACGATCCTAATATAGTCCTACATATTAATGTATATAGTAAAGTAAAACATATTAATATACAATGTGAAGACACAATAATTGACAATTGATAAAGTTTAAAAAATATATAAGAGAATAATATTATTTATGTAAATGCCTTCGATAGCTGGTTCCCAGGTTTCCGATTAACAATAAGCACACATATGATACATGAACTGCACCGGATATTTATTTTTTATATATATTTCCCGGAACCGGATACCGTAGGCTACTCCCTTGTCGGCTCCACTCAACAATGATAACTATACAGCAAAAAAGACATAAAAAATAATTTAGTACATTAAATTGTGCAGTTGTCTACGTGTGTGCACGTGTCCGTTATGCACGCAATTGATTCACCCCGTTCAGAATGCAATTGAAATATGTATCAAGTGTAATTTGTCGGTAATACGGGTATTAGAAATAAATTAAATGGCGAGATACACGTTGCTGCCACGGTGGCCCCGATTGTAGTGGCAAACCGCTCGCCTCGCGGCCTTGTGTTTCCGGGTTCGTTCACTGTGGGAGGAAGTATCGCCGCCGCTTGTCCTTTTTTCATACATAATTCCGTTTAATGATTTAATTCACTCGTGTAGGTCTTGTTTAAAACATGATCAAACTAAATAACAAGTGTTACGGACTGCTTGACCAATCCGATAATTGTTTCAGCAACATTAGTTCATTTCAAAATCATTATATGTATTAATATTTCAAATGGTACGAATGCACGACATATTTCCTGTAATTTCGATAAAATTTCAACGCACTATCATCGATCTTGACCAGGAGATCCTAAAACTACCATCCACTTAACAAGTTTTTCCATGTATCTATCTACATGATCTGCCATCTTGATTCAAAGTGGAGCGAGCTCAAAGTATTTAAAAAATTTGTTATTAAACGTTTTACAATTTTGGAATATTTTCAAAATTAAAATTACATATTTTTTATCACTCACTTGTGATTGGAGAGGGACTTACACTGTAATCTATAATATTATTTATTATCTAATTGTGTACTTCTGAAGTGTTCATTTAATTTATTTTTTTATTTCTTTTATATCCTTTATCTCTTTAATTTGTGTAGGGAGGCTATTGAATTTTTTTATCCCTAAGTATATTCAATTTTGCTGATGATATTTAAAATTATTTTTAAATCTTAATGATGTGCTTGTTTCAAATTTTACAGTCTTATTTTCTTAAGTCATTGATTAATTGAGGTATTTTTGTAAATGTGAAATGGGAATGGGAATTTTTCAAAAAGTGTTTTTTTTTTTTTTACTTTAATGATTGTTCTCTGTATTGTTTTTACCGAGTTCATTATGTTATTGTATGCTCCTCCCCACCCAATTATTCCATACTAGAGTAGTGAGACTTTTTAAAGTTAAATACTTAAAATTTTTCTTAATCTTATGAATATATAAATACATTTTCTTATTCTCTTCACCAATTCGCTAATGTGGCTGTGCCATTTTAGATGTTGATCGATAACTACACCGGGGTATTTGATTTATTTTTTAATGTTTAAGATTTAAGATGTTGCAGTTACATATTGGGCGATGTATAAGACTTTTGATTGAAAAGGGAATGTTTTTTCGGTGTTTAAAAAAAGTTAATAACTATCGAACCAGGATTTGAGTGTGATTATGACGTTATTTGCATGTTCGTTTGTAGTGTTCCAGTTATGTCCGTTAACAATGATAACAGTGTCGTCGGCGTATGATATAATTTTTCTGGTCAATTTTAGTTTGAAAATGTCATTGACACAAATTATAAAAAATAGTGGGCCCAAAACTGTTCCTTGTGGTATACCAAATTCACTGATTAGGGGATTCACTTTAAAATAGATTTGTTTCTTTCCTTTCACAGAGAGACGAAATATACTTAATTATTGATTATTGCCAGTACCGCAAGAGATGATTGATCTATTATTCAATTTATCAAAATAACCGAATATTTTTACGATAGATGGATTTTTTCTGTATAGATTTAAGTTATAATAAAGGGTATTGGACGTTGAAGAAAAAATTGGTGACAAATTACATATATCCTAATATATTTCACATGGACAATACATAATACGTAATCGTTAAATGAGAAAAAAATTATAGTTAAATGTATGAGAAAAAACACAAAAATAAATCAAAATTATACACACTCTAACCAGGAAAAATTTATTTAAAATATTTCAAATCTATGTTCTGGATTTGCATCTTCGTAGTTATTAAAAATATATGAACAGTATTTTTAAGATTATTATAATCTACAATGGTTTATTATACTACAACTTGTACATTGTGTTAATCTCGGCATAAGATTATTACCTAATTAATCTTACAACATGTATTCAATCTGCTTTCATCCTTTCTCTGCCATTTACAAGATTCGCCGGTGTGCACAAGCTTATAGATAAAATCTATAAATCGTGCGACATTACTTCTGACATTTCCCTATTTAAAAATTAACATTTTGAATTTATTTCCTCCATTTGGTTAGTTACAGACGCTTTTGCGAAACAGCTGTCGCGCTAACATTATTTTGTTAAATAATAAAAATGGTATTATGTAATATTGCATTTTTTATGCATGCACGAAAAGAAGCAACTTTTTTCAACCAAAAATAAACTATGAAAGTAGAAACGATTTAATAGTGGCATTTTAAAACTAAGTAGTTAACCTTTAATCTTATTTGAAGACTCGATGGCGGCATACTTGTCAGATGCAGCGTTCATGGCGTCACCTAAATTTGCGCCACAGCTGAATCTTCATTTAATTTTTCATTCACTGCATCACAACATGTTGCCGTACTCTCTACACCGTAAACTAACTTCAGAAAACAATTTAAACGAATATTCTAGTACTTACATTACGCCAACTGTACTTCCCATCACATGTTATTGTTCCGTGTAACTAAACAAGATGCGTCTTGTCATTTCTGACAGCATTCAAATCAGATACAAGTATTTTAATGGAAGAAAGCAAGAATTTTTCGAACGTGAGAATATTAATAGAGCTGTACAAACAACAATCGCCTTTTTTACCGCAACACTTTATTCAAATTCACATATTAAGAATGCCCGTGAAATAAGGTTAAATACAAATTTCGAGTAGATGAAATCAAGCGTCGGTAATTTATTAAAAATCCGCTTGACTTGTGACCTTTGTACACCGCGTCCTACGGCGAAACTTTCACTTGTTTTCGCCCGATCGCACGCAGACTCGAAAATAATCCATTTGCTTTTCATTCACAGGTACCTACCCACGGCACGCGGACACGCGGCAGAATCGCCGACAGAGCTGCCCGTTGAAAAAAATGTGATAGCCGTCCGGCAGGGATAGATTTTTTCCCACTTGCAACACTCGCGGGAGCTGTCAACGAGTGCGCGGCAAACGCGAAAAACAGTGCGGCCGATGCGATAAGTTTTTATTTATCGTTTGCGACTTTGTCACAGTGTAATGTCGGTTTGTTATTCGTCGTGCGAAAGATGCTTCGGCCTAGAAGGGCGGTGATAAGTTTCAGTTGTGACAATAACGCGTGTTTGTATTAAACTTGAAGTGTCGATAAAGTGTTTATTTTTTTTGGACCGCAGTAAACTTTCTTAGGATAAGATGGCGTCAACAGAGAGGAGGAGATTGTTCCAGAGAGAAATGGCATTTTTGGCAGTTTTTCTGCTGTCCGGTCTTGCGATGTGTCAAGGTAAGACTCATTCACATTATTTTATTCCTATTTGTGTAATTTCTAATAGTTTTTAACACACAAATAACGTAAATAACTTCGCCAGCATACGCTCACAACATTTCAGTTATTATTGTAATATTTTTATCATTTACACAATTTGCAATCGATAAATTTTCGATTACACATTACATTATTTTACCAGTACATGCGTATATATGCTTCTTAGCAGAATCGGTAGCACATGTGCTGCGAGCTCAAAACAAAAATTATGACAGTTATGTGTTCGTTGCAAAACATTGCGAAATATTTTGTAATGCCAATTATGGTATAACGGGATCGTATTACTATGCATTGATAATTTATAATAAACTGAAATATGTAATATTTAATTATTTATCGCTACTAAATATCCATTAGTAAGGAACAATATAAGATAATTATATTTTAGTGAGTAAAAATTTTATTTCACTTGAATTTATTTTAAACAATAGCAATTACATATTTTAATTTACTTTTATATTAAAAAAAAATATATCACCAGGACTCGAACCCAGAACTTTCTACAGCCGGTAAACAACTTTACCAATTATTAAGCAATAGTCCATGTTAAAGTTTGCCAAAATTCATGTTCAAACATGTCACTGTAATTATTATTCGATAGTTAGATCCTTGTTTTCTTTTAGTTTTACAAACCTGAGTGAATTTTTGCCGGACTGTGATCGAATTCTGCGACTGCAACACATAAATGTGACGTATAACTCTCCCTTTTTGGGGGTGTATGATTTCTATAGCTTCTCTCTGGCTGTCCTCTGAATTTAATGTGATAACAAGTCTCACGTCAAATTGTACAGGTGTGGCTCTGATACGATGATACCGGAGTCAACCTATGATGGTATTAAGATGTTAATAACTGAATGTAATAAAAAATATAATACAAGAGCAAACAACTCTCAAAACGATTCCGCGATAAGGTGTAAATAAATAAATAGCCTGCGTAACTAGACTGCAAATCGCAGGTCTTCTATAATGATCGAAACTGGACTGGCAGTCTTCCGTTAAATTCTTGAAACACGGCTGGCCAGCCTCCTAAATTATACACGATCCATATCTCGTATACACCGCCGAAAAACGTATCCGTCTTCGACCGCGTCTGAACAGTAGCAGGTCCACTTTTGTTATTCACGTTTACATTTACACAAATGAAATTCACGTATTCAAGCTAAAAATCAGTTCTACGTATCAAAGAATATATAACGCCTAAACAAAATATGAAATTTACTAAAATGTAAAAAAATATTTTCTAATTTTGATTATTTGTATA
Organism: Eubasilissa splendida; assembly: GCA_031772225.1. NCBI lineage: Eukaryota > Metazoa > Arthropoda > Insecta > Trichoptera > Phryganeidae > Eubasilissa > Eubasilissa splendida. Next base: position 6,261,626 of record CM062870.1, read on the forward strand.
ATGGCAGGGCCTCAATAACTAGTAGGGCATCTATAAAAACCGTCTAATAAGCCGTCATATTAAAATTTGTACAATGGATCTAGTGGCACCACAAGTTAACATAGTCCAAGCAGTAAATTCAATATGGCAGCAGTTTGTAAAATAGTGATTGCGTTTTAGTCAACGTCTGCTATCAGATTATTCAAACTTATTTGAGTTTCCGTAAAAATAAGATAGATGGCTCTTTCATATAATGGAACGATTAAATGTATTAATATCAAAAAGGTAACATATGGGTTCGAAAATTTGTCGCTAAAAATATCGTCGCTGTAGCATAGTTGGATAATGCACCTTCACCGGTTTGGAAAGAGATCCAGGTTCGAATCCCGGTGGCGCAACAATAATATTTTTCGATAAATTTATTTTATATGTATATCTTTCTAATTAATATATTTAATTCATATTTAAAATATCGCAGACCTATGTTCTTCACGATAAGAATGTGTTCTCCTAATAATTCTTAACAAATACCGAAAAGATGTCATATTTTTATTCTTTTTATATATTTTTTATAACTGTGTTTTATAAAGTAATACATATTTATTTAATTATTTGTTTCTTAAATGAGGCTTTTTCGGTAACAAAATCACAAAATACATGTGTTAATTTGGAAGTTATGGAGGTGTACAAAATTCAATGCGGAATATTTTGTATCAAAATATTTTTTAAATATACTATAAAAGTTAATTCAGTTCCAAAAAAAAGGCCCCACTACACTACTGCACACCACGTGTCGCACATGCACAGTAGAGTTGAAGAATCTTACAAGATGACAACATTTCTCATAGCACGATTATCCACCTGTTGCTCCAGTTTTAAAGGAGTCATTTTTTTTGGATTAGCTGGTTATTATACCACTCGCCGTCCGCTTCCTGCGTCTGTGGTCGAGATGTACGCAATAATGAGTAGGTGCGGGCTCCGGCGCGGCCTCGGCGCGGTTCTTGACATTTGTCAGCGAGAAAATGCGACGGAAGTTTTTCACGGATATCCAGACCGAAGGCCGAAAACGTTCACGCAACTCGTGCTGCTCGCCTGCGTCGCGAATGTTCACATCAGGCTTTCATTTCACGCATTTATATTGGGCATTATACAGGGGCGAGCTGGAGCCACTTGTTAAATTAAGAAAAAAAATCTGTATGTTCAAATCAGTACATAACAGCAATTTATGGTTTAAATTTAAATGTATTATGAAACGTAAATTTCTTCTAAAATACAATTTATTTTGGGCGCATAATATAAGAGACCTAGCAGTTTTTTGTCTATAGTCTAAGAATGCTTAAAAACGCCGAAGTTTGATACATACGAGTATATTGCTTCCAGATGTTCAACGCAATTTTTTTGTGAACGATGCTTTGAAAAATTATCCTTCATACTTCACACGAAAATTCATAATATTTATTAGTTAGTACCATCAATTCAGTTTCAATCCAGTGTTCTGTTTTGAAACATGAAATTGAAGCGAATAGTCAATCTGGGTTTCTGCGTCAATCTTGGAACTCTTCACTCTTGCAAGTTCCTTATTTAGCTATTGATATGCGTTGGTATATTAAGTAACATTCGATTTATTAACAATTATTGTAAAAGAGTAATAAAAAATACGTCCTTTCTCCGGAACATCGCGAATAGCTCTGAGATTAAACGAGCTCCTTGTCAACGTATTAGAAGCTCACCGCTGCATCAATTATGGTCCACATATATATTGGAGCCAGAAATTCCACAGCTGAAATGGAGCGTATAATGATTAAACTCAGTCTCAGAAGGCACTCGTGAGATAATCTCACAGATTTGGTAGATATCTCAATTCCATGTACACCTGTTGAGATTTTGATTCAGTTTCTCCTCTCATTGACGCACTTTGTCTCTGTTTTTCAAATAATGGAACGGTAGATGTATTATTTTGAAAAATTTAACATATGGTTTCGAAAATTTGTCGACCAAAGTTACTGTCTGCTGTAGCATAGTTAAATAATACACCTTCCCCGGATTGGAAAGAGATCCAGGTACGAACTTCGGTGGTAACAACAGTATATTTTTCGATAAAATTGATTAAATATGTATATCTTTCTAATTAATACATTTAATTAGAATTTAATTTATTTTTATTTATCATTCATCGGAAGTTCGACTCCGCGAGCATAGGATAGTTATCCGATAGGGCCCAACATATTACGATATATACATACATTATTTCCTTTCCTTTCCTTATTTCTTCATTCTTCAAGAATAAAAAGCTGATCTTAGTATAGTGAGTAAGATCAAGAAAGAATCACATAGGTGGCTTGGTCATATGAAACGGATAAATGTGGAGAGAATGGTAAGAAAGATATATGTCGCAAATGTTGATGGCTCCATAAATACAAGACCAGGTAAATCAGATGGTCCTGTTATAAGCCACAATAACCGGCGAGCTTGCATTAGAAGATGAATGAATGTGGATGAGGAGAGTATTGTGTGTCAGGACAGAAGAGTGTGAAACTCTGCCTTCTCTGCCTTCCCCCGCGGAGAAACGGCGTGATAGTAAGTAAGTATGTATATACATACATATATTGTGGTCCTGGTGTGCAAATACCAAAATGACTTTATAATTGCTGCGATAATTTTGTTAATTATTATTTCCTGAATTCAAATATGCGCAGACAACTGCATATTATTAAGTAATTAATGCAAACATTTTAAAATGTACCTGATTGCCCTACATGAATGTCAGACCCGGTCTCTCTCACCTTGGCAAAATTAAATTTTGCACGTGAGAATTTCGATATGCTTGAAAATAAAATTGTATGTACGAAAAATGCAACAATAATTTTATGACACAAATTAAATTAATCAATTAGAAAGGTATACAGAAAAAGGTTAGATTCGAGAGTATGTTTTCATTAAGTCAGATACTAAAAGACTATTTTCGTAAATTGAGGGTTTAATCATCTTTACCTTTGAGTAAGCTAGGAAACGCCAGGATTAAATCAATTCAGTTTATTAAATGATTTAGAATAAATTATTTATGTATATTTTCATTTAATTTGTATTTAAAATATTATAGTACTATTTTCTGAAATTGTAACTTCACAACAAAAATGTGTTTTCATAAAATAATATCTGTCTATTCCAACTTCGTCGTTTCTTTTAGTTGATAGTTATTAGTTATGTACTCTTATTGGCTTTTAATCATAGGTAATTTATTGTGGTATTTCGGTACAGTTCTGACTCATTTCCTCACAGCCAAAGTCGGCCTTCCTCTCGCAAGCGGTGGCGCAACTTCTTGCCTTTGTCATACCTTCGACAGATCAACACTCACCTGGTGAAATTTCGCAGAATAATTGATTCTGTGTATCTGTGTAATCTAAAAGTATAAATATATTATATTATTCGATCTGAGAATTGTCGGCATTATCAAATTATTGCGATAATCAAATCTCTTGTTTTCTCTCCTCTTTCATGTCAGTATTGACATATAGTGGCCTCAATCGGATGAGACTCGGCTCGTAAAGCACCTGTCATAGTCTTGGATCCCCACTCTGACGCACAATGTGTGTCACTCTGACGCACAATGTGTGTCACTCTGACGCACAATGCGTGTTACTTTGACGCACAATGCGTGTCACTTTGACGCACTAGTATATCACTTTGATGCACAATGCGTGTCACTTTGACGCACAATGCGTGTTACTTTGACGCACAATGCGTGTTACTTTGACGCACAATGCGTGTTACTTTGACGCACAATGCGTGTCACTTTGACGCACAATGCGTGTCACTCTGACGCACAATGCGTGTCACTCTGACGCACAATGCGTGTCACTTTGACGCACAATGCGTGTCACTTTGACGCACAATGCGTGTCACTTTGACGCACAATGTGTGTCACTTTGACGCACAATGCGTGTCACTTTGACGCACAATGCGTGTCACTTTGACGCACAATGCGTGTTACTTTGACGCACAATGCGTGTTACTTTGACGCACAATGCGTGTCACTTTGACGCACTAGTATATCACTTTGATGCACAATGTGTGTCACTTTGACGCACAATGCGTGTTACTTTGACGCACAATGCGTGTTACTTTGACGCACAATGCGTGTTACTTTGACGCACAATGCGTGTCACTTTGACGCACAATGCGTGTCACTTTGACGCACAATGCGTGTCACTTTGACGCACAATGAGTGTCACTTTGACGCACAATGCGTGTCACTTTGACGCACAATGCGTGTCACTTTGACGCACAATGCGTGTCACTTTGACGCACAATGAGTGTCACTTTGACGCACAATGCGTGTCACTTTGACGCACAATGAGTGTCACTTTGACGCACAATGCGTGTCACTTTGACGCACAATGTGTGTCACTTTGACGCACAATGCGTGTCACTTTGACGCACAATGAGTGTCACTTTGACGCACAATGCGTGTTACTTTGACGCACAATGCGTGTTACTTTGACGCACAATGCGTGTCACTTTGACGCACTAGTATATCACTTTGATGCACAATGTGTGTCACTTTGACGCACAATGCGTGTTACTTTGACGCACAATGCGTGTCACTTTGACGCACTAGTATATCACTTTGATGCACAATGTGTGTCACTTTGACGCACAATGCGTGTCACTTTGACGCACAATGTGTGTCACTTTGACGCACAATGCGTGTCACTTTGACGCACAATGTGTCACTTTGACGCACAATGCAGCTAAAGAATTGGATTTGTTGCAGGATTGAGATATTCGGGCGTCGTCTTGTCCACGGGATACGTGACATCCTACTCCTGCAATACATTTTAATGTTAATTCGGACTGCTGGAAAAACAAGAGTGGGAACCAACATGATTATTAGTAAACAAATAATAGATATCTCATAGAGACGAAGCTATTTTTTTATTATTTTTTAGTCGTTAATAATAATGCCGCTGTAGCTTAGTTAGATAAAGCACCTCCCCCGGTTAGGGAAGAGATCCAGGTTCGAATCCCGGTAGCGCAACAACAATATTTTTCGATAAAATTGATTTTATATGTGTATCTTTATAATTAATATATTTAATTCATATTTATTTTTTTATTAATGGAAAAATATGTAAATATGGGTAATAATTACAGGGCTTACGACCTGTCTTCGGCTGGCTTAAATGATCACTTTACACACTGTAACATTCACCATTCCACCCAATCAACCTCCATATCTATCAAATTTTTGATAGTTATATATATACAACTTTCTATCCACCGATACTTCAATTCTCTTCAAATGACGTATTATGAGTAAATGTTGAATAGGTCTATTATTCTAAATGGTTCTATTGAACCATAAATGACCTATTTTTTAATTATGATACTTTACGTAGGAGGGGTCGATTTATAGATGTAAATAGTATTCCAATTTAATTACACCTTTTTACCGCCTTAGATCTTATTTTATCTAGACTTAGATCCGGCAACGCCTTCGCCCCACTCCGCGGCCCCCGCACCCCTCGCTCTTCCCGCGACGCGCCGGCACCGTGACCTCCTTATCTCGGCGTCCTCTGCGGTCGCTTTGGGATTAACAGGTGGCTAGGCCCGGCAGGCGACCGCGCAAATACGCCACGTCACAACGTGCGAACGGTTTGGGTTGAACGGGACAATAACGTTCAGTTTACTTGTCCAAAATACGATACTCGTGACTGAAAAGATTGAGTCTTATTATTATCCCTCATATCGACTACTGTAGTAGCGTGTAATTTTTGGCGAATGAAGAAAAAATGTCACCATTAACAGTACTGCAAAATAAATCTTTGAGAATAGATAACGTTGAGAAAAAATATACATACTCAGATCAGTACAATGCTGAAATATCAGATATCTCATAGAGACAAAGCTATTTTTTATTATATTAAATGGAAAATACATGGAAGTAAGAGGTAATTACAGGGCTTACAACCTGTCTTCTGCTGGCTTAAGTGCCAACTTCAATATATAACGTTCACCAATTCTCACCCTACAAACTCTACATTTATCAAATTTTTTAAAGTTGTATATATGTTAGTATGTGGACTCGTTTCTATTCTCATATATTGTAATGTTAGGGTGTTTATTTTTAAAATCCAAAAATTTGTCAGATGTGGAGATTGATTAATAGGTGAAAATGGTGAACGTTACATTGTGTAAAGTGATCACTTAAGCCAGCAGAAAACAGGTCGTTAGCCCTGTAATTACTCATACTTCCATATATTTCCATTAAATATAATAAAAAATAGCTTCGTCATTATATATTATATATTTAATAACAGTGCCTTTGTAGGTGAAAATCCAGTAATTGTGTGTTCTTGGAACATATTCAAATATTACGAGATTGTGTTCTTTTTGTTTAATGGATAAACTATACAGTACTAATATTCGTATATCTCGTATGCGATACTTATTTAGGGGTTACTTTTATCCATTCTGCATTGGGGGGCAATTTTTGTAGTTACGCCGCTGACTGTATTAATATCTGTAACCTTGATAAAGTTCATTGTATGAGCCGCAAAAAGGCTGGTAGATCCAATGTGTACAGGATATCATAACAGGCATTCTGCAAGGCTTTGAATGACTTGAATCTACCGTCAGGTGTGCACATGACACTGTCGAGTTTCTGGACCGCGCGTCATTGAAATCCAGATTCTTAGAGAGATTTTTTTGTAAGATGAAGCGATCTTGAGCAAAACTCTGATTACGATGATGGCGAAGACAAATAGTAACGAAAAAAAATCTGTCACAGTTTGATGGATTTATACTTTCTAACGCTTCTAAACGAGACAGATTTCTTTCTCAATGTAATGGAGCATGTCCTACGCTAGTGAAGAGATAAATTACAACTCTTGACTTAATGGTAGTGAATGTGATTGGTACATATTTATTTATTTATTTACTTGGAAAAGAATACATTTCGCATGAAGATTGCCTATCATCCACTTAAAATATATTTTAATGCATTTTTACAAACACTGTTTACAAATATGATAGTGAAACGGGATGTAGGAAGGGTGGCCGAAATTCGGTATAGATACAGAATATAGAGGGCTCAAGGACCAACCAAGAAGCACAACTTACCTTGATTTTCTCTGCTGTAATCACAGCTCTCCTGAACTTCAGGAAACTTCCTCGCTGATTTGCACGAAGCACTATGAACATGATAATAAGTTCGACATGCTCCGCGAGAAACCGAATACACACTCTAGCAACAGTAGCTGTATAGTAACAGATCAGTGTAGCGAGCACGCAGCAAGACACTTCTTGATAGTTCAAAGTTCAATAGACAACACAGGTATATATGGTATAGGGGGGGGACAGATAGGTAAATTTAACATAATGGAGCATCCACAAATGCGCACGGCGATCCTTGGATCTATCATAAATAAGCAAAAATGTATCTTAAAAATATGAACGGTTCATGTCTAGTATCGGTAAAGTATCTAAGAATTGATATATAATATGATAAAAATAGTTACTGAAGTGTTATTACAGACTTACAAATATTAAAGGCAATACAAATTAAATTAATCAACTAGAAAGATGTACAGAAAAATATCTATTTGTCAAAAAAATGTTTTAGTTGCCCTTTTCCTATCCGGGGAAATGCGTTATGTAATTTCACCACATTAACAATGTAGGTTTACGACAATTTTTTTGAATTGTATTCTTAATAAACTTATGAACTTATATAAATTAAAGTAATCTTATTGCACCACAAAGTGACTGTCTTGTCAATTAACAGAAAGAGAGTGTTTCAATGTGTTGTGGGAGGTCGGCAAGTCATCTTCACGCTGGACTGACTAGAGATACGCAATGGCTAATCTCGTGAATATATAAAAATACTAAACATCGCTAGATCCATTAATATCACAATCCGTTCCGAAGAAGGTAGACGGCCTACATTTTATGTCTTTTATTTTAAAAATATACAGTTTCTCACGTAAAATAAATACATGTCACATGGATATTTTTATTATTTTCCTAACTTAACTGAGCGCTTGTCATCTTCTCCAAAATTCCACACCACCAGTGGCGTAGCTAGAAAATTTGGGCTCCAGTGCAAAGTATAAAAAAGGGGTCTCTTATTTTATTTAAAATATAAAATTGGTCACTTGTCTCATATAATATTCACACTTTTATAAAAAATAACTTAATTATGGTTTTAGGCATTTATGTATATACATAAACCTTATTATTAAATTATTGCTTCATTTTACAGCGATGATCTGGCCCTTAACACTACATATTAGCGTAGCCCTTCTATATTATATACATTAATAATGTTTTAACTAGTTTTCGTAATGCATTTGAGATATTATTATTTTTAAATATAATTTCATTTCAGCAGACGGGCGTTCTGCGTCCAGTGTTGAATATAGACCACCCTTTTTTAACAGAGTTCTATTGCGTTTTGCTTTTAATCTAACCCTATAATTTTCCATCCTTTTACATCCTTTTACATGAGCTACAGTTTCGGTTCTCTGAAAGAGTTGAATTTAAATTGTGCAAGGCGATACACGGCGCCTCTGTGTCTTCAAGAGCTTTATATTCCAGACAGTTTGGAACTCTCAGGAAGGGGTTGTAGAAGTCAAATATTAGTGAACGTGAAGCAAACAGGGACTTTATTTAAGAAGAGACTAAAAACGCACCTTTTCAAAAAATCATAAGTTCTAATAACAATTTTGAATTTTAAATACAAATATAATGTAGGACTATAAACGGGTAATGTGTAAAGCGCCCTTGAGGTGAAAGTTTTTACGAAAATGGCGCCAAACAAATTTTCCAATATTATTATTATTATTACTTCTGTTTCTAAGTACGTTAGTCACATCAAAGATAACTGCGAATACTAGTGGTTCTATGGTAAAGGTATGGAAAAGATTTTCACTGATATCTTACTGGAACTCTTGATATTCTGATAATAGTAACACGAAAAAGAAAAAGAAGATATATTTACACTATAAGTAGATCGCACTTGGTGTTTCTTTGTACGGAAATGAACGAATCTAAAAAAAAATATTTACATTTTTTTTCTTAAGTAGTTAGTTGGGCGCTCCGGGTATTTCCGCCGCTCGGAAATCGGTCAGATCCGTTCGGCAATCTTCGGCAATGTTCGGCTGTCGCCGGCCGTGCCCCGGAGCATCGTTTGACCCACATCACCTCCCCCCACCCCGCGCCTTCGTCTCTTCTTTTACTGAGCAATTCCGTGACAGCATTCCACACACGTGGTCTGGACCGACACGAGAATACAGCTTCGGTCAACCAATATTTAAAAAAGCGTAAAAAAAACGACGATCAGTTAAATTTAGATTTTTTATTATTATTAATGCGATGGTCTTTTAGTCGCGGTTCCTGTTTACTTCTGCAAGTATTTGACGCCGTTGAGATGAGCTTTTGACCCAAAGACGTAAACGGAGAAGGAAATGTAACAAAGTAAAAGTTTGAATTATAATTTCACACGTAGAAAGGAGCGCTTTATTTTCCTCTGGCACGTTTTTTGACAGTGGTATAAGAAAGTACTTTCATGTTAGTTCTCCTCGGTAAAAGATGGGCATTTTAATTATGTTTATTAAAATAACCGTAATAAGACTATTGCTTTTTATAGTCACGATTTTTTGAAAAGGTAAACTCATCAATACTCACACTCAACTATGATCAACATTTTGAATATATATATTTCGCCGTCCATCTTTCTAAGAGGCGTATCTCGAATTTGTTGATTTCCCAGCGGACGATATACAGTTGTCCCAAAAGTTTTATTCATTTTGGTTTATTCGCTGTCCTTGAGAATTCAGTCGCTATGGAGCGTGTCAGTATCAGTTATTCGTGAAATTTTCTCTGGAAAATTGATATCCCGACGAGGTGACATAAACTGGTCCCCCACGAAGCCCCGACATGACACCAATTAACTTTTTGCAAGTTGCCCAAAAAATGGAAATATTCGTATCAGGCTGCAGGTTGAGAGTGCGTCCTTGATGTTCAGCTCCTGCAGAATGGAGACAATTTGTGCGTCTCGCCGTCCATGGCATGCGCAACATACCATGGACGACATATGCTTATATTTATATCTTTGTTATACAGAGTGTACCAGACCTAGTTCTCAATATTTAATGGCTGGATACCTGACTAAATTACGAGTTGAAAATGTTCAAGAGATATGTGCCTAATCTCAACCATGTCAGAGATATAAGCATTTCAAAAAAAAAAACGTAATTATGTGATTATTTCGATTAATTGAAATATTTTATTGATTCCAAAATATATATTGAATACAAAAAATCAAAGGTTATCGAATTTTGAACTTGAATTTTTTGTTAGATGATTTAGGGCCTGAAGCAAAGCCGTGGATTAATAATAGAACAATTTCGAAAATATTTATTTCGATGTACGTAGACTTCAAGCTTAACACGATTTTGTAAAAATTTCAAACAATAATATTAGCGCAATATTTGAATATGATATAATACCGGTGACTAGAAGTGGCCATGAAATTCGAAGACGCATAAAACTAGTTAAAGTTGCCATGACCCAAATAAACCTTTTAAATGCCATGAGCGCGTTAACGCGCCAAACTTTGTGTGTCACGCCGAGCCGTAAGCGTGTTAACACGCACGTTTGTAACTTGAAAACTTTCAAGTAAATTAAAAATAATTTTGCCATCTGTGGACGACAGGTCCCAGATTTGATAGATAAGTGAAGACCCTTAAAGCCTAATTTCACCCTATGCAGTGTCTTCCATTTCAAACAGAGTTGGCAGTTAAAAGATTAATATGGAAAGACAGTGACATCAAGCTAGCAATCACAATTATGTTAGCAATATTAGAATATGTCCAAGAACACACAATTACTGGATTTTCACCTACAAAGGCACTGTTATTAAACAAATATCAGATATATCATAGAGACAAAGCTATTTTCAAAGCGAGCCCATATATTAACATTTTATTAACTTTCAAAAATTTGATAAATGTGGAGATTGAGAATTAAGAATTGGTGAACATTACGGTTGGTTAACGTGAACGTTTGCAGAATATATAAAGTGATCACTTTATATATTTCCATATATTTTCCATTAAATATAATAAAAAATATAAAAAATAAGTTTGTCTATATGAGATATTTGATATTTTTTTAATAATATTTTCCACAACAGTGCAGAATTTTCACATTTTTTACTTATAATATAGTCAGGTATCCCACCTATAAAATATTGTGGACAACTCGTGTAAGTTAATTTTTGTTTAGATTTTAGATCCTACATATATATCTGTTCATTTTCGTCGAAAGCAATCATTTCTTCTTGAAACATATGTATAAACCTGGTTCTTCTAATGTGCTCAGGGCCGCACACGTCGCTGTACGGTCACACCTTAGTAAAATAAATAATGAGTTAGTCAATATTACCGAATGTAATGCGTTAACTTTTAGTGTAATTTTACCGTTTGTGGTTTTAAATCGCGTTATGCACACAGAATGGAACTCAAACAAACGATATTTGTACACAAGCTGTTAAAAAGATATAACTGTTAAAATGTTTAACGTTTTTTTAACCAGCGGTGACGCTTATATGCTATAGTATGGTTTAAATTTAGCTTTAATAATCCAAAATTTAAAAAACAATCTTGATCACATGGTATAGCTGAAATGACAGAATATCGTCAAAGAAATAGACCGTTGTGAGGTCCAGTCTACCGAGCTCTCGTCATAAATGCTCCAAATAGACGGTCTAATATTCCAACTCATTCTTCCGACAAGAAAAAGTTCTGGGTTCGAGTCCCGGTGGTAATTTTTTCTGAATATCTTTCAAGGTGATTAATCTAATTTGTACTTTTAAAATTAGCAATATTATTTTAAATACATCTACCGGTTTCGAAAAATACCATTTTCTTCTTCAGGATGTCATAACTAACTAAAACATATATTATTGTTTCTTTGTCGGAATCTATTTTTAAAAAATCTATTTAAAAAAAAATTAAAAAAATTTAGTACCTAATTCCAATCATTAATACAAATTTACTCGAATAATTTTTAGGAAAAAATTTTAGAATGGGACTCATAGTTAAATTTAGTTGGTTGTTTATAATTTTTTGATTAGTTTTACACGCTTTATTTATCTCCAACGATTCCAAATTATTTAATTTGTGACCAACACCGTTTATATGCAAAATTGACAATTCCAATTTTTTATCAAAACCATGACCATTTTCTATCAAATGATTAGAAAATTCTGAAAACCCACTATTGTTCAAACATCTCACACAATCCTCATCAACATCAGCACAATCCTTGCAACTAAGTTTATAGACACCAGAATTGTTAAATTTATCATCTTTGTCTTTAGAATTTATGAGTAAATCTCCTATACTATCTGATCTGATCTCACATGGCTCCGATTCTCTGAAAGAGTTGAATTTAAATTGTGCTGGTTGATGTACAAGGCGACACACAACATGGCGCCTCTGTATCTTCAAGAACTTTGTATCTCAGACTATTTAAATGGTAGACGTCAAACTCTCAGGTCGGCCTCTACTTCAGCTGGCGGAAGGGTTGTAGAACCGACCAACCGTTGCCAGAAGTCTAAATTTAGTGAACGGACATTTTCGGTGGCAGGCCCAAAAGCGTGGAACTCTTTGCCCTCCGTCATAAGAAACAGTGCATCAGAGATTTTATTTAAGAAGAAACTAAAAACGCACCTTTTCGAAAAATCATTTCCATAAGTGAAAATAACGATTTTTAATTTAAAAAAAAAACAAAGATAATTGTAGAACTATAAACAGTTTATGTGTAAATCGCTCTTGAGGTGAAAGTTTTTACGAAAATGGCGCTTTACAAATTATCCATTATTATTATTATTATCATTACGTTGTGCATATTTATAGAAATACGATTTAATTGGCTCGGTAAACCTATGTTACTGCGTGGCTAGGGAAAGGTCAAAAGTCACGTCCTTTCATTTTTGCGTTATCGTCTAGCATATATTTCTGTATGATAACTGTTACATCTGTACTCTAAACGCATATAGATTAAATGCTCACAATTCCCACACTGCATCAGGTTTCTAAAGCATCATATATACAATATAGGGCAGTGACGGCGAACCAATAACACGCCACAGCGTTTTGAGCGACACGCCAGCGTTCATTAATATCAGAGTTATCAAAGAGTACGTGTCCCGCCACCAGACGTCTATCCGACAACAACGTTGGACTTGATCACTACGTACATATTGCATATGTATCTCTTTTAGGTCTCACTTTGTGAAAAAAACAATTAATTAATTGACATCAAATCAAATACTATGGGTTCCATATTTTTTTCCAGTTAAATTAAACGAGAAGGGGGGAGGGTGACACGCCAGCAAAGTTAAGTTAGAATTTCTCAAATGATCTTGGGAAAATCGCCCTCAATTTCTCCATCGAGACTAGAGATTCCAACTATTCGACATCATCAACTATTCGAATATCGAATAGTAAAACTAAAAATATTCCAATAGTTTCTAAAGTATGACAACAGTATGAAATTAATTTTTAATATTTCAAATAAATCGTATTATAGTAGAGTACCTCAAAATTTTTAAGAAAACGAGATAATTTACCAAATATTGTTTATTTATTGTAGTTTTATAAATAACAACGCATTGAACGTTTGGTATTTTTTAATTTGTTCTTAATTTTGTTTTTATATTCGCTGCAGTTGAAAATAACCGCTCAGTAGCGGTTGACGTTGGCTTAATTATTAAAAGTGTTTTAAATAGTAAACGTTTCTGTCCTTTTTTTTTAAATTGTTCAAATATTTCAAAAAAAAATTTAGATAATTTGAACAAACATTTGTAGTTTCTACGAGGGATAAAATTGTGCTTTTTAATTTAGACGTGAACTCTTCGAACAAGCAACACGTATCTCTTCCACGTCCGAATCAGAATCCTGTGAATTGTTTAATATGAATTAGAAATATATACGTATAAAATCAATTTTATAGAAAAATATTGTTGTTGCGCCAAAGGGATTCGAACCTGGATCTCTTTCCAGACCGGGGAAGGTACATTATCCAACTATGCTACAGCGACGATATTTCTAGCGACAAATTTTCGAACCTATATGTTACCTTTTTGATATTAATACATTTAATCGTTCCATTATTTGAAAGAGCCATCTACCTTATTTTTACGGAATCTCAAATATCTTCGAGTAATGTGTAATGAATGTGTGCTCTTAATGTTTGATATTCCCTCCTTAGAAATTAGTACGAATGCTATTCGAGTATCGAATAGTAGAAAAGGGCCGAACACATTCGAATATTCGGGTTGGAATCTCTAATCGAGACCCAAGCAGTGTGTAGTAGCCCGTCTTGTTTAAACTATTGTTCTATCCGGAAAACATTTGCGACTGCGGCACCAAAAAATTGTCAGTCGTACGGCAATGAACCTCAGAAGTGGTTAAAAAATTGAACACCTTTATATAAATTAATTTTCTTAAAAATTTTCACGAAAAATTATGTTTTTGCACAGAAGTGCCCCTCGGAGCGGTGTGGCGAGCGCGCCGGACTAACGCCGACCGCACCTATGTGTATGTAGAAAATTTCACTGACACACATACTCGTAGAGGCATCTTGTCGAGATTAGCCTCTAGATGTGTTTATTTAGGACCGGTGACTCGCGATTGGTGAATCATCTGCGCAATTTTTAGGCGGGGCCTTAAAGATAATGTATGAATTAGTCAACTTCATTAAATGAGCCTCTCTGGAGATTTATATAAATTAATAACTTGATCTAAGAAAAATGTGTATTAAAAAAAAACACGTTGACTCAAGTCAAATAGTCTATGTGCATTCCGTCTTTTCAATTACCTTAATATACCTTTCCCGCTCTGGCTAACTAATTACTTAGGGATTTCGCCTACGTGAGACCAGATTACATTTCGACGCGGACCTGTCAACAGGTATAAAATACTTTTTTGTTAGTTCAAAAGAGGGAATGCTAATCACTACACTATAAACGACTACGATTGACGTTAGTGAGACAAATATATTAAACTCTTTAATTATGAAGTTTGTTACGAAGTTGTACATATTTTTCAAATATCTCTATTGTATTTCTGTGTCAAAAAATAAAATTCAATATTATTAGAATGTATAAATAATAAGGTATCAATGTATAAATGAATGTATTAAATTCTAGCACAATTAAATCAGCGTTATATATTTTATTTGGAAATTAATAATTAATAGATGTGAAAAAACCTAATAAAAGTGTAACAAAAATTAAACAAATCACATATTTTCTCTAAATTAACAATATAAGTACTAAATACAGTCTTAAGACAATAATTTGAATAATACTTATTAAATTGATACAATAGCATATTCAGATTTTAGTAATAATGTAATGTCTGTGGATTGATGATTGAGTGACAGGCGCATGCACGTTCGTGTCAAACGTGTATGTATACCAGCGTATTATTCTCATCACCACATTCAACCCCAATAGAGGACGCTTCTGGTAGATCATCATCAGAGCCTACAAGCCATAACAAATTAGCACATGCGGTATAGGGTTTTGATAAAAATCAATTTGACACCACAGTTTAATGGGGCCATTGGGACTCGGCGCCTTTAGAATATTTTAAATTTCAAAAAATTTTTAGTAACGTCTGGTATCGATGAAAATAACATACACGGTAAAAGTAAAAGCGTTTTAAAATGTTACGATTTATTTTTAAAGCAATTTTCTATATATTTTTTTAAATATGTATTGATACGCTTTAAAATCTGAAAATCACATCAGGGAACGGTAAACCCATCGAGAGCGACTCGCAGCTGGACAATACCCGTACAAGCAGCCATTCGACCATTAGCATCTAATTTGCGACCAGTCGTCGCGTGTGACCTATTGAAGAGATGTTTATTTATTGGAAATCGAATATCTTCAGAATGTTTTAAAAATCATCAGATGCCGAAATTTTTGTCGGGTGTTATTGACCCAACCGCTTTGACCTAAAATATTCTTCGACACAATTAACATTGTTAACCTCTGATTTTTGAGTGGGATTGAAAAATTACGGCATTCAAATTTTTGTTAAATTTCTAAGATATTTCAAATAATTTTCACATGGCTTTCACGTCAAATATACAAGGTATCTGCGTATAACAATTAGATTTAGAGACTTTTGAAAAAAAATTCCATCTACATGTGTGAAAACACCCGTTTTTTGATTCTACTCGTTTAATTTACGGGTTTATTAATCTAACAATTCAATACATTTCCGATATTTTTTAATACAAATTAAATTAATCAATTATATTGATCAATACATAGGTTTACCAAATTTAATTAAATTGATTGATTTAATTCTGGAATCTGCTAGTGTGTTTTACTCAAAGCTATTTTTGATTCATTACAATATAAAATTTATTTCTTTTAAAAATGTATCAAAGACTGCTGTCGAAAACGTAATCGGTTGTTATCTCGAAATGGTAATGCGTTTCCCCGGATAGGAAAAAATTTCGCGTTCGTACGAAATTATTTTTTTCGATAGATAGATTTTTTCTGTATTTCTTTATAATTTATTCATCAATATATATTTTATATTATATTAATCATATAAAAAAGTTATATCGATTACTGTGCAACCATTTCCCGGAACCATTTATAGAGTTGTGCAACTCTCATGTCGGTTCCACTCAGCAAATAAAACCCGCTACTGTAATTTAAATCAAATAAGTTATAATTAATTTCATATTAAGTAAGTGGATAAAATTATGTTTTCGAGATTCTAATTTTTACCACAGACCAATATTTTGGTGATCTGTGAAATTTTACTCATTTTTGCAACCTACTCACAACATTTTTGCAACCTACTCACAACATTTTTGCAACCTATTCACAACATTTTTGCAACCTATTCACAACAACATTTTTACAACCTATTCACAACATTTTTGCAAACTATTCACAACAATATTTTTGCAATCTATTCACAACATTTTTGCAACCTATTCACAACAACATTTTTGCAACCTATTCACAACAACATTTTTGCAACCTATTCACAACAACATTTTTGCAACCTATTCACATCATTTTTGCAACCTATTCACAACATTTTTGCAACCTATTCACAACAACATTTTTGCAACCTATTCACAACAACATTTTTGCAACCTATTCACAACATTTTTGCAACCTATTCACAACACCATTTTTGCAACACAAGCATCCAATAGCACAGTAAATATTTTCATTGGAGTTGTGCGTATTATAGAGTATTTAAGGCAAAATTTTAAGTGTTGTGTCAAAACCGAACGACATAGTCACCAGGCAAGTGAAAGCGTTTGGCTCCACGACCGGCGCACAGCCACCTGCGCCTCGGTGGCCGCGCGGATAGCTCGGGGCGGACACGCGGACTATCGTGTGTGGAGCGATTACTGTGTTAACGGAATGTGTGCTTACTGTACGTAGGTAGGTAGGTAGGTAACGGTACGCCGACCATACACTTGAGCACAGCACTTGATTGTCGATCCGACTTCTTGGCCATGGCAGATCAACAATTGACAAAAATTGCGTATTTTTAAATAGGGAATATGCTTACCATTTTCATACTACCTAAGCTAACTTGCGCTATGAAAATAGGATTAACTTTATGGCCTCCAGGCTCGAACCCCCGGCCACAACATCACTAGACGAGTATTGTATGCGATTTTGACCAAAATTTATTTACGTATTATTAAGGAGAACACATTATTATTGTGAAGTTGTGATTGTGATGTTTTAAATACAAATTAAATGTATTAATTAGAAAGATATACATATAAAATAAATTTTATCGTAAAATATTGTTGTTGCTACCGGGATTCGAACATGAATCTCTTCCAATCCGGGGAAGGTGCATTAAAATAAAAAAAGAAGATGGCTTTCAAATAATGGAACGATAGATGTATTAATTTAAAAAGTAAAACATATAGCATAATCGGTTAATGTACATTCCCCGGATTGGAAGAGATCCAGGTTCGAATCCCGGTAGCAACAACAATACTTCTCGATAAAATTAATTTTATATGTATATCTTCCTAATCAATGCATTCAATTTGTATATTACATATTCATCATTGGCATATTAGCATAATCTTACTCGCTATATTGATCTTAGTATAGTGAGTAAGATTAATTAAAAGTCACTTAGGTGATTTGGTCATATGGTACCAATGAACGAAGATATACGACGCAAGTATTGATGGCACCAGAAGTAGAGAACGTCCGCGGAAGACTTGGCACGACCAGGTAAACCAGACGGTCCTGTTAGAAGCCACAATAATCGGCGAACTTGTATGAGAAGATGTATGAATGTGAATACGGCGAGAATTGTGTGTTAGGACAGAAGAGTGTGGCTCTCTATCCTCTCTGCCTACCCCCTTGAGGAAACGGCGTGATGGTAAGTTAGTTAATTTCACCATTGGCAATACATACAATTGTATATTTTATCACATTTGGCTTTATTTATTCATTTGTTCGAAATCTGTCACTTTGCTGGCGTGAAATCTTCGGTAATAGAAATTAAACAGCGAGATCATTACTCATCAATAAAATAGCGGGATATTGAATGATTAATTGTCGTATACTGCAACTTTCAATGTATCAATGTGACAGATGTCTTTAGAAACAGCTGTAAAAAGGCCGCCATTTTTAATTAATATTTGACGGTTTTACCATCGGATATCGGGGAGTATACTAATTATTGTTTACGACTGAATGTACTTTTAAGAAGTTAAAATTTTAACCAACGATTGTACAACTATCAATAGTAACTTTTTCACCATAGTAAAAAGTTACTACTGATCACACAACCGGCCTTTAGTGAGTTCTCCTCCATTTATGTGTATTTCGTACCGTTTCTCTTCAGATTTGGATCTCTGTGGCAGTTCTCGAGATACTATGCCCTGTTGTGTTTTTGTGTTCAGCAATGACTTCGGTGTTTATTGTTCGATCGTCCTCTTCACACGGCACAACCATCGATGTCTTCATTTGTTAATGAACCTTGAGACTATCATCTCATTAAACATAGTATAAATCAAAGATACGTTCTTGAAATTTTCCTCTCGAAGACGTCCAATTATTTTTGTATACTTTGAAAGACGTCAATGGAAAAAATGTTGATCTCCAACTAAATAAAGATGATACGAAGCTAATTTAATAATTTCTTCGGCGGAGTTTGGTCCACCGCTGAATGTCATTATTCTCTATAAAAATGGTTCACAAATACTTGATAACAAAAATGTCACTATATTATTTAGTTAACTCGTACGTTTTATTTGTATTCATATCAACACAGAAATATAACGTTAAAAATATTTTTATTTTTTTTCGTAATTAATTTTGTAGAAGTTCATTGTAATTAACTATTAAAATAAAGCACAGCTTTATTAGAGCCCCCTCCTTCCCCCTCCCCCACATGTAGTCGACAGTCTATCTTCTAGTTTTAAGATTCAGTTTATTACTGAATAACGTCGAAAACGTTTTAATTTTTAATTAAAGTGTAGTGTGAAGTAAACACCTGACCGTCTCAAAATCTCCCAGCGAGACTCCCACACACCCACGAACACCCGGAAAAGTCCACATTCCAACATTCATGACCCAAGTAATAGAAGTGAAGAGGAAGAGCAGGACGATCGAGAAAAAATATTCATGAGCCTTTTTTGCTTGATTAGAACAGATGCACAGTCATCGAGAAGTAAAAGTCCTGGTTTAGATTAAGAGAGCTACAACGATAAGAAAATGTTTTTTAAGAAGAAGACGATTCTTGCTCTTCCCTGGATGATTACCTCTTCATTCGACGGTACTAAGTCAATTATTATCATCCAGTTTGCAGACAGAAGTATGTAGGTCTGCACCGTCCAAACATAATGTTTCTGATGTACCTATGTATCTACTATATTTTTTATCGCACCCAAACCCGTTGGGTCAAGCCACACCGCCTTCACCGGTACAATCACTTTGTATGTTACTATTAAGTGTGATAAATAGTGTTAACTTTTTAATCACGTACTAAAATAACTGTAACATTTTAAAATTAAAATAATTGATGTCAATAAATCTTTACACTGCTATTTAATTTTATTTTTTTTAATTTTAATTACTCGAAATAATTAATTTGTATTAAAAAATCCCTTCCGGCATTTCTTCAATTGATTTCGTATGTATTTAAAAGTGAAAGACATATCCCGCTTTTCATTATTTTATTTTGAAATAAGTTGGTCGGCATCATTTACCTCCAGCACCACATCTCGAAGGCGTTTAACATTCTCCTTTCATTCTTTCTTAGTATCCATGTTATCATTTCATGCAGTGCTATGGAGAATACCAGAGATTTCGCCAGACGGATTTAGGTTATTTTTAAGATATACAAAATTATCAATATCTTCATCAGATCTAGCAAAGTAGCCAGGACAACGCTGTATATATCAGAGGTGGAGTGTACTCCATCCCACACAATAAACTACGAGTATTTAATTGCAATATAATTGTATCTTATGTGTATCATAAATCAATTAATTTCATTAAACGATTTAGAATAGATTATTTCTGTATATCTTCATTTAATATGTATTAAAAATATCATAGAACTATTTTCTTATGTGTTTTCATGAAATGATATCTGTCTATGAATGGTCTCATTATGTTTGTGACCAATTTTGTCGTTTCTTTTATGTATTCTTATTGGCTTTTAATCATAGGTAATTTACTGTGGTATTTCGGTACAGTTCTGACTCATTTCCTCACGGCCAAAGGCAGCCTTCCTCTCTCAGGCGGTGGCGCAACTTCTTGTCTTTGTCATACCTTCAACAGATCAGCACTCACTTGGTGAAATTTTGCAGTATAATTGATTCTGTGTATCTGTGTAATCTGAAAGTATATATATGTGTGTAATATTATCCGGTGACAAGGAATAGATCTGAGAATTGAGGGGCCGCGGGGCAAGCTAAAAAAAATACTGACTTGGTTGAATCTATTCTTCTTTCATTCATGTCAGTATTGACACATATTTATACGAATTGCGCGATACTTAGAGATGCACTTGAACGTATGATTGGTGGTTAGGCTGGATTTAGATACCAGGAATGCAGACTTAATTAGTAAGGAATTTATTCGGGTTTGGGTGACTCGTTAGAGCTCCTTAGGTAGGTAGTTAGACCGGCCTGCGTGTTATAGTACAGCGACCAAATTAGCACTGATTTTCTGCGTTGATGGACGAGTAGGTAGTGACAAGTAAGAGTCTGGAAGTTGGAAGGTATCTATATCGGGATTAGGAACATAATTTCTCTAACAGTGGCTATGTTAACTGTTTTTTGAATCTATCGTCTCTTAACCTTTTTCGATATGAGTCTCCGAGACATGTCTTAACAGTACGAAACTAGTTGTTTATCATATTTTGTATTCAGAACAAAAAAAACAGCTTACCCGTACTGAGATTAGAAACCAAAATCTTATCCGTGTACACGCAGCATATGAGTGTTCTGTACACTGGTATCAATCGTCGCCAACCGGATCGGAAACTCTGACCTCTGGGTCTGTAGGTGAGGAAGCCACTAATAGGACTAATACATAATCCAGGTAATTAAAGTATCTAGAATGTGTTTATAGCTTTTCTCTATCAGTGTCCGCTCCCATCTGAATAAATAACCAATTATATATATATATATATATATATTCGTGGTTTATCGGTTTTCGAAGATGAGTGGTCAGACCGGTTGTGTATACAACAGATGGCACAGTTCAAATTTGCCATAGATGGGACTTCGATAAAAAATAAAAGTGGCTGTTATAGCTCAAATAACAATCGTTTAGTCAATGTCATATCTTGCATATTGTAAATTTTATGGAAAACAAATAGAATTTTTTATTGTATTCAATTCAAAAAACAATTCATTTATACCGCGGCCATCATATCACACGGGTCAGATACACTCCTCGCAAACCCGCTTTATAACCGACTTCCACTGTAAATTGTCACTATTTTTTTTTCTCTCTGTCCAATCCAATGCTCTTATATTTATATCTGTGTTATACAAGTGTAACAGACCTAGTCCACAATACTTTTTGGATGGATACCTGACTAAATTACGAGTCGAAAATGTTTAAGGGATATGTGCCGAAACTCAATCATATCAGATATTATTTCGATTAATTGAAATACTTAATTGATTCCAAATGCGAATTTCGAGCGGCTTGACTATTTTTTGTTAGATTATTTAGGGCTTTAAGCAAAGATATACATTGATAATTGATCAATTTCGCAAATATTTATTCCGAAGTACGTTGACTTCAAGCGTAACACGATTTTATACAAATATCAAACAAAAATATTTTCCATAACAGTCAGAATTTGCACATATTCCTTGAACATTTTTGACTCATAATATAATCAGGCATCCACCTATAAAATAGGTCTGCTACACCCTTTATATAAAACTAGCTGTTCATTATTGTCCGGGATTCAGATTTTGTTAATAATAATTTTAAATTGTGCGTTAGGTTAGGTTATTAATTTTACGCAGACCTTAAAGAAAATTCCAGGGGGGAATGAGATATCCGGGGCGATGGGTAAGTTATATCTTTATTTTCTTTAGGTTCCCAGAATGCAACTGAGCAAAATTTGAAAAGGATGGCATTCTATATAATGTACTTTTAAATCGGATGGAGATGATTGCGCGACTAGGGGAAGGGGGAAGTTTTGCGTAGTTACACATAGGGTCCTAAAAAGTAACTTTGCAAAACTTGATTTAGATCGTTCAAAGTTAGGATTGTCTCCCTTCCCACCAGTCTTGAGCCACGTTCATCGCAGGGTTTACTCACCTTGTAGGGCCAGAGGTCAGCAGACTTTCTAGTAAAGAGAGTCAAATATTAAGTAAACAGAATCTCAAAATGTTCATAGAGCCGCAACGTCAATTTGCACTGTAGCTATATACATTTTAATGATGTAAATTGTTGTAGTGTAACTCCCTCTCCAAGCACAAGAGCTGGTCTCTTTTTTGGAGAGGTAAGCGAAAAAAACAAAAAAAAAAAAAAAAAACATGTATGTATGCAACCATATGATGTATGTAACCATATATTAAAATTGAATTTATTTTGCCAATGTATTTTCGCAATGTATTTCGCTAAAATTAAAAAAAAAAAAAAAAAAAAAAAAATAAATGAGGTAAATCAAGATTTTTATTTTAAACTCAAGTTCACAATACAGTCGTGGGCTACTTAGAAGAATATAATATATCAGAGTTATGAGCTTCAGTAGCTCAGTGCTCTACTTATTAAATAAGATAACCTAAATAATTAAATATGAATTAAATATATTAATTATAAAGATATACATATAAAATCAATTTTATCGAAAAATATTGTTTTTGCGCCACCGGTATTCGAACCTGGATCTCTTTCCTAACCGGGGAAGGTGCATTGTAGTTGGAAATCAACCTACGGGAAATCTTAAGAAATATTCCGTGCTGTATAAGAGTATATTTTTCTGTAACACCTGTTTCTTATGCTTTTTTTCTGTGAGATTAAGAGATTTTTCTATTTAAAAATTTATTTTCTCGTTCTTTTATTGTCATTTCCAAAAATGTTAGTTTATTATATACACAGAAACAAGTACATACCTCTTGGATGTAAATCCTCATCTTCGTCGGTCTCTCGCATGAACTCTCGCCCTCTTAACAATACTCGCCAACTTTTTTCGACATCCTGCTGATCTAAGGGTTGACACCAGAGAAATGTCAGTTGCCCTTTCCACTTGATCGGTCCAACGGGTGAGGGATATTTCTTTTCCTCTCCGTCCTTCTACGTGACCTACTACAACAAGATTTCCCAAGCTATATTCTCTTCTCGTAAGATGCCCAAAAAATTTGAATAGAAGGATTCGTCTCAGGCAAATGGTTGAGTCTCTACTCGATATTCAGCTCCTGTAAATAAATCAATAAAAATATTGTTCCAAATTCGTAAAACACACTTATTCAGCTGCGACCACTTTTATTGACATATTTCTGCGTCCAAATTCCCATCCATATATTTCCTAATGCTCCTCTTTTCGGTGTGACCTTGATGCCAGCAATCATCAACTTGGCCGATATTTGTTCGATCTCGACATCGCGATAGAATTCGCAGTATAGACCTTTCAGCTCCAGTGCACCAGCACTGTATTTTGTGATATTGTGTTTTGATCACGTATTGATTGTTGTTTGTGTGCCGTGGGTGAACTTGTGACATCGCCGTATTCATTTGGGATCGGAGATCGGCTCATCCGCGTGCCATTTGTGTGATCTCGGCGGCGACTGCATGGATAACGGAGGCGTTATATACAAGGTAAGGCGAGCAGTCCTTCCGAATCCCGGTTCCCCGAAATTCACTGGTCCTTCGACTAGAACCCCTATCCCTTCATCGTCTTGTACCACGTTTCCCTCCCCTACCCTGCGGTGATTCCGATTTACGTCCGGAATCGTCGTATTCTATTCCGCGGGACACGCGACTTGGAGATTGAGCAATTCATTTGGATCCTATCAATCTGAATTTACAGTTCAAATTCAAATATATTCTGGTCTAACAAGTGTTCACGTAAACGTCGCTTAATTTCCGGTACGCGAGCGATAGAAAAAGAATTAAATAATATAATGAATGCTAGAAGATATTGAAATTGAAATTTTCTGCGGTTTGAGATGTATGGCCAGATAACTAACGCCCCTGGGTTCAAGCTAGACACGTCTAGCTCTTCGTGGCGTCTCGCTCGCGTGTAATTTAAATATCGCATCTACAGGTCGGCCGGTGCGTGCGCACGCGTTCTGTTTACTCGGTGACCTACAAAACGTTTCAATGGATTGGAAAGCAGTGATTCGACGAGCGATTGGCCCCCACACACACATGCAAACTTGTATGTGTGTACAGGTGAATACGTATCAGGTGTTAGTAAGAGGATTAACCTAGCTTTGAAATGAAATGTTCCTACCAATCATAATAAGTATATTAGACTCGTATATATCTTTGTATACATCTACTTGAGAGGTTCAGAAACACACCGCCAATGTCCAATTCACAAAATTGAGATAAACGTGTTTGTAATAGATTTAAGGTCAGAGCGGAAATTTTAAAACAATTATTAAGGATAACACATTCTTATTGTAAAGTTGTAATTATTCAGAAATAGATTTGTGATATTTTTTTAAATACAAACTAAATGTATTTTAAAAAGATATACATATAAAATAAATTTTATCGAAAATTATTGTTGTTTGCTACCGGGATTCGAACCTGGATCTCTTCTTATCCGGGGGAAATGCATTAACCAATTATACTGCACAAACACAGTGCATTGTCGACAAATTTTCGAATTTTTATGTTACACTTTTCAAATTGATACATCTTAATACAATATACATGGGTGTGTAAGAGATCCCGTTTTTCCGTTGTTTCCGTTGTCATATTCTGAACCAGTGTAGAGGATCCTGAAATCTCTACTTCTCTAAGTTCGACGTTTAACGTAGACGTCTTCTACGCAACCTTAATATTAATTTGGCCAAATGATCATCTAATGGTTACGAATCCCCATGTCATGTCCGTAATAATCCTAATTCTTTTAACCCGCGTTTTCAATTATCAAATATCCAAAGTTTACAAATATCCAAATATTATAGCCGTTCAAATACCTATAGAGCAATTGTTAAAATAAATATACCGATTATCTTATAGTACGCGATTAAATAACGGAACCCTCTGATCATGCAGTACGATACCCGAACGCACTCGTTATGGCATTAATTCTACTAGTCTTCAATTTATTACCCCTAATTCTGAAGTATAAGAGTGTGGAAGGAATTATATATAGGACACCAACCTTGTCGTAGATTCATCCTCGTGACTGTGGCCGCCTCGCGGCGTCGCCTAGCTGTTCATAAATTATGTGGATATGTGAAACAACATGCGACATGCTAAATGCCTCGCTTGGCAA
Organism: Eubasilissa splendida; assembly: GCA_031772225.1. Classification (NCBI taxonomy): domain Eukaryota; kingdom Metazoa; phylum Arthropoda; class Insecta; order Trichoptera; family Phryganeidae; genus Eubasilissa; species Eubasilissa splendida. Next base: position 6,287,629 of record CM062870.1, read on the forward strand.
ATATGTTCCGTGATTATGATAAGTTCTCTAGACACCAGTCTGTTGCGCTCGCTCGGCTCCCCTATCCCCAGATTAAGATACCCGTACGCCTGGTGCCTATTCGCGGTAGACGACGGGTGCTTAACCCCGAGCCCTCTCACCCAACACGTTCAAAAGGTAATGATGATGATGATGATCCAAAATTTAGATTCGGCCGATGTCTCAGTGAACAATATCATTTGTTATGACTCATTCAAGATGCATGGCCGAGGTCCTTATATCTCCAATATGCTGCTGTTCAGTATCGGTAGGAAAATGGCCAATCCGTGGCCGCGTCCACCACTGAAGGTAATTAATTGTGATTGATTGTGACATGTCAGTACGATTCTCAGGAAAATTACCATCCTTTAGGTGCGTCTGAGGGCATACGACATGTGACAGTGATGAATAGTTTAGTTAATCTGCAGGATGATCCTCGGTGTCTCGAACAATGCATCTCGAATAGAGCCAGGAACAAATAGTTAGAATTGTTATCTCTGCATGCTGGTGCGTGTGTGTGTGTGTGTATTTGCGTAATTGTAGCTCGTTTCAGGAACACTGTCTCTGGGTATTAACCACTAGAGATCCTACTATCATCCTCTTCAACTATACTGAGGTACGGGGTGTTCGGAAAATCCTACAGAAACCCACCTGATACGCTCGTAAGCTACATACAGTTTGTGGCGCACATGACGTATGTTGAGAGAACCGAAACCGCCGCGGAATCGTCACCTTAGCCTGTAGCCTCTTGTAGGTGACGACAAGGCATAGTAGCGGATCTAAATTCTCTCAGCGATTGGTCGCGAAATCAACGCGACTCGCCCATATATCAGTGCCAAACTATACTTCACCATCGGTACCAGACGTCCTGAAGGTCAGCCTAAACCCTTTCGCTCACGTTCGAAATCCTTCAAGCAGGCTTACATATCAAAATATTCGGTTCAGCTCGCTGGCCGAAGGAAGTAAATAAATAAATATATAAATGCAGCTCCTCATTTTGTGGTGTGTAATATCTCCGAAGTCATTCAACAATGGTAGTAGCTGGTTAATTCCTTTTGTGGGTTAATCGTGCAATATATGATATAACAAATGGCTAAAATACATATTGATACTTTGATTCTCCATGATTATACCAGTTTATCTTATTTCAAGACCGAGCTCTGCAGCAACCGAGGTGGTTATCGTTCAATTATAATTTTGAGTAATCATAAAGAGTCAAAACATATATTACAAATGCGGTAAAATAGTATGATAATCAACAAAGGCATGCAAAAGAAACTCATCAAGATCCAAGCAGGTCCTCGCTGCTGACGTCCTTCTGGGCACCAACACACGTCTCTCGCGATAATATCCGGATCGAATAAATGGTCCGCCAACACTTTCGCGACGATCGTAAGGTCCTTGATTAACACTTTAACACATTAGATCAACTCCGACAATCCTCGCGGCCGCGTAAACTCAACCGTCCGAGTCCGTTTCAGGCTATCTAGTCCCGTTTCCCGCGCCCTTAGATTTCCCGGTTCAAAAGCGACCCTCACACATACGAACCCCTCACCCTCCCGAAACCGACTGTCTGGAGAAGCGTTCGCCACCCCCGCTCATACTGCTCTCTTCCCCCGCCCCGCTACTCTCGCCCCTAACCGACCCGCTCTAGAAATTTCGTAGAATTCGTATTTTTTTATCATTTTGTTATATGTGGATCATCACAGATCATTTTGTTATATGTGGATCATCACAGGTGCGACCAAATATTTTTTTAAATAAAAATTAAAAGCATCAATTAGAAAGATAGTTTCATAGGATTTTATTTATTAATAAAAACAATTATAAAGTTTATTACAATAAGGCATCTAATAAAAATGTTATAGTAATTAGCACTGATGCACTTGTAGTAGTAGAATAGGCGGTCTAGCTCCGTCCGTTAAGGTCGTTAAGGTCCGTGTCCACGAAATGAGACAATCTCAGAAGTTTAATTGAAATATATCTCAATGACGTGTGATGAGATTTTGTTCTGGAGATAAACTCATAGAAAGACACAAAAACTCGAATCATTATTCACGGCGAATGTTCCGACACCGAGATGTGATACGCGCACATATACGTCACCTAAAACATAGATCCCTACAACTATCTATTCTGAAAATTACATATAAGTCATTAAACATTGATATAAGGTATTAATTATAAATATATACATATAAAATCAATTTTATCAAAAAATATTGTTTTTGCGCTACCGGGATACGAACCTGGATCTTTATTTCTAATCCGGGGAAGTACACTACCAATTATATTATAGCGCCAGTATTTTTCATGACAAATTTTCGAACCTATATATTACACTTTTTCAAATGAATACATCTGTCGTTCCATTATTTGAAAGCCACCTACATGTTTTTACGGAATCTCAAATACCTTTGAGTAAACCGACCGCAGACGCCAGAATTATCAATTCATTTTTATTAAATTTTGGACACATTGATACAACTTATATTATTAAGGAGAACACATACTTATTGTGATGTTTTAAATACTAATTTAATGTATTAATTATAAATATATACATATAAAATCAATTTTGTCGAAAAATATTGTTTTTGCACTACCGAGCCATTAAAGAATTGAAAAAAACAGGATATAGACTATCTAACTTCGTCTAGGCTACCAGTCATTCACTTATACGCGAATTCAAACAATACTTAAGTACCTACTTAATTAAATAATACAATAGAAATTACTGCCTATATTTCGGCTTCCAGTTATTCACTTATTAACGAATTCAAACAATATTATTATCTACTTTCAGGCATCTAATTAAATTATTTGATTGAAGTACTTGATACAATAGAATGTGAGATTTTATTTTTTTGACATGTCGCTCCTCGGCTAGAAATTGCTGTCTATATGCCATCTCATTGCTAATTGTTTCATTGTTTACTATGATAAATATCTGTTATTTTTTTTTTTACATAAGAACTGTAATACAACAGCTGGCGAATGTTCCGCTAACGGCGTAAGAGTGAGACACGCTCGCCGGAGCGGAGGATTGGGCTGATACCATCCGCGTGAGATATGTTGCTCGCGCTACGTCACAAGATTAACATTCATGTTTACGAGATGAATGAGATTTGCACACGATGTTTACACACGCGTGTGATGTAATTAAATCACCGGACCGTCAAATTTGAGAACACAGGTGATGGCAATTAAAAGTATTATACGGAAAGAGCATATAATTTTATTATTACGTAATTTTCTATTCTACAACATGTACGATGTATGCAAGGAAAGCGACCTTATTATGAATGTCAACTAGTCGAAAGTGATGGTATTCGAGAAGGAGGAAAGCGAGACACCGTGCTAAATATGGTTGGAACAAGTAGATGAGTTTGTGCATTTGGGAAGTATGTTTGATAGAAACAGAAAGGAGGGTGACTGCAGGGAATAAAGTGAACGGCTCTTTGAATGGAATTACATCTAATGGGAGACAAGACGATGGAGAATTTAACGCCTCAACAGCGTGTTGAAGTTATTAAAACATTTTATCTAATTAATTATCATTAATATAATTACAATTTTTTTTAAATCATCGCGGCGAAGCTCCTTTCGACTTGGCGCGTTTTGTTAATAAACAGGACAGCCGTTATTGGGGCACCGAAAATCCTCAATTGATACACCAATGACTTTTACACACACGCAAGAGTTTCTGTATGGTTTACTGCAGAGTTTCGTCAGGATGCAAGATGCAAGATGCAATGTTGCAACTTGGAACGGCTTGTCGTCTTGGAACATAATATTCACATGTACTTTTATGTCCGTATTGCCCGCGTCCACATGGGATAAATCCCAAAGATGTATACACATATATATGATGTTTATTTAAAACAAATTAAATTAATCAACTAGAAAGATATACAGAATAAAATATTTAGTTACTACCGGAATTCGAACCTCTTGCTGTCAGGGGAAGCGCGTTTACCATTTTCGCTATAGAAATTAATTGAATTGAATTTCGACAAATTTCTAACGTATATTCTGTAATCTTTCCAATTGATACATATAAAGGTTGTCCAGCGTAAAGGAGTTTAACGATGCGGATTTTACGTTTTATAAACAATATCGTCTAAATGCCGTCCATTTCTCTCAAGGCACTCTTGCAATCGGACTCTTAAATTTGCGAACACGCGAGAGCAAAGCGTCGGTTCAATGGCAGCAACTTCACGGCGAATATTTTCTTATATGGCTTGAATTGTTCGATGATTGTTTCTGCGAACTCTCGACTTAAGGTATCCCCACAAAAAAAGTCACACGGTGTAAGGTCCAGTGACCGAGGTGCCCAGGGTACGTCTCCGTACTTGTTGATTAATTTATTGGTAAAAATTCTCCTCAGCTTCTCCATTGAAACTCTAGCTGTGTGTGAAGTGACCCCATCGTGCTGAAATTGCGTTATGTTATTGAACCCGGGAATCAGCTGCAGTTGCAGTGTGACAATGTGCTTCGTCAGTAAACAATATGTTTCCAAAATGATCCAGCATCATTCCAAAACCGCAAATCACGCCCGTCGAACAATACCCCTCCCACTTACCTCACCCTGATGGTTTACGAGCAATTATAATTTAATCTTGAAATTTTCAAAAATGTGTTCAACTCAAAAATGATTTATTTAGCCTTTCTGATACATAAATTATAAGTACATGATGTAAGAGATGTTCATTGTCTTCATCCGTTGTATCTAACAGTGAGAACAATATAACAAAAAAATTATCTCATTAAAAATTTATGTTATAAAAATGTAAATTATTTAAATAACAAAATCAAAAGCATAATATCATCAATTGACATGGCGGTTACTTTGTGGTGAAAGATGATTATTTTAGTTTTTATTAAACTAAACTTTGTACTACACACACGTTGGGTTATACTACTATAATTTCGAGAAATGCAGTTTCTCTCATCATCAGTTGATAACTAAACTAAATACAGTGTGGTAATCTATTCGGATAGTGGAGTGAGGCTCCGGTCTGTGATGTTGTTAATTAGTGTTTTCTCCGAATTTAAATTCTTTAAAAAGCTATATATATGAAATAACTTTAGAAGATTTCAATAAAAAATACTTTTCAATCTATTGTTTTGTCTTCTAAGTACGTCTTCAGTGTACACCTCGTAATGTGAAGGTCCAAGAAATAGACTTTGTAACAAATACACGTTTATTACAATTTGAAACAAATTAGTACAAGGTATATCACTAGTATAATTCAACGATAATGCCGATGGACACGCAGAGAGAGAGATGCGCCCTGTCGCGCGCCGCCCTTTATAACCTCGCACACACGCGCCGGCGGTGCGGCATTCACACACACTCACACACACAACTATGCAATCCCAAGGACATCATATGTATTACCGTTTCATTTTGTAGTTCACGTTGAATTGGGATATTCTCATACCCTTGCCTCGATACAAGGTACCGCTAGAATGCTACAAACATGTCCAAAATAGCGTTAGCCAAAATCTGCGATGATTGTCAACCACTGACAGTAGATGACACATACAGAATGAGTAAAAATACTCGGACAATTTGGAAATATTAAATAACCCATGTAATGACTTGAGAAAATTATTAGCATCATTGCGGTGCCGGCATTACGATAATATTTTTTACCTCTGCATTATCTGACGTTGAAAATGTCAAAATTGCATACGAATAATATAATGACACATGATTTTTTTCTGTTGGATGTGATTTGCCTTTTGGACAGATGTGTCTGGTGTTAGAGCTGTATGTGCCAATTGCGAAATCACGATCCGCACCGCGCGTCCAAATGATGTGTAATTATATACATTTAACATTATTACAGTCCTCGTATGAAAACTTTTGATTTTAGTGAAAATTTCACTTTTTGTGCGTGTTTTTTTGATTATTTTTCGTGACGCTAATTTTTCACTGTTTGATAATGTTTTCTAGTATCCGGGTTAAGAGAAGCTTTTATTCATTGAGAAAACACGCTGCTGTATACGCATTCGAAACATTGAGCCCAGCGCCGGCGTTACGCGCAGGCGGAGCAGGCGACAAATCAACGAAAAATATATAAGAATCGAAAAACAATGATGAGCCTTATAAATGCTGACGAATTCGCAGCAATTCAAATTGATTTGATTCGATCTTTATCAAAATCCTGATTTTGTCAGTGTGATAAGATCGACAAGTATTAGATGGGCAGAAAAAAAGTTAAACTCATGAAAATAATACATTTAAATAATACAAATATTTGAGAAATAGGTTTGGTCACACTTAGGTCATTGCGTTGAAATCCTTCATGTACTCGACCATCGATGTATTATGTTTTCATCTTGGGGCCGGTTGTGTGATCAGTAGTAACTTTTTACTAACGCCCGTAGTAAAAATCCTTTGCGTGTGGTTGTTACATCAAATTTACTACTGTCAAAGCATAGATGGAGATGTCTATAGGCGCGACAAATAATCATGAAATATGTTTTATCTATGGATTGAAATCTGTCAAAAGCGACACCACCAAAGGGTGGTGAAATTTTTTTGTATTATGTCCTAATGTATACATTAATATATTAAACAGCGAGATCATCGGACGATAAATGATTAAACGATGTTAAATGATTAATTGTCGTATACTGCAACTTTCAAAGTTTCAATGTGTCAGATGACTTTTGGAACAGCTGTGAAAAGTCCGCCATGTTTAACTATCGATTCTCGTTTTTACTGTCGGATATCGGAGAGTAAAATGAGTTTACTACGGGATGTACTTTCGAGAATTGTATATAACTGTATATTACTATAGTAAAAAGTTACTACTGATCACACAACCGTCCCTCGGTAAAACTTGTTCGCATTTTAAAAATTTACATGATTTGTTCTAATCTCTGTAACGCTTCTGCCAGTAGCCAGTAGAGTACGTGATCTGGTCAGTCTATCGTCATGAAAATTAGTATCTTCCTCTCTGACCTTCTACCGTTCCATTCACCACAAATTCTTCGAGGTTATCGTCTTTCTGCGGTCGATGTATCCGAAAAATTGGAGAAGGCACCTCAGACATATAAAAAAAAATTGCAATACATGTACATTAGGAAAGTTGTGGAGTTATTTTTTTAAAGGTGTAATTTAAAAAAATATCTTTCTAAATAAATGAGGTTTATCAGTGTCATTATTTTTTTACTTATATACAGGGAGTAACAAACTTTATGGGTGGATACGTGACTGAATTACGAGTTGAAAATGTTCGAGGAATGTGTACTGGACCCTGGAATGTACTGCACCACTAGGTTTCCTGGTTCATAATAATATGCATGTATGTGTGTGAGTATTGCCGCCTTTTTTCGGAAGCTAAGTAGACGGTAACCTACTGGCGTGATTCTTATTACATCCCGTGCTTCGACCAATCTAGCGGTCCAAATAAACCACTAGTGCGCGCTTCGGTAGGTCGAAATCTAAAGAAGACAATCCAGCTAAAAGAACAACAACATCGGACCAGAAAGACAGCAAAATTAAAAAGGTTAGTGCGATTAATATATTATATTGCACACCTAGATCAAAACTAAGACAACTCAAAAAAACAAGAATTTTGAGTTATGATTGTATTCTGATAGTTCTGTCATATGCGCACCTAACTTAACTCCAGTTCTTGAACAGTGTCATTTTAGGATATATTTATGACCTAAAATGTTATTTAGTTTCATAACATTGCTAACAAAAAATGGAGAAAAATGATTTTCTTTTTTTGTTTACTGAAAAATGACCTTTTGAGTTGTCTTAGTTTTGATCTAGGCGTGCGATATGTGTACTTATTGTTGATCGAAAACCTGGGAACCAGCTATCGAAGGCATTTACATAAACATATACCTTATCTCAACCATGTCTTGAATTTAGTCAGATATCCACTCATAAAATATTGTGAACCGGGTCTGTTACACCCTGTGTGTCGGAATCATTATCGATAATAATAATAAATAAATAAACTCCTAATACGATAGTGATACCAGATGTATAGAAATAGGCACGTTTTACTCACAAAAATAAAATAAAACAATTGCATAAAGCTGGCATTATTCAAGATGGCCGCCTTCTAAATGTCAAACGATGGCGGCGTCCACTTTCCAAATTCAAATTTTGCTTGAATTACGACTTCTGGCGGGCAGGCAGGTAGGTAGTTGCCCGCCAAAATTTTTTTTTCCATTATTAATGGCGATCGAATGAGGTTAATTGGGCAATTGTCAAATGCTATAATTTGCTTTTTAATACTGTATCACAATACTCGCATATATTTGAATAATTTTAATAATTCGAAATGTATTTTTTTCCGAATGAATTAGATTATAATATACACATTTTGATGACAAATTAAAAATATTTTAAATTACACTTTACTTTCAATTAAGGGGTAATTTAAACGTAGTACTTTCTATTGCGTCATGATTATATGTTATTTCAATATTAAGCAGGAAAAATTATTATTTCTTGTTTTATAATTTGTACTTGCACATTATGCGTAACGTCATTAGTCTAATATGTACCTATATAATCTCGAGCCGAAATTACAAAACGGGATTTCGGAACTCAATTTTGATGATTCCGGGTTTTAAATACTGGATAAATTTCAAGACGATGATTACAAATTAAGAATGTTATGGAAGTAGACTAGCACATTTGCCGATGGCATAAGAAAATTTCTGAGGTGGAAGCCACTGTATAGCGAGTCATCAAAAATGGCTGGGCTGTGAAAGGAATTAGGATTTGAAATAAATATGTGATCATTTGGTGTACGTCTTAAAAAGGGTAAAATCAAAAATACATCCACTAAATAGTAAGCAAGCAAACATCTACAGTTAAAACTTTTCGGTGGTTCGGGTTAGAGACGCGGACGCGACAAGGATGACTGTTTAACAGTTTAGACAAGAAGTGGGAAAACGGGATGTAAGAAGGGCGGTAGGTATTCGGACAAAGCTCAAGGACCAACAGGAAACACGACTCACCTGGATTTTCTCTCCTGTAGTCACAACTCCTTGGCACGAAGCACTACGAAGCAATAGCGAATATGGTACGCACACACGAGGAACCGAATACACTAGCAACATGTAACATTATCAAAACTGTATGTTAGTAACGAGCACATAACAAAACATCCACTCTCTTGACAGTTCAAAAGTCAAAAACAATACACAAAAAAAGTCGTGCTCTGTGGTGAGGGTAATGGGGGGAAGAACAAATAGGTGCAGTAACCATAGTGGAGCATCTACACACGTGCACGATGATCCGTGGATCTGTCATTAATACTGAGCAGTATGATTCCATGATAACTGCACACAAAACTTACATAATTGAGGATAGCGATCTCTATGAACTCCAGCCCTCTTAACTATATTTCTAAACTTTTCTCGGCATCCTACAGATCTTAGGGTTATCACCAGAGAAGTCCCTGTTTACTTTTTCCACTTGGTTGGTCCAACGTATAAGGGGGATCTTATTCTTTCTCTTTGTCCTTCAACATGCTTCTTCAAGATATCTTCTCTTCTTGCAAGATGCCCAAAAAATCGATGTATGAAATATCCTCTTAGGCAAATGGTTGAGAGTCTGTCCCTGATGTTCAGCTCCTGCAGAATGGAGACATTCGTGCGTTTCGCCGTCCTTGGTCCAATAGAACTATGGAATTCATACACTTTTACTCTTTAGGAACTGCGCAAAACAATAGCACCCCCACCCCTTATCACATTATTTAACCTTTACCATACCGAGATATAAAATACCCGTACGCAATCATGCTGTCAACTCGTATTACTACCATAAATAGCAATAAGGAAAATGTTTTTATTAACTTAAATGGCTTTAATGGCACAAATTTACTTTAAATATTGAGCATTCAATTTTGAAAAAATGATTCACACAATGACATAATTTAGACCATTCATTATATTAATTAATACCTTCTTACCTCTCTTCATTTAATTAGTGAGAAAGAGACATTCGTATGTCTCTTATTATTTTTACTGTGAAATTAGTGTGTGATTTCTTTCTGTCATACCACAAATGGTATTTTTACCAACGGATTGAATTGAAAAATAATTATATTTGTAGGATTGATTTTTCATTTCTAAGCGCAAATATTTTCCTTTAGATTATCTAAAATATGAATTTTATGTTACGTGTATTTACTGAAATATTACAGATCTAACTGGAATGGTAGACGGGTTAACAACAAACTTTTTATATTTTTATTTATTATCTTTGTTTTATTAACCACTAAATTGAGTTATGACATCCTGAAGAAGAAAATGGTATTTTTCGAAACCGGTAAATGTATTTAAACTCAATTTAGTGGTTAATAAAACAAAGATATTAAATAAAAATATGAATTTTAACCACAAAGATAATATTGCTAATTTTAAAAGTACAACAAACTTTTTTATTTATAAAGATGTGAGAATAAATTATGATGATTATGATACGAATATGTTGAATTCATGACAATTGCACACGAGACAGGTAGACATACCATTAATATAGACAACTGCACACAATAAAAACTGCATGTATAGACACTTCACTGCCGTGATTTTGCGTGAACCTAACCTAGCCTAACCTAGCCTAATGTAACTTAACGCAACTGATCTTAAAAGAATGCAAGCTATCGTAAAGGTAACTTATACGGCTAATATGAATATGAATTAGATTTAAAGAAATAAACCCTGATTTCAAAAATGTCACATTATGGTGATTTTTCGAAACTTCAAAGTGTAGCAATTTTTTTTTCATGATTGCAATCAAGGCTCTTGATTCGACAGAAAATTATTTTTTTTTAAAAGTTCGAGAAAACACCAAATTCACCGATTATTTATTTATTTAATTCTTAACGTAGTGTACACATAAACACTCCTAAATATCCTCTAATACAAGATAAAAGTCTTTACTTTTACTAAAATTTATATTTTTACATATCTGGTCAGTTTCACTTTAAATCTATTCAATTTCTCCACCTTTCTTATGTTTTCTGGCATTTCATTAAAAATCTTCATCGCACTGTACATCATCGATTTCTGAGATTTGGCCTTCTTCCTGAATGGCAGTCTCAGTCTATCCCTTCCTCTTGTACGATGCTCGTGCTCATGTTGATTTGCATCAATTTTTCGTATAAATTCCGCCGATATTTTCTTATTGAGGATTTTATCAATATATACCATTGTTTTAAAATACATTTTCTGCTTAAAGGTCAACATATTTAGATCTTTCAGCATCTATTTTTATTACTTTTAGTATTATTCTCAAAGCTTTATTTTGCAACACTGACAATTGTTGCATTTCTTCTTCGTTAGCCAAAGTATGCCACGTGTGCTAACATGCCTAATATTATATTATTTGTGTGCACTTGTCACTGTTATCTGCTGTGTATGTGTGCAGTTATCTGGTCACCGATAGTATATAGTACATGTATCATCGTTCAGATTTTTAAAATTCGACAAATATAATAATTATATGCCAATCATCGTGTCTCATCAACACGTTATGTAATTTTTTTTATTACTTCGATGACGTTCATAAGACACGCCGTGATGTTGTGTTAGGTAACGCTACATTTTTTTCATCGTAAATATCCATCGGTCCATAATCGGGATTCGAACGGTGGTTCGCGGTCCTCCCACGACGGTTGAAATTTACCGCTACTCTGCCGCCGCTAATTTCAACTGTCCGCATAACAAATGAAATTGAATTTTCCGTTATGCTAAATTAGTATTGAACAATTAAATGTAATATAGGTCGATGATCGCCGAGATATTTAATTATATAAAAAAAAAAAAAACATTTTTTTCATGCTTATTTTGTACAACTGGCGGTAAATATTTAATTCGAAAATATTAATTTAAAACTGACAAATAATTCCAGTGCATGTATCATTCTCAGCCATTGTCATACGGCGTGATGGTATGTATGTTATTAGTGAGATTAAATTAATTATGAATTTAATTTATAAACATTTCCGGGATTTATTGGGGTGTGGGTCTCTCGCTGGGGGTTGCTGGGATGCACGATGCCGGGAAGAATTTGTGGGTGAATTCCTGTCGGAACTTGGTTGAGTTCTGCGACAGCAACACATAATTGTGACGCCTACTATTTCTATTACTACGTATTATTTCTATAGCTTCTTTCTGGCTGCATTCTGAATTGAGTGTGATAACGAGTCTCACGTCAAATTGTACAGGTGTGGCTCTGGTACAATGATACCGGAGCCAACCTACGAAGGTATTATGATGATAATGTTAATAATGACTGAATGTAATAAAATAAAAAAATATCTAATATTGACGAATCGAAACGAGGGTAAACAACTCTCAAAACGATTCGGGATAGGGAGTAAATAAATAAATTTATCAAATCATCAACATCATTATCGTAATCAGTCATCGTCCATCCATTGTTGTACGAATGCGTCCGCACGACTTTGATATTGTCTTCGGTTCTCCACCAATCTTTGCCGTCACTCACACTGCATCTAGAGTAATTTTTTTTCTTAAAATATCATTTAAAAAAAAAAAAAAGATTATTTTTCTGAATAAATAACCCTCGAGTCAATATAATTACTCTTTCGATGTCGCCAGCGCGTCTGGCGCGTTCGCCAAATTCAATGCCTTTTGCTGATCCCACGGTTCCTATAAGTACTGTAACATATCGATAATTACTATTTTTGCATGATTGACAACGCTTAACTACGCGTGTCCTTTAGTTCGTTTTTAATAATTATTAAAAAAAAAAAGTATAAATACCCATTGCAATGTCTGATTAAGATTCTGTTCTTAAACTTCTTCATTACCTTTTAATTTATAGGAGCTTAAAGAGGAACCCCTGAGTCAATATAATCAATTTTTCGGTGTCGCCAGCGCCCCTGGCGCGTTCACAGAAATCAATGCATTTTGTTATTTCTGCAGTGTCGCCTGTTTCTATGCTGTATCATGTTGATGATTGATATCAAAGACTTATCTGGGAAATCAAAAAAAATCAATATCCCAACTATTTATTTTTTGCCTTATCATCAACATTTTTGACATTCTATAGTAATCTTTTACAGCGATATCATTCAAAAATATTCTGTATCCATCAATTATTTATCAGAGTATTTTAAAATATATCTTATTGTCATTTACACTTTTTAGCTGTGATACTGATGTCCTTCAGTTGATAACCTGCGTGTTTCCCACTTTTTCTGTATTTTCTTCTGATTCGCAGCATATTGCTTCCCTCATCGTCTGAAGGTTCTTAATTAACTTGGTAATTTATGCATGACCACCAAGTATAAATGTTCGAAGAATTCTCTATCGAATTCATCAAATATTCTCGAAAGACTCTTCTCTTAATACACAGTGGCGTGTTATTTTTAAATGCCGTTTTAAATCTTTTTCTATACTCCAGATAAGTTTTGTTATATTATTGTGATATATTTGACATCTGTCAAAGTTGTATGTATGTATGTGGCAGCTTAATGACAGACGGGAGAGTTGTGAGAAGGCTGACCGGCTGCCTGCCAAGTGGGGAGCCGGGTAGCGTTAAAAGACGCTGGAAGCGCAGTTACGCTCTCTTTTAATACTCTTCGGTTCTCAAGATAACATATCTTATTGTGTGTATTATTTTTTTTAAACAACTAGATTTCAATACAAATATAATGTATGAGGTAATATATATATGCTAAATACGTAAAAATTATTATATATGGTGCTAGAGACATATGTTGAGAATACCAGTTGACTTCATTTCTATACTAGGGTTCCGTATCGTACGTGATTGAATTTTGCCGAACTCCAGATATCGCTAGAATAATTTATCTTCTGCAGAAAGAGTATTGAAATGTTTGAATCTATTTGACTCTGGCCGGGTCAAGACTCGTCTGATGCAAGCCGTAGCATTACATAATATATTTTTAATTAACCTTTAAATTCGTGAATTTAATAATCGAATACTCCGATACTAGGAAGATGGCACAACTATGTATCCAGCCTCTAGAGGTACAAAAAAAAAAAACATTTATATCTTGTGTGAAATTGCATCAGCGAATCCGAAACGCTTGTTACTTTGAATATAAATTATAGTTTACTAAATGCAATTATAAGTTTCTCACTGAAAGAGAGAAATAAAATATGTAAACGAATTTATCCAGATGGTTTAGACATGTCGAATGAATGAATAATGAAAGGATACCGGAAAACGTTGTTTATAGCGCAGAGCCATTCAATGACAGAGTAAAGAAAGGTATGGTGTTCGAGAAGGACGAAAGCAAGACGCTATGTAAAATACTTACTAAATACTAAAATACTAGTTATGAATGTAGATTATTTAGGGACTACTTTTGGCTTTGGTAGTTTACAGTTCCAAGTCTCAGAGATTCGCCATCTCGCGCCTTACTTCAAGCTTCATGTACGTCAAATGCCAAATGTTAATCAATTGACCATTGAGATAAATTTTAATTTCGCCAACAGCATTTAAAACGAATTAAATGTTTATTATTTAATTTAACACTCGTTTATGGTTCTGAGATTTATTTCAACTAAATCTCAGAGATTTACCTCGTCGCGTATCATTTTGTGGACACTTAAAACTTATTATGTAGAAACGAAAATGCGTCATAGAAGTTATTACGCCATTCAGAGGCTATATTTCATACCCTGTACTGGTCTATTACAGGCGCCATCGACTGTAGAAACAACACCAGTAAAGTTCCTTCGGAATTAAATAACTAGTACATAAGAAACTAAAAAATAGTGTACTCATACAAACTGATAAACAAAAAGACTTTTACATTACAATAAACCTACACGTAATAAACTTAAAAATAGTACATCTAAAAAAAAATAAACAAAAGAGTGTTTTTAAACTGAACCGAAGTGGAAAGGGTAAGGAGGGGAGGGAAATGGGATGCAATATATACCATTTGTGTTAATAGTTATTGAAACGTTGGCGTAGTTAAATTTTAAAGGGAAGCAATTTATCGTTGAAAATGTCTAAGTTATTAGAAGAATTTACGGTTTTTAATTTTGACGTTTTATATAATTACTTCTGCCAAAATTTGGGTAAAAAGATTGTTTGATCGTGTTGGGTGTGTGGGACAGTTTAAAATTATTTGTTTTAATAAATAGGGCGAGTCAACTAAGTTATTTAATATGTTTGATAGAAACGGAAAGACAGAAAGATATCTAAAGGAGGGTGACTACAGGGAACAAAGTGAACGGCGCTTTGAATGGAATTATAGCTACTGGGAACTTGTCAACCGAGGCAAGACTAGCGGTACACATTGGAGTCCTGGTACCGACACTGATGTATGGAAGTGAAGCTGGCAGAAGAAGAACAAAAGTAGACTAAATACAGTTGAAATAATATCACTTAGACGTATATGTGGCAGATCCATTTATGACAGGGTAAAGAGTGAAGAAATAAGGATAGAATGTAAAGCCGTTCTTAGTATAGTGAGTAAGATTAAGAGATCAAGGATCACTTAGGTGGTTTAGTCATATGGAGCGGATGAATGATAAGAGAATGGTAAGAAAGATATATCACGCATGTGTTGATGACACTAAAAATAGAGAACGTTCGCAGAAAACTTGGCACGATCAGTTAAACCAGATAGTCCTATCAGAAGCCTCAATAATTGACGATTTTTTTATGAATTTTGCTATAGTGTCAAGATCAAACTGACTGTTCAATTCTGTGCGTAAAATCTAATTTTGATGTATGACCACCAAATATGGATCCTCGATCGGAAAGAGCCAGGCGTCCGAAATGACATATTTTAGGGAAGTAGCAGAAGTTAAATTATTAAACACGTCTTGAACAAAAATTATGGTGGCTTGAACACGTCTTGAGAATGCCAGAGGGGACTACCACCAAGTTGCTTTCCCTCCGTAAACGGCGAGTGGGTCACCCTAACCTAACCAGGCATTAACAGAAAAAATATTGGACCTTAGGCAACTAATATCGAAGCGGTGTCTTATCGAGTATCTGGTCCCCGAACCCCGTCCCCGAGTTGGGGTTGATATGATACGAGAAAAATACGCTGTTTGTACAATGTGTCAATATTACAAATTATCTTAGATCTACATTCGGAGAGTGACGCGGAGCGAAAACAGGTCAAATTCGATTACCGGTCCTTCTTATACACGCTTCCCTGACAGGCATCTTCATGCTTACTATACACATGTTTGACCCGAACACGCATGCATCTGTCACTCGATCATCCGTCCGCAGACATTACAACAAACAAGCTGGTTTTAAGTGACAGTCTTCGACTTTCAAAAGTAAATATATTTTTTAACCAATTTGTATTTATTTGTCTAAAATGTATTTGAATTTGAGCAATCACAATCGCAATCATCTCTCACTTATCGTTAAACCAATTAAAGATCTAAAAATAATCATTTTTCGCACAGGCGTGTCGTACAGTCTATGAATAGAAAAATCATTGATACAAATAACAAACAAAAACACCTAATTTATAATAAATTAATCATATTTTTTTGTAACGTAATATAATTCGGAAACACCATCTAAAAAGTTCAAATTCGGTGGGACGTTGTATTGAAAATGTTATTTAGCTGCCGCAATTAAATTTAATACCGATAAAAATTCACAAAATAAACAATTATTGCTGCTCCACACGACCGCAAACGTGTTCCAATGTACGCGAAATAAAAAATTCAATAATAAATAATCACCTACATGAGCATATTATTCGATCTGAACAAAAATATACGGGAGCCATTTTCCAGTTTATTATTTTTGCTTTCTTGTACGGGTGAAGACTCTCGCTTGTCGCGTGCACTAGCCCAGCACACGTACACGATAAATTATTCTGTAGAAGATCATCGTTCTTATTGACCTTTGACGTTTATCTTATGACCCGGTGATATCCAAATCAGTTATGCAGTGATTTTTATTTGAACTCCCTAAATGAATCCATCAAACGTGCCGTATACTCGGCAGCCGTTCTCCCAAAGAAGATCAATTTCCTTTTAATACGTATTATAGATGGCGACAGCGTAGTCTTAACAAATTCTCAAAAATTTTCTACATGGTTAAACATATATACAACTTCCTACAATTTTATAGGCGACTGACTGCGCCCTTGGGTAGAATTGGTGAATGTTACATTGTGTAAAAGTGATAACTTAAGCCAGCCGAAGACAGGTCGTAAGCCCTGTAAATAACCATGACTTCAATACGTTCCGTATAAAACCAATAGCTTCGTCGCTATGAGACATCTATAATATATATTGATAACAATCTCTCTGTGGATAAAATCTAGCAATTGTGTTTGGAGCAAAATTTGGAGATACTCAAAAAATTGTGAATTTCCTTTTAGTTTATAGATACGTCTGCGTCTATCGAGTCGAAGCCGGTGGGTACCGCGGCGTCTTGGCACGCAGGTGTCTCAACGAAGTGGGAAAGCGCGCCGCTACCGATAATTGTCTATGATCGAAGATAGCAGATTATCTAGTGTTTTCACTTAAAATGTGGGGATAATGACAAATTAATTTTTTATTTAATAATTTGTCACGTCACAATATAAATAATAAATAATATATTGTGAACTATGGAGCCGGGGATTCCACACTTCCACCGGCTAGTTCTCTTAGCCTCCTCGTCAAAGTGTAAAGCACTTGCAGGCCTGGGTCATCCTTTACCCTTATCGGTAAACGTGGCCAACGATCGGACGTCCTCTCCATAACCCGCTTGCGACATCATCCAACATTTATTTCCGAGATCTTTCATCCCGGGTCTAAGCAGGAAATAAAATATTTCTGCATAAGAGATGAATACAATATAAATTAGGATTTATCGCGAGATTGTTAGAATATCGATGCACCAATATCGGTAATTATGACCATTTACCCATTATTAAATTTCAAATTTATATCGCTCTGCGATTTGTTCCGCTCGTCTACTGGTGAATGCCCGTTAGCGCTGTACGCGTCGGTAGATCGGTCCCCGACGGCGACAATCAACCACGCATGCGCAAGTGTTGCTATCATCATATTTTTTTCCAACGAATTTTTAAACGATATTGAGTACTGATAATTAAAATTCTAGTACCGGATTTTATAACGTTACAATATGTACTCGAGAGAATGCCTTCGAAAGGTGGTCATATAATTCAGACGATTATAGAATTTCGTATGAACTTCATGAACCCTTGAGTAAATATAATCACTCCTTCGGTTTCGACTGCGCGCTTGGAGCGTTCACCGAAACTGTTCTGTAATAGTCGAACTAATTTTAAAAAAAAACTTTTAATTTTCTTGACTCTGTATATAATGGCCCATATCCACGGTTGAGATTTATATCGGAGATTCAACTCAAGTATACCTAAATGAATCATCATCGAATGTGTTTCGAGTGCGGATTAGAATGACGCACATACCTTTACTGACTCTCAGAGATCAAAGTCTCACCGAGAGTCATCGTAGATGTGAGCCGTAACATTTCAAAATCTTTAATGACAATCATTTATTGCCATTTTTTATCTATGCAAGAGACATTATTTTGGCAAAAAGAGCAAAATTAATTGGCATTAATTCAACCCAAAAAGTTGACATTTCCGAGATGAGAGATTTGATCTTTGAATTTTTTTTAATGACATATTTATTTTTATTTGAGTTATCAAGGAACAATATCTTTAATAAAAATCGTATCATGATTAATTCCCAATATAGTGAAAACATAAGTTTTGAGGCAACGCCTTGACAATTGCACGTATTACTGTCCCGAAACGTCGTCCTAAATTTCTCCAAGGAAACCATCTACAATAAACGCGATCTAACCTAAAAGAGACTCCAGTCTCATAAATATATAACCATATATAACTATAACGAAGAACTTTTAAAAGTCCAAACTTGAGATTATGTGCTGCAACAGTACCAATATATTGAATATTGCATTTTCTACTTTTCTCTGTAGTTGTGTTAGTATATTATTTAATTTTTTCAAACTTTTTATATTGAACATTACAATTTTACATATGTTCACTTTATATTTGTATGCTATTTACTTATTTTACACACTGTTACTTCATATTTGTATTTTATATACTTATTTACTCTTACTTTACTTACTCTTTTTTTATTTTTAGTACATTGAATATTGCATTTACTTTAAGTCTTACGTTGTATTTATATGTTATCTAATTGTATCTTGTTTTACTCTTTATATATATATATATATATAATTACAATCAACATTACACTCTGTTGACTACCGCACTTTGTACCCAAATGTATGTCTTACTTTGCTGCTTCTTCTTCTTCTTTCAAATAGGCAATCCACCCTTCAAGAGTGATTTGTGCCATTAAACAAGTTCAAACATTATTTCATAGAAAGCAGTACAACAATATTATTGAATAGGGAATATTGCATTACAAGTTAATACCATTGACATTCAAGAAATTTGCTATTATATAGCTTAAATGTGGCGAGTTGAGGGAAAGAAGATGACACAAGTTAACCGAGAGTTGAAAATTATAAAACCTGTGATCCGCAATGGACAGGCAAAAAATACATGGTCAAGGGTTTCCTCCTCGGCACACATTGGGGAGTCTATTATGTTCATTCTGAACAAATGTGAGGCCACCTGCTTACTTACTTTGCTGCAATGTTATCCGATTTTAACAATATAACACACTGTATTGTGAATCAAAAAAAAAAAATAATAATAATAACATAGTTTAATTTTGAATCTATATAACTTATCTAACTTTCTTCCTCTTACATTATGTTTATTCAATGTTTTTCTTGATATTAAATTCAGTATCGTTATTATATAATTGCGTCGTTACTTTTAGTGAAATTCATTGCATTTCTATAGTTTTGAAATGATATCATTTATTTTCATTCTCAGTACAAAAACCGAAGCAAAGTAAAAAAAAAACGTCGAATTATATTATAAACTAGAAATTCCAGTGCATAGAACAAAAACCAATCTGAACCGAGAAACAGTTTAGCCGCCGTTAGTGGGTCAGTTTTTTGTCACTTCCAAGTCAGGCAGGCGTTGACTCTCGGTAGGTTGGATGATCTAGTATGTGGAGTGGTCGTGTCTCGGGCGTAATGGATCTACAGCCTGCAGGCTCTATTTATCATCAACTTCACACTATAAAACGGGATGTGCTGTCGTTTTCGGTTTCTGAGTGCGGGCTTAAAATATTGGCTTTTAACTGTTCAAAGGTTTTTGGTGAAACTTTGTGGAATTACATGATTATTTTGTAAATTGAGTTAAAACACTGTTATATTCCACTATATTTTATTGTATTAGATGTTAGAACGTTTTTGGGAACATATTCCCATTATCAATAATATATTTCAAATAAAGTTAAAAACATTTTCAGACAGTAATTATGGGTGTGTTTAGAGTTAAGCCATTCATTTGACAATAATAAATAATTTAGAACTTCTACATAGTTTGCGCCAAAGGACGAAAGTTAGACATCTTAAGAAAATTTAGAAATTTTTAATAATAAGAATAACACTAAGAAAATAATAAACATTCAAATACCACACATTACATTCCCTCTTAACTCTACCCCCACTCCCACCTCCCTTGACTCGAAACATACCCTTAATTACTGTCTGAAAATGTTTTTAACTTTAGTTGAATTGTATTATTGATAACAGGAAGACGTTCCTGAAAACGTTTAATACAATAAAATATAGTGGAATAACAGTGTTTTAACTCAATTTACAAAATATTGGCTTTTAATATATAAATTATTATTTACTTATTTTCGACATTTAAAATAGTTTCGATGAATACCTCCTTCCTATACGAAATAAAACTATGATTATGCTACATCAAAATTTAAACATTTTCGCAAATTTAAATTTCACGACAGTGAAGTAAAAAATGATTATTCATAATATACTTATTTTTATTATGATGGCATCGAGATTTGCAAAAAACAACCATCACACTGTCAGACAGGTTAAACGTCACACACACGTACCCTGACACATATATTTCACTTCATCCACACCTATACACGTGCAGTCAATTCTACGTGTATTGAAAAATTTTAATAACCTTGTTTGATAACCATACCCAACTAACGACAGTCTCTCCGATGCAAATTAACTGGTGAAAGAGACCGTATCTTAACACTGTACTTTTTATTTTTTATTTCTTAAGCATTTGGAACATTTACGTTCGCGTATTGACCCTGAAAGTGGCCCTGATAATCAGCAGTAGAGTTATTTCCGGTATAATTGTTCTTCTTCTTTTATTAAGATAATCCATTCATATGCCATATAACTAGTTAAGTATGAATTATATTAACAAAAAATTTAAGTATGCAAAATATGGTGGAAATAATGAAAGATAGGAGGCATTTACTTTTTCGGTCTGCCTGATGCTAGATGCTGATTCAATTGTTTCTCTCCTTTCCAACGACAAGACATGCGGCGCAGAATGTGTAAACACTGTTAACACTCGCGTAAAGGATTGTTTGTATATTTTAGCAGAATTAAATATATATTTATTTATTAATAAAGCGGATTGAAGCGACGGCAGATTAGCCCGTATACACTGGGCTCGTTGCAGTTCGAGAGTGTTGATTGCAGCGACCTCCTTTCTTCTTCCTCGTGCGCAAAGGGACATGTTAGGAAAAGAAAGAAAAGGAGATATTAGGTTTAAATTTTGATAATCACGCATAGACGATGTGCGTGTATGTGTGCGTTAAGCGGCGCTAACGAAATAAAATTAAAATATTTTTATATTTACAATTAAAACTTTATGATTTATTATGTTAATTTTTTTATAAATTTTTTATCTTTGTTGATTAAAACCATTTAATGAGTCATTTAAAACACCAACTGGTTTCGGAAAATATAATTTTTTTCTTCAGGGTGTCAAATTATCATTAATGTTAAAACTGAATGGTCACTTAGAATATTTAAAAGCGTTCAAAATGTATGGAAATAATTGGTGGGATAAGATCCTGTGGACTGTATCGATTAAATTTATGGTTAGTTGACGCAAAGAAAGGAATATTGGCAAATAGATCTAGCCTACCTTGATCTCGATCCTGGATTGGACGTCAAGTTTTCACCTCAAGTTGACTCGCACCTTTTTAGTGAAGAACTGAGATATCACTGCACTTCCGGGACTAATTAGAACACCGCCTCTTCGTGGCACTGGCGTTTCGCACGGCGCTGCTTTTCGGACGGTAAAAAAGAATTCCAATTAATAATGTTGTCCCTTTTCACCTCATGTAAATGAAATTGTATAACTGTCACCCATTATAGTTATAAACGCAAGTTGTTGAATTAAATTGTTAGATTTGTAATGCCCTTGCAAGGCGAAAATGTGAAAAGTCTTTCTGTAATTCTTAATAACTCCCGGAAAATAGAGACATTTGTACAACTGATGTGCTGGTATCCATACGAATGTCACGTATTTATCATTATTTTACAAATTTATCTAGCTAACGGGTTATATCATTATTACGTTAAACCAGAAAAGAAATCAATAGCAGCTTAAGTGTCTGAGAATATCACAAGTTTATCTAAGTTCTGAAGATCGCAGTTGTCACTCTAGGTGCAATTGTTTTGAAAACATATTATGGCGTCTATTGTGCGAGAAGAGATCGCCATAATAACTATAATTAAAACAGTGCGCAATCATATAATAACACTTTCTTTTTTCTTTGTTACAGGTAAGAATTTGAACTTTGACCTACACCTCCCTACAACACTGATGAGGTATATATTTTATTGTATTTTTATTATTGCGACAACGTCCTTTTATTGTTAGTCTTATTGCTGAGAATTCGACATGCATGGAGGATCTCTGAGATTATATAGAACGTGTTTTTATCTTCGCGCCAGGGTTGTAATGTATTAATTAGAAAGATATACATATAAAATTAATTATATCGAAAAATATTGTTGTTGCTATTAACCGATTATGCTACGGCAACACAGTGGATTGACGACAAATTGTCGAACTTGTATGTTACACTTTTCATGTTGATACATATATCGTTCCATTATTTGAAAGCCCATCTTTTTTATTTTTATGGAATCTCTATGGGTGATGGCAAAAATTGACTAGCCTGATCGCGACCGGCCCTTAGTGTATTGATCATAATATACCCTTGGAATAATAAGGTATCGTCTGACATTTACATCAAACCGAGATATTGAACTGAACCTCAAAGTTTTGAATATTAATTTTTTCATTTCTCCAGCGGAATTTTGGATCATAAAGTGAAATTTGCTTAAAAATGTCGCTCTGTGTGTAATTTAAAGTAATAAAGTAAAATGATTCCTGACTTCGGACGTGGTCGAATCAACAATTGAGATTTCCTCTGCAATAACACTGTATATCGGCTTTGGTCAGATCTGCGTTATGAGCGCTGCAACGTTGTATACCTTCTTGGGCATCTAATGATATAGTAAACAACCATATAAAATAAATAAAAATACTATTACACACAATTTCTCAGTGAGCTTTCCTACAAACAGCACTGCATGTCATCCAAGATGGCCGAAGCTCCGTCTATCTATCAACATTTGTAAAAACCGATATACATTGTTGTTGCACGGTTGATCCAAATTAAATGTATCAATTATAAATATGTAGAGTTCATATAAAGTTCAGTTTATCTCAAAAATATTTTTGTTGCTACCAGGAAAATGCGTTAACCGATTACACCACACCAACAACCAACAGTGTAAGTTGACGACAAATTTTACGAACTTATACGCTGCAATTCTTTCAAATTGATATTTTTCGATAAAATTGATTTTATATGTATATCTTTCTAATTGATACATTTAATTTGTATTTAAATACCACAGAAATCGGTTGGTTTAAGTGATCACTTTACACAATATAACGTTCACTAATTCTACCCACAATGAACCTCCACGTCTATTAAATTTTTGGAAGTTATATATATATAGAAACATTTCAAGTATTTTCTACAACTTCACTGTCGCCATCTATGGTTTGAAATTAGATATTCATTCCCCTGAAACAATATAGATGTCACTAATGAGAATCTTATTATATATATTTTAAAAATTATATTGTTGGTGGAAATATGAGGAAGAAAGAAAGACACTTACTTTTCGTCTACCGGATGCTGGTTCATTGATAGATTCCTTTCCACCACTAGTACAAGCGTCGCGGAGTGGCTACAATATTAACGCTCGCGAAAAGGATTATGACATATAAGCGGGATTAAAGTGAGATTAATTATAAGCGTTAGCAGAGTGAAGCGACGTTAGTTATCCGTACAAAAGTTCCAAGCGCATTGAACTTGCTGCAGTTGGAAGACTTTAATCAGTGCGATATCTTATATACGCAAATTAAAATTTGGTAAACCGCGAATAGAATGTATGCATGAGGCGACAAGTCAAACGCCAAAAAACAATTGTTAATATTGTATTATTATCTGTTCATTATAGGTCTGTCATATTTTAAATATGAATTAAATATATTAATTATAAAGATATACATATAAGACGCTGTAGCTTAGTTGGATACAGCACCTTCCCCGGTTAGGAAAGAGATCCAGGTTCGAATCCCGGTGGCGCAACAACAATATTTTTCGATAAAATTGATTTTATATGTATATCTTTATAATTAATATATTTAATTCATGTTTAAAAAAAATTATGTCATATAAAAAATTAAATACATTGTTGGTCCAAGGTCACGATGTATCTGAATATTTTTGCATCAGTCATCGTCTCCGTAAGCTCAAACCGTGGTAGATAAATTCTGCTTGATCACATGAACACGAGACGATGACTTTCCTTACTCGTTATATGCGATTTATTCGCTTTATGTATACAGGAATACCTATATACTATTTAAAATTTAATTTCTCTTTATGTATACATCTTCATTCGTCCAAATGCCAAAGGTCTGAAAGATGTCAAAAGTCACAACATTCGCAGAATTACGTCACGTGTTAAATAATATATGTAAATAGGCAGCGGGTACACTTCGGGCGTGCGAGCGAGAGGTCTACAAATGTCATTTTCTTTTGCCGCTTACAATATGCAGTCCACGAAGTCTGCACCTCACCAGCTGATTTCAAAACGATTGAGGATTGTGACTCAATTTAAATACTCACTCAATAATCAAAAAATGTTACGTCATCATTTTCCATCTTTCTGGTAGACTAGTCCCGCTTTCAAAATTCACTTGTCCCTTATGAAAAATACTCCTTCAGTACTGTTCTGACCTCGTCTATAGAATTCATATTTTTTCCATCTAAATGATTTTGAAGACGGCGGAATAAATGATAATCAAACGGGGCAATGTCTGGCGAATATGAAGGGTGGGGCATCGTTTCTAAAAAAGATTCATTCTTCAGATGTGACAGCAAAAAAGAGCACACACTCTGAAAGTTTGTGAGGAACCCATTAACCAGGTGTCGATGAATGGTTGGATGACCAAATCCGTTACGTTCTCTGCCCGTTACAATGGGAATTTGTTCCACCAGGGTTTGCAGGACGTCCTTGTCGAGCCTTACGAGACTTGTCCTCTATGCTGAATTTCTAGAACCACTTTCCATTGCGTTGTTGCCTTTATTGAATAGATAAAGTAAAATATGCACTTTCATTATAGCTTTGAAAAAATAACTGTTAAAATCGGAAGAGATCCAGGTTCGAATCCCCGTAGCAATAACAATATTTTTTGATAAAACTGATTTAATATGTGTATCTTTCTAATTAATACATTTAATTTGTATTTATATTACATTTCTGAAGACTACAGCATTGATAACATAGAACAATGCGTATGCGGTACAAAGTAAAGTTTATTGAAAAAAATTAAAAATGATCTTACTGCCATCAAACGGAAAGAGTGCGTACAAGAATCTGTTTCAGTCTTCCAGTACACAAACACTACATCTCTCAAAAAATTTGTATCTCCTCTTAAATCATATGATGTCGTGAATTGAACATCTCACAAAGAACTTTCGAATCACGAAGTAGGTCTATAATTTCTAATGATTGCCATCCACCTATTTCCTTGCAAGTCATCACAAAATGATGACAGAAGGTAGCGACAGCAAGAACCACAATATACATTCACAAAACTGGTCATTTTAATGCACTTCTAGTTGCCGCGTGATACTGAGGGGTGGTGATGAAATATCTCCAATATTCGTTCAACCGATATACGTTAAATCAATCAATCAATGTATTTTACCACAAACATTACTCGCCTTGTAATAAATCATAAAGCAACAAATTAATATCTTCACAGCAGAATCGAGATCAACAATTACTTTCTAACAACGCTTCTATATGTTCTTAGCTCAAAATCTATGCTTTCAAAAACAATTAATATTTTCGTGTTTTTTACAAAAATGTGGGTTTTCATTATTCATTTATATCAGAAGTTATACACTAGGTTTGACTTTTTTTAAAACTATTACACAGATAAGACCTTTATATGAAATTAATAAACTGAATGTTATTTGCCATAATTAAGAAAATACAAGCATTACAAGAAAGACCGCGACCATTAAGCTTATTATCCACGTGACACAAAATTGCCTTAATATAATCCTATAATCTTGAAGCCAAGATTATGGAGACAAATCTGCATTGAACCAAATGAGCAAAATGTTAAAAATTAATAGTTTCAATTTGCAGTACGTATGATCAATTTTTGATGTTTTTAAAACACTTTATACGGAAATAATAATTAATTTTAAAAAGGAAGCCTTAACACAAATTGTAAATCGTTTTCAGACCCCAATATATGATTCAAATGGACATACTCAACACATAAAAAATCATTTATATAAATTTCATACATATGTATTGTGTTATTATATAAAACCAATTAGATGAATCAATTGTAAAGATTTTTTATGAATTGATTTATTTAATTTATGTATAAAATAAAAAATTGTCAATAAAATGTTTTCATTTAAATATATATTATTACATACATAAAAAATATCGTGTGTATTAGATATTTTATTTATTTAGTAAAAAAATTGACCAATCACCATAAACAACACAAAAATAAATTACTTTAATGTATAATATGAGTTTAAGGAGTCCCACCCTATTCCGGAATCGTTAAGAGAGTTGTACACTCCCGTTTTGATTCCACTCAACAAAGCAATGCGTGAATTCATTACAAAAATCTTATACAGTTAAGTTCGATTAGTTCTGTTCCGGTAGTTAGTTAGTTAATTAATACAATATTTTCGTAGGTTGGCTCCGGTATCATCGTACCAATGCCATATTTGTACTGGACTCGTTTTCATATTGATTGCAGGAGGAAGAAGCTCCAGGGAGAAGCTATGGAAGTCGTGCACCCCCAAAAGGCGAGGACTACTTAAAATTAAAAGAGAACCTAGCAAAGTAGACAAGTCGTAGCTTTTTTATTCCAATTCATTGTAGTCTACGATACTCTATATACTCTACATGTGACTAGACCAGATAATCCACTACTTTAAGTGTGTCAGCGCTGATAGCTTCGACACTACTATAGCCAAAATAGGTTTTTTATTTGTTATTTTTATACTGGCTTATAATACCGTGTCGAAAGCATCAAATACCCTTTTTTTACAACGTGACACAGTATTGGCATAACGCATCAGCGACATTAGCCCTGAAATGGGATCCAGAACGTCGGCAAAAGAGGATGAGAACCCACGGCAGATTATCCCAGAAACCTGTACGCACAATATTGCCGAGTATTACTTTAACTTTACCTCGCGTAAATACATCCATTTTCCATTTTATTTATTACTTAATCAAAAAAAAAAAGTTAATACTTTTATATGGATTCCTCGGTTACCGTATTAGGTAACACCCGTACAGTCGTTCCCGTTTGACAGGTAACCTAAGAAAAAAGTTCAATCCAGGTATAAATGTGCACTTGAGAATCCGTTTTATAAACCGTTGCTGCGGAATATTCTTGTACGAGAATTGCTCGAATCAGAGGTAATCAAGTGTTCCACAATTATTACGTACGTAAAATAAATTGTTTTGTAATATTTTTTTATTACGGTTGCGGTCCCACCTTTTTTTATCTGCGTTATTATTTATTACAACTGTTAGCTTGATGCGAAAGTTGTGGCCGTTTCAAAACGGTATTTATTTAGAGATGGTGTTGCTTTTAAAAGACACATTCTACCTGAAATAACCAGTTTTTTTAAAATTAATAATTAAACAAAATACTTTATTTAAACCACTACATGTTTCAATACCTATTGTATCTTCTTCAGATGCCTAAATGACAACAACTATTCAGAATTTTCTAATCACATTTTGGAAACAAATCATTATTTTGATATTAACAAAGGCTTACAAATTATACATACAAATACTAGAGGTTTACAGTTATATAAATTTTAAATTTTAAAAATAAGAAAAAGTGTTAATAGCAAGCTAAATATTATAAATAACCAATGTCACATTTTAAATTTGTTTTCATATTAGTTCTTACTTATTCACCATTTTATAGTTTTGTTTTTATCTATGCTTGTATTTTTTTTAATTTCAGTGTACATTGTTTCCTGAAGAATATACCATGTAGATTAACCAATAAATAGTGGTTTAAACAAAGTATTTTGTCTAATTATTGATTTAAAATGAAGGCACAAAGTAATTTTGAAAATATTGTAGAAGTTTTTTTTTAACTCAATCGTGTATCAACCCCAAAAAAAAAATACCAATGACTGAGAAGAAAATTAATTTACGACATTACTGTCTTAAAAGCTCGCAAGTTCATTGTATGAATTTATCACTGAAAGACGAGCCCCGCACTGAACATCTCGTAGAAGTTGATCCAGACCCTCGACTGACCTCAAAATAACTTGCAGTTATAGCTAATAATATAAATAATATATTTTTTGTTTTATTAACCACATATTGAGTTTAAATACATCTACCGATTTCGAAAAATACCATTTTCTTATTCAGGATGTCAATACTGACTAAAAACATATATTATTGTTTCTTTACCAGAATCTATTAAAAAAAAAACAATTATTTAAAAATTAATTTAGTACCTAACTCAAATTTTTTGATTAGTTTTACACGCTTTATTTATCTCCAACGATTCCAAATTATTTAATTTGTGACCAACACCGTTTACATGCAAAATTGACGATCCCAATTTTTTATCAAAACCATGACCATTTTCTATCAAATGATTAGAAAATTCTGAAAACCCACTATTGTTCAAACATCTCAAATGCTCCTTTACTCTTATATTAAAATGTTTACCCGTTCTACCAATATAAAATGCAGCACAATCCTTGCAACTAAGTTTATAGACACCAGATTTGTTAAATTTATCATCTTTGTCTTTAGAATTTATGAGTAAATTTCCTTTATTATTATTAGTATAAAACGCCGGTCTAATGTTTCGTGGTAGGTATTTAGATATTTGATTCGAAAAGTCATTTATGTATAAAATGCTACGCCAATAATCATTATTATCATAATGTTTTATATCTGTAATTTATATAAAAATTGATTATTATATTCTTTACATTTATTTTTTAAAATAGTATCTATCAAACCTGCATTAAAAATATGAATTTTAACCACAAAGTTAATTTAGCTAATTTCAAAGGAAATTATATAATTGAGCATCGTTTCTTATAAAATATTAAAATCTTTTATTTACAAATAACGACAGTTACTTTCGTATCAACCTATTATTATTCAACAGCGTGTTATTTTTTATTTTCTTAAGTATTTAATAGTTATTAATGAATGAATTTGGAGTTTATTTAAAACTGATGTTATTGTACATTCGAATAACTGTTCAAATAAATATGCTAGCAAGCAGGATCCATGTTAGATAACTGCTTTAAACATTCAATAGCGGGTTCGATATTGCCCATAATTTGCTATAATTTCAATCGTCTGTTTCTGTACATAATGACAAGACAGGGTCCAATATATCTTCATAAAATCATTCCTACTGTTTATCCTAACTTAGTCTGGAACGATCCACCGGCTGACTTTTCCTTCAGAGTTGTCATGAAGATACGCCTTGGTAATCATTCTACTAACATTCTTAAAACGTATTCAAACCACCTCAATTTAATTTTTTTTATATATTTAGAAGTAGGGACTCCATACCAAGAGATCCAAATTAAAAATGTATTTTTTAATGGTAATATCTAAATCAACATTATTATATTAAACCAATTAAATTGGGTTCGTGTTAATGAGATATCTTTTTTATAATATTGAATTTAAATTTTATTGCACAGGTATAAAATTTATGCATAATATTTTGATAAAATATATAAACAAATTAATAGTACAGTACTGTTGAGCTGGATCACACTGGAAGGCGGAATGCGCTCCTAAATTTTTACTTGTACATATATAATCAAAAATCATTCAATTCGTCACATAAAAATTCTCTAAACAAATGTAGTGCCTAATTCTAAAACCCCTTAAAACGGATTACGGATAATTTGAGTTAAATATGCAGTCATGCTATATGCAGAACACATTGTTTCTCGCCAAATTCACTTAAATTTGAATATTGCATGTTCAAAATCAGGGTTTGTTCCAAAATACCCTAAAGAAGACAGAGTATATGTTACCATTCCCCCTAAAATGAAATCAAATAATCACAACGCTTGTTGATAAACACGTGATCTAAAATCTAGCATGGCTGTATCCAGTATATATTACATTACAGAATTGTCTCTTTAAAAAATCTTGCTGTAAAAACATTTTGTACATTTATTTTCAAAATATACCTTTTCATCCATAACTCAAAAACCTTAAATAGTTTTTTCAGGGGGTTTTGGAATTAGGAGCTACATATGTCGGACCGGATCGCATCAGGTCGATGCTTTCCCACTTTGTTTTGAGGCGTGATGTGCATTTTTTAATTAAAAACCATCCAATTTGTCAGATAAAAATTCTCGAACTCTAATTCTATAAATACACTTTCAAGCATTCAAACTACTGCTTAAACGTTTTTCATATTGAATACATAATTAATGACATTCTGTTGTATTTTCAAATATACGTCGATAGATAGATTTTACGTGCTTGTGGTCTAGTTGTTACGATACTGACCTAGTGATCTAGTGGTCGGGGAATCGAGCCTCTTTCCAGGAGGCCAACAAGTTAGTCCTATATTCATATCACTTAGTTTGAGAATAGTAAGAATATTGATGTGACACGTATTCCGTGTACGCATCTATATATATTTTTTAAATAATAAAAATAAATAAAATCTATTGTCAGTGACTTGTTGACCCTTTGAAAAGTTTTTATATTTTTTATTTCTTACTGTCCATGCCCACCGAACGTTTGATATGGAGAGGTGCAAATAATTAAAAATGAATTATGCTTCGGCACTTTTTAGGCACCATCTTGGCACGCCGCTGAACACAATACACGGCTATCAAACAACAGAAACGTTCAACACTACTGCTACTCATTCAACAAAGGCATTATAATTATTTATAAATAAAAAATTAAACTAGAAATATATTTAACGTTTACAAATTAACTAACGTGAAATTTAAATAGTTAAACTATAAAATATGGTTAAACTTGGTTTGTAATATTATATATTACGTTAGTTTTGCTGTAAATTCTCCAAATTAACAATAAATACCTAACGTTATTACGCACGTAAGAAATAATTGACATTTAAGTCATTACGTATACAAACTAGCGGTTTAGGTTTCTCACCCTAGACAGTTAAACGTTAGTAAATATAAAAGTGCAGTGCTGTATTTAAATACAAAAAAACTTTAACAAAAGTTAAATCTTTTTTACAGTAATAATAAATACTAATTAAATGTATTAATTAGAAAGATATACATATAAAATCAAATTTATCGAAAAATATCGTTGTTGCTATCGGGATTAGAACCTGGATCTCTTCCAATCCGGGGAACGTGCATTAACTGATTACGCTACACCAAAACATTGCATTGACGACAAATATTCGAACTTCATATATTTTATAAGTTCGAAAATTTGTCGTCAATGCACTGTGTTGGTGTAGCATAATCGGTTAAGGTAATTTCCCCGGATAGGAAGAGATCCAGGTTCGAATCCCGGTGGCAACAACAATATTTTTCGATCAATTTGATTTTTTGTATATATCTTTCTAATTAATACATTTAATTTGCATTTTTTTAAATATCACAGACTTCACAATAAGAATGTGTTTTCCTTAATAGTAATAATAAAATTTTGTAATATTCTTTAACTTGTGGCTTTCCTTCACAGTTGCAGTTTTTTTTTTATTACATAGATTTTTTTTTTTAACAATTTTATTGTATAAACTAATTACGCATGACATGAACAAATCAGTTGTTTTGCGTTAAAAGATAAACACATTTTTAACATCTTATTTTTTATTACTAATTATTAATTATAATTAATTCATTTAATAAAAATTCGTAGGTGTAAAAACGACAGTTTGGCACGGTAGTCAAGTGGAAGCGTAGCTAAGATAGTGGAGCGCTCATTTAGCATGTGAGAGGTACTCGGAATCGGTAACCGGTGCATCCAAAATCAATAATGATTTGTTACGAATTTTTCTAACGCATTTTTTGTGACTGACAAAACAGAAAGTAGGTCATACACGGCATAACGGAACAGCAAGTGACAAAAATGTGTGTGGTAGGTTGTAGGCGTTATGGAAATCAGGTTAAAACACTAAAATCTTAGGTTTACGGCTTTTATAACGAGGGTACTCCGGTCCTGAAGACCTGGTAAGTCACTTTTCATGTGAACCGGTAAACATGTCTCAAGTATGAAATGGAATTACCAATTACTTGGTTTTACAACTCTCGTTTGTATTGGGTTTATCTGGTTCGAAGGACCACAGAAATACTGCTAAATCTTCAATGGTGCCTAAATTGATTATTGATCTCTTTAATTTTCCACCCTGGTGATCCCTCGATCTTGGCGCTTTTCTTCATACTGTCTCCCCAGCGGAACTTTGGTCTACCAATCAGTTTTTTGTACAATGTTATTGTTGTTCTAGTATACTCAAGAAGCTGGGCGATTACCGTATGAAAAATATTTTTATTGTAGTCATCTCTAATGGCCCGCGTCCACAGAAGAGATTTCTCTCAGATATTCGACTGGAGAATGTATTAGGGACTTATGAATCATCAGCCCATATGTTTGGCGCGCAGATTAGAATAACGCATTCAGTATACACGTATCTTTAGCGACTCTCGAAGATCAAAGTCTCGTTGACAATACAAAAGCAGTGTATTTTATAATTAATTCTTAATAGAGAAAAACTAGTGTAGCAGATAGGGCAACGAATGAAGTGGTTACCACCAAAAATTTACTGGTCTCTGCACTGAGATGTGTCGTGAGTCTATTTTAATATTTGAGTACCTACCGCCATAAATAATTAAACGACGCGCGATACGTCTAGTCCCTCGTTCTCTTGCACATTTTTGAATATCCGCTTCCGCCGGGAACGCGTTCCAAAGGACCAACGCCAATTTCCAACGGTCACTCTCCCAAGCGAACTCAGAGTATTAACATCGTCGCGTGTGGATTATGGATTTCATTTATATAACTCAGCTCGATTTTAAAGAGCTGTAGTTCGGAACCAATCCATCGTGATCCATCATCGGATTTACCCATTTGTTGTGAAATTTGTTATCATCACACCCGCGAGTGTTCCAAGATATTTATATATATCTTATTTATTATTGCGTAGTGCATTGATCACCCTTACGCGTTCCACGCGGTCTCACTTACATCGTCGTGTTGAACTTATTGCAATATAAATTCCGATCTCGCCAAGGAACACTCGGTGCTCGCCTTATCCATCAACTCGTAGTGCTAGACGGATTGTAAACTTCTTGAGCACACCCGAGTACCTTCGCAGAAATCCTCGTGTCGATTGCATCAGCTGATCCGTCCAAACCAGATTGCATTGTTCATCCACTACGGGCCCTTGCTAGCCGCTTCTGCTGACGCCTGCCTCATCGTTCCTGATTTCCGGTCGGCATCGTCTAACCCGGAATCCTTTCACCGCCACCTGTACCCTGCGGTCTCTGTGCCTATATATCTTCAGGTTTACTAAATAGTTTCTAAGGTATTTATTAAACATTTGATACATAGTAAAATCAGAGAGTGATACGGCCTACGAGGCGTCATATCTGCCATATTCTGATTATAATATTTTGCACCTCATTTCTGAATAAACTGTATATTAAACTGTACCATATCTTTTTATTGAAATGTTCCCCATTTGAATGACATTGTCTTTGGCAGACATTTGGTGGTCATTAAGACTAATTTATAACAATATTATAGAGCATCTAACGCCTCAACAACGTGTCGAAGTTGTTAAAACATTTTATCTAAATAATAATGGCAATGCTGTAACCATTAATGGCGATCGTTATCGTTACATGTTGGAAAACTAATTGTCAATTGGGTCTGTAACATGTGTGGTTTCAACAGGATGGTGCCACCTCATACACAATTCGAGCTACGCTTGAAATTGTTGTATACTCCAATAAGTCAACAATTCCGATGCTACAGAACAGTATTCGAAATGAAATTGCTGAAATAACACGCCAAGTTACAAAAAATATGGTTAAAAGTGCATACATTTGTGCCGCTGCCAGGGGTGGCCACTTGACCTATTCTATATTCTACTAGCTGAAGTACTCAGCGTTACCCGGACTTTACATAGAGTGAAAATGCTTCATTTTAGGGGGAAGAAGGTAGTTTTTTTCGAAATCAGATAAAGACAGTAAGCTTTTCCTCTTATTTTGAACGTCAAGTATGCAAAATTTCATCAAGAAGTACCAAAATTCTGCTTTAAAGGGGTGGGAAAGGGGGATGAAGGTGGTTTTTAAAAATCTTATGTAGACAGTGACCTTCCTCTTGTTGTGCAAAACTTCATGAAGCTCGGAATGATACGGTATATTATATAAAAAACAAACAAACCAACATATATGTAACATATTACTCTTTTATATACACATAATTGTAATAAATTAAGTAATCGATAAATAAAAATTAAATTAAAAAATTGTGTTTTATTTACTAGTTATTTAAAAACAACATCGACCTGGAACATAATATTCACCCTGTACTGAGGATCGGTTTTCTGACTTACACAATCATTTTTCGTCTTCTAGATGTTTCATCACCAAACTTTCTTCTTAGTATTTATTTTTAATGCAGTATTAATTAAATAATCAATTGGTTATATGATCATACCATATCGGTCTAATTTCTTACATCTTCTAAGCGATGGGTGGAACCTTAAATATTCCCCTGGCGTATTCATTCCGAACTCTATCCAGCTTTGTGTTGTAATCACTCCAATCCATTTATCCATTCAATCACTAAAACATATCTGCCAACCTGATCACATAACCTCATACAAAATCATAATTATACAATCGGTTCATTCTCACAACTGACTTTAAAATTAACCGTTATGTCATTAAAAAGTTACGTAACTGCGATTGAAAAACCGCGTCTAATTCGTTTGTGGATAAAGGTATCCAACTGGTTTATAAGAAGCAGTTATGTATCTGTGCGCTCAACGTAAACATTAACTGAACGACAACCAGCGCAACTCTCATTGACACTGAGTGGGAGTAATCGATCGGATCGACTAAAC
Source organism: Eubasilissa splendida (assembly GCA_031772225.1). Lineage (NCBI taxonomy): Eukaryota > Metazoa > Arthropoda > Insecta > Trichoptera > Phryganeidae > Eubasilissa > Eubasilissa splendida. The sequence goes on from CM062870.1 coordinate 6,323,295, forward strand.
ATGTTGCGGTAGGATCTTTAAATCATAACCGTATAAAAAAAATTACTCAAAATTAGAGGTCTTTTTCGACCCAAATTTGCACCCAGGATAATCTCACTTGACGTCGCTGTCTTTGAATTTCCTACCCACTGTCATCCCTGTTCGTGATCAGCCCGCCCAATAACTACCCAACTCTTGATTTACCACGCATCTTGCTATTATATTTAGGGCGTTATTTATTTATTATTTTAGGAGAACACATTCTTATTGTGAAGTTGTAATTATTCACAACAGACGGTCTGTGATATTTTAAATATTAATTAAATATATTAATTAGAAACATATACATGTAAAATCAATTTTATCGAAAAATATTGTTGTTGCGCCACCGGGATAAGGTAGATGGCTCTGTCAAATAATGGAACGATGTATTAATATCAAAAAGATAACATATAGGTTCGAAAATTGACGCTAAAAATATTGTCGCTGTAGAATAGTTGGATAATGCACCTTCCCCGGTTAGGAAAGAGATCCAGGTTCGAATCCCGGTAGCGCAACAATATTTTTCGATAAAATTGATTTTATATATATACGAGTATATCTTTCTAATTAATATATTTAATTCATATTTAGGTTATTTATTTATTTAATTCTTAACATAGTGCATACATAAGCATATTTATATATGCTCTAATATAAATTAGATCAAAATCTTACTTAGTTTACTTAGTTTCATTTTAAATCTATTCGATTTCTCCTCCTTTCTTATGTTTTCTGGCATTTCATTAATAAATACAAAAATACAAGCATGTGATGTATAACCGTCTCCGAATTCAGTACAACTCATACAGAATACTGTTGGGCTTGCCGCGTTATTGCAGTGCATCTACAATGTTTACCGAATGCCGTATACATGAATTCGTTCCGCTTCTGAGACATCGAGTTGCTGGCGTAAAGCTGTGGCTGGAGCTCAGCACTAACTCTCTGGTGCAAGCGACGCTCTCATGGAAAGCTGGTTCCCTGACCAGAGAATGGCAACGCCTACAGAATAGCTACATATACAACAATGGCCTTGACTGAAGTAGTTATATATGTAATATTATTTTTTTTTTGCGTATATATGTGTGAACTTTTTATTTTATATTAACTTTTTTTTATATTTATTAATATTTTCCTTGGTTTTCTTTTTCATACCATTATATTTATTTCATAACCTTAATGTATATATGTATTATCTCTATGGTGAATCGGGTTAAAAAAAAAACTTGATCACGCTGGAATAAACACATTATTATTGTTATTATTATTATTATTATTATTAAAAATCTTCATCGCACTATACATCATCGATTTCTGAGATTTGGCCTTCTTCCTGAATGGCAGTCTCAGTCTATCCCTTCCTCTTGTACGATGCTCGTGCTCATGTTGATTTGCATCAATTTTTCGTATAAATTCCGCTGATATTTTCTTATTGAGGATTTTGTAAATAAATACCATTATATTAAAATATATTTTCTGCTTAAAGGTCATCATATTCAGATCTTTCAGCATCTATTTTTATTATTTTTAGTATTATTCTCAAAGCTTTATTTTGCAACACTGACAATGGTTGCATTTCTTCTTCATTAGCCAAAAAACCAAATTCTGCTGCAGTAGTTGGTGTGAGGAATAATAACAGAGTTGTATGCTATTTTACAAGACTCGACACAAATTAATCTTCTGATCCTTCCCAGATGTGAGATTTTCTTAGCAATCTTTTTAGTCACGTGTCTTGTATTTTGCGATAGGTTCAATTTTGAATCTATTATGACTCTCAAATATTTTATTTCAGTCACTTCCTTCAGACTTTCACCATCTGTGATAATTGCTGGTGTGATTGGTATTCTTTTATTTTCAATGTTTATGAATTTAGTTTTGTTTACATTTAGTTTTAGTTTATTTTTCTTCAGCCTTATTGCTATATTATTTAAGTCATAGTTTAATTAATTTAATATAGTTACATAATTGTCTTCCGCGATATATATGAGTGCATCATCTGCAAATAATCTTATTTTGCAATATTTAAGCATTTTTACGATGTCGTTTATATAGAATTAAAAGGATAGGTCCATAAACTGACCCTTGCAGTACTCCAAATGATATAAGTATGGGGGTCTTTAGTAGTTTGGTGTCTATTATATAATATGTTGGATTATTTTTTCATTAATTATCATTCCTTGTATAATATTTTTTATGACCCAATTAAAATGTATTTACGTGTTTGTGAAGAGGATAATTTTTTTCAAAATCATAGATGATAAATCTAGTTTTTAACACTTCAATCATCGCGTCGGCGTCGCGCCGTGCTACCAGTCAGCATCCACTTGACAGATGAATTATCTCCGGCTCGGGCTCGTCTCACCGGAAAACGATTTGCGCCGTTCCTCGCAGCTGAATGAGCTCCGCTGACAGACGTTCAGCGGCAAATCATTCTTCCCAGCTAAATCAGCGGTGAACTCTTAAGGCAATCCAACGGTTAACCAGGAGTGCCCAACACAACAGTGAAGATAAATTTAAGCCGCAATGAATCGGCGGCTTGTATGATAAGATATATGAATGTGGATGAGGCGAGAATCGTGCGTCAGGACAGAAGAGTGTAGCGCTCTATTCTCTCTGCCTCTCCCCGCGGAGAAACGGCGCGATGGTAAGTAATAAGTAATTTAAAATAGTAAGAATATTGATGTGACACGCACTCCGTGTACGTGTAAATACACTATAAAGGTTACACTATTGTTTTTTAAATGTCGCAATAATATACTTCTTATAATAAAATACTTTTTTTTTTCATGCTACACTTCTTTTGTAAGCTTACACTCATGCAGAGAAGTGGAGTGCATATTAATAAAAAATATTGTTTACAATAACTAGCATATAATAAATTAATAGTATAGCGATATAAAAATATTATAAGTTTAGGGGTACATTCATATTCGTGATGTTTTCGGGTAAGCTGTTAAAATACTTTTTACACAGGTGCGTATAATGCTGATTTCTAAGTATTAAAATACAAATTTAAACCTAGTACGATTTTCAGAAATAAAATGATATTTTTCTTTTTCTTTTAATATTTGATGAATATCTTTTAAATAGATCATGAATGGTCTGTACTTTGAATTCTTCAAAAAGTAATTTTGTCGAATCATCATTTGTTTTTTTTTTTTAATATTACTTGTATGATAAGGTTGAGTACCCCTGCAATCGGTTGCACAGTTAGTTTATCTCTACAACCATACGATAATATTAATATTGCGTGACCTATGATTACATTGCGAATTGTGTTTATAATTACATGACGAATTAAATTATTCAATGTTGATGAGTTTTTTACGTTGGACGACGTTAAGCATATCTTGCGTCAAATGAAGACATTCGTCCATCTCGCAGTCCACTAGTGTGCAATATACCCAGAAAACTTTAAGATACATCATAAGATCGATGGAATTTATTTATATAGATTTTTTTATTGTAAATCAAATAAATAACGCACCGTAAAAGACAATATTCGATCTTTATGACATATTATATGACATACGTAGATCGGTGGTTCTTGTCTATTACCTATCCGCCACCCTCCTCCCCCTATAACCAGAACACGATCTTTTCTGTGGTGTTGTTTTCTACGGTTTTTTTAGTTGAAGTTGTACCTTCGAACTGATAGTAGCGTTTACCATTATGTGTGCGCTGACTGCCGCCAAATTTGTCCTGCCGTGTGGGAACGAATTGTTGGCTTGAAGTATCGTCCTGCTTCGTGGAGCTGATATTGTACTGTTTGTGTGTAATCGGTTTCTCGCTACCGTGCGAATCGATTAGTGGTGTACGTCGTGCTATCATGCATGGTGCTTGTTCGACCCTTCGCGCTGTACCACTGAAATGTACAACTAAAAGTGCTTCAAGCGAACCATCGAAGTAAGTGTCCAGGAGCCAGAAGAAGAAGATCCAAATACCGAATGGAGCATTTCACAGGTGGGTCGTGTTTTCTGATTCTGGGTGGTTCTTAGCCGCCCTCTGTTCCCTATTTCTGTCCCTTTCCCAAATTGCTTCCACCCTTCCTACATCCAATATTTCCCCACCCCCGCGTTTAGACAGATAAATTCCTTTAATTTAAGATATTTAACTAAATTTTGTTGACTGGTGTTTATGTAAATGCCTTAGATAGCTGGTTCCCAGGTTTCCTATTAACAATAAGCACACATATGATATATGAACTGCACTAACCTCTTTAATTTTGCTGTCTTTCTGGTCCGATGTTGCTGTTCTTTTAGCTGGGTTGTCTTCTTTAGATTTCGACCGACCGAAGCGCACACTGGTAGTTTATTTGGACCGCTGGACTGGTCGAAGCACGGAATGTAATAAGAATAACGCCTGTCGGTTACCGTCTTCTTAGCTTCCGAAAAAAGGGCGGCAATACTCACACACACACGTGTGGGCGCGTAAACAACTAGTTTCGGTAAAAGCAGACCCTTTCATCTATAGTTGTAAATAACAAATAAAAAATTTAATACAATCAGGTAATGGGTTTATTACGTTTATTTATTATTTATTTACGGAGCGGTAGGTTATGAATGGTACTTATTGGGAATATTAAAAATAGGGTGAATACTTTACTAATATTATTAAATATTCTCAAATACTTCACACAAAGTGACTGCCAAATAAACGAATGAGAATTTCTTTATTATGTAAATAATTTAGAATCACTATGTTGATTCACTGAATAAATTCAATATTTTCAGTTGAAAAACACTTTTACGTTTAATAACACTTGATAATTTAAACTTCTACAACCAGTTTAATTGCCAGTGTAACACCAGACACTACCGACAAAATTACATATGTTTATGCATAAAAAAAAATTAACTTTCTCCGTACAAAAATTAAGAAGATAAAATACATAAAACAATTAAAAAATTAATTAAACTAACACTTCAAAAATACACAATTAAATAATATTATATATTTACCTATATATATGATCTGTAATTATAATACTTCAAACTCTTTTCAAATTACAGCAGTGTAAGTCCCTCTACAAGCACAAAAGCTAGCCTTTTTTTTGGGGGGGTAGTAGCTTATAATAGAATCATCTAAAACAAATATATGTTAAAATAGTAATTAAATGTATTAATTAGAAAGATATACATATAAAATAAATTTTATCGAAAAATATTGTTGTTGCGCTACCGGGTTTCGAACCTCCAAACCGGGGAACGTGCATTATCCAACTATGCTACAGCGACAGTACTTTTAACGACAAATTTTCGAACACACTTTTTCAAATTAATACATCTAATCTCGGTGGCGCAACAACGATATTTTTCGATCAAATTGATTTTATATGTATATCTTTATAATTAATACATTTAATACTAATTACAACTTCACAATAAGAATGTGTTCTCCTTAATAACAAATATATTTAATTGTGAGCAATAATAATTAATATGAAATATTAAAAAATAGACCCCTTTTGTCATATCCATGTCGCTAGTATCACGATCGCAACCCCTTTTCAACATTCCTACAAGTCGAACCAATTCTGTATTACACTCTATTAATTAATTAATTAATTAACAATATTTTTCGATGCAATATGTAAATGATTTTTTTGTGTTTATAACATTTTTACATCGTTGTATGCACAGACTACCAAATATAATATACAGACATTAAGTAATGCAAATTTTTTGTTTCAATATTTTCAATTTTGGTGTCACCCACGTGATCATTTTAGTACCACTTACGCAATCAAATAGCTCCGCGACTTTTTTTTAAATATATGACTCGATTGGAACGAAAATTTAAACGCTGACTATTGCATGAATATGTGTCATTAACTATCAGATTTATATTTCGACCAAGAATGTGTGTAGAATGCCCCTCGTCCCGCAACTAATGTTCTAAACCCCTCTCTTATATATATACACTTTATTTCATGTCTATTCATTTATTAATCGGTGGTTCTATGCTTTTTTCGTGCCATTTTCTTATCCATGTAAAATATGTTTGGATTAATTAATTATGGCTGTGTTACATTACCAATAAATAAAGGAATTTCTGAAAAAATAATGTAAATAAAATAAATATCGCTCGAGGTAATACGTAGAAGTTTCATTTTTAAGATTAGCAAAAATAGTGTGAAAAAAAAATTGTGCTTACAATAGTGGGTTTTCAGAATTTTCTAACCATTTATTTAATTTGGAATCGTTGGAGACAAATAAAATGTGTGAAAACGACCAACTAAATTTAACCATAAGTTCCATTCTAAACAATTTTTCTAATAATTATTCTAATAATTTTGTATCATCGAGTAACATTCTAAGTTAAGTACTAAATTTATTTATTAGATAATTATTGTTTTTTAAAAATAAATTATGTTAAAGAAACAATATAACATATATTTTTTGATTACTTAATGACATCCTGAAGCAGAAAATGATATTTTTAAGATGTATTTTTAATTCATTAAGTGGTTAATAAAATAAAGTTAACAATTTAAATTATATGATGGAAGTTTCATTAGTTAGATTTTTTTTATGTAAATAAATAATAACCTCAGAATGTTTAAAATATCAGCACCGGCGTGATACTGGTGATGACTTGGATAGTTCAATAGATGGAAACAAACAAGAGTGTTAAGATTGTAAAGAGGCGTGCATGACGAGGAAATCCTTGACATTTTGTTTGAATCGCAAATTTTGTCGTGTGACTCACGAGTACGTACATTATTGACCAACGGACTTGGTATGCAAATCCTATTGATTCAAAATAATGACCAAGAATTTATTATAAATAATTTTAAAAACTAAAAAAATACACCTTTTTTTTTAAATAATCGTGCGTATATTTGCCGATTACATGTTTGTTTGGAGGTATTTTTATTTTTTTTATTGTAATGTATTATTTTTGTTTTATATTCTAACCGATTATTAAAATGCGATTATCCGTTTTTTTTAAATATTTATGACAATACAAACAAATATTAATCAAAAAATGTAATTACATCAGTGACAGCTGAACTTTTAAGCTGATTGTAGGCTGTCTAAAATATTCATCAAACAACCTCATACGATTTGAAATGGGATTATTCAACAGAGAGTAAAAAAGGTTAAAAAAAAACTTTGAACTTATGATGATCTATGACTCCTCGACTATCCCAGGGAAATTTAAAGCAAGGAGGTTGCAGTTCATAAGTGTCAATAATACAGCAAGATCAATAGGAGAACCAAAATAGAAATTAATGGATTGTACCGAGGCTAGTTTTTTAGGGGTGAATGAATATCTATCAGATTTGACTACAACGACTTCATTCAGGGATGATATGGCACTCATTTGACCTACATTTCACAAGGTCAAAAAAAGAGAAGACGTAGTGAAGTTTATTTGAAATGTCGTACATTTTAATGTCCCTGACGAAATACCAACAAATTTCTATTGGTAGCTTCTATCACTATGTCAGACAATCTCAGTCTGTCTTCACATGGCCTCTCTATATATTTGTTGTTTCAACTCCTCCAGGAGCCATCCTAGAGAATGTATTGTTTTCTGTCATTCGAGGGTCTTATTTATTTATTCTTAATATAGTGCATACATAAGCATATGTATATGCTCTAATACAAACAAGATCAAAATCATTCCTTTTTAAGACAATCTTTCACATATATGCTTAGTTTCATTTTGAATCTATGTAGTTTCTCCTCCTCTCTTATATCTTCTGGCAGTTCATTAAAAATCTTCATCGCACTGTACATCATCGATTTCTGAGATTTAGCCTTCTTCCTGAATGGCAGTCTAACTCTATCTTTTCCTCTTGTATGATATTCGTGCACATGTTGATTTGCATCAATTTTTCTTATAAATTCTTAAACTCAGCTTCTTGTGTAGTGTTAGCACCGGAACGGTACAATACATTAATGGTATTTATTTGCATTAATTTGTTAAGTTACTAAGCCTGGATCTTTTCTGCTATCTGCCCACCACTATTTTCAATGTTTGACTGCTTTGATTAAAAGTCACTTCAGATAGTAAATTAAGAAATATATACCATTCTAATCTAACCAGATGGACCACTGAACTCAAGTGAGTGTGTAAATAATGAATCGTCTGTATTAAAACGAGAACAAAAGATAACAGTGTAAACTGAGTCAGTAGCAAGGCGAGTTTTCAACATTTTAAAGTAGCCTATCGTTATGTTAGTAGTTATGAAAATGTAATAATGTAACAAAACATAATTATGTGTTGCTAATATCAGGGCGCCATCTCTCGATTCACGGTTGAAGTAATAATAATAATAATAATTAAGAAATTAATTCTACAAGATATCACTCTTAATTATTTGTTAATCTTCCGTACTGAAATCATCTCTAGTGAATCCATTAAATTATTTAAGATGGCGGAACCGACGACTACCCGTGTTTTGTACTCATCTCAAACGTGAAATTTATTCAAATTCGTTCTTTGTAGTAGATACATATGTATGTAGAAAAAAATATATTTAAATTAACAAACTTAGTTCCGTCAAGATCAACACTTTACTTCACGCCTGTTTTCAGCTAAATTATATTTGAATACAATTTTAAAAGCAAGTATCTAAAATGCGTTTTTTTTTTTAATACTAATATGAAACATCGTAAGAATCCAGGCTTTTGAACTGGTTAAATAGTTACATCTAGGAACGAGTATTTATTTATTTATTTAACTCTTAACATAGTGCATACATAAGCACTCCTACATAATATAAATATATAAATCCTATAATATAAACAAGATTAAAGTATTTTGTTTGACTAAAACTTATCTTTTACGTATTTAGTCAGTTTAATTTTAAATCTATTTAATTTCTCCTCCTTTCTTATGTTTTCTGGCATTTCATTAAAAATCTTCATCGCACTATGCATCATCGATTTCTGAGATTTAGCCTTCTTCCCGAATGGCAGTCTCAGTCTATCCCCTCCCCCTATTGTACGATGCTCGTGCTCATGTTGATTTGCATCAATTTTTCGTGTAAATTCCGCTGATATTTTCCATTATTCAAATATATCTTCTACTTAAGCAGCTTTTGAGAAACTAAAAAATATTCTCGTAGCTAAAATCTAAAAATCATAAAAAACACGTAAATAAGAAATTAAGACATTGCAGTAGGCTGAAAGACCCCACCCTTCCCCGGAACTGTTTTATGAGCTATTGCTCTCGTTTTAGTTCCGCACGCCATAGCAGACCGTTAGTATTTTTTAATTATTCCTAATCTACTTTAAATTGCGTAATCGTTCGCTTAAATGGTCTCCGAGAATTTAAATTTCTTCTTAACCGGGTGTGCAACCTATGTGTTCTACCTGATTGATTCCGGTTTCGAAGAAGTTCGGAGTGTATTGCAGTGCGTATTTGTATTGAAATATATGAATATGTTTGTGGATATGAATGTTATAAAACAGAAACTACCTACGGAGGCTTGAATTAACTGTACTTAAATTTAAATTTAATAATTGATAAAAAAAATTGTACTACTACTAACTACCTTAAAATATAAAGTGAAAGAACACATTTTCATCTAATTATTTGTTGTATTTATTTTTTATTAATTGTTTAATTGTTTAAATTTTTAAACACTATTAATTATTATGCGGAGAGCAATCCTTGCCGTAAAACTGTACTGCAGCTTGGAAAATATTGAAAAATTAAGTATGTAATAAAGTTGAAATATATATATTTTTAAAAGATACATTGGTCGTGACTCACCTCGTCCGGTGCAGCTGGCCGCGTTTGTACTGTCGCGCGCAGTCGGTACCCTACGCCTGGCTGGTGGGAGTTGCGTTGCAAGTACACACCGCCTTACTGGATGCGTTCAGCTTCGTTTTGCGGTCGTGCACAAACCTTTATTTATGAACAATACTATAATAGGCTGGGATACATACATACATACACACTGAATGAATATAATCTGGAACCAGCAATCTCTCTGAATGCACCCGCGTCTCATCTCATTCTTGTGCTGCCTCCGATATTTTAGAGAGCCCCAGAATTATTTCTTCTCACAGCATAAGCAAAAAAATGCTGGAAACTACATTAACCTAATCTTGTGCATCACGTCGCATTAAAAAAAACTCTACGACAGTTATTACACCGCGTAGAATTATAGCGTTATGACAAAAATGTTGCTCTAAAATGTGTACCTAACCGCAGCCATAACAAATTGCTTAATAAATTTACTATCAGATAAAATATTGTAAAAAAAATTCCCGTAAATTCAGTATTATAAAAATAGGCACGTTTAAAAATTTCATCTACAAATTAAGATTCAATTTGATATCCGCAGATCGATCGATCCAAAGTAGACAACATAAAAAGTCCAACATAAAAAATCGACTGAGTATAATTAGTTCTCGCATTGTGAAGAAAGAAAGAATTTAAATTTTATTACATTTTAAAATTTAATTTTGCTTTGTGTAATTAAGTACTCGTATTATTATTGTAATTCAAATTTTTATATAGATAGTATATTTACAATTTAGTTTTTTTACCTACCTACCAAAACGCGAAAGGATAAATTTTATTTCTGAAAAAGATCAAAACGTAAATTTGACGATCATGGATACTGAATAAAATATATAGTCACCGTGGTAGTATGACGATTAGGTACTCTAGTACTAATTTTTATGGGTGAGTTATACGCATTAAAAAAATTGCATTATGTCTGATTGAGCATACAATCTTGGATTTGAACCGAATTGTGTAATATCCGGCCGATGGGACTCAAATGATAGCGCAGTAGAATGGGTAAATTGAGATATAGTACACATACAAGACATGTAGCCACAGGTCTCCCAATTTTGCTGCTTCACACGAAATCTCAGGAACGTACTTCGCTAATAAGCATGAAGTGGACACTGCCCGCATCACACACAATACCAAGATACTTCCTAAAAATGAATTGTATCCAGTTATGAGTGTGTATTATAAATAAGAAATCCATTCCTTATCTATGATGGAATGGAATAAGTAGCTTGATGGTATAGTTCCTCGCGCCTCATTCCAGGACACCAGCAAGTTAGTCCTATTTTCATAGCACAAGCGTTTAGCTTTGATTTAAAATAGTAAGAATATTGATTTGACACGTATTCCGACATTAGACAAGAAAATGATATAGCTGTGTAAAAAAAGTTATGAACATAAAGACAAAAACGAAGAAAAATCGTTTACTTATTGCATCAAGAATATTAAAATAATACATAATTTTATTTTATAAATCATAATTTATGTAGCTAAAAATATGTAGCAATTAATAAGACAACAATGTCGTAAACTCAGCTTTCCCGACAAATTCCAAAACATTGTACTCACACCCGTGCCTGCAATATTATCTGGTCGAATTTGTCTCGTCATAAAATTCACATCAGGAGGTTATCTTATAATTTGGTTTAACCCACTTTTTGATAATAAAGTGAGAAAGTGAGACATTTAATTTTGATTTTAATATAAATTCACTATTTTTTGGTTTAAGCACAAGCGTTTAGCTTAGTTTGAAAATAATAAGTATATTGATGTGGCATGTATTCCGTGGTCTGCTCTAGAGCGTAACTAGTGGTTGTCAATAACGCCATATTTACTTAGTGACACGTCATTAACTTATTTTTAAAAAATAACAAGATGGCCAAATTATGATAAATTTCGCTCGTACGTGCGAAGTCCGCACGACGTGCACCATGCACAATTTCAACAGTTCAGTCTGACGTGCTCAAATTAATGTCAACTGATTAGAATCATCGATAATAGACAACAAACACACCGCAGAGAAAAAGGTCGTGCTCTGTGGGGGTGATAAGGTGATAAACAGGTAGGTCAGGAACCATTATATCTACATGTGGTACACGCGCACGACGACCGCGATCCGTGGATGTATCATAAAGCTCGAACACATGTGAGAAAATATCTATTTTAAAATATCACGTCCCTTTTTCACAGCCCTGTTGTTGACCGCATTGTCGGAAAAACTTGGATACAAATATTACGTAGGTACACTTTTGACAGATCATTTGCGCTCGGGGGATTCGAATCCGCTCCACTTAAGCGCCGTCGGGTCCGTGTCGTATTGTGCGATTACGTCACGAAATAAGGAATCATTGTTCGAGTAAGAAAAGGCGAACGTAATCGATAGTTATCTCGATAATCGCGGTCGGAACTGGTTAAAGAACTTTCGGCGTATTTCGAAATGTGGCCAAGTTTTTGCGCAGCCGTTAATTTGCAGCGCGGCAAATTAAATTGGAGATACAGATAGTGATAATAAGACAATTACCAGTGCACTACGTGTGTCATTTCAAATGTGTTGAAAGAAAATATGTTGACCTATTAATTAGTTTCAATTGTTGTAACATCCGTTTTTGTCCAAACACAATTGAAAACTAATATTATTAATAAGAACACGTTTTTATTGTGAAGTTGTAATTATTCAAATTAATTGTTATTTCTGGCATCGGTTCACTCAAAGGTATTTGAGATTCCGTAAAAACAAGGCTTTCAAATGATGGAACGACAGATGTATTAATTTGAAAAAGTGTAACATATAGGTTCGAAAATTTGTCGTCAAAATTACTAGCGCTGTAGCATAGTTGGCAATGCACCTTCCCCGGATTGGAAAAAGAGATCCAGCTTCGAATCCCGATAGCGCAATAACAATATTTTTAGATAAAATTGATATTTTTTAATTAATACATTTAATTAGTATTTAAAATCTAATCTAATTTTAAATAACTGTTCAAAGGTTTTTTTGTGAAACTTTGTGAAAATCCATGATTATTTTATAAATTAAGTTAAAACATTGTTTTATTTCTATATATTTTATTATATTAAAAGTTAGAACGTTTTCGGGAATATCTTCCCATTATCAATAATACAATTCAACTAAAGTTAAAAACATTTTCAGTAATTAAAGGTTAAGGGAGGTGGGGGTGGGTTAATTATAAGAATAACAATAAGAAAATAATAAACATCCAAGTACCGTCCATTACATCCCCCCTCTTATCCATTTTAACTTCACCACCCGTTCATTAATTTTTAATTCTTAAGGATAACACATTTTTGTTGTAAAGTTGCATTTTCAGAACACTGTTCAGTGGTATTTTTAATACATATTAAATTTATCGACTAGAAAGATATACATAAAAAATCTAATATCGTAAAAAAAAATTATTGCTACCGGGATTCGAATCTGGACCTCTTCTTGTCCGGGAAAACGTATTACCATTTCACTACAGCAACCGTAAAAATATAATAATAAATGTATCAATTATAAAAATATAAGTTCTAAATTTGTCGAATAGTTATAAGTAACTAAATGTATTTTCGATAAATAATATTGAAATTCTTTAATATTTTTAAATTATACATATAATGTGACTATATGTATGCAAATCGATGCTTTGTTTCGCTGTCTTATAGGGAAGTAAAAAATAAAATGCGTATCGATTATAAATGGACTCTCTATTGCTAATACGTGGATTTGATTATCCAACCGATACGTGCGATAAAATAAAAATGATTTATCGCCGATCGAAATCCAACATGGAGCATACACGACAGCTGATTTTGACGTGATGTAAACCTGTCAAAATGTAATATATGAAATTTGGGTCGCTATAAACTAAGATTTTCATAATTCTGTTTGTAGTTTTTCGATTTTAGACCAGTCAGTTTTTTACGTAATATATGAAATTAGATGATATTAGATTCGGTATTATGGTTTGGTATTAAACATATTTATCATATCGTAGATGTTTGTGACATATATTTATGTGTGTATAAATAAATAAAATAATGCATTGTGCCTTCCCCCCCCTTTACTTCCCTTCCCGGCCTCGCCGCCGACCCAGTCGATTGGTGACCTTGAACCAATACGGTTATACGTGTACGAAACAGTTTACAATATTACACTAATTCTATACTGTGTCGGAACCCTTGACGAAATAGTGAATAAAATATACAGTCCACATCTTTGAAGATGTCATCAGAATCCGGATGTGGTAAGTGCCAATTTCCTTCCTGTCCTGAAATTCCTCCGGCATCTATGCTAGATATGTGAGAACGGATGCTTGAACATGGCTAATAATTTTTCAAATCCCTCTGGATATAAAGAATATTTATTACTTGTTAAAATAATATTAAATCTGAATAACGAGCAGCGCCGGGCACCGACAGCGTGTTTTGATAATAAACAAACGTGACCAAAAATATAAAATAATTGAAAAAATAAAAAGAAAAACCTTTAGCAATAATGAATTCTAAGTGATAATGTTAATAGACTATTTGAAAGAACAATAGATTGATATAAAAAATAATAATTTACAAATGATTTTATCGCAATTTTTTTATATTATTTGATAGTACATACGTTTCTCTAGATAAAAATCATGACTAATAATTACAAATAAATACATACCTTGTAAACAAACACATAATAGTTGACGCGTAATAGAGAAAAATCGGCGGAGGCCGCGGAACAACGCAAAATTACATTTAATTATCTGATGCAATAATGTTAATGATACGAAAATAACAATGCTGTCAGTCGTTGGTATGTATTCTGTTTAAAAAAAAAACATAATCCCAATACGTTAAATATATTATTTGCTTATAAAATAATTTTCATTATTATTATTTTATTTTATTTTTCATTATTAGTATTTTTCAGAAAGGATTAATAATATCGCGGCAAGACATGAGATCATGACTGGGATCCTTTTTCGGATGCCTGCGAATACGGAAAGCCTAAACCAAACGTTCATCTCGTACACAGCAGTAAGAACATGACGTCCCAGATCCCCAGCAACGACTGTACACAGGTTGTACTCGACGGAACTAAGGGATATGGGAGGACACGAAACGGCTGAAGAAAAAAGATACCCACAAGAAAAATACATTAGTATTAAAGTAAAAGGTTTTGGAAAAATGTGCCATTTGGTGGAGAGAAACGGATGCAGATGCCACCAGAAAATGCAGCACTCTGCCAAATATATTATATTATACAGAACCTTATCCTAACACGTGCTACTTTAATCGTGGATTCGTTTTTTCCGCCTCTCTCTCTTTCGCACGACAAATCGTACATGTGCGTGTCTCGCCAAATCGGTGTGGTCTTATCGGCTGTTCGGCACGGCTCCGTAGTGTTGGATGGATCTACTTATTTAGTGCGATGTCGATCAACTATTTTCACGATCAAAATTTTACGTTTTCGTTTTTTAATTTGTTTGTTTCATAAATAAATTATATTTTGCTCTTTTTTTAATGGACAGATGGTTTGTTTAGTGTTGAAAATTATGTACGCTGAATTACATAAAAATTCTCTTCTTTCTTTTTCTAGTGCATGTCCGCATAACGAAAGTTACACCTACATTATTCGACTTCCTAACATAACCTAACCTAACTTGACCCTCTTTTAAATGTTTACAAACGTAATATCTGTGATACTTTCGACAACTGCACGTTTCTGCCATTCAGTCAATCAGTTTTATCCAGTGGTAATTCTACTTCCCACTCTCTAAAATGTCATTCATTGTGCTCATCAAACCTTTCCCGGGGATTGTCGTAAGCTTCACGTTCTAAAGCGTCACCGCTTGGATTTCTGCAACCCCGCTTCAATTCAGTACTATTTTTGGTGAACATTTACTAGAATTGGTACAGTGCTAGGGTTTCAGAGTTAATTTTGATCCCATAATTATTAAATACTAATTAAATGTATTAATTAGAAAGATATACATATAAAACCAATTTTATTAAAAAATATTGTTGTTGCGCCACCGGGATTCGACCCTGGATCTCTTTCCAAACCGGAGAAGGTGCATTATCCAACTATGCTACAACCTATATGTTACACTTTTTCAAATTAATACATCTATCGTTCAATTATTTGAAAAGTCATCTACTTTGTTTTTACGGAATCCCAAATACCTTTGAGTAAACCGATAGCACACGACAGAATTAACAATTAATTTTGATTAAATTTTGGACACATTGACACAACTTATATATTGTTAGGAGAACATATTCTTATTGTGAAGTTGTAATTACTCAGAACATAGGTCTGTGAGGTTCGAATCCCGGTGGCGCAACAACAATATTTTTCGAAAATATTGATTTTATACGCGTATCTTTCTAATTAATACATTTAAAATATATCGCGGATCTATGTTCTGAATAATTACAACTTCACAATAAGAATGTGTTCTCCAAATAACCCATAGTTATTCTTTAAATGTTCCCCTTTATTTTTGACGGACCGCCACTGGTAGGTAAATCGACTCGTTGAAGTCACAAGGCTACACGTAACGACATAGCCTATGGATTCGGTCACAGATATGACACAAAGAGTATTTAAAATTCTTCACCGATCTCTATTACGACCATCCTGACGGCAACATCAAAGCCATCTATTTAGATTTCAAATTGCACTTCGCGCGCATATTCGAACACAGCCACGTTTCGCACGAGCGTCGGCAGTTGGGGTTTTTTTACCCGGTGACCTCAAAAAGCTTGTCACGACGCCTTGTGAAAGTGATAGCTCGCATATCGAGCGCCATCACAATGAAAGGCCCGATACAGAAAAGCACTTTTATATCGGACAATGAAACCACGATGGTTTATTTTTATTATCGTTTGTGAGGTCGGGGCGGGCGGGGTTTTGACAGCTGCTGTCAAAATGGCAAATTAATGGCGGCGCATGAACTACATTAGATGTAACTCGCCAAAAATGACGGGAAAATTTATTCAAAGAAAAAGTTATCAATTTATTGATAGCGAATTGCATATACATATTTTAATTTATAAATTGTCGAATCTGTATACATGAAATCATGCATTTGTTGATTGCTTTCTGCTTTTTGCATTGACAGAAGCAATCGACGATAACCGATCTTGCAGTGAGTGGTTGAAATATTCAAGACAATAGATCAGCCCGCCGACTGTGAGATACGGTCCGTGATTCGTTTCTTGAATGCACGAAACATGAAACCAGCTGATATTCATCGCCAACTGTGTCCTGATTTGGCGCCAAGTGATTTCTATATTTTCTTTCATCTGAAGCGGATCCTTGGTGGCCAGCGTTTTGATGACGATGATGAACGGAGTACAGACGTGGTTTTCATCCCTTACGGCGTAGTTCTATGATAAAGGTGTACAAAAAATCCTGTTCTTACTTGAAAAACACGCCTCGTAGATTTTTTTGAAGACATGGTCATTCCACCTTAGTTTTAGTTTTCCCAAGCTCGTGTGCCATGTTGGTCTTATATTATGTTCAGCAATGATTGTTCCACACTCATGACCACCGAAGTCTTCATATTTTAATACACCTTCAGACGCTTATCTCATTAAACAAAGCGTAATATAGTATAGCAAAATTCAATATTCAACCTTTAAAGTAATGATTCAGCACTAATTCTGTACAGTTATTTATCGCTACTCTCCGCTTGTATTGGTCGATTTTTTACTCATGGAATTGTAAAGTCAGCCACTGACGAATATGTTGCTAATATAATTTTTTTTATAGATTCATTTAATGTTTAATTATCTTATAAATAAAGAATGAAATAATAATCACATCTTAATAATAAAAATGACGCTGTCGATGCCCTTCAACTTGCCTCTGAAACTAGTAGGCAATAAAAATAAAATTTGGTTAAAACACTGCGCGCGATGTACACAACCGATACCATGCGTCCAACTGACGTCAAGTGCGTTGTTGCATTACTGTCTAGCGTGGATCGATCATATAACTTTGTCTCTTTCTCGCTTAAAAAGCGCTCACGCACACATTCTGTGCCATGACCAAAAAATCAAAATTTTTAAAAATTATTATTATAAAAATAAAATGCATTACATGACTTAGACAAATATATCATGTACAATAATAGTAAATACAACGATTTTATTCATATATTACAGTCCACCCGTGCACCTACTATAAATTTCCAACGCACTATTTCAAACGCAATTTCGTGACACCATAAAACATATTTTGTGTTAAAAAAATATGTATTTTGTACATACGAGAAAATAAAACATTTTTTTGTTTTATTCTACTTGTTTAATTTACTTGAGATGAGTCGCGTTTCGCCTTAGAAGGGTATTATTAGAATTCAATGAATAATGTTGTCACTTTTCACTTCATGTAAATAAAATTGTAAGGCTGTCCTCCATTATAGTTATAAATACAAGTTGTTGAGTTAAATTGTTAGATTGATAATGCCCTTGCAAGGCGAAACGCGTCGCAAGTAAATTAAACGAGTAGAATCAAAAAACAAGTATTTAGTTTTCACATATGTAATTATCAGTGCCGTGCAGTAGGTATAGATTTAGGTTATGCTGTTACCAATGATATTATACAATCACATATAATATATGTACTTTCGTTTAACTAACGTCTTTGGACAAAATTCGTAGTTTATACGACGCTGTCATGTATTTATTTATAATTTTAGAGTACTGTTAATAGTGTTTTTAAAGTGTATTTTTTTACGTAAAATAATACTTACTTACCCATATAAAAAATGTATGGACGTTTTTAAGAACTATTTCTATGACTGAACATGATTCATTTATTGTTTGAAAATACTTCACGTAATAACTAAAGGAAATAATTATTTTTATTAAAGATTAACGTAGGAAATAGTACTGCCAATTGCTTTTAGTTTTTCTCAAATTAAAAGCCAATCCATGCACTAAATTTAAAGAACAATCATGAAATCAACACATTAAAAACAGTAAGTCAGTAAAATTCGCGAATTAGTAAAAGAGGAAATAGACACTTCAATGTTTTGCACGCAGTTGTAACCCTTTCTAATGTTATTCTGTTAATAAACAGCATAGGTAACGACTCCATACAAAACGGATCAACCGAAAGGAATTTTCAATTCAGTAAATGGCCATTAATATGACCTGAGTAATTCACTAGCTTACAGATAGAACTGAGTAAAATAAATAGCACTATGCGGCGAATAAAAAAAGAGCGCCATGAGTACAGCGGTGAGTTTTTAGAACTAAGCAATTAAAGTTTCTGCTGGTACACAGATGGCACTAATTGCAAAATAATGTTTTCGTTGATGTTAATCTAATTTTTTAATTTATATTTGTTTCCCAGAATTTTTAGTTATGCACAGCTTTTTTGCTTGTATGCACTGCACGCCCCTGGTGATTATGGAGTTCTACAAACTTACCTCGGAAACAGTAAATATGTCATCTTTACGTTATTTAAACTTACTGTCGAAATAATATACATACCGACCTAGGCAATTCTTTTAAACATTCCGCTCTTTATCATAACATGTAAAAAATGTATAATATATTATTAAACGCGTGATTTAAGCTTAATTTGAAATAAGTATGACCAAAAAAATTCATTCAACAGTGCCTACGCAAAAAACAGCCATAAAAAAATGGAAATCGTATTGAACAACGAACACTCCATCGTATTAACCAATGGAACCGAGCGATAAATTTCACTCGATTCAAAAACGGAATCGCGAACCACCACTCGTCAGCTGCGACGCAATTGCCCATCTTTTTCTCCATGGACCCGACTTATATTTCAAAAAAAGAACAATCCGAACGTCTTTCCGACGGGAAATTGGGGCCAAGTGTAGTGCTAGAGTTTTTGTGTGTTTTTATTTTTTGCAGCCGATTTTTCGGTAGGTACGTACTTATCTAGTGCTGTGTAATTTGGAGACTCGTGCACGCGGTACCCGCTTATTGTTATTGAGTGTTGGAGCCGGAAAATGATGACTTTAATTGCCGAGTAGAGATGTGAGACGCACCTGGAGAATGCGACCAATTCGTGTAGATTTGAGAAAAAATTATACCGTTTTAGACTTTCTTTGTTGGAATTCGAACGAATGATTTCTACGTATATAATTGAAACTATATTTTTTTTTAATATGTTTATCTTTATTAAAAAATATATTGAACCTAACAGCGAATACGATTGGAGATTTTTATAGATCGCTGAATAAGAGTGACATCAAAAATCTTTGGGGAGATAGGCATTTTAGGAAACAAGCATTAGTGAGAAGTTATATAATAAACGAAAACCTCGGCACTAATAGACACCCAAGTTGTTTATGTAAATTCCTTCGATAGCTGGTTCCCAGGTTTCCGATTAACAATACGCACACATAGGATATATGAACTGACCTTTTTATTTTTGCTGTCTTTCTGGTTCGACGTTGTCGTTCTTTTAGCTGGGTTGTCTTCTTTAGATTTCGACCGACCGAAGCGCGCACTGGTGGTTTATCTGAACCGCTGGACTGGTCTGCATGTAAAAAGAATGACGCCTGTCGGTTACCGTCTCGTTAGCTTTTCGAAAAAAGGGCGGCAATACTCACACTCACATGCATATTATTATAAACCAAGAAACGCAGTGGTGCCAATAACAAGGCGCGTAAACACAGGTCAAAAATTCAGAAAATTCTCCCTCCCAACTTCCTTAAGTTTAAGGTGTCTCATCACGCATTCAAAGTACCTACGTCAGCTTCTACATATTTTTGGTATGAGCTTTATTTCAATTTCTATCTTCATTTTGATTAGTACAGTTTCATTTCTCATTCTATTGGTCCAGCTAGACCAACATTTCGAACGCTTCAAGTCTCAACACTGCTTCAGTGAGGATCCATTTTTGCATTGAGAAAAAATAATATCGCACCAATCTCACTCACACTAATAAATCAAGGTAGTGATAATAGTGAACGTTTTTTATTTTAATTAATGAGCAACAAAACTTAAACTCATAAAGAATTGTGGAATATTTTGTATGTTTGTTGTGTTAACTAACAAACTTTGTAAAAACTACTTAGATTGATTCAATTTCGTTACTGTTGCATCTTTGTCAGGACGCATACTAACTGATCCATAAAATAAAATATACACAGAAATCAAATGTTGGGCGGGGGCGTGACCTTGACGGTGGTGGACGTGGGGGAGAAGATGACGATATATTAGGTAATTAATTGTATAAGAGTTTTTAATTTATAAACTATTTAATCTAAGGTATCTTATTTATACGTTAAATTTCAATACAATTCAAAGTGTGACCTATGGCTAATGATTAAAACTATTTTTTTAATTAATTACTTCTGGAATAATTCTGTACACCCTGTAGAAACAACGGTGCCTTTTAAGTTATGAAATAGATCGCGAATGGAATACGGGTGTAGTATTAAAAAATAAACGAAAGAGAAAGAAAGCTAATTGATAGAAATTGCCCGTGTTATGACTGGCTCGGTGACTCGAACCAACGCGGGTCGACACGCTCTAGGAAATGTGCTCCGGACCATCGACACGTTTGTTCAGTTACTATATATGAAATAGTGCACAATGAATGACTCGTACTCCAAATACTGTCCAATCCTTATATTCATTTATTTACTCAATATAATACTAATAAAATAATAGTTTTTTAATACATCAGCATAATAATTTTATTTAGGAGAATACATTCTTATTGTGAAGTTGTAATTATTCAGAACAGACGGTCTGTGATATTTTAAATATGAATTAAATATATTAATTATAAAGATATACATATAAAATCAATTTTATCGAAAAATATTGTTGTTGCGCCACCGGGATTCGAACCTGGATCTCTTTCCTAACCGGGGAAGGTGCTTTATCCAATTAGTTTTATTGATTGATTTTATATGTATATCTTTATAATTAATATATTTAATTCATAATAATTTTAATTAATTTACGCACAATAAATTTTGATATTTAAAAACTATGCAACTCGTGGCATGCTTTTGTTTAAAATTATTCATTTAAATCACAGACTAGTAAATGAATATACAGGGCCGGCCCGAGGGGAAGGGCGAGTTCGGGCCCCGCCCGAGGGCGCTGAGCAAGCCGGGGCAACCGTGTTGCCCTGGAAAATGGCAGCTAATTCTTCAGAATCACAATAATTATAGCTCATGGGGTGTCGTTAAAAAGACTGACCGAAAAACTCACCTGGACTAATAATAACTGGGAAATGATCTAAGATATCAATGAAGATTCGGAAACTGGAATATTTTGCCCATGTGAAACGAAACTTGAGAGACATCTGTAATACAATACACTCAGCCTCATCATCATCGCAAGATTGAATCACGGAAAAGAGGGTCTGGTCGCAGGAGGACGTTGTAGCTGCGGAATCTGAGAGTCTGAGTGAATGGTTCAATAGATCCGCCCGAGGGCGCCACAGAGGCTAGGGCCGGCACAGTGAATATACATGATATGAAGTATATATATATAGGACAAGGGTTTGGAAGATTATTTGCGGAGCGAGAGGTATTCTGCACACGTATATCCATCGAAACATAAATCTAGTAGATTATGACACATTTATGCAATAGTAAAAGTATTTACTCTTCGAAAATTAAATCTTTGTGTTAACAATACGCATTTTTTACATTAATGCATATTATATTGTCAGCGTTTAAATTTTCGTTCCGATCAAGTAATTTTTTTTTTTAAAAGTCGCGGAACTCTTTGATCGCGTATGTGGTATCAAAGTAACACCAAAATAAAAAAATTGTAACAAGAAATTTCCGCTAGTTCATGTCTGTGTATATTTGGTAGTCTGCGATTGTGTCCCAAAGGGTCCGCGCCCTGCAATACTTTTGCGAGTATCGATACAGACTAATACATTTTAAAATCTATGATAGCAAGTATAGTATCATTTTAAATATCTATGTAATTTCTTCCCCTTTTTTATATCATCGAAAATCTTTATCGCACTATACATGATTGATTTCTGTGATTGAGCCTTCTTCCTGAATAGCAGTCTCAGTCAATCTCTTACTCTTATATAATGCTCGTGCTCACGTTGAGTTGTCTCATTTTTTTTAATAAATGTTCAGCATATTTTCTATTTAAAGATCATTATATTTAGGTTTTTCAGCATACTGAACCGAGTATATTTATTTTTTCTCAAAAGCTTTAATTTGCAGTACCGATAATTGTTGCATTTCTTCTTCAATACTGCTGCAGTGATTTACATGAGGAATAATTATAGAGTTGCATTATATCGTTGCACTATTTAACGAGACTGCACTTATAAATCTTCTAATCGTACCCAGAATTGAGATTGTTTTAGCAATCTTTCTAGTCGCGTGTTTTATATTATGCGGAAAATTCTATTTAGAATCTATTACAACTACCACATATTTAATTTCACTCACTTCTTTTAATTTCTATTACCGAAGATTTCACGCCAGCAAAGTGACAGATTTCGAACAAATGAATAAATAAAGCCAAATGTGATAAAATATACAATTGTATGTATTGCCAATGGTGAAACTAACTAACTTACCATCACGCCGTCTCACCGCGGGGATAGGCAGAGAGGATAGAGCGCCACACTCCTCTGTCCTGACACACAATTCTCGCCACATTCACATTCATAGTCTTACAAGATCGCCGATGGTTGAGGCTTCTAACAGAACCATCCTCCATTATTTGGTTTATGGACATCCTCCGTTTCTGGTGCCATCAACACTTGCATCATATATTTTTCTTACCATTCTCTCCTCATTCATCGGTTCCATATGACCAAACCACATAAGTGATCCTTTTTTAATTTTACTCAGATTCTTTTTAGCTTTTCCATAGACTTTTTCCCATGTGGTATATTTATAAAGAGTAACAATATCATCTGCAGAGTTGATGATTTTAGTTTCATTGTCTTAAGTGCTGGATAAGTTATTCATATAAATTAGATTACAGGATTTTCTGCCAGCTCCAGGTCTCACTTTCATACATGGGTGTCGGTACCAGAACTTCATTGTGCACCGCTAGTCTTGCCTCGGTTGAGTTCCCGTTAGATATAATTCCATTAAAAGCGCCGTTCACTTTATTCCCTGCAGTCACCCTCCTTTCGATATCATTCAGACTTTCACCATCTGCGACAATTGCTGGTGCAATCGGTATTATTTTATTTGCAATGTTTATAAATTTATTTTTGTTTATGCGAGACAAGAGACAATTTTTTCGTAGTATTCAATGGATAAAACCGCGTATTTTTTTTTTATATATTTCAAACACGTGCATACCGGGGGCGCTTTTTTCCATTTTGCATTGAGGTCCAGTTGTGTGCTATTTTCTGTGTCAAATTTTGAGTGCCGCATTTGGGATCCAAGCCGATCCTTATATTGACTCGGTCGGTATGTAAGGAATGCGAGCTCAGTGAGTATGATAATCGTCGCAAATACGGGCCAATGGATGAGGTGCCCGACTTGAATACCAATGATAACCCAGAGAACTCGATAAGGAGATCGAACTACCGATCATTTAAAACGAGAGCACAAATCAACCTACTGCCAAGTCTAAGCGAAAATCTTTTATGCGCATTCCGCGCGGCTGACACACATGTGTGTGATAGTTGTATATAAGTCTACTACGCGGCTGACTCACCTCGTACGCAATCAATCCAATACATACGTTAGATAAATAAAATCACTGCAAATAATAATGTTGAAATTTATTACATTACATTTTATTTATAGTATAGTTTTAAAGCATGTTTTGTTTATAATTTAAAAAAACGCGTTACATATATCGTGCCACCCCTGCATATTACATAAAGATATTCATAAATTTAGTTAAATAATTTTAATAAAAATATAAATAGAAATAAATAAATAATAGAGTTTTTAAGGACATTGAACACTTTACAGGAATAAATATATCACTGTATGACAGTAAATTAATAAAAATATATATTTTTTATGTCGTGATTTTACAGATCTATGTCGCAAGTATATTATAAAATAATGAAAATAAAATTACGTCGCCTTTCATATTACTCGAATAAATGTAAATTTTATACTAACAATGTGATTAATTAATTATAATATTGTGTTGATTGTATATTTTATTAACCTTTTCTCGTTTGTCAACAGGTAAGCTGTCTGATTGGATTTGTGGGTTCTCTACGAAAAAAAGAAAAAGGTATTTTTGCATAAATTTAATTTAACTATTATACAATATTACATTTGTTTAATTTAATGATGATATTTAATTATATTAAAAATTGCTGGTCGACCAAGGAACACGCCCGTTTTTTTGCGGCTTACATATACGTACTTAAGTATGTGAAAACATAAATTTACTTACTTACCATCACGCCGTTTCCCCGCAGGGGTAGGCAGAGAAGATAGAGCGCCACACTCTTCTGTCCTGACACACAATTTTCGCTTCAACCACATTCATAAATCTTCTCATACAAGCTCGACGATTGTTGTGGCTTCTAACAGGTCCATCTGGTTTACCTGGTCGTGCCAAGTTGTCAGCGCACGTCCTCTACTTCTGGTGTCATCAACACTTGCGCCATATATCTTTCTTACCACTCTCTCCTCATTTATCCGTTCCATTTGACCAAACCACCTAAGTGATCCTTTCTTAATTTTACTCACTATACTTCTTCATTTTTTACTCTGCCATAAATAGATTTTCCACATATATACGCCACTTTCTGGTATAACAATGATAAAAATCATTGTGAAACCAACACGTTATTATCAATATTCAAACACTGTCAGTGATTGTGACTTAAAAATAACAGTGATTGAGTCTCATTAAAAAATTTTACCTTAGAAAAAAATTTCGAAGACGTCAAAAACTTATGTAGAATATGTTTATATAATCATTAAAAAGAGGAACAAAAGTATATGTGACAAAATCATTAATTATGGAGTGTAAAATTAACAAATCACTAGTGATCGTAATGCTTAACTTAGTATAATAAATAAAATTAAAAAAGAGTCTCTTAGATGGTTCGTGTCATGTGGAACGAATTTATAAGAAATGAATTGTAGAAAAGTGCATGACGCTGGTATTGATGGCACCAGAAATAGAAGACGTCCGTGGAAGACTTGGCTTGACCTGGGTCACCGGATACTATACATAATTATACTCATCCTAAAATATCACTGCATATTAAATGGATTACCCAACTTAGCAAGCCTGTTTTAAGATGATTTGCCAACTTTTTCCCTTAAGATTTAGTATTTATTAATAGTATAAAAAACGATATAATCAACATCAAATAATAATACATATTGGATAGATATCAATCGGCTTCCCGGGCGGCTGCCGCCGCATATTATTAATGCAGAAAAAAAAAATTGTACGACACACGTGTCGAGTTACTTTTGCGTGCAGTTCCTCTCGATAATGGTAATGTTAACTAAGCTAAATAGAATTCAGTGCCAGTGAAAATAAGGGTGAAACATTAGGGAACGTGATTAATTAATGTTGTTTTCGAATTTTTTTTGTATTCGGTCAAAAAATAATCAAATGTTGCACCATTGAGCAACTACCATGACAATGTTAATAAATTGAATGATATTAAGTATTTTAATATTTTTTATTTCAACATTATTACGTAATTATAGACTGTGATAACAATTTATTAATGACCCTGTCTCATTTGCGGCTAGATTATTATAGTTTGACAACGGGTACATGGATGGTATACACACACACATATATATATTATTAAATATTTTTTCTAGTTTAAAAGGTCGCCGGATTATATTACGGCCATAAGGTAACCTGACATTATAATCAGGTTTCGCACGAAAACTTCCGTCAGGTTTTTAGCGCGATATTTACATAACAGTGTAAAAAATAACACGTTAAAATCTTAATATACATGGGACATTATGTGTATTAAGGTCAATTTTATTATTAGTACCCACAATAAGCACCTGGATCTCTCCGAACCGAAAACGTGTATTGCAACATTTCGAAAATCTATAAACAGATAATAATTATTAATCTAGATTAGCGTTTCTCAAATGGTGTTATTTAGGGTTCGCGTATTTGTGCGAATCTGATTTATTTTTTAAGGACGAGCTTTCATTTTTCCAGTTTGTAATTGGAGAATTTATACACGCTATCAGATAAATAATTAATGACGTTATTTGTTATGAAAATCATGCGAGTATAAATAATAATTATAATAATAATTGTATATTCCATCTCCCTCTTTATGTATATATAAGTGCACCCTTTTTGTATTTATGATTAGTTTTAAATACGTCCTGATGAAGCTTGAGATAAGCGAAACCGATTGACGTATAATAAATTTCGTGGTTTCTTACAAAGTGATTGTTATTTTATTTAATATAAAAAATTATAGTATGTCAATTTGTGAATTTTCAATAACAAAAAATCATTGTTTCGCTTTACAACGATGGTCTACCAACATATTATATGAGCATGTACTACAAAAATGATTATTTTAATATGTAATTTTTTTCTGTAGTGTAGTTTTAAAATTATTAGTCTGTATTAGCTCTGGAAAAAGATCACTCGTTTTGTCCCCTATCTAGCGTGGGCCCCAATGCATCGCATTGGCTGCGTTAATGTAGTTACGCTACTTTGTATTGCCATCCTCCTATAAACAGTGTATCAATTTAAAAAACCTTGACCGAGAAAATTTTTCATCTGTGGCATATTTTTTTATAAATACTAATTAAATGTATTAATTAGAAAAATATGCATATAATTTTATTGAAAAATACTGTTGTTGCTACCGGGATTCGAACCTGGATCTCTTTGGAACGACAGATGTATTAATTTATTTATAATGTATGTCAAAAGTACTGTCTGATTGGTAAATGCACCTTCCCCGGATTAGAAGAGATCCAAGTTCGAATATTTTTCGATAAAATTGATTTTATATGTATATCTTTCTAATTATTACATTTAATTAGTATTTATGTGTGTTCTGAATAATTACAACTTCACAATAAGAATGTGTTCTCCTTAATAATATTTTTTTGTGCTACGTTAAAAATATTTAAAGGCTTCCGTTATGTTCTAAAGGTTCCGCGACTTAATTTAATTGAGAAACCGTGATCTAAACGCTTCCAGATTTTAATTACAATACACAAGTATCGCATTAGTTTCACTGAAGTAAATAAAATTAAATGCCATCGCGTTATTATAACACAATCTGTTCACACTCTTGATATCACCCAAGACACTGGTACAGTCACTCGGGTATGTAGGTACACCTAAAGACGTTGATCATAACTTGAATGCAGTACTTGCTGCAAGTAAAATGGTCGTATTTCCGATAACCAGATTGAGTCTTGCGTAATGTAAGCTGTGTTATGACTCAGAGAAAGTTGAAATTGTTGATATTTTATAACATATTTGTGTAGTCTGGCCAATTCGTACCTTGATCGTTCAAACATTCGGTTAACTCGACGATAAAAAAAAATATATAAAAAAATTTAAATCTATTACGTGCAATTTTTTTCTGATAATATTAACTTTGTTAAAGTTTAAAAAATCACATACAAATTAAGTATTCACAATTATTTTATTTTAATGATACTTTATAAGTTCATAATTCCTTTTGGAGAACAAAAAAAAAATGCATCGTACTAGGGCGATACAGAAATACCTCCCACATTAAATAACGGTATTGAATTGTTTACTTTTCTAATTCATGATAAATTATCAGCAGCACGAAAAAAACTGACTACTTTAACACAGACTTCAGTCTAGCAAAGTAGCCAAGGATATTGTAGTATATATCAGAGGTGGAGTCTACTCCATCCCACACAATAAACTACGAGTATTTTATTGTAATATAATTGTATCTTATGTTGATCATGTTTTATTATAGTATATTCGCCTCTGTTACAACAAAAACATGTATGTCAATAAAGTCTAATAAACAAATATTGTAGAAAACTCTAACGACAACACGAGATGGTGCTGATTATTAGCCAGGAATTCATTGGATTGATGAGCACTTAAAATTCTCGCTCTAGGTAGGCTCCATTGTTATAATTTTCTTTACACTTTCATATTTGCATTTTTGAGAATCTTAATATTTTTGAATTGACAAGACAGCCGCTACCTCATATCATCGTCATTGTTGCATATAAACATAGATGCCGGAAGAATTCAGATACGGAAGGAGTTTGGCACTCACCATAATCCGGATTCTGCTGGCACCTCCAAAATGTGGACTGTATGTTTTAATCACTATTTCGTCAAAGGTTCCTTTAGACGACGAGTTCCGACACTGTATAGACGCAAAGTCTCAAATTAGTATAATATTGTAATCGTTTAGGTAAACGTATACCGCACTGGCTCAAGGTCGCCAATCGACTGATCGGCAGCGTGCCGGGTGGGGAAGGGAACGGGGGGAATGCACAGTGCATTATTTTCGTTCAAAATAAATATGTATTTACACAAATAAATGTATGTCCCAAACGGTCATCATTATCAGACGTTTTCTATCCACTGCTGGATGAAGACCTCCCCAAGTTTCCCACTTTTCTCGGTCAATTGATATTCACTACCGCGTATTTCTGCAGAGTTTCATTGTAGTAGTATCCTCACAAGTAATTCTTTAAATTATGAGATTGTACATTATTTATGTTAATAATTTAAATATAAAAATACACAAACATTACTCAATGTTTTTACACTGATTTTATTATCCAGGAAAGAAAATGCAAATTTGATAAATTGTGACTGTGTATTTTTGAAACGTACGATTTGTGTATTAATCAATCTTCGAAAGTAGCCTAAATTGAATACACGATTTTGTTTTTTATTATCCATTGAATAATACCAAGAATTGTCGACACGGATAATAAAATGCATTACAGTACGACTATACGTAAAAAGTTATCAATTCAATCTCAACTTTTAATATTTATCAATTTTAATTGATCTAATTTATTTATTTATTATTTTCTATGCTTACATTATGATGAGAATATTTATAATTAATTTATATATTTACAAAGCACCCAAGTATGTACTCGCTTATACGATGTGGATCAACGATGTCCCAGTCCCACATTCAAAATTGTGACAAATTTGAAATCCGCTCTTGTGTAAAATTGTTGATGAGCGCAAGGCTGTGTCCCAGAGGCTGTAATCCAAACGAGACCAATGGTTAAAAGACATCATCGGTAACTCATTCATATCAAGGTTATCCGAAATTCAACAGTTTAAAAGTTATTCGAACTTAAGTCGTTTTCAGCAAGAAAAGTTTAAAAAAACTTTTTAAAAGTAACTGTAATAAAGGTAACCCCATACTATCGCGGAATCGTTTTGAGAATTGTGTAATCTCGCTTCGATTCCACTCAATAAAATAACGCGTGTAATAATTAATAGAATCTTCAAAGCTTTTGAGAATGTATTAAAAAATTGTTTTTAATTTGTTATAATGGATGGATATAAATGAAACAATGTTATAACTCTACTTGAGTTTATTAGTTTATTAACTCTACTTGAGTTTGAGTTTCGAGTATTATATTTCAGAACAATTTCACACGCATTCATGCTCACAATAACAACGATTGATCTATTAAAAAGTGTTGTGTTTAAATATGTACTCGGTTTAGAAATGTACTGTTGATAAATACTTTTAATCCGTGTTAAATATATTTCTCAAATGTGCATGGTTGCTTTCTAACCACGAAGTCTGCAATCTTTAATACGCTTTATATTATACAACTGCTGCAGTTAGTTGAACTGACAACAAAAAAGTAACCAAAATATTGTTGTCAATATGTGAATATGTCCAAGAGCACACATTAACTGGATTTTCACCTACAAAGGCACTGTTATTAAACAAATAATAGATATCTCATAGAGACGAAGCTATTTTTTATTAACCCTACCATAGCCACGTAGTAACACAGGTCTACCGAGCCAATTAAATCATATTTCTATAAATATGCACAATGTAAAACTTACATTTTACCGAA
This sequence comes from Eubasilissa splendida, assembly GCA_031772225.1. Lineage (NCBI taxonomy): Eukaryota > Metazoa > Arthropoda > Insecta > Trichoptera > Phryganeidae > Eubasilissa > Eubasilissa splendida. The sequence goes on from CM062870.1 coordinate 6,354,071, forward strand.
TCCTAAAAAAATCATTTGCATTTAGAAATGAGTAGTTGAAAACCAATTAGTAAAGCTAATCATAAAAAAAAGAATAATTTTTGAATTCAATGCTATATAAAATTGTTGCGTTGCATGCTATCTATGTTAAAAATACAACTTGTACTACGTGAAAAAGATCACACATTAATTTAAATGATGAGATATCAGGATGAAGATCATGTCAGATGGGTCTTTTGACGAATGCGTTACAAGAATAATGTTTGAAAATAAAATGAAAGTATTAAATTATTATATTAATATATTATTCCCATTTAAAGTGTTAAAAAAACTCAAATTTCTTGCAGTAACACGAGTTGACAGCATGACTGCGTAAGGTATTTTTAGCATGGTATGGTAAAGGTTAATGTAAAATATGGAAGTATGCTTAATTACAGGGCTTACGACCTGTCTTCATCACTTTACCCATTGTAACGTTTACCATTCCACCCAATCAGCCTCCATATCTATCAAATTTTTGAATGTTGAATTAGCAAAGTCTTAGGATACTACTCAGTGCCAAAATTTAATACAAAATTCGCTCAACGTACTTTCTTATTTTGTGCTCCGAGAATATTTAATAAATTGCCACTAGACCTTAAAGGGTCTAAAGTGATTAATGACTTCAAACCAAAAATAACAAAGTGGTTGCTTGATGTGGGTAGAAAGCAAAATGAAACCAATTAGTCATTTGTGCTAACCTAACTTACCCACACATTCTTGTCACCGACTATTGTATATTACTTAAAATAATATTTTCATAACTTTATTTCAATATCTTTTTATAACTTCTGATTATATTTTTTTTCACATAACTTTTTATAACTCGCACATTATACTTACTTACCTCTTAACATTTACAACTTTTAAAAACTGTACAGGTAATTGCTTTAGAACAGACTACGTCTAGTATAGCAATTACATTTATTTTTCATACGTACTATTTATGCTACAAAAAATATATATATATGTTAATATGTGGAAACACTTCGAATACCACTACACTATCGCCATCTATGGATTAAATTTGATATTTATTTTCCTGAAACAGCATATATGGTCACAATGAGAATCTATTTTTTTTAAATTATTTAAAGCAACATATTATATTGGAATACGCCTGAAAAATCAATATTTTTCTATTTTTATTTTGCCAGTATATTTTTGCAATAAGGTAAGTTAGCTATGTAATTTCCCACACTTCCATATTTTTCTATTAATAAAAAATTGCTTCGTCTCTATGAGATGTCTATTATTTGTTTAAAATATTGTTGATTCACACTCTTGTTCCAAATTTCTAAAATGCAATATAGTAAAGAAATATTGCCTCAATCCTGCAACAAATCCAACCTAGGAAAGGACATTATCCTGGGCACCACTTTAGGATAATTGAAAACCTGGAAGAACAGAACTGTGCTTTGAGTATCCAACATAGGTAGGTACCTACTTTCCATGTACATATTATACCATTCCAACACATAATATATGTTTATGATCATATACACACGTTTGTATTTTGTTTTAGTTTCTTCATCATCTGTATTTTATTTCGAATTTAGTTGAAGTTCTGTTGTTATGTGTAAATAATTATTTTTAATATTTAATACCAACACGTTTTGGTTATTCATTTTAATAATAAATAATTATTTAACTTTGTTTTTAAACACTATGAGTTAATTATATTCGCCAACCGGTTTCGAAAAACACAATTTCCTTCATCGGGGTGATAAAAAAACTAACTAATGTCATAATTTTATTTTTTACTGTTTCCGAGGTAAATTTGTAGAACTCCATAATGACGTATGTTAAAATAAAACACTTATTTTTTTATTCTACTCGTTTAATTTACTTGAGACGCGTTTCGCCTTGTAAGGGCATTATCAATCTAACAATTTAACTCGACAACTTGTATTTATATCTATTGTGGAGGACAGCTATACAATTTTATTTTCAGAGAAAAAAATTATGGAAATTCTCGGTGTCGAGTGTGGAGGCGATAGCCTTCCATAAGTGTTTGAACAATAGTGGGTTTTCAGAATTTTATAATCATTTGATAGAAAATAGTCATGGTTTTGATAAAAAATTGGAATTGTCAATTTTGCATATAAACGGTGTTGGTCACAAATTAAATAATTTGGAATCGTTGGAGATAAATAAAGCACGTAAAACTAATCAAAAAATTACAAACAACCAACAAAATTTAACTAATAGTCCCATCCTAAATTTTTTTCCTAAAAATTATTCGAGTAAATTTGTATTAAGTAACAATTTGAAGTAGGTACTAAATTTATTTTTTAAATAATTGTTGTTTTTTTTAAATAGATTCTGGTAAAGAAACAATAATATATGTTTTTAGTTAGTATTGACATCCTGAAGAAGAAAATTGTATTTTTCGAAACCGGTAGATGTATTTAAACTCAATAAGTGGTTAATAAAACAAAGTTAACAAATAAAAATATTTCATAAATCCATTGAACTTCTGGCATAATCATTTGTCGAAAAAACATTAAAAGCCCTTGCCATTTAAAATTATCGTTCGATAATTAGAACCTAAGGATATTTGAAAGGGCATTATTTATTTTTTTGAATTAGAGAGTCTTTTGACAAATGTCAGAAAAAATTGCTATGACCATTGTTATGACTTACAAAATACAATTTTACGTAAACTGTCGGTCACGAAGTTCGATATTCGGCATAGCCAATGGGAAGGTCGTGTTTGTTCATTGCGTCCGTTCGCACGACTCGAAAATGGTGCGGATTTGAAATAATAAAAAACGATGTAATCTTTTAATATTTTCATATTTTTATATCTCATTTTTTACAAGTATTAATGTTAGTATTGATTGATAATTGTAGTTCACTGTTTACTTTTACACAACAGAAATCGCAGTCTTAAAAATCGCAGTCTGCTATTCGTTCCAAAAAAATGTTTTCTCTCATGGAAAGAGTGACTCCATTAATGTACCGCGATAAGGAAGATCCTCTGTCTGATGTCGTGTGCGAAAATCGCAGTCTTCATAATCACAGTCTGCTATTATTCATTAACGAAAAAAAAATCTCTTACGAAGTGAGAGTCCGCCAGGTTGCCGAAATGAGATCTTAGAGGAGTAGCAGGAGGAATATTAATGGACCGAGATTTGGGAAACCCTCGACACGAGTCGTCTACTTTTATACAGGGTGCAACAGACCTAGTCCACAATATTGTATGTGTGGATACCTGACTAAATTACGAGTCGAAAATGTTCAAGGGATATATACCTAATCTCAACCGTATCAGAGATATAATCATTTCAAAAAATCGTAATAATGCAATTATTTCGATTAATTGAAATATTTTATTGATTTCAGGTCGTCGAATCTCAAGCGGCTAGACTATATTTTATTAGATGATTTATTAGATGAGAAAAACGTAGACTTCAAGATTAACACGATTTTGTAAAAATTTCAAACTATAATATTTTCCGTAACATTGTTGAATTTGCACATATTCCTTAAACATTTTAGACTCGTAATTTAGTAAGGTATCCACCCATTAAATATGTGGACTAGGTCTGTTACACCCTGTATATATAAAGATCTCAATTGAGATGGCTTTGACACGTTTTGATACAGGGGAACGATTATCTTGACTAAATTTGGATATAACAGCGACAAAAGCTTTAAAAAGACAGATCGGTCAACAAAACAAATTAATGAAGATGAAAAGACTTATTAATTGCTAATTAAATAGATCACGTGCTGTAAATACATTAAAAATAACAGATAGTACAAGAGTCGCATAGATGATTGAAAAGAATGAGTGAAGAACGTTTGGTAAAGAGTGTAATGTGATATTGTATTAGAAGATGATCACGTTAAAAGCCTCAATAATTGAGGAACAATTTATTTTTTTCTTAAAAATGTAGAGATATGTGCATGGAGTACGTATCACATCAATATTCTTACTTCATATTTTCAAACTAAATAAATGCTCGTGCTACGAAAATAAGACTTTAAACTATTTATTTAATTATTTTTAATTTTTTCGAAGACCATGAAATTCATCATCGTTTGCACTCTTTCAGTTCAATCATTCACATTTTTGACCATCCTCATTTCGGATTATGGTTGAATTATCAGTTGACATTCAATCGCCTCGATCTATTAAGACAACTACTAGTCTAGTGGTTACAATATTTGCCTAGTGGTCGAGGGTTCGAGCTTCGTTCCAGGAGCCCATGAAGGCCACATGTTTTATATTGTATTATGTACACAAATGTATACATAAAGTTTATAAATACCGTACATCGTCCGACTATAAATAGCCCACCCTATAGAATAAGAATACCGTTTTTCCATTCTGTTTTCGATTGGACAAAACATCCAAGTGGGTACTACAAACCATCATGTTTCTGTTATTTCATTTCATATTTCATATCGAAGCCGTCAACCTTTCTAAATAACATATTTGAGCTGCTTGTCAATTAGCAAAGCTTATTTTTCAAAGGTAAGAAACATATGGCTTGAATAATTTTAATTTTTCAGGTAATGCAACAGAGGCTACTAAAAAGATGTTTCAAATCAAATAAGAAATTCGATTTAACTTGATGAAATGGTAAATTATTTTACTGAATACTTAATATTATGAAGCTAAAATAATACTAAAGAATATAGTAAAAATTTGATTTATTTATTTGCCTTATGGCCGTTAGTCCTATGTTCAGGGCGCTAGCTTTTAGCTTAGTTTGAAAATTGTAATAATATTGATGTGACACGTATTCCGTGTACTCATCTTTTTTTTTAAATTTACTGCAAGACGACGGATCTATTCTCATTTTCTTTTTGAAATTTGTTTTTATTTTTTTATTTAATTCTTAACACAGTGCATACTTATATGCTGTATTACAAGATTAAAGTATTTTCTTGTACTAAAGCTTATCTTTTACATATTTGTTCAGTTTCATTTTAAATCTATTCAATTTCTCCTCCTGTCTTACGATTTCTGGCATTTCATTAAAAAATTTCATCGCACTATATATCATCGATTTCTAAGATTTGGCTTTCTTCCTGAATGGCAGTATCAGTCTATCCCTTCCTCTTGTACAATGCTCGTGCTCATGTTGATTTGCATCAATTTTTCGTGTTAATTTCGCTGATATTTTCTTATTGAGAATTTTTTAAATAAATACCATTATATTAAAATATTTTTTCTGCTTAAAGGTCATCATATTCAGAGTAATATTCTCAAAGCTTTATTTTGCCACACTGACAATTGTTCCATTTCTTCTTCGTTAGCAGTAGTTGATGTGAGGAATAATACCAGAGTTGTAAACTATTTTACAAGACTCGGTACTAATAAATCGTCTGATCCTTCCCAGAAGTGAGATTTTCTTAGCAATTTTTTTAGTCATGTTTCTTGTATTTTGCGATAAATTCAATTTTAACTTTTTTGATAATACAAATACCCAATAGATGGCTACCTAGTTTCCTACTGAGATTTTACTTTGACAGCATAATATATTTCAAAATTTAAATCTCCGCTCAGTGGATTAGCCATTATTACGTGAAATATTAATTTATGTAATAAATAATAATATATAAGGGTAAAATATACTTTTAATGAATGCAGAAATTTAGTATCGATAGCACGTACTTCTGTGTACTTCTCAGGGTCTTCGAGATAGTTACAAAACATCGTCTTCGATCGTTTGTATTTGTAAATATTGCATTGAATTCGAGTCCTTGGCGGAAGTCGTTCATTGAACTGTACCAACTGCACGATTTTACAGTGCGCCATTACAACACTAACGTCACATCTTAGATTCGTGAGAAAAAACAGATCAGTAAAGACCATGTAACATGGCTGAAAGGTAGACTTTACAGGGGATGAATTCCACCTCCAAAAGACTGTTTTGTAGTATTTATTTGCATTCGTAGAGAATTGAATCCACGGCCTTTGCATCAGTTGACGAACGCTCTACCACTAGGCTTAGAAATAACAAAAATAAATTAAAAACAAATTTTAAACATACCAATAAGATGCATTTGTATATTAATATATAAATATTATAAAACTTAAAGTAAATGCAATGTTCAATTTATAAGCATAAAAATAATATGTAAAATTAAATTTAAAAAAATATATAAATACTAAAACAAGATGCAATTAGATAGTATATAAATACAATGTATGACTTAAAGTAGATGTAAAGTAACGTTTAATGTATAAAAAAACCAATGTACAATGTAAAACAAGATGGCGTATAAATACAATGTAAACTGTACCCTGTACCCAACATTACCTAAAAAAGGTGTAGCCGTCGAATCAGGTGATCGAGGAGGCCAGTCGATGTCACCAATTTTTAAATTTCTCGCAAAATCTCAAGCGTAGCTCGGGCTGTGTATGAGGTGGTACCGTTCTATCGTGTTGTAGACGCGATCGACCCAATTCGAAAGTTTTCCAACATGTGACGCTAGCGATCACCATTAATGGTTACAGCATTGACATTATTATTTAGGTAAAATGTTTTAATGTCTTCAACACGTTGTTGATACGTTAAATGCTCCACAATAAATTGCAATCAACTATTCTTTACGACTATTAAATACGAACTGACAAATATTTGCCAAACAAAAATCGTGACCGAACAAAATCGACCTGAAACATAATATTTGCTCTGTTTATTTTTTACGAAAGACGGCGTGACCAAGTATTGGTAGATGGTTCTGTTAAAAGCCTCAACAATCGTCGAACTTGCAAAAGAAGATGTTTAAATATGGTTGAGGTAAAAATTGTGTGTCTCGTGAGGAAATGGGATGATGATAAGTTAGTTAATTAGTTCACCAGGTTTTGTGATTTCTTCTTGCAAACCACAATATTCTATCAATATTTTTAAAAAAATCAAGTATTGATTCTATTATATTTTAAATAACCGCACGATTTCTTTGGGCTACCCGATAGTATCTGTGAATTTTAATAGCTTAACTAGAGTCAAGGTGAAATCCCGTGAAATGTTCTACGGTCAATCTAAAGAATTTTCTCGAAGGCCGATTTCCAGTTATTCTTCTATTCAATATAGGTACACGACTCTGCCAACCGACAAATTAATTCAATACGATAAGATCGTGTAATATAATCAATGCCTGCACGTACATGTACCTGCACGCTGCATTCCCACGTGGGTAAGCAGATAGACTGTTGTCGGAGGTTATAACCTCGTTCCAGGAGATCTGTATGTATACCCGTGATGTAGGAACAAGCGCATGACTGATCGAGTATGAAAATAGTAATAATATCGATGTATTATATTAAAACACTGTTTTTATCGACTGAGACATCTTCCCTCTGAGGCAGCCCGTCTATTAATTGTGGTGTCACGTGTGGACTACTGTAATAGTATGTATGCTGACTATGTATGATTATAATCTCTTCTAAATGCGACATCTCTGATAATATATGGAGCTTCTAAATTATCTAACATAATATCAATTTTTCGTGATCCGAAATTGTCTCCGTTTTCCTTAAAAATTTGATTTTTAATTGTGCTTGTGGATGTATAAGGCCACATGGCGCCTCGGCATCTTCAAGAGCTTTGCATCCTATACAACTTAAATGGTAGATAGACGTCAAACACTCAGGTCAGCCTCTACTTCAACTACAAGAAGGGTTGTAGAACCGACCAACCGTTGTCTGAAATCAATCTTCAGCGAATGGGTATATACGGTGACAGGCCCAAAAATGTGGAACTCTTTAATAATAAGCAGTGCATCACAGACTTTATATAAAAAGATACTTAAAACATACCTTTTCAAAAAAATCACATACATAAGTTTAAATAATAGTTTTAATTTTTTTATATTTCTTCTTTATTACATATATATTCATTATAATTATATTTTTTTGCCAAACTGCATGGCAGTTTTACGGCAAGGATTGCCTTTTATATAGTTAAACAACTTTTTTTATTTTTAACAAGGGGAAAAACAATTAGGTAAGATGTTAAATAAATTACTTAGAAAGATATAAAGAAAAAAATTAATCTTTCGAAAAAATACACATTTTTTACAGGGTGTAACAGACCTAGTCCATAGTATTTTATTGGTGGATACTTAACCCTTCCCAAACCATGCAGTAACACAGGTCTACATCATAATTAAACCTGTAATATTTTAATAAATTCACGCAATATAAAATTCATATTTTAGATAATCCTAAAGAACATATTAGCGCTTAGGAATGACTAGTAAAAATCCAATTATAAAAAGGGAATCGTACAAAATAATTATTTTTTCCATTCAATCCGTTGTCAAATTAATACGTTGGTAAAAATACCATTTGTGATATGAAAGACTGAGATCACACACTATTTTCACAGTGAAAAGAACAACAAACATACAAATATAATTGTCTCTTTCTCACTAATTAAACGAAGAGAGATAAGAAGGAAGGACACATTGTATAGGACTTAATGAATTCTCTAAATTATTTTATTAATCATTTTTTCAAAATTGAATGCTCAATATTTAGTGTAAATTCGTGGCATTAAACCTATTTAAGCTAATTAAAACATTTTTTCTAACTGTTATTTACGGCAACACGAGTTTACAGCATGGCTGCGATCGGGTATTTTATATCACCGTATGATAAAGGTTAAATATAGTATAATATTAGAAGGAAATAAAAAATTTGATAAGAATATGTTCTTTTACGTTATATTTTAAGGTGGTCACTGGGTGTTTCATCATTTTTTTAAATGTTTAATTAGTCTGTATTAATTTTGTTAATTATTCTTAGCACAACACATTCTCTCGTCCTCTCACCGTGCACATTGTTCTCTACGGTACTCTCACAGTTCGACCCGACGATCTGGTTGAATAGCTATGGTGATGATTAGTATTTATATTTCCATTATTTATCAACTCTTCAAATATTATAGCATACGTAGTAGTCAGCTGTTCTTTATTAGTGCCTATACTAATAATTCATTAGTTCTACAACACTCACTACATATGTATATATATTTTATTCCTGTCAAATCTTTATCATTCTTGAATTAAATAACACCACAACAGCACGAAAAAAACTGGCTACTTTAACACAGACGACAGTCTAGAAAAGTAGCCAGGACAATTCTGTATATATCAGAGGTGGAGTCTACTCCATTCCACACAATAAACTACGAATATACACTTAATTGCAATATAATTGTATCTTCAGGATCTTATATGTAAAATTTTCTAGGATGTTTTATCCGTAATCAGCGCCCTTGGTCCAGCTGCACCCATTGAACCTATTTCAAACCAGCCATGAGATGTATTTTAATATAATAGTGTCCAAAAATTATCTTTCTCGCTACCTATTATTACAGTTACTTGTCACCAATGAACGCGAGTCAAGGATAGACAATATTAAATATTGTCGCCGAGACCAGACAAACGACGGTAAATTATCCGTTTTGAATGTACTCACTTGCATTGATCCGATATGTGTAATTGCAACGGCCTGACCTTGGCCAGCCGACAGTACTGTCAAGCCAATACTTCTCCGAAACCAGTTGTGGTACCGGGACCGCTCCAGCTCCACCTCCGGGCCGGCGTGTGGCAAGCTGCAAGTCTTGCGAAATGTCTATTTCAATTATTTTAAAAATTAGCGGCACTGAATGAAATGGGGATAAGTCTTGGTTTTATTTGTTGGTGTTTGAGTAATCCAGTTTACCTTCCCATCATCATGTCATAAAATTGATAGCTCTGATTTATTGCTTCAATCAACTTTCAGGTGCCTGCCAGAAATACTATAATAGAATCATTTTATCTTATTACTGTAACAATACTGGAACGGTTGCTCTATTTAATTCTCCATTTCACAGAGTTTTAAAACTTGGGTAACGAGTACGCAGATGTTGGTGATGTATTGAATATATTATAAGGTTTGGTGATTTTTGCGGACAGGATGTTTCCGGATGGATTTTTTCGGACACGATCTTTCCGGATACTGACTATTCCGGACACTGATTATTACGGACATAGAGTGGATGTCGGCCTTGTTAGAAGCCTAAATTTTAATAATCGAAGAACATGCTTAAGAAAACGTATTGAATCTGGATAAGACTAGATTTGTATGTAAGGACAGAAGATGCCTACCCCCGTTTCTGCCTATCTTACTTTAATTAGTTTATATATATATACAGGATGGCCCAAAAAAGGTGAGAACATTTCGTAAAATGTGATATAATTACATCAAAATTAGTTTAACTATATCAACAATAGCTTAAATAGTTTACTAATTTACTTACTTACCTGTTTACCTATATTACGTTTTATTTCGACAATTTCCAGTCGCCATATTTTATTATTAATTATCCTATTGTTTATATTTGGTTTTTTCAAATTGTTGCCCAGAATGATAAAAATCACTGCGGAAAACCGTATTCTGATCAAAAATTTGCGAATTAAAAAACGTTGGGGTGCTAGGAAAATGATCAAAGAGTTTCGAAATAAAGCCTGGAGTGTAGCTAAACATTACAGCAGAACGGCGCTCCATCTCACACAGCCAGAAATACAATCAACTTTCTTCGTCGTGAGAATGTTAATTTCATCGAGCCAGGCATGTGGCCACTGAACAGCCCAGATTTAAACCCAGTAGATTATGCAATATGGGGTGTTTTGATAATTTCCGATTAGCTAAAGATTGTGCAAAAAAATTATAATTATTTATATTATGTGCCACCCTGTATATACATATGTGTGTATTTAATTTGAGGTCTTTTGTGAGTTGGATCGCGCTCTTTGTGTATGGACTCACAGAAGATATATAAAGTACATACATCCTCATATAATATATATATAAGTACATACATCCTCATATAAATATATATATATATATTGTATTGAGGATGTATTTTTTTGGCAATTTCGTCCCAGACTAAGCTGAGATAAACAGCAATAAAGATAACTAGTACCGAAGCGGTGCAAGACAGGGCTTCCTACCAGGATAAGGGGATGAAGATGATGATGATGATGAAATAAGTTTTATTTTCAATGAACGCTTAAAACTAGATTTAAAAAAAATTATGGTTAACTGGGCCCCACGTGGTCGATGCGTGTCATTCCGTGACGCAAGTCCTTCGCCTCACTTTATACTGAAATACGGTTAGAAAAGACATTGCGTAATTACATCCCAATGGTGTTCTAGAAATCTCTATGTCTCTAGAGATTGCAAATCGTCTGTCAACAAATGGTTCTCTGACGTGACGAAATGGTTAATTTCAACATAATTAATGTGTTACAAAATTAACGAATACAAAAGATACCACCAGTGCGCGCTTCGGTCGGTCGAAACCTAAAGAGGACAATCCAGCTAAAAAGAACCTCAACGTAGGACCAGCAAGACAGCAAAATTAAAGAGGTTAGTGCAGATCATATACCATACGTGTGCTCATTGTTAATCGGAAACCTGGGAACCAGCTATCTAAGGCATTTACATAAACACTGATATTGTTCTTTTTCCATGGTTGCAAAACAAACACAAACTTGCCCATCAAAACAAAACTACTCGATTAATCTTTCTGAAATTTTGACAGACGTCGTTCGAAATATGACGTTAAACAATGGTATATAGATTGCGTTAGTGGCGTCCTTGTAGTACACCTTATCTCATTTTATATTTCGAGACAACTATAAGTTACTATTATTATAATGCACCATCCTCGGTTAGGAAAGAGATTCAGGTTCGAATCCCGGCGGCGCAATAACAACGTTTTTCGATAAAATTGATTTTCTATGTATATCTTTCTAATTAATATATTTAATTCATATTTAGAATACTTGTAACTTGTACGCCTGCTTGTAAACTATGCCTATTTTAACACAGATTTTTCAAGTGAGACAGGCACAGTCCAACCTCAATTGTATAAACACCTCAAGTAGATAAATAAATAAATAAACCTACAATAGTTCCAACCTTTTCTTAATCCATTTCTCTTTCTCTTGTTCAAGCTATACTCAAATTTTGATGAACTTCTTTCGTCCTTCAAATCACAAATAAACAGGATCTGAAGTTATGTTTTATGCGATAAAAGCTCGTTTTGCCATCTGTTTTTTTTTTTATATCTAACGAGCTTCTGGCATCATTTGTTTATTTAACTCCCAAGCTATTTATTATTGAAGTTAAACCTTTTCAATATACTTTATAAAACTTGGTGCATGTTTATTCTGAGCCATAAAAACATATGCATGTTCATAAATACATAAATATAGGTATGTCCATTATGCATTCCAATTCTATTTTGTGGTCAAGCAATTGGTGACCATGGGGTACGAGGTTCGGTTCCCAGCTGACGTAATAGCTAACGACTCATAATCGGCGACGAAGAAGCGTCATCATATTCTCTGTAATAAGCTTTCTCTGCATCAACTTCTCAAGATATCAAAATGATTTCTACATCTGGGAGACATGCAATATATCAAATATATTGAGGCGATATGAATTTTATACGAACACGTCTTTAAATGTTTTTATTATTAATATTAATTAATTTTGAGTATGTCCAAATCTTTGTAGGAACCAAGTACTGGGATGTATCCCCTGAAAGATAAAGATGTCACACAGAGACGAAGCTATTATTATTGGGATTATTAGAATGGAAGTCTTGGACATTGCCGAGCTTGCGACCTGTCATCGGCTGGCTTAAGTGATCACTTTACACAATGAAACGTTCACCTATTTACCCATATTTGGACATACTCAAAATATACTAGTCTAAATATGTAGTTTAAAATTGAAAAATACATGTATTGAATATTTTTGAACGTTTTTCGATAACAGAGTATCAAAAGTTATTATTATATATCTTATTAAGAAGAACACATTCTTATTGTGAATTTGTAATTATTCAGAACATAGGTCTGTGATGTTTTAAATATGAATTAAATATATTAATTAGAAACATATACATATAAAATCAATTTAGTCGAAAAATATTGTTTTTGCGCGACCGGAGTGTGTTCTCCTTAATAATATAAGTTGTATCAATGCGTCCAAAATTTTAATAAAAATGAATTGATAATTTTGGGGTCTGCAGTCGCTTTACTCAAAGGTATTTGAGATAGCGTAAAAACAATGTAGATGGCTTTCAAATAATGGAAAATACTGGCGCTATAACACAATCGGTAGTGTACTTCCCCGGATTGGAAATGGAGATCCAGGTTCGTATCCCGGTAGCGCGAATACAATATTTTTAGACAAAATTGATTTTATACCTGTATATTTATAATTAATATACTATACATTAAATCAGTATTTATTATATATCTATTAATTTGATGAAAAAAAAAAACGTACGTTGGTACATACCGATACGTCATGCAGCTGTTTAATAATAAATTTAATCTGATTCGTATAATTATTGACCAGTTAGTGCCGATAATGTTAGGTAGGTGGGTACCTACCTGCTCACCAACACAACGGAAACGATTCGGCCTTGCGTTTCTGTCAATCGCTACTCCTAGCCGTAGGTCACTGTACTTAACACAGCCAACTAAACTAGATTTCATTTAGAAGCAGTAGATTAAATTTATTGCGCAATTGTTGGGACTTGCGCGAAACGTTTGTACCTACCTACCTACCTGTTTAATTTATATATATATATATAAAATATAACTAATTTTTTTATCCTATTTCTCATACTGTCGCACAAAACAGCTCGTGTAACATTCAAACATCAAAAAAATGTTAAATGATGGAACGATTAATTGTATTAATATCAAAAAGGTAACATATAGGGTCGAAAATTGTCGCTAAAAATAATGTCGCTGTAGCTTAGTTGGATAAAGCACCTTCCCCGGTTAGGAAAGAGATCCAGGTTCGAATCCCGGTGGCGCAACAACAATATTTTTCGATAAAATTGATTTTATATGTATATCTTTATAATTAATATATTTAATTCATATTTAAAACTAAATTAATCATATAATACCTACCCGTTTAATTTATATATATATATATATATAAAATACAACTATTTTTTTATCCTATTTCTCACACTGTCGCACAAAGCACCTCATGTAACGTTCATACATGTAAAAAAAAAATTTGAACATCATTATTAAGTCCCGCGTCCACGATGATCTCTGCGAGTCGGTAAAGATACGTGTGTGCCGAATGCGTCATTGTAATCCACGAGCAAAACGCGTCCGATGATGATTCACATGTCAACTTCACGCCGAACTCTGTACCGTTCTTTACAGCAATCTCTGAGATAAATCTCATCCATTGACCAATGGCGTAACTACTATAATTAGGCCCTAATCCATAATGGAAAAAGGGCTCATAACATAAATAAGTATTGTATATAAGACATTAGTAATGTGCGGTTTATTCATTTAATAGTAAAACTAAATTAATCATATAATATTCACATTTTATGGAATTGTTAAATTGTACGCCACTCCTGAAGAAGATACGTCGAAAACGGTTAACGTAAAAACAACACATCGATTTAAACAAAGTTAAATATAAATACAATTTTAAATTATGTCTAATCACAAAGTTAACGCTACAGACATCAACAAAATTTTTACGTTAGTTTCTCGATTTTCCAGATATATTCCAAGCTCAGCTCTGCCCTACCATGTCATCGCTCCATCCATCCTAGCTGGATTGTTCAGCGTCCAGCTGAATAGAAAAAGGCTATTGAAAAATTAGTAAAGGCAGTGGGGTCACGATAAACAGTAATGAGAGACCAACTGCAAAAAATTGCTTATAAACGATTATAAATCAAGAATTTGATTTAGCTCTGTGACCTGTAAAATTAATCACTCAGTAGTGAATTAATTCGTAATAATAAAACGGAAAATGCAAATACCTTCAATTGGTTTACCTTGGGTTAAATTGGATACAAGTTAATTGAAAAATTTGTTACTGAAATATTTTATAACGAATTAGATTGCAATTGCAGTTGTCAACGGAAGATTCACACAATACTTGCTTAAAACATTGCAGAATGCATTATTTGCAGACGATGCACTCATATACGTCGCGGGAGACTATACTGAATGAATTAAGCTATAACAATATGGCTGAAAAATAATAAACTTAAATGTAAATAAAAGTAAATTCATGAACATCTGAAATAAAATAATACCAATCACACCAGCAATTATCATAGATGGTGACAGTCTGAAGGAAGTGACTAGAATATTGATTCAAAATTGTGACTGAAAAGATAGCTAAAAAAATTTCACTTCTAGGAACTCTGTCAATTACTGCAGAAGCATTTTATTTTTGGGTATTGATGAAGAAATACAACAATTGTCAGTGTTGCAAAATAAAGCTTTGAAAATAATACTCAGAAAAAATAGATATACTCGGATCAGTGCAATGCTGAAAGATACTATGATAACCTTTAAGCTGTAAATATATTTATTTATAAAATCCTGAAGATAATTTGTAGTAAAAAGGAACGATTATGATCTTAAATACAAATTAAATGTATTAATTAGAAAGAAATAGACAAATAAAATCAATTTATCTAAAAAATCGCGTCAGTATACTTCCTCAAGGAAGGGTTCCTGGTTCGAGTCACGGTGGCAACAAAAAAATATTTAATCGATAAATTAATTTCGTCTATCTATCTTTCTAATTGATACGTTTAATTTGTATTAAAATATCAATTAGAAAAAATGCAACTTAATTTAATCAATTAGAAAGAGGTACGGAAAAAAAATATTTTTGATTACCACCAGAATACGAACCCGGAACTTTTCCTACAGGGGAAATTAATATTGATTATTTCAAATTAATGCTTTCTTCTTAGATACGGTCTGGGAAGTAATATACCCCAAGGCGAAGCCGACACTTGTTTTTGACATTCGAATGTCATTGAATACATTATATGTTTTTTTTATTATTAATTGCAATTAGTTTGCAATTAACATAACGTATAGGAAATCACCGGATTGGGATCACGTCACGTGACTTGTAAAAAAAAATTCCTTGATTTTATTGGCAATATTTTCGCCAACATAATTTCTATGCCACTTTTTATGTATACTTCTTTTTTTTGTATGTTATGATCATGATATAGGACCAATACTTCCGTTAGAGACTGCTAGGATTGTCTCCACCTTTTCTTGGCTGCTGGCTTTTTCGGCGTGTACCAGGTTCACTCAATGTATCAGGAATCGATCTGGAGTGAGCCTTCAACTTCACCTTGGATGAGAAGCAATAATAATTATAATAATAATGTGCTTATTCCAGTGTGATTGTTTTTTTTTATTTGCATTACGAAATGTTATTTATTTTATGAAAAGAAAAGTAAAAAAAAGTTCCCACATATATATAAATATAAACAAAATATAGATCTCCAGCCGCAGCTTTACGCCAGCGACTCGATGTCTCAGAAGCGGAACGAATCCATGTATACGGCCTTCGGCAAACATTGTAGATGCGCTGCAATAATGCGCCAACCTGAACAGTATTCTGTATGAGTTGTTGTACTGAATTCGGAAACGGTTGTATGTCACTTGCATGTATTTCGACCAGAGCTCGCGGGTGGGTATGTACGTACATGGTGAAGAACGATTTAAACAGGATCCTCTTCACCTCCTTACTGCATCGGTAGAAACGGCGTGATCTCCTCTGTCGTTCTATGTCATCATCGTCTTGTCCATCTGCATTGAATACATGGCCAAGGTATTTGACCATATTTTGAACGCTCAATTTCGTCCCGTCCAGCCACACGGGAGGGATATTATCTGGTACTTTTCCATGCGTGGTTTATCCATTAAATACCTAGTTTTTCGGCAATTATATACACTTGCAATTTAAAATTAAAGCTATTTCTGTTTTACAGTGACGGTCTAATCATTAACCCTACACATTAGTGATGTACTGCTACTATATAAATTTATAGCGTTTTCATCAGATGCTGAGAGGGACTGCACCTCTCAAAACTAATAGTAAAAATAATCCAACGTGTGTGTGATGCAAAGTTTTGCTGTGAAAATTAAAATAATCACTAGCAGCAAAAAGCAAGCTTTACACTTTTTGCACTGACAGAGAAGCAATCGGCGACAGCCGATATTATATAGCATTCTATATTGCTGTCGAAATTATACAAACGGTGTTTTTACGTATTAACTTTGAAATAAATATATATATATATCGACTTAAAAACATTATTGAAAAATACGAACAAAACATTAATATCGTAATTCATATGATTTGACAGTTCTATCATAGATAGTTTTATTTATTTATTTACACTCACCCTATCCCGAATCGTTTTGAGAGTTGTTTACTCTCGTTTCATTAATTTTTTTTTTTTTATTACATTCAGTTTTTAACATATTAATACCATCATAGGTTGGCTCCGGTATCATCGCACCAGAGCCATACCTGTACAATTTGACGTGAAACTCGTTATCACATTAAATTCAGAGGACAACCAGAGAGAAGCTATAGAAATCATGCTCCACCAAAAGGACGTCACATTTATGTGTTGCAGTCGCAGAACTCAGTTATAGTCCGAATCAAAAATTCACCCTGTCCAGGTCGCAAGAAATGCGCGGGAGAACCAGTAGAATGCTCCGTTAGGTCTCTCTAACCACTGCTCTTCCCGGCATTGTCCATCCCAGCAACCCCCAGCGGGACACCCATACCCTAATAAATCCCCAGAAATGTACGAGATTCATTTAATAGGTCATCGTTCCGGGGGATCCAATAATAGAGGGCGACGCGATATGACCATGAGACATATATGATATGACAGGATGACAGATGTTCAATATATTTGCCAGCCGTAATACAATTTCGCGGATATATATTTACGTACTGTTATTGAATATATATGAAAGGAAACGTTTAACTTATCTTAACCTTACTTAAAAAACACGTTCGTTTTCGCCCCGCTGGCGTCTCACAGACCTGGCTGTTTAATAAAGCATTATATAGCCATAATGACACTACATCCTAGACATTCTAGACGTTCAGAAAGTCATAGAAAATAGACGGGGAGACGTAGTATTATTATTATTATGGATGTTACTCCACAAAGTATTGCCATGTCAATTAATGATATTAACAATGTGTAAAACATGTGTGAGAAGCGAACTACATAAAGTTAGAAAAAATATAAAAATAGAGGATGCAGAGTACCAGAGATTTGTACCATACTATTCAAACATCTACATAATGTACGCATTCATATGTGCTTTTTCAATATTTGCAACATTATTTAGTGGCAACGTATTATATAAATAATAAGAAAAAAACACTTTGTTTAAACTAATATTTATTGATAAATCGACATTCGCTAATCGTGTTTTAGAAACAAACCATTCTTTTGACATTAATAAGAGTTTAGAAATTATATATACAAATACCATCGGTTTACAGTTAGCTAAATTAGAAAAAGTATTAATAGTATATTAAATATGAATTAAATATATTAATTAGAAAGATATACGTATAAAATCAATTTTATCGAAAAATATTGTTGTTGCGCCACCGGGATTCGAACCTGAATTATACCGATTAAATGTATTAATATCAAAAAGGTAACATACAGGTTCGAAAATTTGTCGCTAAATATATTGTCACTGTAGCGTAGTTGTATAATGCACCTTCCCCGGTTTGGAAAGAGATCCAGGTTCGAATCCCGGTGGCGCAACAACAATATTTTTCGATAAAATTGATTTTATATGTATATATTTCTAATTAATATATTTAATTCATATTTAAAATATTACAGACCGTCTGTTCTGAATAATTACAACTTCACAATAATAATGTGTTCTCCTAATAATAAATTAAACGTTATAAATAACCAAATACTTTTTGCAAATTGTTCTTGTAAATTTGTTTTCATAGTAGTTTCTAAGTAGTTACCCGTCGTTTATATTTATAGTTTTGTTTCTTGACTATGCTTGAATTTTTAGTTTTAGTATCCTGAAGAAGGGACCATTGGTCTTGAAACATGTTGATTTATCAAAAATAGTGGTTTAAAGTGTTTTTTTATTTTTATTTAAATAAATAACATTCATTGTTATTTATATATGTATTTAACGGCCATAAGAAGAACTACTTTTCACTAATATGCTTGCTATTCACTTTATTGAAAACTCCATAAGATCCCAAGCATTTAAAGATATTTGAAACCATGAATAATTGCCTTAATTTGACACCTGTCATTTGACGAATCTGAGAAAATATTCGAGATGTACTTGGAGTGATTCAGGCGGTGGCCTAGTGGTCCAGCAGGTAGTGAAATCTGTCAGAAAGAGAGAGGACTGCCGTTCGACTACTGGTCGGCGGCCTCGCCTGTCACCTTGTCTGGAACTGTTATACTGGACATGTATATTTATGTTTAATACTATAACATATAAAAATACTACCTATTTTAATATAAAGTAACGAAATTAATAATGATTTATTATATGTACGTCCCTGATATGACTCAACAAAAATGTGACAATAATATGTAGGTATATCTAATAAATTATATACCTCTCGATCCGATAGTTTTTCTCTGCAGTAATTTTACACTTTACATTGGTACAAATAAAAACAATGATTAATGAAAAGTTTAATAAATTGAATTGAAACACTGTTTTATTCCACTATATTTTATTATATTAAACGTTAGAACCTTTTCGGGAACATCTTCTTAATACAATTCATAATACAATTAAACTAAAGTTAAAAATATTTTCAGATTTAAGTGAAAGTTAAGGGAGATGAGGACGGAGTTCAAATAGATAAGGGAGAGGTAATGGGCGACATTTGGATGTTTATTATTTTCTTATTGTATAATGTTATGTTTCTTATTGTTTTATATTGCATGAGAATATGTATAAATGTGGATGAAGCAAGAGTTGTGTGTCAAGACAGAAGAATATGGTGCTTCGTTGTGTCTGCCTATAGTTAGTTAGTTATTTTATTTTATTTATTTTTTTAAATTGAATAATTTAGAATCGTTGGAGATAAATAAAGCAAGTAAAACTAATCAATAAATTATAAACTAACTAAATTTAACTACGAGTCTCATTATAAAATATTTTCCTAAAAATTATTGGAGTAAATTTGTATTAAGTAACAATTTGAATTAGGTACTAAATTTATTTTTTAAATAATTGTTTTTTTAAAAATTGATTCCGGTAAAGAAACAATAATATATGTTTTTAGTTAGTATTGACATCCTGAAGAAGAAAATTGTATTTTTCGAAACCGGTAGATGTATTTAAACTCAATAAGTGGTTAATAAAACAAAGTTAACAAATAAAAATATGAACTTTAACCACAAAGTTAATTTTGCTAATTTCAAATGAGTTATTTTATTATTTGCAGTATCACAAAAATCATGTGATGCAAAATTGCGAATAACTGAGCAAAATATCGAATATAGAACTGATAGTCTAAGTTTTGCTCAGGGTCCTAAAGAGAAATTATGGAAAATTCGGTTTAAATCAGGCTTATATTCAATATTAAATATATATTTATTTATGTGTATGAAAACATTAATAACATTACAGGTTGAATAAAAGTGCAATTAAGATTATCAATAAATCTTTACGAAAAGAAGTAAACGTAGACACCTAAAACACGTATTATATGTCTTTTTTTTACTTTGTGAATTTATATTTATAAAAAATTTCTCTTCAAGGAACATTACCAAGGAAACGAAATTTAAGAAAAATTATTAAAAATCCATAACGACATTGGTGGTGGAATTAATATAAGGAAGCGCGGGTTACTTTGGGTTGCGGAAGTTACTGTCAGCAAGGCTACTGTCGTACGTACTGTCAAAAAAAAAACTAACTATTCACAACTGCCATGTACGTGAAACTTAGTTTTTGCCTTTTCAAATGAGATCAGATTGAAGATTAAATATAATGTGAGTAATTTTTACGGTCCAAAACAGGATGGCCTAACAGAAGAACTGGAAACTTCAGACAGCCGATTCACGGAATATCTTGAGTGAAAGTTAAAATAAGGACGATGTAGTTGGCGAAGCATGAAATGGAACGGATGTCCAAGGTCATCTCACATAAGCCAATAAGATCTTCATTGAGAGGAAGACCGAGATGACGATGGACCATCAACATCAAGATTTATTAATTTATTAACGTATTATTTTGGGTTGTTTAACAAGTACATGCGTTTTTGTTTAATTATTTATTATAAAATCTATTTTTTAATCAAAAATTACAATATTTTAACCAATGACGTTGTTCCGAATTCATCAACACACTTTTGGCGCGTCTTTTCGATTCAGCCGCGACCATTGTTATTGACACATTCCGCATCCAAAATCCCATCCATACATTTCTTCATGCTCGTCTTTTCAGTGTGAAATGTGACCTTGATGCCAACAGACGTCAACTTGACCGATATTTGTTCAATCTCAACATCGCGATAGTATTGTTTGTGATCCTGTGATTTGTATGCACAGTGATATTGTTTATTTGTGCCGTGGGTGAACTTGTGACATCGCCGTATTCAATTGGGGTCGGAGATCGGCTCATCCGCGTGCCATTTGTGGGATCTCGGCGGCGGCTGCACTGATAATGGAGACGTCATATACAAGATATGGCGAGCAATTTTTCCGAATCCCGGTTCCCCGAAATTCACTGGTCCTTCAACTAGAACCCCTATCCCCTCATCAACCTCAGCCTGTACCACGTGTCCCTCTCCTACCCTGCGGTGATTCTGATTTACGACCGGAATTTACGCGGGACGTGCGACCCAGAGATTACACAATTCAGATGCGTTTTCCATTATTCTTCACGGCTTCATCCCATCTTTCAACCAATTTGTCGATGCTTTTTTTTAGTAAAAATTGGCTGATCTGGTATCGAAATAGCTATCGAGCTAATTTCTGAGGTCATCGTCATTGTTGAACGTAACGCCACGCATTTGATTGGAGAGCGACCGCGAAAATTGTGATAATCTGACGAGGCGAGGTCGGGACAATAAGGTGGATGCGACAGAATCTCCCTTTGTAAGCACCGAAACCTTGATTAAAGGCGAAAAGAAGTATATATCGAAAATTTTATTAAGGCCCAAAAATTAAGAAAAACTGTAAGACATGAAAACGACGACACTGGCGTTTCAGAGCAGAAAAAATACTATTGCTAAATGTCATTTTTTGTCATCAAAATAGCAGTTAAAAAAACCGCAAAGACTTATTAATAATACATACATATGTAAAACAAACTTTCAAATACGAGTATACCTATTCTATTCATAATGTAGAGATGTTCGCTGTCTCCTTAACTAGACCGAAGTCTGTACTAAAGGAGACAGGTTCACACGTTATATCTAACAATAAAAATATGAAACAATTATTTTCTATCTAAACCAGTAAATAGAATTGCATCTCATAACTAAATACTACTACCGATACGGCAGACAAATAAGTGTCACAACATTTAGTAATTCTAGTATACCTACCATTAAAAAAAACTACAAACGAATTTAAAAATCATTTAAAAGAATATCTTATATATATATTTAATTCATATTTAAAATATCACAGATCGTCTGTTCTGAATAATTACAACTTCACAATAAGAATGTGTTCTCCTAATAATAAAGTTGTATCAATGTGTCCAAAATTTAATAAAAATGAATTGATAATTCTGGCGTCTGCTATCAGTTTACTCAAAGGTATTTGAGATTCTGTAAAAATAAGGTAGATGGCTCTTTCAAATAATGGAACGATTAAATGTATTAATATCAAAAAGGTAACATATAGGTTCGAAAATTGTCGCTAAAAATATTGTCGCTCTAGCATAGTTGGATAATGCACCTTCCCCGGTTAGGAAAGAGATCCAGGTTCGAATCCCGGTGGCGCAACAACAATGTTTTTCGATAAAATTGATTTTATATGTATATCTTTCTAATTAAAATATTTAATTCATATTTAAAATATCTCCTAATAAAAGAATATCAAATTTGATTGTGTTGATCTCTAATCTCTACCCATCCAATTTAATTTAATTCGCGCCCGTATGTAGTATACGTATAATCAAAGTTTACCTGATTAACCTTTGTATATTATTTAAATAAATAATTCAGGGCCGCTTGTTAGATGGTTAATTATATTAACTAGTTGGTTAATTTGTTAACATTCGTTAAGGTGCTGAACACAAACAAAAAATATAAACAACTAAAATAAAAAAACGAACAATAGATAACGATTTTTAATTCGTAAAATTATAACCATTGCTAGAGATTTATTTTATTAGTTAGTGTTAACTACTGTTCAAACAATTGTGTACTTAACAGGCCATTAGAAATTATGTGCACCGTTATTGAATGGCACTATATACTTTTTTATTGTTGAGAAGACTGACAAAATGGCCTGCCTTGTTATACAGTATTATATATTTACAAAGTCTTAAACTAATGCGTATATAATTATATATATATGCTTTAATATGAATATATCATTATAATTAATACCTTTTTTCCTCCTTTCTTATGTCCTCTGGTATTTCATTGATTTGTCCTTCATCAAGATTAGTCCTTCTTCCTGAATCTATCTGTCTCTTCCTCTTGTATGATGTTCATGCTCATGTTGATTTGCATCAATTTTTCTTATAAATTCTGCCGATATTTGTTTAGCGATAAACCAATCTGTCTTCATAAAGAACCTTCGTTCTAGAATAACCGAGAAATTGTAGCCTGGTTTCTCTGACATTTTCAAAACGCGTCCAAGCCACTTCAAATGAGATATTTCTATATTTCTATTACAGTGGTAATGTCAGAACACATGCATTAGCTAACTCCACAGTCCTCAGAATGCATTCTTTGGGGAATGAATATGCGGAGGTAGTCGACATTTTTGCTGTAAATTTAACTCTTTATAGGACTATATTATTACAATT
This sequence comes from Eubasilissa splendida, assembly GCA_031772225.1. Classification (NCBI taxonomy): domain Eukaryota; kingdom Metazoa; phylum Arthropoda; class Insecta; order Trichoptera; family Phryganeidae; genus Eubasilissa; species Eubasilissa splendida. The sequence goes on from CM062870.1 coordinate 6,377,957, forward strand.
TTTTGTGTCTCAACTCAATAGTGACGGATAATTTGTGTATTGCGTTTCTGGTAAAATTTTCTATTATTTCAAAAAAAATGTTAATGCCTGAATAGAGTGTGTATAATAATAAATAAATATATATTGGATTTATATCGAGAATCTCCTTATCACGGCGCTTCTCACATCGTTATATAGTTTTAAATGATCTATTAATTCAAAAATTCTTGTCTAGCTACGGGCTCTGAGTAAATTATCTAACTACCAAATTAAATTAATGACATATTCAAAAAAAATATTGTTATTTAATTAAGTTTTTTTTTTATCTAGAAAGTTTCTAAAGATATTATTTATAGTAAGGTAAACTAATTAGTTTTAAATAGCTTCTTACCTCTCAGTGCCAAGCAAGAGAAAGAAATGTTGTAAAAACCTCTGCATTGTAATGGACCAAGTCACTAATAAATATTTGAGATAATTTTATCCAGAATGGCATCGATTATCGAAATAAACATTTTAATGATTCTGCTAATTAAGGAGCGAGTTACTGATTTTAGAAAGAGATGATCGGGCGTGTAATATAAAAATGATGCGAATCTATCCTTTTCGGAGTGTGGACCTAATAGATCCTTAAAATTGACAAATCTCCATTAGAAAGTGTCCAGATGCAGTTTTTATTATTTTAAGCTACTTTTATGAATGACTTTTCAATATGATATGAGTCAAAAATATGTTTTTTTTTTAATATTTTAGTGCAATAAATTCTGTAAATTTTCTACAAGGGTAAAAAGGTTGAAATCGAATGTACAAGAAAAAATATTTTAATTTCCAATAAATTGAGCATCGTCATGATACTATTCAAGTTTATGTTTAAAAAAAATTGCCTTGAATAAGGATCATTCTGTACCATATTTTAAAAATTCAATTGATTAATTAAACTTCGTAAATACAAGTTATAAATACATAATCTCAATTTTTTAAAGAAAATAACACTGTAAAATTTGAAACGACCACATCACTAAGGTTTAAAAATAACTTTAAAATCCCTAAATGTAACACCAAACACTATCAGCAAAATTTTATATACTTAGGGATAAAAAATTTCAATAAGTCTCCCTACACAAATTAAAGAACTAAAAGATATAAAAGAGCTTAGAATGAAATAAAATGAACACTTCAGAAGCACATAATTAGAAAATAAATAATATTATAGAACACTTCAGAAGCACACAAATAGACAATAAATAATTATAGACTACAAATGTATAACTCTCTATATAAAATTATTACAGTGTAACTCCCTCTTCAAGCACAAGAGATAGTCTCTTTTTTGGAGAGGTAAGCGAAAAAAAACATGTAATTTTAATAATGTAAAATACTTAATTCATATTTTTTTTAAATTGTGAAAATGTCAAGTAATTTTTTTTTAAATGTTTTACAAAACAAATTTATTATATTTCTTTCTCCTACTAAATAACTTAATTAATTCAACACTAAATTTATTAAGTACCGTTGCTGGGTATTCCGGTTTAGCGCTGCGGTTGCGATGTTGCGTATACGCAATGGTTTCCTTAATCTGTTGACTCACCACATGCAAGGTTAGAGACATTCACATAGTGTGGCCATCTTGTAGTGAGTGATTGAAATGTTCAAGACAATAGATCAGCCCGCCGACTGTGGGATACGGTCCGTGATTTGTTTCTTGAATGCACGAAACATGACATTCATCGCCAAGTGTGCCCTGATTTGATGGCATGCGTTTTGATGACGATGATGAACTCAAAGACGGAGTACAGACATGGTTTCCATCCCAGGCGGCGTCGTTCTATGACGAAGGTATACGAAAATTGGTGCCCCGTTATGACAAGTGCCTTAATAATAGTGGCGACTATGTTGAGAGGTAGTTTAAGGTATGTATCGTCCAAAGAAAGTAAAGTGTCGTAAAAATGCCTCGTACATATATGAACAAATAAATTTATTTAATTTAGGAGAACACATTCTTATTGTGAAGTTGTAATTATTCAGAACAGACGGTCTGTGATATTTTAAATATGAATTAAATATATTAATTAGAAAGATATACATATAAAATCAATTTTATCGAAAAGTATTGTTGTTGTTGTTAAATTCAGTTTACTCAAAGGTATTTGAGATTCTGTAAAAATAAGGTAGATGGCTTTGTCGAATGATGGAACGATTAAATGTATTAATATCAAAAAGGTAACATATAAGGTCGAAAATTGTCGCTAAAAATGATGTCGCTGTAGCTTAGTTGGATAAAGCACCTTCCCCGGTTAGGAAAGAGATCCAGGTTCGAATCCCGGTGGCGCAACAACAATATTTTTCGATAAAATTGATTTTATATGTATATCTTTATAATTAATATATTTAATTCATATTTAAAATTTATTTAATGTACACGCTTGTTGGTGCGGTAATTAAAACACTCTCATATGATTAATATCTAACGGTCAGGGGTTCGAGCTTCATTCTACGAGATTAGCGTGTTAGTCCTATTTTCACAGCACAAACGTTTAGCTATGTTACGGATCTCTATTTTTTTTTTTTTTCAATAAAGTGACTTTTGCCATTTTCACTCTTAGCCCATTATGTTACACGGAGAAAGTTCTCTCACTTGCTAATGCCAGCTCCGTTGGTCGACTGGCTCCCAAACAACGGTGTTCTGATTAATTCAACCTCACGCCGGGTCTCTTGGTAACCTAAGCTAACGTATGGTTAGGTTAGGTTAGTTTACTGGGATTCCATGACAGTGTTTTATTTAAATATTAAAATAATTTATGTCCATCATCATTTTCGTCTGTTCTGCTTAACCTTGGATGATTTGGGGGGGGGCAAGGTCCTTTCTCTTTTTTCCATCATCGGGGTGATTAAATTTTTTTTGTAAATTGTTTTAAAACACTGTTTTATTCCACTATATTTTATTGTGATAAACGTTAGAACGTTTTCGGGAACATCTTCCTATTATCAATAATATAATTCAACTAAAATTAAAGGACTAAATATGGTGTGTTTGGAGTTTGTGGAGGTGAGGGTGGGGTTGGAGTTAATTCCCACCCCACCCCTATAATAATCCAAATTATTGTCAAAAGTATGAAAATTTTTCATTGGAAAATTCTGAAAAATCATGATTATTTAAACATCTTAAATGCTCTTTAACTTTAATATTAAAAAAATATTTTTAACTACTTACATCACACCGTTTCCTCGCGGGGGTAGGCAGAAAGAATAAGTGCCATACTCTTCTGTTCACACACACAATTCTCGCCTCATCCACGTTCATACATCTTCTTTTCATACAAGCTCACCGAGTCTTTCACGGACGTCCTCTATTTCTAGCGCCATCAACACTTGCGTCATCTCTTTCTTACCATTCTCTCCTTATTCATCACTATACTAAAATTAGCTTTTACATTCTTTCCTTATTTCTTCAATCTCTACTATATCATAGATGGATCTGCTACATATACGCGTAAGAGTTCTCATTTCCACTGCATTCAGTCTACTTTCGTTCCTCTTCTGCCAGCTCCAGCTAGTCTTGCCTCGGTCGACAAATTCCCGTTAGATATAACTCGATTTAAAGCGCCATTTACTTTATTCCCTGCAGTCATCCTCCTTTCGATATCATTCTCAGTCTTTCCGTTTCTAACGAGCATACTTCCCAAATACACAAACTCATCTACTTGTTCCAAACATTCATTACCTGCAAGTATTTAGCACGGTGTCTCGCTTTCCTCCTCGAATACCATCACTTTCATCTTTTTGACATTTATAAATTTGGACTATCTGTATATTCTATTGTTATAACTGTGAATTTAATTAATTAAATTATGCAACTAAGCCGCGAGCACCATAATTGATTTAGAACGATCCAAACACATCGACACCACAACTGTAAACAGGTACCATCGGCGATACAGTTGAACTGGCTCTGTGTCGTACAATAATTCTAGTCAAGCAAAAACGCGAACGATGCGGAATGTTGAAGCAACTCTATCTAGTGTAACGTTATTTTGAAATGAGTATAAAAATAATGTTTTATCGATCATTTAATTGTCACTAGAGTATAACAGGTTAACTCCGTAATATATGTTCAAATGAAATATCCGTAACGTTGTGACGATATTAATTATTAAGGAGAACACATTCCCATTATGAAGTATAATTATTTATGTGTGATGTTTTTTAAATACTAATTTAATGTATTAATTATAAATATATACATATAAAATCAATTTTGTCGAAAAATATTGTTTTTGCGCTACCGGGATTCAAACCTGGATTTCTATTTCTAATCCGGGAAAGTATTTTTCATGACAAATTTTCGAACCTATATGTTACACTTTTTCAAATTAATACATCTGTCGTTCCATTATTTAATTTAACGATATTAATTGAATCTGCGTACTTTGTAGAGTTTCATCCTAATGGATGGATATAAAGGATGGCATAAAATTAATAAAATGAATAATTTAAAGTTTAGAAATATATAAAAAATTTGAACTCGAGTATTACATGTGAAAGAGAGAGACAAAATACATATATAGTTAAATAGAACCCCTTGATGTTCTCTTGATGTCTCCCTAGACAGAATATAAAATTATAAGCGAAAGAGAGAGACAGAATACGTATACAGATAAGCGTAACATTAAGAGATGGAATAATACAGTGTTGATGGATATTAAATTGGTTTTAAAGGAGACATACCTAATATGGGGCTAATGATTAAATTAATTTGATTATTAAGAATTAGCATACCACTATTTATGGCCCTTTTTTATTTCGAGGGCTTCTAAACTGTCCAACCGGAGGCCAAACCCGTTTTTATGGAGGATATTGACCCCTGTGGTATTAATTAAAAGAATGGTATTTTTTCTTAATAACTTTTTCAATAATAATTAAAGAATTTTCCAACCAATTTAATTATTATTGTTATTATAATAATAATAATATTTTTATATTCTATCTCCCTCTTTATATATCAGTTTTAAATACGTTCTAATTAAGCTTGAGATAAGCGTATAATAAATTTCGTGGTTTCATACAAAGTGATTCTGTAACAATACAATAAATCTCTCCCTTTACATCTTTGCACACTTTTCCGGATTTTTTTCAAAAAAAAATGCACAGCCGTGCATGTGCGAGTGTCTTGCATCCAGAGCAGAAAAAAATGCTTACGCAATCTGAACCCAACCACACATCGTGAAGTCGTCAGTTCTCACACACTGGAGACGCAACATGTCGTCAGACTGTGGTTCGTACGTCTTAAGGCAGCCGCTGTAACACTCCTTTGTTGCCATGGTTTTTGCAACCTGCATAACAATGCAGGTCGTGGGATCCCGCTGCGATCTCATCAGCATTTCACATTTCATTGGACGAAATGGCGTGCGTTTGTCTAGTAGTCTTCTCAAATTCAGAAACAATTATATCTTGATGCCTTATTGAATTTTTAATTGACTGATGAGGTTCTGTGACGAGGTTGATGACGGTACGAAAGAGAACACAGAGCCTTCAGGTTTTTCTGAGTATGATTAGGGATTCTGTATGGAGACAACCTGAGAATTTCATGGTTTGTAACTCTCTTGAGTCCCGTGAATTATTTTTGTTGTATTTTTATCTCCTGATAAAACCCTATACCATCTGCGCCAATTTGTTATGGATTGTCAGCTCTGATGATGATCCACCAGATGGGTCCTTTGTTGGGGTTGAGTGTGGCAACATTTACATTTATATCTATATTCGGAGAGTGACGCGGAACAAATATATGCTCATTAGCAAACATAACGCAGAGGACAATGAAAGTCTTTATATCGCTGGATATAAATTGGAAAAGACACAAAGATATATCTGGGTTGAAATATAAATTAAATAAAATTGAAATCAAATGCCACATTAAGCAAGCTCGTGCAACTTATATCCCCATGAAAAAGATGTTCTGCAGTTATGATTTCAACCTTAGATTACGAATGAGAATGGTCAAATGCTACTTGTTCTCGATTTTATTTTATGGAATGAAAGCATGGACAATTACCGAAAAAACGATAAGACAGACGACTTGATACATACATTTAAGATGTGGATCTACAGAAGAATGCTTGAAATAAGCTGAATGGATAGAGTTACGAATGAAGATGTTATCTATTATGATTTTGCACCTCAAAATGCAGGGAAAGGGAAGTCGGGGCTCTGGAAGAAGAACATCATGGCTGAAGAATCTGCGACAATGGTTTGGCCAGTCTACTGTAGAGCTTTTTGGAGCCAACATCCGTTGAACAGATAGGGCACAAAAAGAAGAAGAAGACGCGGAGCGAAAGGAGACCGAGGCCTTGACAGGCGTCTTCATGTTCACTACACACATACACGTTTGAACCGAACGCTCATGCGCCTGTCACTCGATCACCAATCCACAGACATTACACTATTAATGTTAAACATGGCGAGATACCTGTCAAATGGTAACTATTCACATATACACGTAATTCAATTTAAAAAATCGCATGAATTTATTCAGCTTGTCCGACCAACCGTGCTGGTGAGGGAGCCAACCGACCACGAAGACGTCTTAAACCCAGTGAGCATGAAAATGCTGACAGCTAATTGGGCAGCATCTTCAAACATGAGACGAGATAACTGACTACAGTGATTTATCTGTTAATTATGCAATGTTCGCTGATTGCAGTAAAAGCAACAGCTGATGATTACATCTTTCGCCTATCTCTGATCGGATTCTTTGTTGTATAGAGTGATAATTTATCTGAAAGTTCTCGGTTTAATCTGCTATGTATCGTACTGAAACAATACTTTTTTTTAAAATAGATATTCGTACACGGAATATGATTCTAGAATTTTAACAATCAAACTTGGCTCTTTTTGATGTGAATTAATCAATTATAGTTGCAAAATCAGTTACTTTTGGTGATGGTAAACCGTTATGAGACTAAAAACTGTAATTGTGACGATAATTGGTAACTGAAATTTAATGATAATTTATAACTTATCTGTTGGAGGTATACTTTCTAGTGTGCTCATTGCTCGAAGAATTACGAATAATCAGTTACCAATCATCGTTACTGTTTGCGCAAGAGATAGTGATTCGTATGTGGGACGAATACAAAAAATTTGGAACAGGAAAGAAGGGGTCAAGAACCAATCAAAAAGGGGAACATGACCTACCTGCCAGTGTTGGATATTTCCTTGTCTGGATTTTTTAGTGACCGCAAGGTATTATTTCATTTTTGCGCATGAAATCTCAGGAACGCACACTTTGCTGATACGCACGAAGTCAACAACAGGTAATAGGACAGGAACCATTATATCTACGCGATCCACGTATCCGTCATAAATATTAAACCGTTATCATTGAACACAATCACAGTCACAACAAAGGTTAATTAATCATAACTATTACTTACATGTAAAATAGATACTACCAAATTTTTATCAAAAGTATAAACATTTTCCAATAAATGGTTAGAAAATTCCGAAAAATTAGTTGCTGTCATTTATATTAGAATTCAACTTGAATTCTTCGCTATTCTGATATTTAAATGGCCGGCAGTAATGGAAACTAACATGTTTATATTTATGTTTATGTTTTATTCTGATAAACCACGTAGTACTAATATTCGTATAAATTTTACAGAATACTTATTTGGGGGGTCCTGTTTTTCGTTCTTCGTTGGGGCACAACTTTTATAGTTACACCACTGCTTCCGGGTCTTCTTCGGCCCAGGACAATCTAATTTTCAAGGTTGTCATTTTGACGCACGTGACCGAAGAATTGGAAGCATTTTTGTCATATTATTTGTGATATGTGTTCAATTTTTGTAAAACCGTCCCCATAAATTGACCGCCCCCTAAATCGGCCGCCCACGTGCCACACACGTTAAGGGCGGTATTTTGTTAGGCCAGTATTTTAAAACTTGCCCAAGGGCGGCCTTTTACCAAAAGACATTCTGAATACTAGTGTTGACTACAAATTATTATTAGGAAATAACTATAATGTTATTTATTTTATTTGTTTTCTGGATTATATTTATTACTGTGATTTTTTTTTCAATTTTAATATATTCTCGGCCGCCACAGGCAGGCACCCTGGTCCGCCTGTGCGTAACGCCGGCGCTGGTAAAGCAGATAAACTCCTAAAACAGCTCATAATCCTCCTTTACATTAATGTTTGTTTCTCTTGCATCCGTCGGATAGCAGTTACGTCGCAATAACCAATTAGCCGCTTTCTCGAAGACGATGGGAAAATCATTATTGTATTACCGAATGTAAACACGAAAAAACATTACACGAATCACAGTGACGCCGCCATCTTGTCGCGGAGAAAGGGCGGGAACCCGACGTTCCATTGTCAAAGTCGGTTCCGAATTCGAATTTTAAACTATTTTGAAATTCGTATTCGAATTAATATAATACATTAGAGGTATATTTCGGTAAATTTAAATTAGTGAAGAGAAATTACTTGGTTTCTTAATGTGTTCGTAGCTAGAAAGATTATTTTTTTTGGTAAGCTTCTACAAGCAGTAAAGCTTACCATGATTACAAAAGTACAGTTTAACATGATTTTGTAAAAATCTATTTTAGAATTTCTATATACTCCTTGACCATTTTCGACTCGTAATTTAGTCATGTATCTACCATAAAATATTGTGGACCAGATCTGTCACACCCTGAATATCTTATACGCATAGTTTATGAGTTCTTGTCTATGAAAGATTTTCCTTATTCTCTTAAATTATCGATAAATTAATGAAAAATTATATACATACGCATATAATAAAATACCAAAAACCTTCAGTCTCACAAAACCTTCTGATATGATCATACAATTAAGACATGTCCAAGAACAATTACTGGATTTTCACCTACAAAGGCACTGTTATTAAACAAATAATATATATCTCATAGAGATGAAGCAATTTTTTATTATATTTAAAGGAAATATAGTATGGGTAATTACAGAACTTACGACCTGTCTTCGGCAGGCTTAAGTGATCACTTTATATAAATATAACTTTTTTTAGGCGTATTCTAGTATAATGAGTTAAAAACATTTTAAAGATAAAGAATATTGATTTAAATAATTTCAAAAAAAAAAAATTTGATTCTCATTGTAACATGTTGTTTCATGGAAATGAATTATCAAATTTTGTCCATAGACGGCGATTGTGTAGTGGTAATCTAAATGAGTCCACATATTAACATATATACAACATTCAAAAATTTAATAGATATGAAGATTGATTAATGGGTGAGAATGGTGGACGTTATATTTACATAAAGAGATCACTTAAGCCAGCCAAAGACAGGTCGTAAGCCCTGTAATTAGCCATACTTCGATATATTTCCATTAAATACAATAAAAAATAGCTTCGTGTCTATGAGACATCTATACAAAACTAACACCCCTCCCTCCAACCCTTCTGAATACTTTTCTGGGTACGCTTCTGACAACCAGCAAAATTATTAAGAGACTCGCTTCAGCCACGATATTAAATTGGCACAGCCGTTGTTTTATTTTCGCACAAACGGGTGTCATTACGGATCATCACGCAACGGTGTGCGTAATCAGTGCGGACAGATGTAACGCATCTCCGTAACGATGAATTATTGGCGCCCGATGCCCTCCTCTTCCTGCCACCATGACAGTAATGGCGGCCAACATGGCGGCCGCCCCCGCTTCCGGTTGCGCGCTCAACTGGGCACGCGCCCAAATACATTTGTCATAATCTACGTTAGTATTTTGTGATCTACATTGTCATCTTTGAGAAAGCTTCTCAATCTTGGAGGAGAGAAAAAAATTCGATTCACGATAAACTTTTCATTTGCCAACTCAAAAATTTGTTTAGAACTAATGTTATATTTTCACAAAACAAGTAATAAATAGGTACACCGTTGAAATTAATTTATTGTCAGTTCAGTGGCGTCAAACTCCCCGGCGGGATTGGAGCCACTTGCGGTTTACAGATCACACTAACCAAGGCTGTGTTGGGCGTATTAGTACCCCAATCTCTGCCTAGCAGGATTAGAGATATAAGATATTATTTAAAGTCTTCGATTTGTATTTTAGCAGGCAGATCGTTAGCACGCTCAGACTGCTCACGTTAATCTGCCTTGCTAACGCGGGACCCGGAATAACAGTACCAATCTTGGTAAATCACAATGATTTAGGTGGTTGAAAAAATCGCTATGGATGGAAGACAATGCTCTGTGTTTGGTGGGATCAAAAGGGTGTGATCTACTACGAGCTGCTAAAATGATCGATTTAAATCAAACTTTGCGTGAAAAACGACCAGAATATCAAAAAAGGCAACACAAAGTGATTTTGCTTCATGATAATGCACCATCACACACAGCAAAACCGGTCAAGGAAACAATTGAGGCGTTTAGTTAGGAAATACTTTTGCACGCGGCTTACTCACCAGACTTGGCTCCGTCCAATTACAACTTATTTGCATCGTTGGGATACACACTTGCTGAGCAGTGCTTCACTTCTTACGAAAATGGCTCGATGATTTGTTTGCCTCAAAAGTGCAACAGTTTTGCAAGGGATGGCAAGTCATCCACAAATTGTCAGAGAGATGGGAAAAATGTATAGCTAGCGATGGGTAATACTTCAAATACAATATTTTGTTTCATTTTCATACAATAAACGTGCATTTTCTATACTAAAATTCCGGTTTCATATTTACACACCCAAGTAAAAGTTACTCCCGAGTTCGTAGCGCTGACTCGCAGCCGAGAGGCTCCTTGTAATTCTGACTGGCAAGTTACAATCAATCGCTGGGAAAATTTAAATAATGTAACAGAATATCTCACGTATTTTGGTTCGGTAAGTCTCGGTTTAATTGAATGGAAAAAAATGCGATAAGACTCGAATGAATAATCAAATTTCTGCATTTTATAATTATATACAAGTTATTAGTTTTTATCCCGCGTTGAAAAGATCGCGTTTCAATATTATTTTCTCAAGCTGTTATTGAGATGTTTATTGGTAGTTGTGAAATATGGTGGGTAGACCGATTTAATGGGAGGCATTTCTCCATGCTGTTTCTGCCACCCTGCCCACGATGCACTCTTCGTCTGTTATCACACAATCAATCTGTAGACAAGCTGACGACGTCCATCGCACTTCTGGCGCGTTCTTGAAGGGTTCTAGGACACATTTCCCCTGCACACATACCCCCCAGACACAAACCCCCGTACATAAAACCTCCCTGACATATATAAAAATAATCAGATCAATCTAAATACTGACCCTTTATTATAAATACTGACTTTTTATATAAAATAAAATATATACATATTATTAGGACACATTATTATTGTGAAGTTGTAATTATTCAGAACATAGGTCTGTGATGTTTTAAATACTAATTAAATGTATTAATTATAAAGATATACATATAAAATCAAATCAACCGGGATAATGCACCTTCCCCGGTTTGGAAAGAGATCCAGGTTCGAATCCCGGTGGCGCAACAACAATATTTTTCGATAAAATTGATTTTATATGTACATCTTTCTAATTAATACATTTAATTAGTAATATATATATATATATATATATATACTCTTTTTTAAATGTCAGAGGGGTTTTTTGCACGGAGGCTAATGTCCAGGGGGATTTTGACGCTGAACAAATATTCTTAACCGCGCCACAATTTTAAATTCATACAATGTTGTAAATCAATTTTCTTCCCGTCCATTACTAATTTATTTTTTTTTGGGTTGTTGCACGATTAAAGTCGAAAGGAAACTGGCAAATTCCGGTAGAATGTGTCCCTTTTAAAAGCAATGATAACCAAATATGTTTCAAAACTCTTTTCACAAGGGGGCGTTGAAACAGAATGTAGTAAGGGTGGTAGTAATTTGGTATAGGAACAGAACAGAAAAGGCTGAAGAACCAACTAGGAAGCACAACTTATCTGGATATTCTCTGCTGTGGTCGCAGCTCTCCCGATCTTCAGGAAACTTCTTCGTACGAAACACTGTGAACACAATAGTAGCACAGCAACACAGTAACACAGCAGAACGTTCACACTTTTTGACAGTTCAAAGTTCATACACACTACAAAAAAATCGTGCTCTGTGGTATAGGAGAAGAGGAGGGGGAGACAGACAGATAGGTAAAGTCAACATAATCTAGCATCTACACACCCGTGGATCTGTCATAAATATCGAATAAAAACAAAGGACGACCATTTCCACTCTCCCTAAGTATATACCTTTAAAACGGCAACAACTTTCGCGTCAACTATTAATATAATATTTATAAGATAAGATTTTTAAAGATTTTCCCGTATTGAATACTGTCTTATTTAATTTTTTTAAAGAGGATAAAATAAAAATTCACCGTAACTATTTAAAACTGATGTTATTTTTAAAATATCCAAATTAGGAATAGGATAGAGACATGCATCGTTCATTGCTCCTAAACAGTATAACCAACTGCCAATAAAAATTATTATATTTCCCTATTTATAATCTAATCAATTTCCCAACATTTTTACATATTGGTAATTTTTATATTGTATTATTATAGATGTATATTTTTTTATCTTTCTTCATTTGTTGTAAACAAATTCTTACATCTAGTTTATATTGATCTTGTATTATATGAATATTGAAAGCCACCCCCATAATTCAAGATCTTTCTTATTTAGGTGTGCGTAACTCCACTATCGTTTTTTTTTTATTGTCGAATATATAAATAAACTTTAAAAAAATATATATTCTTAAAAATAATAATCTAATAGTATTAATCGCTTTCGTCCTAGCCAACGTAATTCCGTCCATTATTGTTAAGTGGGTCAAGTGACACCTTGAATTCTAACCTCAGCCAATTTCGAGAGAGGTCCAAAGGCGACCACACAGTTAGAACGCACTCACACATTCACAACTGATGACATCTCCACTGGGTTGGCGGTGGGCGGCTACGGTAACGCCTCTCTCGAAGGCATTAGAATGAAAATAATAAAAATTTGATTATTATCTTTCGAACAATGAATACAAAATGAGACCGTACTCGTGTGTGAACAAAGGGTAACCAGGTGTTCCGGAATATTGCCTTATTTATAATGTATAGATTATCAACAAGTCATTAATGTCTCTGATAGACAATTTTAATATGACATTAATGTGTAATGTGATAACATTTAAAGACAATTAGGAGAATTACAATTACAGAATGCACATTTTTATAGTTGAGATGTTAAAAACATTATTAAAAAATCTAAATTAATATTTTAATACAAATTGACTATTAAGAAGAATAAATAAACTTCTTAAACTGGGGGCTCCGGGTTCGATTCACAATTCGATGTATTTTGGACCTCGTGGTCTTAAAAATAGTGTTTAAAACACTAATAAAAAATAAATCAGATATTAAAACTACTACACAAATACAGAAGCGCGTCAGTTCCAAGATCAACGATGTTAAATCACGAGACACGCGCGACAGTTCTCGGCGTTCGAGAACGAATAGCACGAATTTGTTACTTGCGCTTCCCTATCTATTATCTATGACTTTCTGGAAGTATTGGATTCGGACCACAGAATAAAGATATATTTAGAATGGCAACTTGACCATAAAATGGGGACCACAATTTTATCTATGGACTGAATCAATCAGAAGCATCGCTGTCCAACATTCCAACTTAATCACAATACAATGCCTACACTAATAATTCACATTAGTTTTAAAACACACTCACTACATTTTTTATTTCTTTCTAATTTTAATTAAATAACATCACAACAGCACGAAAAAAAACTGGCTACTTTAACACAGACGGTAGTCTAGTAAAGTAGCCAGAATAACGCTATATGCATCAGAGGTGGATACCTACTCCATCCCACACAGTCAACTAATAAGTGTATAATATAATTGTACGTTCACTTCTGATTTACAAAATATGTTTGCCAATAAAGGTTTAAGTTAATAAATAAATAATTACATATACCGATTAAAAATATTTATTATATCATATATTATAATAAGAATTGGCAAAAAAAAACTTATTTTTTTTAAAGATAAATCAACATCACAGTACAATACAGCAGCCATACAATGTTACAATAATGAATTGAATTGAATTGAACTTATTTGTTAACTATTTGAAAAATTTAATTTCAGAATAAAAATGGAAATTGTCATTTCACTCCAAAGTAATGTTTGAATTTTCCCAACACGAGACACAAAATTATATGATGTATATTAAAGATTAGATGAAGTTCCACGAATAATTCAGAAAAAAAATATTTTACACAGAATAGTCGGTAGGTACCTTGTGGTCATCATCATCATCATCATAATCCTATATGACCTGGTTTTAACCTCTTCAAGAATACCCTTCTACCGATCCCTGTATCGGATTTTTTCCCGCTAATTGCTGACGCCAAGCTGATTCGATTGTTAAAGAGGGGAGGGATAAGGGCTGAGCCCTCTTGTCTCCGACATATGAAATAACAACAATGGCGTATGATTTTTATGGGGAAGCTATAGAACAGGTGGCATAGTGAAATTGTTTTTTTCTTTATTTCGGGTAATTTTAACTTTGTATATAATTGTATTAAGTAGTACCAACAATGGGTAAAGTTTTTTATAAAATATATTTTATTAATTCTTTTATTGTTTGTTGAATTTATTTTTGTTTTTGGTGAATCGATTTATGAATTGTATTCAATAGGGTCAAGAACTGGGAAAAGAAGTAAAATAAATAGAACAAAGGTGATGGGGATCGGATGAGGGATCATATAGGCCGAGAGAGTTTATGGAAGGGTTTGGGATAGAAATTAATTTAGAAGATAAATCGTGTATGTGTCGTTTGTATGGAGGGTATGTTTGAGTCTCTGTGAACGATTGTGTTTCTGACAAACCAGGGTGACCTTGTGATTCTCCTAAGAATATAGTTTTGTTTGGATTCTAAAATTAGTGTGTTCCTTAAATTCTAGGCCGACGCCAAGAATGGACTCGCCTTTATTTATACTGTCTTACTACCTCATTTTGAATCTACCTATTCATCATCTTCCTTCAGGTTTAAAATACGAGTATCCATTTCAGGGGCAGCGCGTCATTCATACATTCCGATTAGAATTAAAATATTCAACACATGAGAAGGAGTTACCTGTCTAAGTTAGATTCTCAAAGTTCAGTTGATTCATTTAAAAAAATGGAACGTCCAACGATAAATATTATTCACATCCGATTAAAAAAATATTTTATTTGAAATATATGCGTACGGTTTACGTTATTAAAAGTATGACTGAACGGCGATAGTTATTTTTATGTTGATTTTATCTACATAATATATTTTTATTTCTACACCTACTAATGTCCCGGTCTTGTGTGCTTACAATGTGGCCACCCCATCACAATCGTATTGTTTGAATGTACCAGAAGTAAGAAACAAACTGCTAAATATATCCGTTGAGCTTTGTTTTGTTTTGTTAAATAAGTGACTATCATATTTTTACACTCTTAACTATGACAGCTGATGGCTTAGTTATGCGGGAGCAACGCAACACCCGGACAGTCGCCGGCTATTTTATTTTATTTATGATAGACATCTATTTAAGAGTCTTCGAGTTTAATTTTATAAAAGATATTTTAATAATACCTTAAATAAATAAATTACCGGTAAAATGTATTTTTTGTAATACAATAAGTAATAAAACTGAAAAGTGATTATGTACAGCCAATCCTCACTTGTCGGTGGAATGGAAACTGGTCGTAAAGTGAACACATTATTATTTGTTTTTCAAAACATCGTTCTGTAATATTTTAATACAAATTAAAAGTATCAATAAGAAAGATAAACAAATAAAATTATTAATATTTGAATATGTCCAAGAACACACAATACTGGATTTTTACCTACAAAGGAACTGTTATTAAACAAATATCAGATATCTCATAGAGGCAAAGCTATTTTTTATTATATTTGATGGAAAATATAGAGTAATCACATGGCTTACGACCTGTCTACGGCTTGGTGTTCACCAATTCTCACCCCTTAATCATCACATTTATCAAATTTTTGAAAGTTGTATATATGTAAATATGAATTAAATATATTAATTAGAAAGATATACATATAAAATCAATTTTATCGAAAAATATTGTTGGAATTCGAACCTGGATCTCTTTCCTAACCGGGGAAGGTTCCAGGTTCGAATCCCGGTGGCGCAACAACAATATTTTTCGATAAAATTGATTTTATATGTATATCTTTCTAATTAATATATTTAATTCATATTTCAAATATCACATACCTATGTTCTGAATAATTACAACTTCACAATAAGAATGTGTTCTCCTAATGTATATATGTACGCCATAAATTAAATCAATTGATTTTTTAATTAAATTTGGATAAACTTTGATACAACTTACATAATTTTAAAGAAAATACATTATTATTGTGAAGATGCAATTTTTTCTCCACAGAATCTTCTCAATGTGTTCTCCTTGAAAACTAAAAACTGATTGTTAGTTGCTTGCTTGATGTCACTGTGTTTCTATATTACCTTAAATTAGTTCATAGCAATTTTAGTTAGTAAGATGCGTTTTGGACTAGGACGATCCTCAACCAGTATTTTTGTTATTGGATGATTTTTTACTTTTGATTTTAGATCAAAACATTACACGAACCGTCGTGCGTACTTACGTTTTGATATGTTATAATTATGATTATGTATTTTTCCAAAATGAGAAATTGTTTTACACGACACATAGTATTGGGTAATTCTGACCCCGGGTTTGAATCGACGTCGCCTCCAGCGTTGACTGATTGCGTTCCTCCGCACGGACTTCGTGTGAACTGTTACATAAAAGTGAATAATTGGACCGAAGTCAAATAAAGAAATGTGTGTCGGCGATACCTGCCGGGTACCGGCAACTACTGTTGTTCGTGATACTTAGATTAATAATCACTCAAAAAGAAAAGGGGCACAGTGTCCCAAAAATGCACTCAACACAACAATGTATCTTTAGTTACCCACATATTTTTAAACTTTTTTTTTAAAATTTCAAATTTGCATTCGACCAAAAATAAATTGGACGTATTATTATACAGCCGGTAACAGACCTAGTCCACAATACTTTATGGGTGAATATCTGACTAAATTACGAATCGAAAATGTTCAAGGGATATGTGTCTAATTTCAACCATGTCAGAGACATTTAATAAAAAAACGTAATTATGCGATTATTTTGATTAATTGAAATATTTTATATTATATATTTTAAAGGTCATCGAATTACGAGCTGCTAGACTATTTTTTGTTAGATAATTTAGAGCCTGAAGCGTATACTATAAATTAATAAATTAACAATTTCACAAATATTTATTTCGAAGTACGTAAACTCAAGCTTAACAATATTTGAATTTGTCCAAGAACACACAATTACTGGACTCACTATTATTAAACAAATAATAGATATCTCATAGAGAAAAAGCTATTTTTTATTATATTTAATGGAAATATATGAAACTACTATATGGTTTACGACCTGTCTTCGGCTGGCTTAAGTGATCACTTTATACAAACATAACGCTCACCATTCTCACCCATTAATCAATCTCCATATCTATCAAATTTTTGTAAGTCGTATATATGTTAATATGTGGAAACACTTCGAGTACAGCTACACTATCTCCATCTATGGACTAAATTTAATATCAATTTCCCTGAAACAGCACAGATGTCACAATGAGAATCTAATTATTTTTTTGAAATTATTTAAAACAATATTCTTTATCGATTAAAATTTTCGACTCGTAATTTAGTCATGTATATTCCACCAATAAAATATTGTGGACTAGGTCTGCTGCACTCTGTATTACTATATTATTTTGGTACAAAAACTTTCGTGTACAATTTTTTTATGAAATACTGACTAATGAAAAACGTTAAATAAACACTATTAAATAATATGAATAAGGAGATATACATAATTAATTTTTTTCCTACCAGTCGGAAACTAACTCCCACACATATTCCGCCATTCTTCGTGTTCATTAATGAATTTATTTATTTGCAAATTGATATTTATATCGCGAATGCACGACAGAATATCCCAGAAAACGGCATTGAGAACCTAAGTGTGTTGGCTTAACAACGCGATTATAGAGGTATCCTTGCATTAATGTTATTTGACCTTTGATATATTATATTACACAGAGTGTCTTTTTAATATATCAATAAAACGCATTATTTTTTGGAAAAATTCAAAAATATTAATTTGAATATAAATTGTAAGCGCTGACATTTTACGTGCAGTAATATCTGTCATGACATCTTGTTTGCATTCTTTCGACAAAATTTTCATAATATTTTCGTAAAAATTTTTGAACTTATATTCAGTAGCTGTATAAAATTGATACATCTGAAAACAAAAATGAAATATTTGTTCGGCACTTTATATCTTTCTATTACAGTTGATTTATTTATTTTTTATTTAAAATACCACTAAACTATGTTCTGAAAAACTGCAACTTCACAACAATCAAGTATTCTCCTTAAAATATATATTAAAGAAACACCATTTTTACAACACTTTACTTTCTTCAGATGTATCATAGTCGCCACTATTATTAAAGCATTAATTTTTGTATACCTTCACCATAGAACAATGCCGCTTCAGATAAGGAAAAGATGAAAATCACTTGACGCCAAATCAGGACAAAACAGGACACACTTCAGCTGATCTGTTATCTTGAACATTTCAACCACTCACTACAAGATGGCCACACTACGTGAATGTGTCTAACGTTGCATGCGGTGGGTCAACAGACGAAGGAAACCGTTGCGCGTGCGCAACATCCGTCAACGGTACTTACTTAAAAAATGCGCCTCGTAAAGTTGAGACACCTTTTGTTATCCAAGTATTTATCACGATTCGTCTTAATTAAGTGTCGTTATATTCGTATACGGCTACGTACCGCATCATGTTGCAGCATCCTTAGGTGAGCAGCGCTTTTTATAGATTTTCATTCAAGGAAGTGAAAGGGATACACACGGTACCGTGTTATGTAGTAAGGTGAATGCAAATTGATGAGGAAACTAAAATTTTGCATGCCAATTAATAATTGCATACAAAGTGCATCACACGCTCGGGTATATTCTGTAAGTAACCTTTTTTTATTAAAGAGAACACATTCTTGAAGTTGTACATAGGTGTCATGATTACGGGATTATAAGGAATATCCCCCGGAATGATAACCTATTAAAAAAAGAAAGGAATCTTGTACATTTCCGGGAATTTATTAGGGTGTGGGTCTCTCGTTGGAGGTTGCTGGAATGGACGATGCCGGAAAGAGCAGTGACTAAAGAGACCTAATGAAGCATTCTACTGGCTCCACCTCGCACCTCTTGTGACCTGAACAGGGTGAATTTCTGCCGGACAGTGACAAAGTTCTGCGACGGCAACACATAAATGTGACATCTACCCTCCTTTTTTGGGGGTGTATGATTTCTATAGCTTCTTTCTGGCTGACTTCTGAATTAAACGTGATAACGAGTCTCAGGTCAAATTGTACAGGTATGATGATGATTATGACGAATCAAAACAAGAGTAAACAACTCTAAAAATGATTCGAGATAGGGTGTAAATAAAAATAATAAAAACATGGGTCTGTGATATTTTAAATACTAATTAAGTGTATTAATTAGAAAGATATACATATAAAATCAATTCTATCGAAAAATATTGTTATTTCTACCGGGATTCGAACCTGGATCTCTTTTCAATCCGGGGAAGGTGCATTAACCGACTATGCTACAGCTCACAGTACCTTTGACGAAAAATTTTCGAACCTATATGTTGTTACACTTTTCAAATTAATACATCTATCATTCCATTCATTGAAAGCCATCTTCTTTATTTTTAAGTATTTGAAATTCCGTAATAATAAAACGTTTTCGATGCTTACTGCGTCATCTTCAATAATAAATTAATTGTAGGTAATAGTAAACTAGTAAGTTAATTACAATGGACTTTAATAATGTTAATTACGAAAAATTTTAAATATTGTCATTAATATCATGGTTTGATTCTCCATCAGGGTGATTTTTATGTTTATGAAAAATATATTATATGCAAGGGATAGTATGATATATATGTCTATGGGGTGTTTTATTTTACAAAAACCTAAAAAAATTATTCATATTTATTTGTACCTAAAGTGTTGAAAATTAAAATATTTTAAACGATCTGCGTACAATTAAACCGCATCTAAAACACTGGAACTTTTTCTGTTCATCCTGTCTTGATAATGAAGAGTGTCGATGCGTGATTGGAAGTCAAAGATTTCATTTTGCAAAAATGACAAAATGGCAAATATTAAATAATACAAAATAAAAAATAAGCTTGTTTTTAAAAATCTAATTCTTTTTTTCTCTTTGTTTCCAGGTAAGGCTGATTTTACTTAGAACGGCAGACCTCCCCTACTCCTGGAGGCTGTTAAGGGAGTATTATTTGCAATTAACACACTCAACTCACTTGCACAATGTGTAAACTAATCAGTATTCGAGGATAGGACTCCTCGGCTGCGCGAGATCTCAAACCAATTAAACCATGGCAGACAGAGGCGTGCACTGCATACAAGCAAGAAAACCACCGAAAATACCGGAATTCGAACCTGGATCCCTTCCAATCCGGGGAACGTGCACCCTACATGTTACACTTTTTCAAACTAATACATCTATCGTTCCATTATTTGAAAGCCATCTTCTTTGTCCCGGTAGCAATAACAATATTTTTTGATAAAATTGATTTTATATGTATGTATATCTTTCTAATTAATACATTTAATTTGTATTAAAAACATCACAGACCGTCTGTTCTGAATAATTACAACTTCACAATAAGAATTTGTTATTTTTAATAAAATTTATTCAAATATTATATAACAGTTTAACCATCGCCGATTGCTCACCACATGCAGTAACAGTGATCTTGGCTTTGAACTGAACATCTGACTACAAAACCACGACGGCACCCAACTCCAGGCTCCGACCGTTTCGGTTACACAGCGTTATGGTGATGTTGTAATTGCAAAATAATACTGACCTGATCTGATAACGGTCTGTTCGCCGAATCGGACAAATAACCGAACTGAAGAAATTATTTCGCCGCGGGTAAATTAGTGGACTCCAGAACCGGCTCGCAAGATTATTGCATCGGCTGGCGAGAGGTCTGCCGTCTTAACTATTCTCCCATTAAACTGTGGTGTCATACTGTCATATAAATTTTATAACAATACAACAATAATTTGTAACAAGCTAGTATTAACGACGATCATTTGCAGATCAATGACATAACACATAAAAACATACGTTATGTATTATAATTAAATAATATAGATTTTTTTAAACTTTGTTTTTAACTACTTAATGAGTTATATTTAATACACTGCCGGTTTCGGAAAATAACTTGCTAAATGTGTTATTTGGTGGTGCGGGGGATCTTTATAGAAATAACACGTTCTTCAGGTTCGTTGCAACTCCTGGCGCTGCGCGCGACACCGCCGCGCGCACCTGACACGAGTGGGTGAGCCTGCCTTGCGTCTCACTTACACTCCGCATAACTAAAACCTTATAATATCTCACGTTGTTTTAATGTTTTTAAAAATAAATTTAGTAACTTTGATAAAAAAAATTGGGATTGTCAATTTTGCATGTAAACGGTGTTGGTCACGAATTAAATAATTTGGAATCATTGAAGATTAATAAAGCGTGTAAAACTAATCAAATATTATAAACAACCAACTGAATTTAACTACGAGTCCCGTTCTAAAATTTTTTCCTAAAAATTTTTTGAGTAAATTTGTATTAAGTTACAATTTGAGTTAGGTACTAAATTTATTTTTTAAATAATTATTGTTTTTTTTTTTAAATAGATTCTGGTTAGTTAGTATTGACATCCTGAAGAAGAAAATGGTATTTTTCGAAACCGGTAGACGAATTTAAACTTAATAAGTGGTTAATAGAACAAAGTAAAACTACGAAAGTTGAGTTTTGTTCAAAGAATCTTATCAGAGATCTCGAATCAAAAATCTCGGGCCATTAGTGACGTATCCAAAACGTCTAATATCCTCATACAAAAGGTTTGCCGTTCTGTAACGTCTAGAGTGTTCCACGAGTGACCAAGCCGTCCTTGCCATCGGTATTCATCTCATCCTTCCGTGCGATCTGTGCCAGCAGTGTCAAACGTAATGTGGCACATTCTGTCGAGTACGTCCCAGTTGCATAATTCACGTACTTTCTATTCGGCTTACAATTGAATATATCGATATTATCCGAATGGCCTAGACACTGACGTAAATAATTATCGGTGGCTGATGTAAATCTAGTAATATATCCGATCGCATTCAATTCAAATCTGTACTATCATTTTTGGCACGATAATCTTTTGTGAAGAATTTCAATCACTTTTCTATGGCTGCATCGGTATGCGTAAGTTGGTTATTTTGCTCTGCATACTAAATAAAAAGTGTCCAGCGAAAAAAAATTTAATAAATTTAAAAAACTACAATGTTATTCTCATATTTTATTTATACAAAATGGTGTTTAACGATGCGGATTTTACGTTTTATAAATAATATCCTCTAAACGCCGTCCATTTGTCTCAAGACACTCTTAAATTTGCGAACACGTGAGAGCAAAGCGTCGGTTCAATGGCAGCATCTTCACGGTGGATATTTTCTTGTAGGCCCTGAATTGTTCGAGGATTGTCGCTGTAAACTCTCGTCTTAAGGTATCCCCACAAAAAAAAGTCGCACGGTGTAAGATCCGGTGACCGAGGTGCCCAGGGTATGTCTTCGTACTTGCTGATTAATTTATTAGGAAAAATTCCCCTCAGCTTCTTTATTTAAAGTCTAGCTGTGTGTGGAGTGGCCCCGTCTTGCTGAAATTGTATTCTATTATTAAACCCGAGAAACAGCTACAGTTGCGGTACCAAAAACTCGTCAATCATTCGGCAATACATGTCAGCAGTGACTGTCTCTTACTGGTTAAAAAAATAAGCCCCCCGGAAAAAGAACGGTACAGAGTTTAACGTGAAGCTTTACATGAATCATCATCGTATGTGTGTCACTCCCGGATTAGAATGACGCATCTATAATAGTATACCGACTCTCGGAGATCAAAGCCACGTTAGCCTTGCAGTAATGCACTTGCCACCGGAGCTGATACCAATTGCGTATGATAAACACTCCATTATATTATTCATCTGACAGCCATACAGTCCAACTGATACCCGCAGATAACCAGATAACAATACGTCGCGTCGCAACCAGTCCGAGGAAACCTAAAACCGACCACTCTTCTCCTGGCCAGCTCCTCGGATACATATTCTCGCACGTTTAATTTATACATTTAATAATATATTAACCCAACAATCGTAAGCACTGTTTCACTTACAATCAACCCGCTCTAGCCGTGCACGCAAACACCGAATCACTAAATTGGTAACTTTTCAATCACATACAGGTGAAGCGAGGAGGTTAAGAGCCCTCGATTGTCACCGTTCACATCCTTCCCACATAAATAATCCATATTGGTGACTGTTGCGTACAAGCATAGATGCCGGAAGAATTCAGGATACGGAAGGAATATGCACTCACCATAATCCGAATTCTGCAGACATCTCCAAAATGTGGACTGTATATCTTACTCACTATTTTATCAAAGGTTTCGACACGGTATAGACGCGAAGTCTCGAATTAGTATAATGGCATATGGCTGTACTGGTTCTAGGTCACGTGGCCGGGTGAGGATGGTACAGTGCATTATTTTCGTTCAATAATTAATATTTATACATCAAATAAATATATGACCCAAACAGTGACCTTAACTAGTCAACATAATCATTCAATATTTATTGTAAAAGTATCAAAACAACACTAGTACACGCATTTTTTTCTCATTAAACATTCACACATTCCTCGCGATAACACAAGTTGGCATTATGGCTGCGTACGGATATTTTATGTCACGGTATGCTGAGGGTTAACAGATCATCGCGGACAAGGGCTATTAGTCACAAATCTGGTATATTCGATGGTACTGGTTAGACTTGAAGGTATTTTTGTAGAAAGTAACGAATGGTCCATGTTTACTTTCATCTATGGCGCTGACCGCGTCACGGCTGAGAAAGCTGGGACGCCATACCTGATCTGAGGAACGCGGACGCGGGCATCATCTACGGCGCGAATAATGTCAACAATCGTCGTCTATGGCTGACTTCCTTTTAGACATACACACTAAGTACGCGCGTATCAGGATGTAGTGGTGCCCCCTTTTCTCTATACTAGGAAGCTCGTACGTCCGTAATATAGTTTATTTGAGGTTATGTGCAGCGGATCTATTTTTTATTTAGACTTCTTACATTCTTAAGATCAAATTTACCAATATTTAAATATGTTACCTCAACGTTGTACGTTGTTAAATATGTAATTACCAGTCGAAAATGTTCAAGGAATATGTGCCTAATCTCAACCATGTCAGAGATAGAAGCATTATTTAGATTAATTGAATATTTTATTAGCAATATTTGAATATGTCCAAGAATACACAATTACTGGATTTTTACCCACAAAGTTTTTACCCATAAAGCTATTTTTTTTATTACATTTAATGGAAAATATGTGGAAGTATGGAGTAATTACAGGACTTACGACCTGTCTTCAGCTGGCAGACATTTAGGTAACATATTTCACCAATTCTCACCCCTCATTCTCCACATTTTATCAATTTTTTGAAAGTCGTATATATGTTAGTATGTGCACTCGCTTCGAGTACCACTACACCATCGCCATCTATGGATCAAATTTGATAATACATTTTTTCCTTTTTTTAAACTGCATATATGTCATCACTATGAGAATCTGATTTTTTTTAAATTATTTTAAAGCATTATTCTTTATCTTTATCATATATTTTCCATTAAATATAATTAAAAAAATAGCTTTGTCTCTATGAGATATCTGATATTTGTTAAATAAAATTGTTTAACATGTCGACCCCTCAGAATAACAAGGTTCCATCCGACACTGACACTGTTTTGAGATATTGAGCTCAAAAGTGTTGATTGAATTTCAACATATATATGATGTATATTTTGTTTTGAGTATGCAGATATGATCAGTTTTAAGGTCTTAACTTATTTTCAGCATTATCAATGCCCACTGTGAGATGAGGGAAATTAAAAATAAATAAAAACATTGTAAATTAACAATAATGATCCATAAATTTAAATAAATAACTGATGCAGTTGGAACTTTGAGCTCTTGCTATTTCCTTTAATATCCATTTAATAAAGTTAGTGTGTATGGAAGAAATAAAGAGTAATGCATTTGGAACTTTTTTCATGCAAAAACTCAAATTAGCTCAAAATGTTAGTTGGAACCTTGTTGTTCTAAGGGGTCGATGTAGCAGACACAGAAAAAAATCTGTATTTTGAAAAATATTTTATTTGTTATCCGGACTTAAACGTGAACATTTTCCTATCTGGGCAAATGCGTTATCCAATTTCACCATATCAGTAACGAATCTCAAATACCTTCGAGTAATACTCGCTAGGGTACACCAAAATGGATAATAATGTGTTCTCCGTAAAAATTTATTTACTTGAGACGCGTTTCGCCTTGTAAGGGCATCATCAATATAACAATTTAACCACAACTTATCTTTAAATTAACATCAATCTATAGTAAAGGACAGCTACATAATCACAGTCATCTTTTTTTGTCATTTAATTAAAATTATACAGCTGTCTTTCACTATAGATTAACATTAATATAAATACTATTTGTTGAGTTAAATTCTTAGATTGATAATGCCCTTACAAGGCTAAACGCGTCTCAAGTAAATTAAACGAGTAGAATCAAAAATTTCTAAATTCTACACAGATCTGAATATGATGACCCTTAATCAGAAGATATACTTTAATATAATGGTATTTATTCATAAAATCCTCAATAAAACAATGTCACGAAAAATTGATGCAAATTAACATGAGCACGAGCATCGTACAAGGGGAAGGGATAGACTGAGACTGCCATTCAGGAAGATGGCCAAATCTCAGAAATCGAGGATGAAGATTTTTAATGAAATACTAGAAAACATAAGAAGGGAGGAAAAATTAAATGGATTTATAATGAAACTGAAAAATAAGTATTAGTAAAAGAAAATATTTTAATCTTGTTTATATTCGAGCATAGAGTCCTTATGTATGCACTATGTTAAGAATTAAATACATAAATAAATATATCCAACGAAACATACATCCGAT
Source organism: Eubasilissa splendida (assembly GCA_031772225.1). NCBI lineage: Eukaryota > Metazoa > Arthropoda > Insecta > Trichoptera > Phryganeidae > Eubasilissa > Eubasilissa splendida. The sequence goes on from CM062870.1 coordinate 6,404,256, forward strand.
AGATTATGACACATTTATTCAAGAGTAAAAGTATTTACTCTTCGAAAATTAAATTCATGTGTAAACAATACGTATTTTTTACATTAATACATATTATACTGTCAGCGTTTAAATTTTCGTTCCAATCGAGTCGCGGAGCTCTTTGATTTCGTGAGTGGCACCAAAACGATCGCGTGAGTGCCACCAAAATGAAAAAATTTGAAACGAGGAATTTTCGTTGGTTCATGTCTATTTATTTGGTGGTATGCAGCCACCAGTGCACAGTTCCATACGTACGAGGCCAAGTCAAAAATTATCTACATTTTTCGTTCTACAATTAATTCACACAGTCTGTACGGAAGCCAAGCTCGTCGTGGCTGATTTGATAGTCAGAACCATGACTGATGTTCAATGAAGACGCTACCCCACCGATGGTAACTCGCCTATTCGCCAGAACCATCTCTCCAGTTTGCTGAATGTTGTCGTCCGCGGTGGAGGCTGACGGACGTTCTGCTCGCTCTCCGTGCGTCACGTGACCTTCACGCGATAAAACACTGTCCCCGTATTGTGATAAAAGTCTACAACGAATTTCAGCCCCTTTCACACCCTCCGACCAAAGAAATCGGATCGCTGCTCGCTGTTCCTCCTTGGTGCAAACTGCTAGCGGAGCGAACATGTTTACACTGTAATGCCCGGAAGGCAAATGATGCGATCTGGATCGAATTTCGCACACGCGCAGAAGGCAGTATGGCAACCTTGAAGGTGTGTTATGGTGAAAGTGTAGATATTTTTTGACTCGACTTCTGTGTTTTTTTAAATTTTTTACACTAGATCGAATATTGACGGTTTTTTAAATTTATTATGGCTGGTTAACGAATTTAGCCAATACACGTATAAATTGTCATATTTTATTTTTTCGATTTTATATTATAGCCGAGATTGATATTAATCGCAAAAGAAATCATTAATTAAATATATTATACATGGATTCCGTGGTACAATTTTGAATTCATTAGACTCTATCATGTTCGAATAAATTATACTCATGTATTATTAATGAGTGATATTTTCTTATTCAAATTCCGCCCATCCAAAGATTTACATATGAATAAATAGATTTTTGATAATCACTCCGAATGGATCTGACCGCATTCTCAGAGTACAGCTCACGGGTCGGATGGCGGCACCGCGAGCTGACAAACCGCAGAAATCAAATTGCCAAAAATGAAATACCGCGGTCTTTGCATATTCGGTCAAGTCTGGACATAGAACTTTTCGCCGTACCTGTGCGTCGTTTAATTTCCGACTCGCGGCTACCGTCGTCAGTAATTATGTACCCGAGATAATTTAACCTTTCCCTTACGGTGCTAAAATAAAAACGCGCGTTCCGGTGCTGTAAACTCTGTGTACATGTCGACTTTTGCGATTTTTATGAATATTTTACATGTACTACTTATATTAATCATTCAAATAAGCATTGGTCATCACGAACAACAGCATAAAGATGCATAAGACACGTCTGACTCGGCCTGCGCACGCTCAGATACTAAAATGACGATCGGCATCCGGCCCCCCGCGTACTGCGCACGTACAAATACACGTATTGACAAATTCACGTCAGATTATTTTGAGTATGTTCAAATTTTTGTAGGAACCAATTACTGGGATTTATCCCCTGAGGGATTGTCATCAAGATATAGTCTCACAGAGACAAAGCTAATATTGTTGCATGGGAAGTATAGAAGTCTTGGGTATTACAGGGCTTACAACCTGTTCATATATACAACTTCCAAAAATTTGATAGATGTGTGTAGCATGGGTAAATAGGTGAACGTTACATTGTATAAAGTGATCACTTAAGCCAGCCGATGACAGGTCGTAAGCTCTGTAATGCCCAAGACTTCCATACTTCCCATGTAAAAATAATAGCTTCGTCTCTGTGAGACATCTGCATCACGTCAGGTTCTTCGAAAACACATTTTTTATTGTGGCGTATGGTAAATACTTACGAGTATATATTGTAATTATTTTATCCAATACATAAATTTATTATGAAGGAATACCTAAAATATGAACTCTGTATTTAGTATATTTACAGAGATATTCACTTCATTAGAGGCAATGTCAACTCAGTTTACATCATCGGAGAAGAAAGGTTAAAGGTCTGACAGGTATATCGATCAGTTTGTTTTTCCTTGTTGTCGTCAAGTCTGGACATAGATGTGTAATTTCTGGCTCGCAACTTATTATGAACCTGAGATAATTGAAATCCTTGACAATTTAAAGATCTTAAATTGCATCTATTCGTGAAAGCTGGTTGGTTATGTCGATCAATAATTATCAGATATGAGGATGAAAATAAGTGCTATAGCGGGGGTGTTTTTTTTTTATTTCTTGTACCTACCCTATCTTGTAATACAGCTTCACGCTGTGTACATCCGATTCAATTGTTCTGCAATATTACATTATTTTGCGGGCGGTCAATGACAATGCCATCTTCGCGGGCATCCATTGTCAAGGCGACAACGACAAACGTTACACTGACAGATGATGACAAAACGTTTTGATTCGACACGTTATCGAAACAAATCAATTTCGTCGAATCGGTGACGAACAATTTGCATAATTCGTTTCGATTTATAATTTTAAATAAAAAAATACTTGTTTTTTAATTTTTAGATTTTTTTTTAAATACCGTAAAACACTTAGTCATTCGTTATTTATTGTTAATGTTTACCGCTAATGTTCCATTTATTACTAGTATTTATGACCCGAGCGCGATAGACGTAACGTACATAGAACAGTTTCTCTGACTATGAATTTGACTTGTTTATTATACAGAGTGGAACATACCTAATCCACAATATTTAATGGGTGGATACCTGACTAAATTACGAGTCGAAAACGTTCAAGGAGTATTTGAAAATTCTACACTGTTACGGAAAATATTAATGTTTGAATTTTTTTTTAAATCGTGTTAACAGCTTGAAATTTATGTACTTTATTATTAATGTATATCTTTGATTCAGGTCCTAAATCATTTAACAAAAAATAGTCTACTATTCTAATTACGATTTTTTTGAAATGCTTATATCTATGACGTGGTTGAAATTAATCACATATCCCTTGAACATTTTCGACTCGTAATTTAGTTATGTGTCCATCCATAAAGTATTGCAGACTAGGTCTGTTACACCCCGTATATTTAAAAATACGTCTTCAAAACAAAAGGTCACATTATCGATCTAGCCATTTTTGCTGTCTTTCTCTATATAAACGTCACTTTTTCTGAACTGGATCGCTTTCCATATTAATGAAATTTCACAAACTAAACAACACAATTTTTTATTAATATCCAACATCATACATCAAACGTCTAATGAAACGTGAATAAAAATATGTTGACGTTTTAATTTTCAAAACCGACCATAACGAAATAATTATAATAAAGTACTAATTAAATGTATTAATTAGAAAGATATACATATAAAATCAATTGTAATCGAAAAATATTGTTGTTGCACTATCGAACCTATGTGTTACACAGCACAACAACAATACATTTCGATAAAATTGATCTTATCTTATATATCTTCCTAATTAATACATTTAATTAGTATTTAAAATATCACAGACGAAATATATATGCATTCTACTGCGAGTCGAAATATATATGCATTTTATGAATCGCGTAAACATACAGATATCAGCAACGGTGGATTCTATCATTCGTTGCGTATCTACAAAGTTTGAAAGTATTCGACTTTCGCGCATGCGCATTCAGCTCCGCCTGTCAAGGTCTTCGAATACTTTATACGCATTAGTTAACACCATCCAACGTACAAAAAACAACTTTAATGCTTATGGGTATAATGCACAGAATAGCATACTCATTTTTGACAGTTTAGTTTGAATACTTGAAACATTGAATATCCTTCGATTATTTATTTAATTTTAAAAAAAATTGGATCGGTAATTGATGTTGCGAGATGTAAAAAAAATATAGACCTAATTTGATAGTTTATTTTTGTCAGTAGTTGCATCCTGTTCGTGGGCTAGTCTATTTGTATGTTTGATAGTAAGTATAAACTTATTATTCACTATCCCTTCTGCAAAAAGTCACCGACCGCCACTGCTAGGTACCTATATGAAATTTAAATCACCGATCCAATTTTTTTCTTTGTTGTCTTCTTCAAAATAAAAAGGTATTATGTACACTTTCAAATGAAATTGACACATCTCTTCAATGATATGTATGAAATTCCCATTCAATTTTCATTAATGACGTATTTGTAAGAGATATTAAATATCTTTAAGTTTTTACTTGTAAAATATTTGGGGGGGATTTATAAATGATAAATTGTTAATGGCTGGAATGAAAGCGAGGAGATAGGCTGCGCTGATAATTATGTATTAGTATTTTTATTTATTCTTAATCATGTGCATATACATATTTATTTATATATGCTCTAATATAAACAAGATCAAAATCGTCCCTTTTCACTACAACTTATCTTTCACGTGGTTCACACGTTTTCTGGCATTACATTAAAAATCTTCATCACACTGTACATCATCGATTTCTGAGATTTAGCCTTCTTCCTGAAGGGCAGTCTCAGTCTATCTTTTCCTCTTAGGATACCTATATGAGAGGGGTTCGGAACATTAGTTGCTGGACAAGGGACATTCCATAAATAATTCTACGCGAACAAATACACAATCAGATATTTAACAAATACGTAATGTGGTACGCATGTAATAGATATTAAACGAGGTCAAAGAAATGCACAATATTTTGGACTAGATTGTCAAAATTCCATTTTTCGTATTTAACATGAAAGCAAAATTCTAAATAAGTAACCGAAAAAGGTTCTATGGTCAGTGTTCCCTTTGTGTTCTGATGGACATCATTTCAAAATTTTATGAAGTTTTGTACCTAATAAAATCTGCTATTTATTTTATTGCTAAGTATTCAGATCATTTTAGACTTATAAATATTTTAAAGTAAAAAAATTAGAGAGAACCACACACCAGTAAGTAAATGAATAGAGGGGTTTGGAACATTAATTGCGGGACGAGGGACATTCTACACACATTATTTGTGGAAATATAAATTCGATAGTTTATGACACATTTATGCGACAGTAAAACTATTTACTCTTCGAAAATTAAATCTTTGCGTAAACAAAACGTATTTTTTACATTAATGCATATTATGTTGTCAGCGTTTAAATTTTCCTTCTAATCGAGTCATATATTTAAAAATAGTTAATTGCGTAAGTGATCACGTGAGTGACGCCAAAATGAAAATATTGAAACAAGGAATTTCCGTTAGTTCATGTCTATTTATTTGGTAATCGTTCCCTTTTTATTATAACCCATCTTGCACAAATTTACTTAGTTTAATTTTGAATTTCTGTAAATTCTCCCCCTTTCTTATATCATCTGGCATTTCATTAAAATTTCTGAGATTTAGCCTTCTTCCCCTATGGCGGTCTCGTTCTATCTTCATCTTTTATGATGTTCTCTTTGCAAATTGAGATATTAATATATGCGTTAATATACTACGCATAATTAACTAGCGTTGGTAATGGCGGATATATTTTTCTCAGCCGTCGTGACATTTTGAACGATGACACATGACCTAGAATTTTTTTACCGTTGTCTACAAACCGTGAAAATAATGGTAGTATTAAGAATGTCCTCTCTGTCACGTGAGCAATATTATATTCCTTTTTATTGTTTAATTTTTGCACCTCTTAATGTTGTTTGGCAGGTTTTCTTATTTTATTTTGTACTTTTTTTATCTCGTTTGAAGGTTAATTATTGACTCCTGACGAATGTAATTTATACACATACGGTGTCTCAAAAGTCACCGTCTATTTTAGTGAAATTGGGTATTTTTTTTTTTTTAAATGTTATTTAACAAAATTCTGTTCAGAAATGAGGCAATCTTCCACGCATGTAGAAAGGTTAATCGGCATACCTGTCGCATTGACATAACACATTCATCAACAGCGATATGGGTTTGGAATAGAAAATTTAAATGTTACTCATAATTCCAAATTTGCACCTGAAGTGCAGCATTTTTTTTTTAAATCATCCAAGTCACTGAAACAGATAGTGACTCTTGAAACATTCTGTATTTGATTACACATGTACTGATACTCGTCATATATATCATTATTTGCTATGGGTTAGTCCATCCTGAGATGTTTTAATTGATTTGTTATTAGAGGTCTTAGAATATTGTGATTAATAAAATACATAATATATTAAAACTAGCTGTTTGATCGTTAGTAAAAAAATATTTACTTCTCGAAAGTACATCCCGTAGTAAATTCATTTTACTCTGCGATATCCGATAGTAAAAACGAGAATCACAGCTGTTTCAAAAGTCATCTGACACATTGATTCTTTGAAAGTTGCAGTATACGACAATTTATCATTTTATATCCCGCTCCATCCGATGTTGATCTCGTTGTTCAATATACATTATTACACATAATACGAAAAAATTTCACCACCAAAGTGACAGATATCGAACGCCTAGGCGAACATGCATAAAATAAAGCATATTTCATGATAATTTGTCACGCCTATAGACATCTCCATCTATGCTTTGACAGTAGTAAATTTAATGTAACAACAACCCGCAAAGGATTTTTACTACGGGTGTTAGTAAAAAGTTACTACTGATCACACAACCGGCCCTAAGTGTCAAAATTTAGCAATATTTTATTTATAAAAATATATATTTTTATATATTATTGTTATAAATACGAAACTACAAGGTTACATATTAAATTAAAACGTATTTCAAATGATATTGACACTTTACTCCCTCACTATAGTAAATTTGCCTAAAAAGTTTCCTTTTAAATTTGCCTACAAAGTTTCCTTTCAATTTTGTCTACAAAGTTTCCTTTCAATTTTGCCTACAAAGTTTCCTTTCAAATTTCACAAAGCTGCATTTTTATTTATATTCAATTTCAATGTACGAAATAAACCTATGTGTTGAAATGTCTGTCTTGGGGGGCCCTAGACGGTCGCCAGGTCTGAACTTCCTAATGTTTTCGGATGCGTCATCACTTTCTGTACTCGCTCTAACCGGACCTCGAAGCGCCGTCACCTTGAACTTTACAGATGATATTTACCAAGAATGCTTTTCATTTCTTTGAACGTCTTCTGTGCCCAGGCGCGCTCATCACAAATCTTCATCAATCAAGAGGACAGAAACGAATGATGGACCAATAATTAACATTTCCTTTCTGCAGTTTCCAACATTGTACTCCATACAAAAGCTGATTATAATCTGTATATTTTCAAACTGAAATTGTACAGATTCCGGTGGCGTAACCACGCCAACATATAAATAATTCATTTTTAGATTTTAATATATATTGTGACATTACTAAGTACCGTCACACATTTATGAAATGAATATTGGTCTGTCATAACTTGGATTATTAAAATCATTGTCGCCACGAACGAATTAATTTGTTGGACACATTGGATCTGAGAAACACCAAATCCTGGCTGATGCATCGCCTATATTTGGATGCCTTCTGGCTGGCATTAGGATTTAATATCGCTAGAGTGATATTTTGAGGAAACCCACTGGATGGAAGTGCCACCATGGTGTTGATGACTGCTGTATGGATTTCTGATGATCTGAATCGTACACTTCATGCTCAATCCTGTCTAGCCGGTGAGGAGCGTCCAGCCTTACTTAGAAGATGGACCAGTTGCCTTTGCGTTTATGCAGAATGAAGATGCTTCATTTAGGTAGTTTTTTTTTTCCAATTCAGATGTACACAATAATTTTCCTCTTATTTTGAACGTCAAGTGTGCAAAATTTCATTACTCATTTGTGCCATTTGTTATGAAAGTGGTCTAAGTCAAGAAATTGAAAACAATGACCAATTATTTCGCGTCACATTGTTTTTAATTAATATACTATGATGCAAATTGTAACAATTGTTAAAAATTTGAAGCGTTACATTCAGGTGTGTTGTTACGACGTTCAACGACATTTCGCTAGTATATTTATTTGGATAATAGAGTAAGTCATTTTCTACCTTAAATTTTGTATTTCCTTATAAGCTACATGCAACATTTGTATGTCGAAATAAATTATAAATCTAGTAAATGCAATAAATTTTTGAAACATTGTCTTGTGTAATATAAAAATATTTTTTAATCAATTCAAACGCAAACTTTTAAATATCTCGAAACGAAAGAAACATGACTTGGACCACTTTTTGGAGTGCAACGGAAAATGGTGATAATCTGACGGAGCGAGGTCGGGACTGTGGGGTGGATACGGCAAAATTTCTCAGTTATGCTTCTATGTAATGAAGTACTGAAGCTGTATTAATGGCATTTGATAAAACATGCGTATTGCAACCAATTCCCAAAATATTACTCTCGAGTAGATCTTTTAATATTAATTAATAAAATATTAAAATTAAAAGAAACACAAAAAACTCAACATTTCATTTGACAATATTAATTAATTAATATTCTTCTCAATGTACTTATCCGTTGAACTCGTGCCGAAACACTTTTGTCTGCGATAAGGGGAATCCCACAATTCTCGTTCGGTAAACAGCAATCGTGCATTGTGTATTGACGTTACAGAGGACTGTCTAGATAATCATATACAGTATATTATACTGGGCATGCGCAGACCCATCAAGAAAAACTGTGGTGACCTCTGGTGCTAACCGTTTGCACGTTACGCACTGATACGTATCATAGGTTGCATGCAATAATACAAAGGAGTAATTTAGTACAGGTTTAAAGAGGAGTACGGTTTACGAAAAAGGAGTACAAAACTCCCTAAAGAAATACGTTTGGTCATCTTAATAATAGACGACCCAATATCAGAAATAAAATCGCTGTTCCTGGTTTCATGCGATGACTTATGAATGATGAATATTTAGATAAATACAAATATGTTTATTTGGTCGCCTCACTACATTGTTCACTCGACGGCGGTTGAAAGAATCCAGAGAAAGTTTTTAAGATTCATTAATTTTAAATTAAATATACGCTCTGAGGATATCAATTGTGATTATCTCCTTAGCCGTCTGAAATTGTTAAAATTATCAGTGAGACGTGCGATGACCGACCTTATATTTCTATACAGGATCATCAATGGCATGATAGACTTGATTGTTGGTTTGCTTGACTTTCACGCACTATTGAGGTCATTGAGACACAATTCATTGTTCTATTACAGTGGTAATGTCAGAACACATGAATAGCTAACTCCGCAGTCCACAGATTGCATTCTTTGGGGAATAAATATAAGGAGGTAGTCGATATTTTTTCTGTAAATTTAACTCTTTATAGGACTACATTATTACAATTTTTTGTGTTTCAACTCAATAGTGAAGGATAAATTTCTTTACTTCACATTTTTTATTCTGATTGTGAAAAAACATATTATATAAAATATGAATTAAATGTATTAATTAGAAAGATATACATATAAAATGAATTTTATCGGAAAATATTGTTGTTGCGCCACCGGTATTCGAACCTGGATCTCTTTCCTAACCGGGGAAGGTGCATTATCCAACTATGCTACAGCGACAACCTTTTTAGCGACAAATTTTCGAACCTATATGTTACCTTTTTGATATTAATACATTTAATCGTTCCATTATTTGCAACCTTATTTTTACGGAATCTCAAACACCTTTGAGTAATCTGATGGCAGACGCCAGAATCATCAATTCATTTTTATTAAATTTTGCACACATTGATACAACTTTATTATTTATATGTATATCTTTCTAATTAATATATTTAATGACTTATGTTCTGAATAATTACAACTTCACAATAAGCATGTATTCTCCTAATGATATTTTAATTTTTTCTCTGAATCTGATGTTAACGCCTGAATTGGGCGTGTATAATAATAATAATAATAAATATCGAAGCCGTCGGCCCACCGAGCCGGTCCGCCTCTGATCTCCGCCAGAATAGAATAGATTTCAGATCAGTTTACAACGTAACGCAACACATCTCTTACACTTCATCGGCACGGGGCATTGTGCCTCAACAATGTAAGGAGTCCTGCCTGACGAAGCGTTAAAACAATGAACTCAAAACAAACAATAAATTTTCCAGGGTCAGAGCGCGCTTCTCTCACGCGCGACCAGTGGTGTACGCAAACACCTTTCAGGGTCCCTGGGCCCTACAGAATTGACACCCATATTGCTTGACATACTTATTTTAATACTAATGAATCTGATGGGTCCACAGACAACCAAATATATAGACATGAACTAATAGAAATTTCTTAGTTTTGGAGTCACTTTGGTACCACTTACGTAATCAAATAGCTCCGCGGCTATTTTTTTAAATATGACTCGATTGGAACGAAAAATTTAAACGCTGACAATATAATATGCATTAATGTAAAAAATACGTCTTACGTTTACACAAAGAGTAAATACTTTTACTGTTGCATAAATGTGTCATAAACTATCGGATTTATGTTTCCACAAATAATGTGTGTAGAATGACCCTCGTCCCGAAACTAATGTTAACTTTTTAGAGCAGCTAGGGCCGTATATCGGCAATAACGCGACGAATGTTAGCTTCCATGTCATCTATCGTCTTTGGTTTATCGGCGTAGACTAGCGACTTTACATATCCCCACAGAAAATAATCCAAAGGTCTTAAATCACACGAATGTTTTCTTCAATAAATTGATTGTGGCGCGCACTGTGTGGCATGTTGCGCCATTGTGTTGAAACCACAGCTCTTCCACATTAATGCCATTCAATTGGGGAGCAAAAAAGTCAGTAATCATGGATCTATAGCGCTCTCCATTGACTGAAAAGTTCTGGCCGGCATCATTTTTGAAGAAACAACAGCTTCTTCGGTGCGCACTGTACGACATCTCTGCGGAAGCGTATTATTAATTAGAGTATACGTGGTGCGAAAATGATCCATGGTTATTCGAATTACTTGCTCGGATGGACAATAATGTCGACCGTAAAATGGACGTAACTGAACAACGATTTTTGAAATAAATTTGCACAATTTGCAAGCGTTGTTCTGCCGTAAGTCTATTCATGATGAAATGGCAAACCAAACTGAGTAAAATTAGTTGTCAGCTGTCAAATTGGCTGTTGCTGGAAAAAGTGTTACCAATTCTATAAACAAACCTCTAAAAAAAACATCATTTGCATACATACATATATATACATTACATAATTATACTCATCTAAATGGATGTTAATTGGATTACCCAATTAGGCAAGTCTGTCTTAGGATAAGTGGCCAACTTTTTCCCTTAACACTTAGTAAATTCATTTATGTATTTATTAATAGTATAAAAAACGATATAATCAACATCAACTAATAATACATATTGGATAGATATCAATCGGCTTCCCGGACGGCTGCCGGCGCACATTATTGCTGTCGGTACTGTACGTACCCCTTATACCCTTTATTAGCGTTTTGTAAAAAAATACTTAATTATAATTTTTTTGGAACGTTGGATGCACCGCACCACTGGGCACGCACGGCCGTCAAGTAAGGAGGCTGTCACCGACAGGTCTTTGTATCGAAGATGTGTAAATCGGGCCCGCGAGGCGTGCTGGACTGACCCACTTGTGTTGTATGCAGATGAGCAAAGAAAGCAGACTTCATGCAGAAGAAATGTGATCCCCCAGGCTTGAATGAAATTTCACGTCGCCGTCGCATTTGACTTGCCTTTCTATTTTACCATAAAACTATGGTGATTTGTGATCATGGGTGTGTTAAATTAAAATCTCAATATCAATTATTCATTTTTAAAAAAATGGTAATTTTTATTATTACTACGAGGATATGATTTGGTAATGTAATCAATTAAGAGAGTACTTTCATTTTTCTAATTTGAAATTCTATAAATTCTACACAAATTACATACCCTTTCAAGGTGAGGCTAATAGTTAATCTTTTTATTAATATTAAAGGATAAAAAATACACATTCATAAAATCGATATAAATATTATTTATTTTGTAAATTGTTTTAAAACACTGATTTATTCCACTATATTTTATTGTATTAAACGTTAGAACGTTTTCAGGAATATGTTCACATTATCAATAATATAATTCAACTAAAGTTAAAAACATTTTCATACAGTAACTACGGGTGTGTTTGAACATAAGAGAGGTGGAGGTGAGGGTGGATTTAAAATGTATAAGAGAGGGGATGTAATGGGCGGTGTTTAAATGTTTATTATCTTCTTATAGTTATTCTTATTATTAAAAATTTCTAAATTTTCTAAGATATCTAACTTTCGTCCTTTGACGCAACTATGTAGAAGTTATTTGAACAGTTAAATATTATTTATTTAAAAATTTATGTGTTTTTGATATTAAACTTTTTTTAAACAGTGGCTGAAGCCTTAAAGCATGTGAGTAAATACAATATATTATTTAAAACTGTTTGTTTTTATAAACGTCGAAAATTTATAATATGTCATGTAAATTTAACTTCATTTTATAACTTTATTAATTTTTAATATTTTTTTTAATTTGTTTTTGATTTATAAGAAAATATATTTCGTTTATGAAAAAATGTTCCATATTAATGCAATTTTGTGGCACGGGAAATGAATTTAATAGACGCAGTTTTTTTTACAATTCTTATGCTGTCTTAATTATGGCAAACAATATTCAGTTAATTAGTTTTAAATTAGTATAAATGTCATATTTAAGTATTAGTTTAAAAAAAGTCTAACCTAGTGTATATAACTTCTGATATAAATTAATAATAAAAACCCACATCTTCGTAAAAACCGCGAAAATATATGTGATGTCCTTGGGATTGTACAGTTGTGTACGTGTGTGTGTGTGTGAATGCCGCACCACCGGCGCGTGTGTGCGAGACTAAAAAGGGCGGCGTGCGGCAGGGCGTGATCTCTTTCTCTGCGTGTTCATCGGCTTAATCGCTTGACTTATACTAGTGATATACCTTGTACTAAATCGTATCGTATCGTAATAAATCTATAATTATTACAAAGTCTATTTTTTGGACCTTCACAGTACACTGAAGGCGTACTTAGAAGACAAGTATGTAACAATATGAATTATTTTTGCCTTGTCGTGAAACACAATTAGTTTAATTTTAAATATATATATATACTAATCTTTGTACTATTTTTTTTTCGTATACAGATCATTAACATGTCGTTATAATACACATCCTAAGTATAATACACACGAGTTTTATCTTTGTCTCGACAATAGTTTCGAGAGGCTCATTATTGTATTCAACTTTGAATATTTTTTGAGATTAATTACTTTAACTACTCAAGTAATTATTTAGTATGACGGATGAGGATGAAGATGAACGTTGCCGGAAATAGCAGTGGCTAGAGAGACCTAGCGGAGCATTCTACCGGCTCTCCCTCGCACCTCGGACTGTGACTGCGACCGACTTGCACACATACATATGTGACGTCTACCCTCCCCTTTTGGGGGTGCATGATTTCTACAGCTTCTCTCTGGCTGCCCTCTGAATTTAATGTGATAACGAGTTTCACGTCAAATTGTACACGTATGGCTCTGGCACAGTGATACCGGAGCCAACCTATGATGGTGTAATAAAAAAAGTAATATTGACGAATCGAAACGAGAGTAAACAACTCTCAAAACGATTCCGGAATAGGGTGTAAAAAAATATATACATCTGAATGTCCTGTCTGCGATTCTGCACTATATTTAATTTTTCATTCAATTGTGATATCGATCAACATCCAAAGTTTACTTTTTTTTTAAATAATTGCTGTTTTCTGACACGTACAACGTTATCTTGACGTATTTGTGCGTCTTAATATAACTTCATTAGTAATGTGGTCCAGCCAGGCCCTACCAGCAGCCTTATGGTAATGTTTTTCTTATTTATTAGTATCGAGTAGTAAAATCTTAAAATATTCAATTATACTTGAATAGTTTTCAATGTACCAGAATGGCTATTGATAATTCAAATTCATGCACACATAATTAGGGTTTGCAATTTACCGTCAAATTGAAATTACCGGTTAACGGTAAATAATTCTTCGCATTACCGGTTTACCGGTTGTTTACCGGTAAATGGAAAAAAAATAGACGTAGATTAGAATGATTAAAATATAACCGTATGTGGCTACCTTTACTAAAAACGGTATCCTAGATTAAAACCTAAATAATTTCAAATACGTTTCAGGTGAATCATATACATACATATGTATATAATAATAATTATAATAATAATGTGTTTATTCCAGCGTTATCAGGTTTTTTTAACCCGATTCGCCATAGAGATAATATATATTATGTTATACATTAAGGTTATGAAAAAGAAAACCAAGGAAAATATTAATAAATAAATAAAAAGTTAATAAAAAGTAAAAAGTTCACACTTATATATACACAAAATATAAATATTACATATATAACTACTTCAGTCACGGCCATTGTTGTATATGTAGCTATTCTGTAGGCGTTGCCATTCTCTGGTCAGGGAACCAGCTTTCCATGAGAGCGCCGCTTGCACCAGAGAGTTGGTGCTGAGCTCCAGCCGCAGCTTTTCGCCCGCAACTCGATGTCTCAGAAGCGGAACGAATCCATATATACGCCATTCGGTAAACATTGTAGATGCGCTGCAATAACGCGCCAATCCGAACAGTATTATGTATGAGTTGTTATACTGAATTCGGAGACGGTTATACGTCACTTGCTTGTATTTTGACCAGAGCTCGCAGGTGTATCCATGCTGGCGAAGAACGATTTAAACAGAATGCTCTTCACCTCCTTTCTGCATCGGTAGAAACATCGTGACGGCATATTTGCACGAACGCTCAACTGTCTCCTCTGCCGTTCTATGTTATCATCGTCTTGCCCATCTTCATTGAATATATGGCCAGGTATTTGACCTTATTTTATTATATATGCCACATCGAGCTTGGTTAATTTGAACTACGACTGTATTGTGTTGGTTTACCTTTCTGTGAGGAGTTAATATTATTAACTTGTTAGTTTATCCATTAACTTATTGATGTATGTAAAATATATATTATGTGTATGAATGCATACTTTGTTTGCACCTAATATAAATTCGTAATTAAAATAAAATCAAATAATATTACAACTAAATGTTTTTATTGAATTCATTAAAAAAAATTAATAATATTTTCAGAATTAAAATATGCTCTCATGAAATAAATTATATCAATACTTTCATCTTTTAGACTTGACCTGAATTTTGTACATATTTGTCCCGCGGATGAAAATGCTCGTCCTGATTCGATACTTGGTGGTCGGCAAGTCATCAGATTTTAAAATGCAATGTTCGAATATTTACCTCGATTTTCCTAGAGTTCCCAATATGACATTTCTCTCTGAATAACAGTGAAATAATTTCCGGTAATTACCTATGGTGCGTTTTGGTTGATTTACCACCCGTACAAATAAACCGGTAATGCAAGCCCTACATGTAATAAATAAATTAGAGTAAACTTAATTGTGATGCCCTTAAGATCGAATATATGTGTGTGTGTGTGTCAGAGCGCCCGCACCGCCGGGGCGAGATGTATATGTGTGTGTGAGCAGGGATAAAAGGGTGACGCGCGCGAGGCGCGGTCTCTTTTGCGTTACCGTTTGGCTCCGATACTAGTTATATACCTTGTATTACGAACTTCTTACGCAAGTATGTTATATTAATTTTAATTTTAGAAACAATAAACAATTTAATGTCCCAAATTTCATATTTGTGTGTTTTAATAATTCCCGCTGTTGAGAAAACTCTCTCGGATGCTGTTGGCGTCGCTCTTATTATTAACAGTGAGTTAAATAATAAATGTAATTGTGCCGTACACTTTTTTAACGTATCCAATTTCTGTAAATTCTCCTTCAAATTTCCTTCTTTACGGCATTTAGCCATTGGTTTTTTTTTCGATACTTTATATTGTTTGTTGCCGTTAATAAGACAAGTCAGGAGAACACGAAGACACAAAAGAAATTGTTCCATCGTATCCCATTAGCATAGCTGACGACCGCTCTAATCCGGCCAGTAAATGCTGAACGCAGACGCAGCTAAATATATAACGTTTTTTTTTTATATATATTTCATCATTTATGTACGCGTATTACTCGAATACTCGAATTGAAGACTCTATGCACGATGCGTTTATGAAGCAGTCCTAGTGCGGAAAGTAACCCGTGTCGGCGATCCTGTCGAAAGAAAAGAGGTTAGAAAAATGTGGTCGCAAAGCGTCGCGTGGCAGCACAGTTTCGAGAAAGTGGCGTGGAGTATTTATACAAAACCTGTTGTCGAGATGTTTGAATTAAGTTAGAAAACTCGACGTCTTCTGTGCTTCAAATTTCTTTGTTTTTATGTGCTCAGTTATTAGCGACTGTCTCCTCCGTCATGACAACTGCTCGCCGAGAAAGTGAATTCTTTGTAAACATACCGCGTCACATCTGATGCAACTTTAACATTAACATTTAACACATTCTTGTTCAGAACACATAGGTCTGTGATATTTTTAATACGAATTAAATGTATTAATTAGAAAGATATACATATAAAATCAATTTTATCGAAAAATATTGTCGTTACGCTGCCGGGATTCGAACCTGGAGCTCTTTCCAATCCGGGGAAGGTGCAATAACCGACTCTATGCTACAGCAGACAGTACGTTTGACGACAAATTTTCGAACTCATATGTTACACTTATTTGAAAGCCATTCTACTGTATTTTTACGGAATCTCAAATACCTTTGAGTAGTCCGATAGTAATATTTATTATTATATTACTATGCAGCATGGTCGGTTAATCCACCTTCCCCAGATTGAAAAGTGATCCAGGTTCGAATCTCGGTAGCGACAACAATATTTTTCGATAAAATTGATTTTATATGTACATCTTTCTAATTAATACACTTAATTCGTATTAAAAATATCACAGACCTATGTTCTGAATAATTATTACTTCACAATAAGAATATATTCTCCTTAATATTTTTTATTTTCCTTTATTATACTTAGTCATTTTTACATTTTTTATTACATTCAGTATTCGATATAGATTGGCTCCGGTATCATCAATTTGACATGAGACTCTTTATCATATTAAATTCAGAAGGCAGCCAGAGAGAAGCTATAGGAATCATACACCCACAAAAGGGTAGGATAGACATCACATTTATGAGTTGAGGTCATAAAACTCTATCACAGTCCGGCAGAAATACACCCTGTCCAGGTCGCTAGAGGGTGCTCCGCTAGGTCTTCCTATCCACCGCTCTTCCCGGCATCGTCCAAAATGGGCCGTCATTGTAGTGCATCTACAATGTCTGCCGAAAGCCATGTGCATGTATTCGTTCCGCTTCTGAAACATCGAGATGCTGGCGTAAAGCTGCGGCTGGAGCTGAGCACTCAGCACCGACTCTCTAGTGCCAGCGGCACTCTCATGGAAAGCTGGAATGGCAGAGAATGTTATCGGCTGCAGAGATATAACAATAGCCGTAATTTAAATCTAATACTTAAACTATATTTATTTACATGTGTTATTTTAACATGATTTTATAACTTGTATGTATTATTTAGACAAACTACCCGACATCACTAGCAGGAGCGTGCAGTGCATACAACCAAAAAAGCTATGCATTACTAAAAATTATGGAAAACAAATATAAATTAAATAGTTGGATTAACAATAATGGAAACATTATTTTACAATTAGCGCTATTTGTGTACCAGTAGAGACTTTAATTGATTAGTTCTAAGAACTACCACGACAACTCACCGCTGTACCCATTGCGCTCTTGTGTATTCACCGCATCGAGCTATTCACGTTAGTCTCTTCTGTCATATAATTGGCTATTTACTGAACTGAAAATTCCTTTCAGTTGATCCGTTTTGTAAGAAGTCGTTACCTTTGCTGTTCTTTTAGCAGAATAACATTAGAAAGGCTTACAATTGCGTGCAAATCATTGAAGTGTCTACTTCCTTTTTTACTAATTCGCGAATATTTTTAACGTGTTGATTTCATGAGTGTTCTTTAAATTTGGTGCATGGATTGGTTTTTGATTTGGGAAAAACAAAAGACAATTGTTAAAGGCAACTATTTCTAACTTAAAATAATTATTTCCTTTAGTTATTACGTGAAGGGTTTTCAAACAATTAATTAATCATCTTCAATCATAGAAAGTGTTCTTTAAAACGTCCACACATTTTTTATATGGGTAAGAAGGTATTATTTTACGTTAAAACTAAAACTTTATAAATACTATTAATAATACTCTAAAATTACAAATAAATACATGGTAGGGTCGTATAAACGACAAATTTATTTTGTCTAAAGACGTTGGTTAAACGAAAGTACATTTATTATATATGATTGTATAACAGCATAACCTAAATCTATACCTACTGCACGCCACTGATCATTAGATTGATGCATAAATATTTGGACTCTCGGCCACATTCTGGCGAACACCCGTGATGCTTTCTGCTGAACGACCTGGACGAACACGTATCGATGGTCTGACATTAGTAATGGACTCAGTCTTCTTGAATTTTTTGATTATTCTCTTCATAGTTCATGCACTTGGAACATTTTGATTAGCAAAAATAAGACGCAATTTGCAAATCGTGGCTATATATATATATATACGTTTGACTGTCAAATTTACATCTCCCGCTCTTGTTGGGACACCTTTAGATACCATAAACAAGACACCGTTAGTCATGAAGTACCAACGTAGATGAATGATCATTTCTAATGCACTATTTTGTGATAAATTTTACTACGGATATTATGTTTAAATAATTAATTTTAAAACATCAAAGACACAAAATGTGTGATTTTGGGTCAACGGCTGCGCGTTAAATTCGTGTTCCCGGTTCACGGCCCGAACCTTTAACCCTATTTGTTTTTTATCGTATATATAAAAAGATGCGTAAAACATCACGACAGGTGAAAGTTGCTTTATCCGGCGAGCGGTCTGAGAGAAAATTATGTCAATAATTTTATTCGTTTCCGACGCACCGGCGCGTGGTGACGTCACCGTCTTAGACTAGTTTGCAAACGATAATGAATTTTCATTAATTAATTAAAGAGTTATGACAAAGGATTAAAAATGGACGTACGTGACACCTTCATTTTATCTTTATTAGACTTTACTGACATACATGTTTTTGTTGTAATTTACTCTTCGAAAATTAAATCTTTGTGCAAACAAGACATATTTTTTACATTAATGCATACTATATTGTCAGCATTTAAATTTTCGTTCCAATCGAGTCATATTTTTAAAAAAAGTCGCTGAGCTATTTTATTGCGAAAGTGGTAGTATTTAAAGAAGGAATACATATTTGGTATTCTGTAGAGGAAATATTGTCTGAGGACTAACTGGCGATATCTTTGCATTATTAGAATTTAGTTCACCGCGTGGCTTCCTGTGTTTAGTACTTCGTTTCAAAATTTGATGCGGTCCGATACCTGGTAAGATATATTATTTATTTTATTAGTAAGAAGAAAACACAGTTCATTTTGGACTTAAATATTTTATTCCGCGAAGCAAGTAAAACAAATTAATAGGCACAGTTCTAGAAGGAACTTTTTTAGAAACATTGTGAAATTTTTCAATAGTTTTCAAGAATTTTTCAAGTGGAAATTGTTCTACCCTGGTACACCATCTAATACATATCGTAATATATTTATCAATTGCAGGAAACCAAATCGACGATGTCATAAATGCTGAGAGAGTAAGAAGGGACGTCGCTAATGATGGCGGTAAGTCATTTCAGCATATGTAATGGATTCCAGCTTTTTGTAAAAAGCCTTTTCGCACAAATTTACTTATATTTTTCAATCACTTTTTTTGTAGTTTAACAAAAAAAATCTTTTGTTCGGGTCAAAATTCTATATGATTAAAACACTCTCGTAGAGCAATATTCAACTCTCGCAAACAAATTAGGATACTATAAAAAATAAAAAATTCGATAATAAAAGATTTTTTTATTTAATTTTTTCTCTCTTTATCTTTCTCTCTCTGGCAACTTTGTCGTTTATTATTTTTGTACAGTTTTTGTGTATGTTTGTATTTGGCAAAGTTTCTTTTGCTTTTTCTTGATTTTTTTTATATTTCCTTTATTTTACTTCTAAGTCCTCAATACAAAAACGCTTCATCAAAATATTTTTTTATTTAATTTTAAAATTACTTTTATTACTTTATTTTAGTATTTAAGTATTTATGTGTATTTAATATGACTATCTCTTTTACCTTTGGAAGATATTAAAATCTTTAGAAAAAAAAATTTAACACTTTTAAACCTACCAATCGATACCAAAATTCTAACACGTTTTTTTTTTATTTTGATTTTATTTTTCAATAGAACATTACAATTTCAAACATCACTATTTCGTCACCTAAGCAACAATTGTCAAAATAAAATATTGATATCATATCTGTAACCTCCCTGTCAACTGCGCACAAGTCAAGGGAATCGTACCTAAATTTAGTTCAGTTTCAGTTTAGAAAAAATCTGCTCCCCTTTACAACTCTAGCATTCAGTAATTCTACAATAATCATTCAAAACTAGTTATGTCTCTCTCCTGAAAAGTATATAATTCTTATATATGTGGAGTTGATGCTTTGGTAACCATTTGGTGATAGTATCAAGTCTAACGGGTTAATGAGATATTTTTTACACTCTTAACAAACTATGATTTAGTAATAACAAATCTTAGTTCTTAATAAAGAACATAGATTCCAGGGGTAAAAATTAGAATATAGTCATTTAATTATTTATACAGTTTACATTTATTTATATATTAAGATATAACTAGTTGCATAAATTATTCACTAAAAATTATAGATTTTTTTATATTTCAAATTTATTTATTTATTAGTATCTATCTGTAGAGTGGAATAATATTTCTTTTCATACTTAAATCAAGTTTTAATTTTAGTAAATATCTATATTTTTAAATGAAATTACCAGATTTTTTTTCAATTAAATTATTAACATAATATAATTATTGCCGATAGCTGATTGCTCCTTTCATAATATAGCGATAGTGGCGACATTGCGACCAATGATGACACCTAGGGGGCCACGGCCAGTGATCCATCACAGTACAACCAATTATTTAAAAGACGTAATGTACTGTTCCGGCGATAACACGACACTTGTGCCGCACATTTGGCAAAAGAGATTATATGGACCGCGATTAAATATTATTATTATTGATATTGAAATTTTTAACGTCTTTTTAAAATTGAAATTTTCCAAATATTTTACGCTAACCACTACCACTAAAACTAACTAAAGAGTTGTACTGTGGGGTTGATCACTTTTTTTTGATAAATTATTTAAAAATATATTTTACTGATACGCTGGCCGTGGCCGCACAGGCCAAGTTGAATAATTTATGCAACTAACCAACAAAATAAAAATATAGATTTAATTTATTGCAATAAACTTTTTATACGTTATAAAAACAATTATTTATAGAATTTATTTAATAATATTATAATATTGTAACTATATCGTTTTTTTCTGTTTTTTTCCATTCTCAACTCTAATCTTCCTCTACGGTGGGGCGTACTACAAAAAAAAATACCCTTACTACCTCAAAAACAATGTACAAACGACCACCTACCAACCACCACCAAATGCCGTAATACCTTGTATAATTGATGTACAAAAACCAAAAAACCAACACCCAAAATGGATACCCGAAATTTCCCAATGGACGATACTGACCACCGACCAAAATTGACCACAAAATGGACGATGACTTATGGACAATATTACCAACCTAACAATATATGTTTTGTGTGATAAAAAATTATTTATATTGTTGTGCTAATCAATATTAATATATATTATAATTACCATGTTCATATTTAATTTCTGTGTCGTTTTTTGATTATTATTATTGATTATTACTTTGTTATTATCGATCATTACTTCGTTATTATTGATCATTACTTTGTTATAATCTATCATTACTTTGTTATTGTCGATCATTACTTCGTTATTATTGATCATTACTTTGTTATAATCGATCATTACTTTGTTATTATCGATCATTGCTTCGTTATTATTGATCATTACTTTGTTATAATCGATCATTACTTTGTTAATATCGATCATTATTTCGTTACGATTATTGAACTGCATCGTCTGACGTACAGATGTCACTACGGTTCTGCTAGTTGATAACCAGAAGCTAAACAGAGACATCAACAATCGTAATGGAAGGTACCTCAATGTTAAACCAGTAATTGGTCTACTAACTTCAACTGCCAGAACTTTCATTCAAGACGGAGTCACAACAGAGTACGCTACAGAAGTAGTCGGAACCACGTTAGATAATGGAAGAGTCTACGCTCAACTCCTGACAAAGTCATCTCTAGTCCTTTACGATAGGCCATTTGATGCGGTGCAAGAGTCAGCCAAGAGAACCAGACTACCGTACGAAATGGACGCAAAGAAATGGAACGTTCAAGACGGTCTGGGAGACAACATAAAAGATCAGTACATCATCAAGAACACTGATTACGTGTCTCCCAAAGAAGGTGGAAACCTTTTCACCGTGTTTGCTAGCAAACCCACCCAGGAATATCTATCAACAGCGTGGACTCCTGTTCCAGCAGTAGGCTATCAAATTGAACAGGAAATAAATAAAGTGATCGACCAAGATCAGTCCGATAATTTTAGGGTCCAAGGACTCAAGGAGATTCCGAGGTATTCGGAATTCGAAGCTTTCAACTTTCTGGATCCTTTGCCAACCGCCCGAGAACGAAAGATATCTTCGTACAATGCCATCAACGCGGAAATTATTAAGGACGAAGAAAAATCTCACAATGTAGTCCAGGTTAAGGAAAACTTCAAGGAAACTTCAGATGTTGCAAACAAATCTCAAATCAAAGGAATCGAACCAGCTAAGATAAACCCTAACATTAAATTGCCAACTTATACTGTTAAGAATGAGTTTTCACCCATTTTTTATTATATTGATAACGTCGAGTCAAAGACTGAAAAGACTAGCGCCGTTCCAAGTTACTTGAAGAGCGCGAAGAAGCTTTTCGGATTCAAGGAAGACTACAAACCACTGAAAACTTTTACTTATTATGGTTTCGCTAACTTTACCACAACCGTCGGCGAGACTGTCATCATATTTTCTCCCAGCACGGCTGTTGAATTTTCTAAGGAAAATCAAGAAGAAATTACACAATCTGTCAAGCCTGAAATTCGACCTCACATGACAACAAGGTTGAGGACCTTCCTCCCTTCCGACCTGAACAGGGTCAGTAAAACCAAGTACGGGCATGAATTGAACAAGGCAACAGCACTTCCGACTGCTCCTTTACCACTACAACCTGACGACGTAAGTCGCTCCAGCAAGGCTCTGTCAAATCAACTTTCAAGCTTGAAGAATGTTTTATTCGAAAAGCCCGTTGAAGACGAGGAGCAAGCTTTACTCGACGACAAGGAAAAATTCAACAGGGTGATCGCCAGTTTGAAGAATGGTCTGTTCATCAGACCTGCCACACAATTTGGACTACATAAAGATGTTATCCAACCTTCTGAAGCCTCGTACAGCACCATACACAGAATTCACTCTACTGACATAATGAACTCACAAGACGACACAACTAGAGAAGATAAAATTTCTGAAATTCAAGCTACTGAACCACTCACTTTATTCAGACCTTCATCTGTTATGGATACTACCGAAGCTGTCGAAGAAAATTCGGCAATTACCGAAGAAATATTCAGTACTTACGAAGATGATGTGACAGAAGAAAGTGAGGAACCTTCTACAACAGAAAGTTACAGTGAAACGATGGCAAATACTGAAGAAACTCTTTCAACGCCCCAAATGGAAGACACAAGTGAAGATGCTGAACCTGAAGTTGAACGTGAAGTTGAACCTGAAGTAGAACCTGAAGTAGAACATGAAGTTGAACCTGAAGTTGAACCTGAAGTTGAACCTGAAGTTGAACCCGAAGTTGAACCTGAAGCTGAAACTGAAGCGGAAGAAGAGGTAAAAGAAACTGTTATTCATTCCGAAGACGCTACTTGCACCGATGGAATCATTCCAGTGTCAACAAGAACAACCGCCTATAAAACTTTCACATATCTTACAACATATTTCATACCCCTCGAAGGGACCGAAACAACGACATCCATAAAATCCCATGAAGTTGTCTCTACAGAGACAGGATATTTAACAAACCTGGAATGTAAAACGAGCGATGTCATCGACATTACACCAACTGCTGCACTGACGATGGAGATAGAACCAACAAGTTTTGTAAGAATTGAATCAAGTACTGAGAAAGTTGTCGGAATCCACCAAGAGGTGGTCACTGAAGCGAGTTTGCCAGTTCTTACGACTACGGAAAAGATATCCGAGGCGGAGAATGAAATACCCGAAACAACAGAAAAAGCGTCAACTGAAGCAATGGAAGAAGTCACATCAGAGAAAGGCACCACTGTTAACGTTCAGGAAACAACGGAGGGTAAAATAACGACTATTGATATACCAACAACTACTGACCACTCTGTAACGACCAGCGAAAGTCACACTGAAGTGACCATAACTACAGAACCAAACGACATCGAAACTACGACTCAAGCCAAAGAAATTGTGGAAAACATCACTGAATCTAACGAAAACGAAATTGATTTGATTTTCAAAACATTATACACAACGTACACATATTTCACAACTTACTTCCAAGGTTCAACATCACACATTTCCAGTACAAAATCTGTTGTGACGAATGTCATTACGTCGACGTTAGACTTGTCCGAAATCGATCCTTCGATCTTTAATGTCATAGAATCTAGCGACTATCTCTTCAAAGCAACCCGAAAGGAAGAACTAGGAGAAATTGTTCCGACAAGCGTAGGTGTGGGTCGTCCCACTCAAACTTTTGCTGCCAATAGTGTTCTTGATTTAGTTAGAAATAGACAAGTCATAGACTCGGCCGAAAGCGACGCCATTTTAAATTCCAAAATCCATACTCCCGAATTGAATGACGAGGCGCTTTTCGATGACATCAAAGCGGACGTAGTCAAAACATTCTATACTACTTACACATTCTTTACAACACTTTACGTAGAGCAGGATGTCAATATCTGCAGTCGATCGGAAATTTACACGAACTTTGTTGGACCCGCGTCCCTCATTCCGTCGAAAACCAATTCCATCGGTATTTTGAAAACAAGCACGAATCAAATTGACTTTAATAATTGCAAGAAAGTTCCACCAGGTGAAAATATATCTATCAAAGAGCTTGAAGAAAATGAAAATACTGAAAACATCGACACAGTTCTGACCAAGCCAAAATATAACGTATACGCGTCCATCAATAGATCGAACAACAAAGCTGGAAAAGAAGATACCAACGTTTCTGGTGAAGAGGGTGACTCTAAAATTAGAGAAAACGAAATTGTTCTCCAACAGGGTGAAAGCATGCTAGTGACAGACATAAAGAGCAGCTCATCCAAAGGAGAGAGGCAGATTATCGATAATGCTGTGCTAGATGATCAAATAAGTTCTGAAAGTAACATTGATGAGATTATGCCGTCGCCAACTCTTTTATTGCAGACTAGTTACACGACCTTTACATATTTCACGACAATGTATCTCGCAAAGGACTCCAGCAAAGTGAAGAGTCGTTTGGAAACTGTGACTAACGTAGTCACGGAAACTCTGGATCCTAAGAGTGCAGAAGTTGAAGAAACGAATCTCCCAATAACGTATTACACTACGTTCACTTATTGGACGACGTTGTACAAAGACAAGACTACCACTATCACAAGTCGGGAAGATATCATTTCAAACGTGGTTTCTCCGAGTGTATCACCTTCAACTGTTAGTCCGATTGACACGAATCCTATCGAAGTGTCTGTTGTTCAAATAGCCGATATCAGCAGGCCTAAAGAAGACAAAGAAATAAAACCGTCAGCAACAACTGTTGATGAACTTGTCGAAGATGATGGAAAAGCTACCTTTTTCACGACCTACACGTACTTCACAACGTATTACGTTGGAAACTCGTCTGAATTGAGAAGCAGCTTGGAAACCGTAACGAACATCGTTGATAATACTAAAGATTTGGTTAACGAGAATCAGTTAGCAAGAGCTGTCGGCAAGCAAGCGGCTGCCGGTAACCTTGTGGATGGTGGAGAAAAACCAGTAATCAAAAACACACCATTACCAGATATTATTATAGTTCCAACTAAAGCCATCGGAGACAACGCCATAATACCAACGCAACTAGTTGGCACTTACAAGGACAACTTCGTTTCTGGAGGAGAAGACAAAATCAACGAAAAGAGGATAATTTCGTCACAAGTCGCCATCATCAGTGGTGATTCCACAATAATAACAAACGGAGAAAATAAACCTGAAGAGTCGGAGAGTAAAGCCGACTTGATATCTCCGACAAAACTTGTCGGCGATTTAGTTGTTGAAACCAAAATAACATCGCCCGCTGTGCCTGATATTGAAGGCTCTGTTACAGAACCTACAACGCCTCTGAGTGAAGAGGGAGAAGGAGAAGAAGAAGATGATGAAGAAACAGAAGACGAAGATGGAAATATTACAAGGAAGAAGTCTCGCTTAACGTTCTCAACCAGAAAGCGTACATTTACTCCGGTCATTAGGCCGTTCGTTTCTCGGAACAGACCAACTTTTAGCCCGAAACGAGTGTCTTCAACCAGTGGCGCAACAACCATCACTAGATCTGACTTTACACCAACGGTTACAGCAACTCCAGCTTTGAAATCGGCTAAATCAACTGGATTTGGAAACCGAAAATCAGTGTCTTCTGCTTATCCTGGAAGCTCATCGGGCAGCGGAAGAAGATTTTCAAGAATAAGCAGTTCTGCACCAACAAATATACCGAATCAAAGATCGACCGGTTTCGGTCGTGGCAGATCTTCTGTTACGGATATTCAACCAACTAATGCGAGAAGAGGAGGATTCAGAACATCCGGACGTTCTAGTTCATCTGAATTCTCATCCAGAGGAGGCGGGTCAAGGATTAGACCGTCATTATCATCCAGATATAGGGGAAATAAACAAACAACAACTCCTGCCATAAATAATGATGAAATATATACACAAGTAACAGAAGATCCAACAGGGAATACCAATTTCGCAGAAACAGTAACACAATCTGATGGTCCTGTTGATTTAGGCTATAGAAGAACAACAAATTCTTTGCTTCGTTTTAGACGCCCACCCTTCACGAGGGCTGCTTTGGCAACCACACCTAGGACTGCCACCCAAGGAACAACTAGACGAGGATCAGGTAACAGAAATAGAGGAGGCACAACAACTACTTCTAAACCTACCCCAAGAACCACACAAAATCCCTTATTTGCATTGAGAAATAGGCAAAGACCTAACTCAATCTTCCCGCCGAGGGGTTTGATTAATAAGCAACCAGAATCACAGCCTGAGGAAGAGATCAATTCTAATCAAGATGTCGATGCCGAGGAAAATCCAGAAGATAATGACGGAGAAGAATTTGAAGAAGACACTGACTACGATTCGTCAAACAGACAAGAATCACAAGTGTCAACAACAACCGCAGCTGCACCTACCACTACAAAGATTATCATAAAACCGTTTGGTTTCCGCCGAAGAACCAAGAGGCAAGTAACTGATTATGGAGCCAGACGAAATTTTTCTAATTTTCGTAGACCTTCTGCGAGAACAACGAAACCCGAGCCAAAAATAGATGTTGAACCTGTCACAGAGAAAGAGGTGACTACTGCATCTAGAGTAAGGCCATCAAATCGATACAACGCGAGAACCAAACCTACCCAAAAATCTCAACAAAAACAAAACAAAAATACTCAACAAAAACAACACAACAACAATACTCCTAAACCTTCAGCGAGAACTACATCAGCGCCAAGCAATAATGGTCGACAACCTTTCATATTAAGAGGAGAGAGCAAAAATCACCAAACTACCGCAAGATCTGGATATCGTACAAGGGCATCTAGAACATCTTCAAGATCAACCTCACCCACGGCAAATCTGAGACCGAAGGCTCCACGGCTCAAAACTTTCTCAAATACTCAGACTGAACCTTCCAGAACGAGCAGACCCAGCGCAAGATCTCGATCAAGGGGAAGAAGCACCACTAGCAGACAAAGAACTACCACCAATGATATAATTGATAGTAATTATCAATACCAAATACCGAATGATGGAAAACTTACAGTCACACACAAAATACCAATTGAAGTAACCATTCCTGTGGTAAATGGAAAATTGACCGAATACAAAAATGTCCTCACTGCCAAGCCGAGCATTGAAGTCTTGCTTCCTAACCAGTACAGCACAACTCAAAACTCTTTCGGTAGTCAATACATCGCTCTAGTGTCAGAGTTGTCCGAACCCGTTGACAACGGTGCGACACGCGTCATTCAATTCATTCTTCACGAGATGCCGACAACTAGTGTTGTCTTCACACCGACTACCATAAGAGGACGAAGAACATCTTTCTCTCATGTTATACCGAGCACAGTATACGATGTAGAGAGAATCACTTCAACAATCCAACCTCAGATAAACTCCAATGTCCCATTAGCCAACATTTTGCTGTCACAACTGCTACTGGGCAACATTGGAATGCCGCAACCTCAGCTGAATCAGTTGAATCCGTTGCTAGCTCTGCAAGGCCAAGCGCTGGTCGCCGGCAGTCCGACAACCGAATTCAAAGTGCGAACAACAACTTACGTCACAACGGTGACTGACGCGAAGTCCACCGTGATTCCAATCACATTCAGAGGTAAAGAAATCTTCACAACTATCATCGATTCAAAGGTAGATGTGATAACAGCTACAGAATTCATAACTGACACCATTGTAGTGACACCTACCGTTGCTGCTCAGAACCAAAATACGAACCAACTGAACTCAATTCTTTTACTTCTGCAACAACAGCAGTTGCAACAGCAACAGCAAACTGCGAATCCGCTGCTTGGCCTTCAACCCGATCTAAGTCTGCTCCAAAACCAACAACTTCTGAATAACAACATCTTGAGTCCTAAACCTGAAGTTATAGATGTAAAAGAACCTGACGATTATTTGAATGAGAGTCTCGAGCAGGGTGAAGACGACGTAATCACCCCAGCTCCTAGAAGAGCAGCATCCAGACGTAAACCTGTCGTAAATAAGCCTATTCCTCCTAGAGAATCGAGCGTCATCACGTTATACGTCTCCGGAAGACATCCAGGAGAGTTCAGCACTGTGCTATCAACAGTATTTTTAGACGAAAATCAAAACATACAAAAGCGAGAAGCTGTTTACTACGAAGAATACGATCTTCAGCAGTCGAACGTGCCGACCGTGAATCAGCACGTTTTCGGATCGCAGTCTGACTTCATGCTGGACACGTTCTTGATGCCGGCGATGGACAACACTCTCGTCCAAGATACAACGACCCAACAAGAGACGCAGAGTCTCGAAAGTATAATAGGAGAAGTTAGCAAATACATAAAAATGAATAATCCAAGCTCTATTTTGGAGACAGCCACGACAGATCCGACCATTGTATATGTCATCAAAGGAAGTGAATCAGATTCAGGAAGATAGACTTGCAAATAATTGTATATGTCATTAAAGGAAGTGAATCAGATTCAGGAAGATAGACTTGCAAATAAAACAATTAGAATTAAATATCGTTGTACACAAATAGAGACGAATGTATTGTATATTATATTAATTTTATACTCATATATTTTTTAAGCAGATTTTAAACATTTTTTTAAATATTATATACTTTAACACGTACGTTACCGATAATATTAGATAAAAACAAAATGTGTAAATTATTTGAATTGGGTCAACAACACTTATTTATTTAAATGTATGCATATTTTTAGATTTAATTTATTTTTTATTCGTATTTAGGCGGATCGTAAATGTCCACATATTAGGTGGTGCAAAAAATATGTCAACATTTACGCACGCGTGTGTTGAACAACATATCCAAAAATATCTATATTAAGCACATATCCAAAAATATTAATTCAGTTTCACTATACGGGGAACATCTTTTAATTTCTAACTATCTTAACGTTTTAACTGCCAACTCTATTTGAAATGGAAGACACCACATAGGATAAGACTAGGCTTTAAGTGTCTTGACTTATCTATCAAAAGCTGGGACCTATCGTCCACAGATGGCAAAATGATTTAAATATATGACTTTAATCCCTGCAAGTTCGCAAGGTCCCAAAGTGCGTGTTAACACGCTTATAGCTTGGCGTGACATAGAAAGTTTAGCGTGTTAACGCGCTCACGGCATTTAAAAAGGTTTTAATAATTTCATAAAAATTATTACTTGATACAATATCCTTAACGACTCCTTCGTAAAGTTCTAATATTAGGTCATTTTCAGTCGATCGCTTCGAGTGTATTTGATTCATTTTTATGGCAGAATTTATTTTTATATTGTTCAATTTAATTTTTTTTTTAAATACTAGATAAACTAAAAATGAACTATTTGTTAATTGTGGTATGATGCTTTTCGGAGGAGTGGTCGCTTATCTCTTTGCGGTGCCATCCGTGTTTGGAACGAACTTCGTTTGTTTTAAGCCTTAATAAATTAGTAACATTTGCGACGAGTGTCGTTAAGGATTACTGCATGTACGTAAATTATTACTTAATTACGTACTAAAATGAAATACATTTTTAATGTTACAGGAATTTCTATCATTTTCAAATGCGAACTGAATATAGTTATTTATTTTTTAATATGTGCTTAATTGTATCAATGTTCTTCACGATATTTACTTAGCATTTTTACTCTACTGAAAGTTTCCAATGAAGTCAATAGTGTTCGTCAAAAAATCCCAACATATTCGCGAATGTTTTAAGTTGGAGCTGATGATAGTATTAAATAGCTCGCAATGCAATAATGCCAAAGCAGCAAGCCTGCCAGATTATTCGAGCGAGATGTTGATCAAACCTTGTTACGCGGTGGCGTTAAAAAACAGTCCGAATGAATGAATCACTTGTTAGCTGTATTTGTGACATAGATTTAGACAAAATGTAGATTAATAATATAATAATTATCGTAAGCCAAATAATATCTTTTGGCCGATATATTTATTGGAACTAAATATATTTTTAGGTAATACATGGACTGTGTATTAAAATCGTCATATTATGATTAGTTTTTTAAGAAAAATGCCAACCGTAATTTTAATGTTTATTTATAGCGAAATAAAATTATATTATTTTATTATAATGTAAACTTACTAGATATCATATATTCACAAAAAATCCTTATTTTAGACGAGATTTAAAAAAAATTGAGTGCGGCTATTTTGTCATTCGCAGCCATAAAACATTATTAAATATAAAATTAATTCTACTTATAAAATCAAGAAAAATAGAACCTACATTATTCTCTAAGTAACTAATAGCTATCGATAAATTTGATTATTTAATTTTTTAAATTAAGATTGTTCATATGAAACCATAAAATAATATTAATTTTAATACAACTGTACCATAGTATGAAATAATTACATTTATTCCTGTAAAAAATACTTTTGTTTTAAAACAATAAAATTATAAATATTGTAAAAATACACTATTTGTTCATTTTAAATTTCCCGTGCCCCCCCCACTTTAGTATATAAAAATTAAAACATTAGTACACACTAAGTTACTACAGTAAAAACTTCCTATGGTTAAAATTTACTACTGATCGCACAATCAGTCATAAGTCTACGTACTTCAAAATAAATATTTGACACATTATTATGCTGAAAAATAGTCCAGCCGGTCGAAATTCGATAACATTTACAATCGTTAAAATATTACAATTTATTTAAATAATCTCATAGCTACGGGTTTTTTTAAATGCTTATATCTCTAACATGGTTGAGATTATGCACATGCGGCTTGAACATTATCGACTCATATATTTTATATATATCTAGTAGATACATATATTACCTATGGACTAGGTGTATCACACGAATTCGAGTTCTTTTGAGAATAACTTATTTTAGATCACATAGTCTTCCTTGCGACCAATATGTTCATAAAACTCGTAACCGGTTGGATCGATGAGGTGTGAGAGTGGAACAATTCACACCCGTTATAATTGCAGTTTAGGGTTGTTCTCTTGAGAACTGGAGTGTAAACAAAGCGAAATGCATCCATGGTATGCATATGTTGTAATAAAATAACTATAAATATTACTGTCACTAACATTACTTAAAATAAAACTATCTAAACTTTTTTTTTAATTTTTAAAAAATGTACAATTTTTATTTTCACTTTGTACCACACACACACACACACACGCAGTTTTTTATAGTCTGACCAACGTAAATTGGCGAGCGGTGACTTTTCAAACTAACATTCCCTCCGTCCGCGCGCGGCTGTTCCCCTCTTCGCAAGGTTCAGTATTAGTACAGTGGCGCCCGCCGTCGTTGACCAATTTACGTTGGTCGGACTTGTTTCGCGTTCACCATTGATACCAACCATTTGTTAGACGGCCGCGATCTAAAATTACTCCACTCGATACCATATAGGGGAATAATAATTAATAACTTTGAAATTATATAAATCCAGGGAGCTACTCCCACCCTTACGTGCACCGTCGCCCCAATAGCCAAGTGTATTTAATTTTAATTCAATTTATACCTGTAGATGGGAAGGAATGCTCTTCCCGTAACTAGTCGAGTTACAACTCAAAAAAAAACTCTGTGTGTGTGTGTGTAAAAAAAACTAATATGTAACACTACGAAGTAACTGCTAAATCAATCAATGATACTATATAGACATGCTTCACTGACAAAAACAAAGATATCAGTTAAGTAACAAGACAACTGCAACAGAACAAAATTAATACACTGTCTTTGCAAATGACGTTTTGGAGACATCTCCGAACTCGACTATTGTGGGCGACAGACAGAATGGACCGTAACTGACTAGTGCAACTATGGACTGACAGACTGATGGAATGGACTGACTGACATACAGAAGCGAGCCCAAAGCCAGCAATGAGCGGCCAATCCACCATATCCCAACAACCCATGGTAATATCCCATATATATGAGGTGAGTTGCACTGTTTTCTGGTCACAAGTGTTACTCGGGGATCCAAGATGGTTCAAAACTTTGATATAATAATGGGTTGTAATAATTATAACTCATTTATTACATCATTGGCTGTATGATACTCGTTTTTAATTTGCATTATTGTCTTGCGTGTTTTAGATTTGTTGTTCCAACAATAAAAAATAAACTAGCTGGGTTATTACAAAAGAGTACGCTTTCTCCCAATTTTGAAGAAACGATTTAAAAAATAGCTTATCGATAATAACCCGTCTTACCTGTAAGAATGAAATGAATTGTTTAAACTATGTAACTAAATGGATATAAATGTACCTGCGGACAAACGTATATCAAGACGTTTTGTGGGTCTAGTATTATTTTTTTTTAAAAAGAGATTAGTTGCTGATGTTCGTGAATTTTGTAACCGACTTCAACTTTTTTTCTTTGATAAAATTACTGTCCATGTTGAAGTCTATAGACAGAAATTAGGTTAGACATCTCAAAACAGTTATATAGTATATATGCACTCTCGATTATCCGGGGACGGGGTCTAAAAATAATTTTTCGTTCGATTGGTCAAATTACAAACACGCCATCGACCGAAATTTCCAGTCAATGTTGGCAAATTAATTTAGGGTAATTTTTAGTTTTTCTTTTAATATTTTTTGTCGAAAATTATCATGTGTTTTTTTTATACATGTTTTTTTTTTCTCTTACAACCACGGATAATCGAGAGTAATGTATTTATAAAATATTAAACATTGAAGAGAGCATCTAAGTTTCTTTGTCGACCCAGCAAACTGCTACGTCGTGAGTTGCCAAAATTTTATCTTATTTTTTTTTAAATATTTAGTCCATCTTGATCTCGTTGTAACTCAAATGTGTTTTAACATTGGATAAGGTTGTATTATTTTTATGTGTCTTTTATATGTATTTATATGTCGAATGTTGTTATTTCAAAAATATTATATAAATTAAAAAACATGCATTCTGGATTCACTAGATTCATTTATAATATAAGATGTGTTGTATCAGAAGTTTCTCGTATAAAGTGTGTCACAAAATCGTTTAAAAAACCGCGTTAAACGAATGTGTAACATTTCATACAAAGTTCACACGTGGGGGTGTAATATGATATAAAAGAACACAATCTGAATTTGAAATAAAATTCGGACGATGTTTAAAATTAGTCAAAACAAAATACAATGAATGATCTACGAGTATGGGCGGGGCGGACCAAATTTCTGAGACGTGTAAGATACGGATGACATTTCTCTCGGAGATTCGACTCGAGTGCACGTAAGTGAAGCGATTCATAAATCATCACCACGTGTGTTTTGCTCGCGGATTAGAATGACGCATCCAGTACACACGTACCTTTACCGACCCTCAGATTATCGTGTGGGTAAAAAACTATTTATCTTTATTATTAAAAACACTTGTTGCAAGAATGTCTTACAAAATGTTACGTAATTTTCTAACGCGCTTTTATTAATCATTTTCGTGACACGTTTTATTTGAGAAGAGAAGCTTCTGACAGAACAAAAAAAAAATTCTACATTTGGTAAAAAAAATATTTTTAAAATTATATTGTAATTTGGTATAAACGGTTTCTTTTTTAATTTTTGACTCCCATTCGACATATATATTAAATTATTTATTTTATAAATAATAATTATTTACCCTTAATATGATACTGTAGAATAAACACCTTTGTAGATTTTCCAGAATTTAATAATCCTTCCTATTTAGCGTGTTTCCGGACTTCGCAACTCAAAAATCACATTTGCAAAAAAAAAATTTAGCATTTCAGTAGTTTTTTTTTTCTTATTTACCAACATATATATATTGATTGTTTAAAAAACTTAACCACAGATCATTTAAAATTGGATTAGTTTCTTGCAATTGTGATTTACGAGTGACTTACTTGTTTTGGAAGGTAAGTTACAAAGAGGTAAGTGTAATTTATTTTTATTACTCTTTGTATGCATAACAAAGTTTTTATCAATCTTTAATCAAACATGTTATCATAATAACCACCATCTAACGTATACACTCGAGTATAAGCAGGGCTCGGAATACCGCTCCGGTGCAAAGGATTATCGTAAATATAGCTCCGGTTCATGAGATTATCATAAATATAGCTCCGGCTCGTCCGACTCGTATCCTTTTAATTTGAATTACACTTCCTATTCGTTATTTTGTGTTCAAAAAAATTATTATAAAATTTTATAATAAATAAATTAGGGTACTAATTGCAATCTCAAATACGCAAAAAACTAATAAGGAGAAATACATGTACATGTATGTAGATATGCGTACACGGAATACGTGTCACGTTAATATTCTTACTATTTTCAAACTAAGCTTGTGCTATGAAAATAGGACTAACTTGGTGGCCTCCTGGCACGACTATATATTTATGAATGCACTTTTTATTATCAATAATATTCCCTATAATCTGGTTTAAAATACAAAATAAATATAGGGCCTTCCAAAAACAATTTAACTTTCACACTGGCGGCCATTTAAACTTCTTAAATTCTAATATTAATGACACCGAGCAAAAGGGATTGATTTTGCACCTAATATCGACTTTTAATGACCAATTTACATCAAAAAGAGTTAAGTATGTTTGTTAATAAGTTAACACAATGTATAAAAACTATATGAGAAGACAACTGCATTAAAAGCTATAAAAAAGAAAAGTGCCAACTTTTCAACTAGTACCCTTAAATATAGTTCAGAGATAATTTTGGTTACCGCTTCAGTCATAGATTAACCTTCTAGAACGGTAAAAAGGTGTCAACTACCAACGTATGCATATTATATATTTTTAGTATTCTAATGTAAATGTATACATATTTTTTGATCAAAAATAAAATAAAATTTGTCACCATTTTGAAACATTAAATATTAATTTCAACTTTAGTCGGTCGCGAAATCTGCCGCATATCATGTTTGACCGCAATTAAAAAATATATAAGATTCTCATTAGTGACATCTATGCTGTTTCAGCGGAATGAATATCAAATTTCAAACCATAGATGGCGACAGCGAAGTTGTAGAAAAATACTTGAAAGGTTTCTACATGGTAACATATATATATAACTTCCAAAAATTTGTTAGATGTGGAGGTTGATTGTGGGGTATAATTGGTGAACGTTACATTGTGTAAAGTGATCACTTAAGCTAGGCGAAGATAAGTCGTAAGCCCTATAATACCCACACTTCCCATACAATGTAAATAACTTCGTCTCTATGAGACATCTATAATTTGTCTTAATAACAATGCCTTTGGAGGTAAAAATCTAGTAATTGTGCGTTCTTACAAAAATTTGGACATAGCTAAAAATATTTTTTTTCACATCTAGTGAATTAAAATTAAACGAATGTCATACAGTTGAAGGTAGTGAAATATGGAAAGATCCATGGAGTTCAATGTCAGCGACAAACTTGTTCGTGCCATTATCGTAAATGCCAAAGACTCGTTGCGGGGATACAAATATTTTAATAACTTTCAATATATGTACACGAGTATTTACCTAATTCTAATACTTAACTATAAAAACATTGTTTTAAAACAATCTGTATGATACGTGATTGTGATTTTTAATTTTGACTTACTTTTACTTTAAATTACTTTAAGTCCCTAAAAACTTAACTTCGACTTATACGCAAGTTGCCTTATACTCGAGTATATACAGTGTTTCTAGTATTGAATAGATTTACGATTACACTACAGAATACAACAACATAACCTAACCTAAACAACAGTATATTAAAATCAACAAATGATAACATTACGGGCCGGTTGCGTGATCAGTAGTAAATTTTTACTTTGGTAAAAGTAAAAAAAAAATTGCGAAAACGGGTTGTTTGATCGTTAGTAAAAATATATTTACTTCTCGAAAGTACATCCCGTAGTAAACTCATTGTACTCTGCGATATCCGATAGTAAAAAAACGTTAAATATGGCGGACTTTTCACAGCTGTTTCAAAACTCATCTGACACATTGATATTATATTCTGAAAGTTACAGTGTACGACAATGAATCATTAA
The DNA here is from genome assembly GCA_031772225.1 of Eubasilissa splendida. Classification (NCBI taxonomy): domain Eukaryota; kingdom Metazoa; phylum Arthropoda; class Insecta; order Trichoptera; family Phryganeidae; genus Eubasilissa; species Eubasilissa splendida. The sequence goes on from CM062870.1 coordinate 6,441,435, forward strand.
ATATCCCGCTATTTTAGTGATGACAGTTCGTCCGATGACGATCTCGTTGTTTAATTTACATTATTTATTACACATAATACGAAAAAATTTCATCACCAAAGTGACATGCATAGATAATGCATCTTTCATGATTATTTGTCACATCTATAGACATTTCCGTCTATGCTTTGACAATAGTAAATTTGACGTTCGAACAACCCGCAAACGTTTTTAACCACGTTTACTTATGATCACCGTGAGCCACAACTTTAATTGGAAACAAAAATAAAACTATGTTTGAATCTAATATTAGATTGTTCCGAAAATATTGACCGATTTTAACTTTAAAATTAAATTAAACTATAACTTTAGAGTCTCATTTCCTCCTTCATGTCAGTATTGACATATAGTGGCCTCAATCAAATGAGATATAAATAAAACAATGTTATAACTCTGCTTGAGTTTATTAGCACTACTCGAGTTTCGAGAGAAACTGTAACTCTCTTCGACAGGTGAAGTATTAAACTAACTACACACAAATATAGGAGACAGGAGGGAGAAATTTTGTTATTTTAGTAGACATTAATCCAGTATATAGTATTTTTCTCCATGAAGTGTTATTAATGATTAACTAATATTATTAATAACCCTCATTACTTTTCAATTCAAAGTCAAAAATAGATAACTTTAAAAAAAACTGGGTTTATGCTATACATATATATATATCGGATATCGAGGTTCATGAAGGTGTCGTTTGTCGCATATTTTCTCCCTTCTCCATCTTTAAAATTTACATCTTCGTAACTTTTTGAATCAACGCCACACTGTTCGTTCAGAAGTGGATCCTTGACCCCGCACTTAGCTAAAATTGTTTGCTGTTTGAGAATTATCGAGTAAATTGTGTGTCATTCTTATTTTTTCAATCCAATTTCTGAAAGCATATAAATAATGCAGATTCTTAACTATCAAACAAAAACAAATAAACAAATATTTCCTAGAAAGAACGTTCAAAATAAAGCAATATTAAAATCGGCCATTATTTTCGGAACAACCTAATATAATATAAAGAGCAAGTCAAAATTATGATTTGATGTTAATATCGGGACCTGCATTATCACCTAACCGGACATTCATCACATCAAAGCATGTATTTGAGACAAATCTATAAGAAAACATCTTCAATAAAATAAGAACAAAAATGAGAAAGATGTTATTTTATAGACCTCGTTTGTTTACTGATCACTAACACCAAAATTCTTTGCATCAGGGTTCATTCCAGTAACCAGACACGTCGAAGCCTGGAGACCTCTGCGAGCGAGGGGCTTGCTGGAAGACGGCATCGAGTTTCCACACGACAGAGCTGAGCCTCCGAAGCACAACCAGAGGCATCCGTTGGCGACGAGGATCATGTCTAACGGAGTCGAGGTACAATTTTATTTACAAATTGTCTATATAATTCGTCCTCCATCTTTCAAAAAGGTGTATCTCGTTTTTTTTTGTTAAAATTGTATTAATTGTACGGATACAACGTGTACGGAACAGTCAATATTGTTATACAAATTTTGGGTCTTGTACGTGTATACTTTGTGGGAACCCTTGACGGAAACAGTCCATATCTTTGGAGGTGCCAGCAGAATCCGGATTATAGTAAGTGCCAAATTCCTTCCGTACCTGAATTCTTCCGGCATCTATGCTTGTACTCGACATAATTATTATTTATGAGACATATACACCTTACACTGACGTCAAATCAATAAATTTTCGTAGAAATCGGTAAGATTCTACAGTGAAAAATTACACACAATTTGTTCATTTATCGTCTGCTGTAAAATCAACATATTCGAGATACGCCTCTTTGAAAAATGTACGACGAATTTCTCTAGTGAGACGGGCACAGTCCAAACAGATTTTTACATTGTATTTTATAGTTACAAATAAATAAATAAATTGTCGGCTTTAAACTTCATGATCACCAACGTTCGTTTGTACAATTTTAAGGTGCAATACTTTAATTAGCGCGCTTGGGGAGGACTGACAATTAAGTTCGTAGAAAAAAAATATTACAATATTACAGAACGTACTTATTCGTTATCCGGTACACAGTTTCAATGCTCTTGGTTGTTCAAAGTCTTTTTAGGTGAAGCTGTTTAGAGCACGCGTCGTAATGCGTTACACCTCCCGCTCATGACCCCAATGATGATCCTGCATTATTTCTTGATTTTTGCCAGATTGAACGAATAGGGCTGGTGTTCCAATACGGTGATTTATTTTTAAACCCTGCGTATGCTCCGAAGTATTGTCCTGCTACAACATCCAGCTTTCGTCCACAAACAGTCCGACTCACGTAACCGTTTCATTACTTTCAAACAGACTACTGCAGAAACCTAACCCTCCTATCAAAAAAACAATTAATATGCTCTTGATGAACTTAATTGTCAGTCCTGTCTCATCACTTTGTTCACCGCGGCCCGTTGCAGCTCTTCAGTAGACTGGCCAAACCAATCGCCTCTGGTTCTTCAGCCATGATGTTATCCTTCCAAAGTCCTGATTTCTAACAATGTTTCGCTGCATCATGAGATGCAATATCAGATACTTCTCTAGATGTCTCATCATACGTTCGGGACATTAAAGATTTCGGATTTGACCCGAACCGTAACTCTTTGAGCATTCTTCTGTAGATCCGCATCTCAAATGCTTCAAGTGGCCTTATCATTTATTTGTTTAACTTAGATGAAACACAAACGCAGAAGTTCTTTGAACCATATTTCTGTAATTCTTCATTAAAATCCCTCTTCCGGGTCATCAGAAATTTGGTGTCCGTCTGGCACAAATAAAATGGCACGATGTCAATAATGTTTGTTTTCTTAAAGGTCATTGTGGCTGATGGTGGAATGACCCCCGAGGTCGGAGTCAGCAGATCAAAGTTGTTGAGAGGTCTTCCTTCGCGACCCTTGTCGCTCGCTCCGAGCACATTAGATGACAACGTTCGAATGACAGTGAAAACTCCAGATTCTCAGGTAATCTTGGTGAAGGTTCAAAAATGATTTTTTTTGTATGGATTAGAAGCTTTCATCATCATGCTTGTGATCAATTAAGTCTAAATTAATACAAAAATTTATGAGAATCAGAGCTATGTTCAATCAAAGCTTTCATCAATTTCTTGTTCATACTTCATACTTGTATTCACTTGGGCCATCTTTTATCATATCGCATTAATTCATCCATTATGCAGTAACGACACAATCTAAAATTAGAGAAAGGCATTCGGCTCCAATGCAAAGCGGAAAGGCCTCTTGAAAACGTATTAATGTTATTATAGTCCGACCAACGTAAATTGGTGAACGTCGGAGGGCGCCACTGTACTCGTACTGAACCGTATGAAGAGGGAAACAGCCGCGTGTGGACGGAGGAAATGTTAATTAGAAAAATCACCGCTCGCCAATTTACGTTGGTCTGACTATATTATACAGTTTATCCATTAGAATTGGCCTCTTGTCTTCTATAATAGGTCCACTATCATAAAGTAGAAAAAAACAGAAGTGTGTTTTTTAGGCAACTGAAAAAATATTGTGATAAAATATAACTCAATTGTGTGTACAGTGTAAAATTTTGGGAAAAAAAAAAATAATAATACACAACTATTTGGTTGGTTTACTCATAAATGTACGAATTATTCAGTTCCAAAACCACAAACAGTGGATATTCTCAATTTCAAGAAAATTGCCGGAAACTATTCTAAATATATTACCGGTCATCAGCCATTGCCGGAAATAAATTATACTTAAACAAGAAGCACTAACTTTGTTTTACAATGTAATATTTATACGATGGAATGCTAATACGGAGGTTGAAGCGAAATGCTGTTGATCGGTTCAGAAGTGGCAGAAAGTGACGTTTCTGGCAGTACACTCAGATGGCCTGCCACCAGCTGGTAGCACCATCTGTTTATATCTAAAGGGTGTATTTTTTAGAGGTTTGTTTTTCGAATTGGAAACACTTTTTCCAATGACAGCCAATTTGATAGCTGGCAGCTGATTTGTGCTTTGTTTGGTTTGCCATTTCACCATGAATAGACTTACGCCAGAACAACGCTTGATTTATTTCGAAAATCGTAGTTCAGTTCGCGAAACTTACCGAACGTTACGTCCATTTTACAAGTAATTCGAATAACCATGGATCGTTTTACTCATCCGCAGAGATGTCGTACAGTGCGCACCGAAGAAACTGTTGCTGCAGTGGAGCGTAGTATCGAGGAGGACCCGAATAAGTCGATTCGCCATCGTGCACAGCAATAGATCCATGATTACTGACTTTTTCGTTCCCCAATTGAACGGCATTAATGTGGAAGAGCTGTGGTTTCAACAAGACGGCGCAACATGCCGCACGGCGCGCGCCACAATCTATTTATTGAAGGAAACATTCGATGAGCGCATAATTTCGCGTAACCTGTGAATTGGCCTCCAAGATCGTGTGATTTAACACATTTGGATTATTTTCTGTGGGGATATGTGAAGTCGCTAATTTACGCCGATAAACCAGAGACGATGGACGACTTGGAAGTCAACATTCGTCGCGTTATTGCCGATATAAATGGTCGAAAATTGGACTGCGCTTTATTCGAGCCGGCCGCACATGCGCGCAATCATATTTAAATACTAATGGTATAAAACTATATTTCCAAGAAAGCCAATACCACGATATCATTTTAATGTTCTATACCTCTAAAAAATACACCCTTCATATGTATGTCCACATTTAATCAATTAAGCGAATTTTGGAACTGAGTGATGACGCTTCACTGTTCACAATCATGCTTGTTCACTATTTACCCTTCCACTAATAAAGCACTTTAACCATTTCATCTCACCACCATCAGGCACGCAATAACACCACTCGCCAACAGCCGCTGTTGTTTCTGTCTTCGTCCACTTCCACGGCGTTCGACCACCACACGGCCCGCCGCCCAGCCATCCAACTAAAGCACAATTTCATCATCAAGACATGCTACACCACGTTCACGTACGGATACCTCACGACGCTCATTCACCAGTCAAGAACGGTCGTGTCCACCTACGAGACTGTCGTCTCTACGGTGACCACGGAGCCTTACACTCCGCCCATGACTGCCTTTGAAAAGATGACGAAAGTAAGAACTGTCGACGATTTCATCTCGTCTATTACCAATAAATACAATCTTGAAGATCTTTAAAAATACTTCTATAAATTTGGTCAGTACTTTATAAAATTAATAGTCAGAGTAATAATCTTAACGGCTCTAGGACCATTGTTCACGCACAATTCTTCGTTTGGAAAATTGTTCGTTGCATATATAAATAAAAAATATTTTAGACACATATATACACACCTATTTTTTAACACTACAAAGCTCAAGCCGAAACAAGTTATTAAAATACCCAAGCTTGAGAAAATCACATAGATGTATTGTCTTCGTTCGGGAATCGAACCCGGAGCCTCGGAATGAGAAGCCAGTGTCTTAATAAGACAAAGATCAAATAAATTTACCTAACCATTTTCTAAAGTGCTATAAACGTATAATATAATATGATTTTACATAATACAATCTATTCTAAATTAAAACATGTATAAAAAATGCTATTATATATTAATCATAACTGTATTGTTGTTGAATAAATAAAATAATGATAACGATAAAATTTGTCTATTCAATATATTCGGCGAACAATTGTTGCTGCAAACTATTGTGGCTGCGAACAATGTTCCGGATTCCTTTCTTAATGCGTAATCATAACATGACAAACTGGTCAGTCTGAATCCAATCGGCATCAAAAAATAAAACCCAATTGATTTATTACAAAGTTGAAAGTACACTACAATTTCAAATGCATCATGGTGTTGGTCAATTTAATGCTTTTTTATTTTTATTTAATTTCGCGTTTTCAATCATATTTTTTTCATATTGCGTCAAGTGGATGTTACGTTATTAATTGTTGTGTTTTGATTTTAGACTGACAAACCGCAAATAGACATGTTCCAAGCGACGAAGAGCGTCCACAGTCCGGCTGACTTCTCCAAGATAGAGAAGAGAATCGACGATCTGCAAAGCCTCTCAGACAACGACGACCTCATCCAACCGTCAGAAGTGAGCCCGTCCGCCAACAGCTGTTCCGTGTCGTCTTGTCCTTGCACTGTCACTCTAACGGAGTCGCTGAAGGATCAGAAAACTAAAATTGTCAACGGACATTCCAACGGTGAAGATGCGCCTCTTCAACTTAAGCGATCTCCGATGAAGCCGACTAAGTACGGTTCGACAATCATGGATATTGATCCGACTCCGGTGAGTGATCACAAGAATGACAATAAAAATACGCTAACGGACAAAGTTGTCCAGAAATATACCGAAGTCGTGAATGACGGAACCAACAATGATTCGAAGAAAACTGACAAAATTAAAACTGGCAATAAAAACAATTCGAAAGAAACGGAAAATTTCAATAATAAAGCTAATTCGACCAGAGTTACCGAAGATAAAAGGAAACCCACAGCAGAACAAGGAGACAAGAATAAGGAGGCACAGAAACCTCAAAAGACTAAGTTCCAAGTTGCAGACTTGTTGAAGTTGGGCACACTGGGCATCAAGAAACTAGCACCAATGATTGAGCAGATGACCGGAACACTAAAGAGAAGGCAAGAACTGAATAAACAAGCCACCACGATCAAACCTGCAAAAGTATTAACTCCTTACATAGTTAATAAGAGGATTGATAGTATTGATACTGTACCCACTGACCACAAGTCCAGCAAGTTTCCGATCTATATACCAGTTGACGAAATGGATTTAGAAACTGCTGAATCGCAGAACGGTTACACCAATTCAACTCTCCATCAAAACTTGGTATGGGCTTCGCAAAACTTGAAAAATTCGAGAAACAATATCGGCTATGGAAAACCTATTCATGAGAGCCCTCTACTGAATGGTGGAATCCCAATAAGTCCAGGTGAAATTATCACCGCTAATTCCGATGTCATTGTGGGCAAGCCGGCTGTCGGCGGACCAAACATTGGTCAAATGGGAAACCATAATAATCAAGAACAAAATTTTCATGATAGTCATTCACAATCAAGCTTCCAGGACATCAGGACTCACCCTCCGCAGAGAGGTCAAGGTCTGAAACATATTCCGTTCATAAGGGATGAAACTTATGACTTGACACCTCCGGGTATGCCTCAAACCAGACCCAGCTTCTCACCTATCAGCAATATGAAGCAACAGCAACCAAATATACCTCCATTGTTGGGACCGTTCAAGGCACTTAACAACAATCAAAACACCCAAACGAGACCAAACACACATTTCCAGTACGAAGTTGTTAAATCTGAAAATATTCCATTCAAGAACCAACCTCCAACAATTTCAACAATAAACGAAGATAACAAACCGCACAATACTTATATTGATCACGTCGGTGGTTCCATTCATCCTCCGATTCACATTGAGAATCATGGACGACCGGCGTTTTTGGATTACATTCCGTCTCTCGGTTCTCCAACAAGCTATCAGAACTATATAAGAAACAACTTGATCACTCGAAAGAACCACGAAGATACAGCTTCTCTAAATCATCTGGAAATTTCAAGACCGACTCCATCTAATAAAGTTATTCCTTTAAATATTGGAGAAAATTTATATAAACCAGTAAAAGACGCACCTGAACCCATTTTGTTAACAGATATAGTAGTGAAGACAACGCCGAAACCATTTTTAGTCGACATTCAACCTTCAAGAGTGGCTAACGTTATCATACCACATGGTAGTACAACTGCTCTCATATTTTCCGGATCTTCCGAACCCCACAAAAATGGAGAATACATTGATGACCCGTTACCATACCCAGAACCCGGTTATTTTGGAAGCTTCAGCATCGACGCTCCACACTTAACTGCTGTTCACGTCGGAGGCACAGTTCCACTCAAACAAAATACGGGACACATTGATCATCAACAACGACTTCCTCAATCTAATGAACACAGAGTGCAGCAGAGTAATTACAACTCACAAGGTCCAGTCAGAAATATCCCAGAACCACAAGTGGTAAACCACGGAGCATCAGGGTTGAACCAAGATGTACAACCACCCCCAGGACACAGATGGAAATATGAAGACACGGCTCATGGAAAACAACCACCAAAGAACTACCGCGAACAAATTCCACATGGAAATATTTCACCAGTCGGTAAACAGGAATCACATGGACAGTTCGGACAGCACCAGATTAAAAAGGTGAACATGAACTTTGGTCCGGACGTCAACGTGCCACCGCCAATGATCAATCAATATTTCAATGCAGGGCCAAAGAATGTCATAGCATCGACTGCAGATTATGAAGCAGATCTCGCCGTACCACCTCCTCCACCACCAGCTGTTCAAGTGAAGTACGAGTCAAACGTAGGCGTACTCAATTCGCAGTATGAGCAATTCAAAAACGGAGCAAGTCAGAACATCGGAGGACATTTGCAAGAAAATCATTCGGTTAATGGCGGTCAAGGCTTCCAGCTTAGGCAGCCACATCCAACCCAAAGCAATGAAAATGTACCTCCAAGAATTACGTCCGAAGTGTACTTTGCATCAACAGCCTCTCAGGGCGAGTATGGCCATAAATTAAACTCTTACAATTTAAATATACCTGCAACAAACAATTTCAACTATAGGCCGCCAAATAATCAACAAAATGGTGTTTCTTCACCTCAGAATGTTCACTTCCCTGCTGACAACACTAAATTTATAAACACGTTCGATGGTGGCTTGGTCACGTTGAACGCGGGAACCAAAGTGAACATTCCTAGCGTTCCAGTGTCGGGTAACGCAAACATCAGAAATAAAAATCAAGGCGTGATTGGATCTCAGTACACAATTCCACAAGCGGGAGGACTCATAACTCTCAATGCCGGTGCCAGTGTCCACGGAACTCACTTCCCAGAACAAACGATTTCCGGAACAAGCGTCAACGTTCCTGTCTCACAGCAGCAAGGAAACAGCCAACACTTTAACTATCAACACATCAAGGAGTTCAGTTCTCACGAAGGAGAATCGACCGGTATTCCTATCGGTACAAATTTTGCTATCAAAGTAGAACCACAAGTAATTCACAGCTATATTCAAAATAATAATGTACAAGTGGGTGTTCCGAGCGGGACTGTCGTTAAGGAAAAAGAACCAGAAATAATCATAGGAGGCAACAGCTGGACTGCAGGAGTTAGCAGTGATAGCTTGAATTCTTACGAAGAAAGTAATGGAAATGTGGGAGGTATTCCAGACAGTATTCACAATGGAAATGAAAAAGTACATGTTGTTCATGCTAGCTCTGTAAACGAGTACAACAAAACTAATCATCAAAGTCATAGCAATGAAGAGAACCAAGGTTTCAACGGTTTTGTCAACAGTCACGCCAACTTACCAATGGTGAACAAACATAAGGATAAAAGTAATGTTTTTGATAACACTCACACAATTCAAGAGACAATAAACAAACCCATGTCAAATGTACAAACTAAACAAGAAAGCAGAAATGTTACATTTGTACAACGTCCCGTAATTGTAAATAACAAAATACCCGAATCATCAAACAAACAAAGTAATGTGCGGGTAAATGTTTCACAAAATCAACTGTACTTGGCCTACCCGACAAGTGATACAAAATCAGAAACGACAACTCGTAAAGTTATCCCGTTAAGATTTGATTATGAAATTGACAATCACAATCGTTTTAATCAAAATTCTGGATTTGGTAACAATGTTCAATCAGCAGGTTTCCCTCAGATTAACAATAACAACTGGCAACAATCTCCTAGACCAAAACCGGCCGAGGCTCAAAACAATCAACAAAGACCGAAACCAGCGGAAACACAAAACATTCAACAAAGACCGAAACCGACAGAAACTCAAAACAATCAACAAAGGCCAAAACTGGCAGAAACACAAAACAATCAACAAAGACCGAAGCCGATAGAAACACAAAACAATCAATACAGGCCAAAGCCATCGGAAACACAAAACAATCAACAAAGACCGAAGCCGATAGAAACACAAAACAATCAATACAGGCCAAAGCCATTGGAAACACAAAATAACCAACAAAAACAGAAGCCAATAGAAATACAACACAATCAACAAAGACCGAAGCCGATAGAAACGCAAAACAATCAACAAAGACCGAAGCCGATAGAAACACAAAACAATCAATACCGGCCAAAACCAGCAGAAACACAAAATAATCAACATAGACCTACACCAGTGGAAACACAAAATAACCATCAAAAATTGAAGCCAGTAGAAACACAAAAAAATCAGCAAAAACAAAATCAATACAACAATAGAGTGAACAGTTTCCAAAATTTACCAACTCTAACAACACAAGGATATAATCCAGCATACATTTTGGCAAATTATAACAATAATCGTCAGCCAGTATACGACATTCCTATAAGAGAGGAAACTTACGTTCTGACAAAAACAACTGCACGACCAGTCAATGTGACAAAACAGACTACCAAAAACTATGATAATTACAGACCCAACAACGGTGTTGATAATCTTAGTCTTAATACTGGAGAATATACTCAAGAATCAGTGAAGATCCCTGTCCTGAGTTCAACACCTAATATTTTATCAAACGAAGTTACCGTTAACTACAAACCATTCAAAAATCTTTCTTACTCCCATGACGAGATTCTATTGGGTTCAGAAAATGATTATTACGGTACTGATAAAAAGAAACCGGCATTCAACGCCGACGACAATAGTGGATCGCAAACAGAACAACCGTTTGACGAGAATAGATATAAAGAAATTTCACTCGTGACCCTGCCAGTAGTTAGGCCCACAAATCCGCCAATTTACAATGGGCTATTCAATCAAATGTCACCAAGACCCTTCACAATAAATGACGCCAATAAGGACAATAGTGCGTTCAATGCTAAACCGGAACATCCCAGGCCTAGACCATTCCGAAAACATCCACTTAACGCCGACAATCTGAACATTGGGGAAGTGCCAGCCAAATCGACAACTCCAGAAACTACTGAAGAATATAGACATCCTCCTTCAAGTTACAAACAAAAGCTGCCTCAAGCATTCATCAAAAATGAGTCGGTGAACAAAAAGGAAACTGATAAAATAATAACTTCTTCAGTTAACCTCGCAACAAATAAACCGATAAGAATTGTGAACATAACCACAGATAGAACACCGTCAACTATTTCTGTAAATGATATAGAAATAACAACCAAACCAGAAAACAATACAATGATAATTCCTAATTTATCTCCACCACCCCCAACTATGGATTACAGTTTCAAGCCGACGGGTAATGATGAAACAATCATGGGAATGAGTCCACCTCCAAAGACTCCGGCTCCCAAACCAAACAAGGAATACAACAAATACAATGAAATATCAACATACAGACCTTCGTACAATGTTCTCAAAAACCAATATAGAAGACCTGGTGACTTCTACAGAATTACCTCGAGACCATTCACAAGATACACCTCAGGTTCTGTAATCAGAACTAAGCCTACTTCTGGAACACGAATTGCCTTCCCATCGAGATCTTCAAGTTGGGCCACTCCAGGCAGAGGAGAAACCAAAGCCAGCAGTATCAACCCTTCAATACAAGCGATTGACGCCTCGAAAATTTCAATAACTTCTGTCATTAAAACAGCGCCAACAACTGTGGACTCAGTCATAATGCACCCTGAAATATACCCCGAAGAAGTTGTGGAAATTTTAAGACCTTCCGTTAATACAATGCAATCATCAGTTATTAATTCAATCCAGTCATCAGTCAATCCACTCCAATCATCTATTAAATCAATACAGTCATCGGTCAATCCATTCCAGTTGACTATTAATCCAATCCAGTCATCGATCAATCCATTCCAATTGTCTATTAATCCGATCCAGTCAGCAGTTAATCCATTCCAATCATCTATTAATCCAATTCAGTCATCGATTAATCCATTCCAATCTTCTGTTAATCCGATCCAATCATCTATTATTCAATCCAACGCAATTCTTCCGGAAAGGGTACAACCTTCTACCATTTATCCAACCGCGGTTCAACTGCCTGGTCAATCAATGCTCGCTCCAACGATAATCAGTGCACCATCGGTAGTCTATCGACCGACTGTTATACAGAGTTCTGAGAAGTTCTTCAATGAAAATGCAGTGAAAGAAGAAGAAACTGTCAAACCAGCACCGACAATGAGTTTGGAGGAAGGTATGAAAAAGCCTATCAAAACATTGATCCACAAATTCACCGTTCCATCTATACAAACACAACAAAACACAATCATCAACGAAATGACTATAAAACCGGTGCACCATGCTGGTAATGAAGTACAACAGTCCGATGACTACTTAGAAAAGAGACCTGAAAGAGTGACAGCGATAACGTACACCACAACTTTGGCAGAACCGGCTTCGACAGTCATGACGACACGCTTTGTTACTCTAGTTCATACCTTGACTGTAACACAAACGAAAACAAGCTTGATCAGTCAGGTCGTGGGATCTAGGGTTCAAACTTTGATATTGACCAATACGCAAACTTCGACGGTCGTGGATGTGGTAACAGAGATCCACACGCTGGTGCAACCGACTACAATTGTTACAACAATAACAAAACATATTCCAACGCTGCCGGACTGGGAAACTAAATATCCCAAAGTTCCAATCGAAGCGACCCATGTACACGAAATGCCTCTAAATACAAAGGAAGTACATTTAGATGACGTTTCTTTGTCCTCTGATGAAGAAGATTTGATTATAACACCTGATGAAACGAACTTCGATGAAGTGGCGTTGAACAGCAATGATACATCGAGTCAAGAAGATAACGATACGTTCTTTGTGGTGATGAACAAGTCACAAAATGGAGGAAGCGGTCCGAGTATTTCTCCTCCCCTGGACAACGGAGACTTGGATGGCGTGACAAGGAATGAAGAAGTCGGTAATGATGGAGTATCTCATGTACTGTTGGGAGAGATTCTGCTTGCCGGAACGCCGTTCTTGGAAACCAGCCAAGGTGTGAAACCAGCAGGTATTTCTAATTATACTACTATGAAAAAGTACTAAATATTATTCAACAAAGTAATTTAGAGATATATTCAATATTTTTAAATCTTTTTAGGTAATGGTTATGGAAAGGATTGCCTGCCGGAATGCCAGGCCTCCAGGAATGAGCGTTGCCAACGAACACATGGATTAATGAGATGCGTCTGCAGACCAGGATTTGCGAGAATGTTCCCAGACAGACCTTGCAAACGTAAGGATATACAATTTATTTACTCTTTATAGGTTGAATGATTTCTGCTATATGGCGGCAATAAAATAAAACATTTTAATATACATTCCCTATTTATTAACTGAATGTTAATCTTTTAATACAGGGAACATACCTATGAACAAATAAAATTACACAATAATGAATATATATTTTTTTTAAAGGTTCTTAACCCTTTATAAGGCAAATTCTTTTTAAGAATTTTTCTTAAATTTGTGTATTATTTGAATTAATAATTTATAATTAAAATTATAAAATATGACTCGGTTATGTGAAAATACATGATTTTCAGGTGGTTGATCTATCGACCACTGACCATTTAGGACAATTATCTCTAATGAATACATGCATACCTTTGGTTCTAAATCGTTTCCAAACTTCCAAAATTCAATGAGGGCGGACCCACCGCTTACCCAGGACCGATGCAATAAGCTACTCATTTGCCGCCTGGTTTGCATTTTTAATGCTATTAGGCAGCTGTTCGATAGCGCCCCGCATATTGACAGGGCGATACCGCACAGCTTCCAAAACTCCCCAGTTGACTCATTTTATTTTTCTTATTCTTATTCTTTGATACATCTACCGTTTTCAGCTTATGCCCTATAACGGATTAAAGCATCTTCAAAACAATGATCTGCAAAATCCATCAAATTGCATTGCTCAAATATAATGCAATGGTTCTTAATTTTAAATATGAATGATAAATTATCTTTTGCAGCCACGTACACATATTCCATGAAGCTGGCCCTGAGTCGTTACGGTCAAGAGCGTCTGACCTACCAGGATGCCTTCTCAGACCCCACGAGCCAGGCTTTCCAGACCCTGGCCCAGGCAGCGCACCAGGGTATAAACCGGATGGTCATGCAGTCGGATCTCAGGGATGTCTATCATGGAGTCCACGTCAACGGTTTCCACCCAGTGACCATTCCGGCCAAGGAGGGAACATATACAGGGGTCGTAAATGACTTCTTTGTCCAGGTAATTCTACACTCGCAAAAAATCCCTTTTGTTAGGTAAGAATCAGAAACGCAGCCGGATAAAGAGATTGAATGGTTCGACTGTCTAATCCCAGTCTCTGCTTTAATTACCGTGTCAATCTACTGTCTGGACTACTTACCTAATAGTGTTTGAAATAGGTGCATTTCTTAAGATCAACTTATTGCGATGATCTACTGGGTGATCTAAAACTATATAAAAAAAAAAGCAAAATAAACAGAATACGTATTAAGAGTTCTTACTTACCATCACTCCGTTTCCCCATTGGCAAAGATGATAGAGCCCCCGACTCTTCTGTCCTGACACACAATTCTCGCCTCATCCACTTTCACACAACTTCTTATACAAGCTCGCCGGTTATTGTGGCTTCTAACAGGACTATCTAGTTTACCTGGTCGTGCCAAATCTTCCGCGGATGTCCTCTATTATTTCTAGCGCCATCAACACTTGCATCATATATCTTTCTTACCATTCTCTCTTCATTCATCCGTTCCATATGACCAAAACTCCTAAGTGATCCTTTCTTAATAAGTTTAGAGACTACTTAACAAATAAACGTCAAATTGTCCAAAACAATGAAAAAATTTATTACCCTATATTATTTCTGGTATATTCCGGTTCATCTATATATTTAACATTTTAAGATGTGATTTAAATAGTACAGAATTAATAACCGAACACATCATCGCTTTTCAGTTGTCGGACAATGCCCACGAGACCAGACTCAAGGAAGTCATGGAAAAGTATCTGAGGACCAACAACTACAGTCTTGGAGGAACTGAAGTCTACGCGGCAGGAGAACTGGTCGATAAACTTGAAGTCGGAGGTGTGTGATATATTTTATGACTAATTTGCAAAATTATTTTTTATTATCTGATTTTTTTGTATTCTAAAGTCCATACTTAAATGTTGCAAAATTTTCTAACTTATTTCAAATGCACGTTTCTATCTCTCTATTCTAATAATCATACTACATTTTTATTATTTATTCATAATAATTAATTCATGTATAGTTATATAAGTTTTCGCTTATGTACCAGTTCCTCTCAACAAAAGCAAGAAACACTAACTTCCGAGAATCTATATATATAATGTACTAAATTACTACTAACTACACCTTTCAATGCCCTGTGTGCTTTCTTTATTGGTAACATGCATACACTATATACAAGATACATGACTTAAAGATTGCTAAGAAAATCTCACTTCTGGAAGGATCAGAAGATTTATTAGTTCTGAGTCTTGTAATATACAACTCTGTTATTATTCCTCACATCAACTACTGCAGCTGCATTTTGTTTTTGACTAACGAAGAAATGCATCAATTGTTAGCGTTGCAAAATAAAGCTTTGAGAATAATACTCAGAAAAAATAGATATCTGAATATGATGACCTTTAAGCAGAAAATATATTTTAATATAATGGTATTTATTTATAAAATCTTCAACAAGAAAATATCGGTGGAATTTAAACGAAAAATTGATGCAATTCAACATGAGCACGAGCATCGTACAAGAGGATGGGATAAACTGAGACTGCCATTCAAGAAGAGGGCCAAATCTCAGAAATCGATGATGCATAGTGCGATGAAGATTTTTAATGAAATGCCAGAAAACATAAGAAAGGAGGAGAAATTTAATAGATAGATATGTAAAAGATAAGTTTTAGTAAAAGAAAAGACTTTTATCTTGTTTATATTAGAGCATATATATGAGTGCACTATTAAGAATTAAATAAATATATAAACGTAAAAAACAATTTACAATACATTGGATTATACATACATTTACTGCCACAAGCATAATTTGTGATACACTCCCTAAGCAGGAGAAAGGACAATACAATCTTTGCGTCCAGCTGTCCTCTATCTTCTCATTTCAGTCTGCCGGTCTTCCCAGTATTTCACATCGCGAGATCCACACCCTAATGAAACTACGGAAAAGCCAGCAACAATTTATCGTAATCAGTCATAATTAAAATCAAAGATTTTGCAGCCATATAAAATATTTACATTTTTCATAATTTTATATCAATGAATATAATTATACTAGAAAACAACCTGTCAGAAATAATGGGTAAATGATTTTATAATCTTTATTTATTTTATAATTCAACAAAAAAAAAAGCTAAATAATTTACTATGTTTAATGCAGTGAGTGACCGCAATTCTCATGATAGAATTAAAATAGAAATAAGGAAAATATTCTAATGGATTTTATACATTTTTTTCTCAATCTTTCATTTGTAACATACGTAGTAACGTAGTAACGTATAACATATTCATCAATGGTATAATGGACTTCCCCCAGATTGTTGGTCTGCTTGACTTTCACGCACCATTGAAGTCATCGAGACACAATTCATTGTTCTACTACAGTGGTAATGTCAGAACATTAGCTAACTTCGCAGTCCCCCAATGGAATGAATATGCGGAGGTAGTTGACATTTATGCTGTAAATTTAATTCTTTATAGGACTACATTATTGCAATTTTTTGTGTCTCAACTCAATGGTGACGAATATACCTTACGGTGTTTGCCCGCGGTGCTGACGCAATAAGCACACTATTAGAGATCTTTTATATGGAGAGAATATTGAATCAACTTTTAACAACCTTTATAACACGTTTTTAATTATTTTGCCTCTCTCTTAAAATTACCAAAATGTATTGCTAACACCGTCTTTTATTTTCCAGATTTCAACGAGTGCACTAGTGTTCAGTTCCACGACTGCTCGGAGCACGCAGAGTGCTTCAATCTGCGCGCGTCCTACACCTGCAGCTGTCGGGAGGGATACGCAGACCTGAGTCCCAATCCACTTTATCCAGGCAGGATGTGTTCAGGTATGCAGACATTGATTACAGAAAAAAATCATCATTGATAGAAGAAAAAAAAATTTTTTTTTTAATTATTAAACCTAACAATGTAAATATGTTTTAATACAAATTAAATCGAAAGGAAGAGGTCCAAGTTCGAATGGACCTATGAATCTACATCAATGGAGTGAGCAGCTATGGACTAACTTATAAAACATATACTGATAAAATAAAAAATTAAATTAAGATTTTTAAAACTTATGGTAGATAACAAAATTATTTACAATATGCAAAATCTTACCAGTTGACAAAAAAGTAACACGTAGTATAATTCTAGAAGAGATGAAAAATAATAATAAATATAAATACTGACCCTCACCATAGCTATTCTATCAGATCCTCGGGTCGAACCGTGAGAGTAGCGATCTCAAACAATGTGTACGGTGAGAGAATGTGTTGTGCCGTGAATATTTAAGTATGTCAATAAAGACTTATTAAACATTATGAAATATAAAGAGACCCTAATAATATAAAGTGAAAGAACACATTGTGTACCTATGTCAGTAAAAAAAAATGATTTGAAGGGCAATCCTCACCGTAAAACTGTTATGCACTATAGCAAATAATAAAAATTATAATATATATAATAATGTTAAAGTAAAGTATTTTTTCAATGAACAGGTTATTTCTGTATCTTTCTAGTTGATTCATTTAATTTGTATTAAAAATACTACAGAACTATGTTCTGAAAATGCAACTTCACAACAAAAATGTGTTCTCCTTAACCTATTGAACACTACTCTCAGCCTTGACATTCCAATACTCACACGCGTATACTGCAACTTTCAAAGTAGCAATGTGTCAGATGACTTTTGGAACAGCTGTTAAGAGTCCACCATATTTAACTATCGATTCTCGTTTTTGCTATCGGATATCGGAGAGTAAAATGAATTTACTACGGGATGTACTTTCAAGAAGTAAATATTTTTTTGCCGACGATCAAACAACCCCTTTTTGCAAACAATCTTATTTTATTAACTTTTTTTACTGAAGTAAAAAGTTACTACTGATCACACAGATTCAAAACTGAAGTGGAACGAAATAGAGATTATTATATATTGTAGAGACAATGAGGATATATCTAAATTAGTCTCATAACTTAATAAAATGAAAATGATATCTTGGTTTCACAGCCGAGGCAGTAGGCTGCGAGAGATGTCACTACCACGGCACCTGCTACAACAGAGACGACTCTGTGCTGTGCGAGTGCTTCCAGTGGTACGCCGGAGACACTTGTCAGGTTAACCTCAAAGGTAAGTCGTGAATTGAACATGTAATTAAACTTATTATAATGGTACACAGTGACAACCTGTGGCATTTGTCAATTTGTCAGTCAACATTTATAGGAATTCTTGATAGGAATACAAAAATTATTTAATTTGTTCTTGCACTAAAAGTTCTAAATCTAATATGAAGTGAAAATTCTTTTGCTATGATTAACGATTACATTGTTATTAATGTGTAAGCCCCCCTCTCAAAAATGATTGTAATATCAGAAAAATTTATGATGAAAAAGTAACCAAACCATGGTGACTGCATATTTTATTAAATAATAGGAAATAACATGATAGACATGAACTAATGCAAATTCCTTGTTTCAATATTTTCATTTTTATGTCACACACATGATCATTTTGATACTACTTATGCAATCAAATAGATCTGCGATTTTTTTTTAATATATGACTCGATTGGAACGAAAATTGCAACGCTGACAATATAATGTAAAAAATACGTCTTGTCTACACAAAGGTTTAATTTTCGAAGAGTAAATACTTTTACTGTTGCACAAATGCGTCATAAACTATGAATGTGTGTAGAATGCCCTTCGTCCCACAACTATTGTTCCAAACCTCTCTCCTATATGTACACTTTATTTCATGTCTATTCATTTACTGGTCTGTGGTTATATTACATAACTTGACCGAAATCAGGAATCAACTTACTTTATTACTATATTTATACAGAATGTAACATACCTAGTCTACAATACTTTATGGGTAAATACTAAATTACTACTCTCAACCATGTCAGAGATATAAGCAATTCAAAAAATCGTAATTATACGATTTTTGTAAAAATTTCAAACAATAATATTTTCCGTAACAGTGCAGAGTTTGCACATATACCTTGAACATTTTCGACTCGTAATATAGTCAGGTATCCACCCATAAAATATTATGGACTAGGTCTGTTACATCCTGTATATAATTGTTGTCACAAATTTCTTGAAAATAATTTATTTGAAAGTCCACTTTGGAATTGTTTTGTATACTTGTAATACTAATTTATTAATACAACTGCTTGTAAATTATGCCATCTCAACACAGAATTTCTCTAGTGAGACGGGCACAGTCCAAACACATTTTTACATATGCACTTTATAGTTACCAATAAATAAATAAATATTCCAAGGACGTGTCCGTTGATTTTTTAACTGCAAATCACTTTTCTAATTCTTCATTACTATATTTTTTACGATGCATTTAGTTTAATTTGGACCTTCTTCTTAATTAAGGTATAAACATTTACCTCTTTCAGTGATCCTGATATCTCTGTCCACCCTCGGCGCCCTGCTGCTACTCGTACTGTTTGTCTGCCTGGTGCTCGGCTGCGCCAGGAGGCGGCGCTCGCGGCCCGGCCCCATGATGAACGCTTGCCTCGCTCCTCATCAGGTATACACTCGCCTAAAATAAATATTACTAGGGCCTGTCATGAGGCGGCTGCGCCACAATTTACACTGAAAATTGATTCCCGTATTCCAGGGTAGCAGTGTGCAGTCCTCCAAGCATCATCCCACATTAGACAAGAGAGCGCTGATCCAAGAGAGGGGCAATGATTCAGGAGGAGAGGGAAGCAGCGTACACAACATATCTCTACCGTACATTCCCGCTAAAGTATGTAGATTTTTAACATATCCTAAGGGCCGGTTATGTGATCAGTTAGTAAAAAGTTACTAAAGTAAAAAAATTTGCAAAAACGGGTTGTTTGAACGTTAATAAAAAAATATTGATTTCTCGAAAGTACACCCATAGTAAAATCGAGAATCGATAGTTAAATATGGCGGATTATTAAGGAGAATACATTCTTATTGTAAAGTTGTAATTATTCAGAACAGACGGTCTGTGATATTTTAAATACTAATTAAATGTATTAATTAGAAAGATAAACATACATATAAAATCAATTTTATCAAAAAATATTGTTGTTGCTACCGGGACAAAGAAGATGGTTTTCAAATAATGGAACGATAGATGTATTCATTTGAAAAGTGTAACATATAGGTTTGAAAATTTGTCGTCAAAGCACTGTGTTGGTATAGCATAATCAGATAATGCACATTCCCCGGATTGGATCAAAGAGATCCCGGTGGCAACAATAATATTTTTCGATAAAATTGATTTTATATGTATATATTTTTAATTAATACATTTAATTAGTATTTAAAACATGACAGACTTTTCACAGCTGTTCCAAAAGTCATCTGACACATTGATACTTTGAAAGTCGCAGTATACGACAATTAATCATTCAATATCCTGCTATTTTAGTGATGAGAGTTCGTCCGATGATGATCTCGTTATTTAATATATATATATACATTAGCACATAATACAAAAAAAACTCACCATCAAAGTGACAGATTTCGAACGCAAATTACATAAAATAAAGCATATTTCAGGATTATTTGTCACGCCTATAGACATCTCTATCTTTGCTCTGACAGTAGTAAATTTGATGTATCAGCAACCCGTAAAGGATTTTTACTACAGGCGTTAGTGAAAAGTTTCAATTGATCACACAACCGTCCCTAATTGCATATTTTAAAAATTCAGTATACCTGGAGCCTTCTCAATAGGAGAGTTCATTATATATATATAATACTTTTTTGCAGAAAACTTCACAAATAAGTCAGAAATCTGCCAAGAGGCTGTCGCTCCAAGAGAACCAGGAGAAGGGCAAGCCGTTTACTCTGATGATACCGAGAGCTAAATATTGTCCCGGACCGACAGCAGTGCCGCTTTCTGACAACAGGTTAGCACTTTGTACTCTCTACCTAGGATCAATCTGATTCTCTTGCGCCTTGAAGTAGTTGAGTAATTATATACTTGACTACAGATATATAATTATATATAATTCCAAACCATCATTTCTATTCAAATATTCAACTTGGCTTACAGTGAGTAATAAAAGATTACAATGTTATGCACAAATTTAAATAGAAATTAAACATATGGTGCTACTCTGAAAGTAATTGTCATCTAGACGGAGCCTTTGAATAATAATAATACTGGATAATTTGTATAGCGTCTGAATTCGCAACGTAAATCCTGATTGATAGGATCTTAATGAACAAATTTGGATTCAGCGATCTTCGGGTCGCGCGTCCTGCGAAATGGAAATACGACAATTCGATACGATAAGGATTCCAGTCGAAGGACCAATGATCTCGGGAACCGAGATTCGGAAGGACTGCTCGCCTTACCTTGTATATTACGCCACTGTTATCCCTTCAGTCGCCGCTGAGATCACACAATTTCACCCACTGCACACAAACAACAAACAATATGTGATCAAAACACAATATCACAAAATACACTGCTGGTGCACAGGAGCTGACAAGTCCACACCGCGAATGCTATCGCGATGTCGAGATCGAACAAATATCAGTCAAGTTGACGTCTACTGACGTCAAGGTCACAATTCACGCTGAAAAGACAAGCACGAGGAAATGTATGGATGGGAATTTGGATTTGGATCAATAACAACGATTGCGGCGATTCGAAAGATGCACCAATAGTGTATTTTATGAATTTGGAACAGCGCCATTTTCGTAAAAACTTTCACCTCTAGGGTACTTTACACAAACTGTTTATAGTTCTACATTATCTTTATTTTTAAAATTAAAAATTGATATTTTCACTTATGGAAATGATTTTTTGAAAGGGTGCATTTTTAGATTCTTCTTAAATAACGTCTCTGATGTGCTGTTTCTTATTATGGAGGGCAAAGAGTTCCACACTTTTGGTCGGTTCTACAACCCTTCCTGCGGCTGAAGTGGGCTGACCTGAGAGTTTAACGTCTACCATTCAAATTGTCTGGGATACACAGCTCTTGAAGATACAGAAGCGTCATGTTATGTGTCGCCTTGTACATCAACCAGCACAATTTAAATTCAACTCTTTCGGGAAATCAGAGCTTTACCCGGTTGCCCCACTACTTCACACGTATCTGCCATGATTCTGCCACAATCCTCCACCAATCTTTGATTTGTCATTCCCATTTCTCTAATTAATTTATCTATCCATCAAGACTTCGAGGGTTCTTTAGATCAATTTTAGTCTCATGGATACCATCTAGGAATTTTTTTTATCCGTTGATTATCTCCACGTCTTGAAATACGGCCTGCCACCTGGTATTTACGCTATTTAGACATGACAATGACATATTTCACCTCATTCTGCGCTCAAACTCACATGTTTATAATAAAATAAAATACGTTATCACAGTATGAAAAAAATTCTGTTACTCAACAAATTTTTTATAATTAAATTTGGTTGTTTGCAGGGACAACGGTGTCAGTGGCAAACGGAAGTCTTCCGGCGGAGACACAAGCAACGAGACCAAGCTTCTCAGTTACTTGGACGGAGGGATGGGCAGCAATGATCATGTAAGTTCCAATTTTACTTACTCGTGGGAAAGAATAGATTTAGATAAGTTAGATGAACATTCATAAATTTTTTTTCATTACAGATTGCTAGAAGAAAACAGAGCAATGAATCCGGTTACAGCATCAACAAATCCGGACATCAAAAATATTCAACAGGTAATAATAATAATAATGTGCTTATTCCAATGTGATTGGGTTTTTTTTATGAAGACCCGATTCGCTATAAAGATAATTCATTTAAGTTATAAAATATTATTTATGTTATGAAAAGAAAAGCAAAAATATATAAATAATAATAAAAAGTTCACACATATATATAAATATAAATACTACATTTCAGTCACGGCTATTATTGTATCTGTAGCTATTCTGTAGTCATTGCTATTCTCTGGTCAGGGAACCAGCTTTCCATGAGAGCACCGCTTGCACTAGAGAGTTACATGTATATGGCCTTTTCGGCAAACGTTGAAGATGCGCTACAACGCGCCAATCCGAACAGTATTCATTTGCTTGTATTTCGACCAAAGCTCGCAAGTAAACATGCTGGTGAAGAAGGATTTAAACAGGATCCTCTTCATCTCCTTACTGCATCGGTACTGTATTGACTTATTTTTTCAATACATTTCTCGATACTTCACGACTGAAGATCAAAATACCTCTATGAAATGGCGCTCTCTTGCGAAAAGCTTATTGCCTTTTTCACTTGGTCGGTCTAATGGGTGAGGAATTTTCATCTTCCTCTCCATCCTTCGACGTGGCCTACCACAACAAGCTTCTCCAAGCTATCTTTCCTTCTCAGAAGATACCCAAAAATTGAAGAATTCGTCTCAGGCTGCAGGTTGAGAGTCTGTCCTTGATATTCAGCTCCTACAGAATGGAGACATTTGTACACTAGCCATCTATGATATGTGCAACATGTGTCTCCAGCACCACATCTGAAAGGCATCGATCCATTTTCTCTCTCTTATTTTCAGGATACATGATTCCACACCATACAGAAATATAGAATGCACCAGAGCTTGTACAAGCCTGACCTTCGTTGTTTTAAATATACCGTGGTCTTTTCATATTTTGTCAAGTCTGGACATAGAACTTTCCACCAATTCCACCTTTTCAATACATGACACATCAACATTCTTGCAATTTTGAGCTGATCATTTCTTTGTTAAGTATCCATGCTTCGATTTCGTAAAAATATCAAGAACACAGAGCATCCATCTTTGTATTCACAATCGAAATCTGAGGTTTAGATCGTGACTGCAGAGCGGATATGTAAACATGTTTTATTATTTATTTAAATGTATTGTAAATATCTTATTTACTAATAAAGTGAGTCAGCCGGGGACAATGAAGGCAAATTTTGTTTTGTCTGCTGCGATACCGCACAACATGCCACCCTGTCATATATGCGGGGTGCTATCGAACAGCTGTCTTACTAGATGCTACTGCATTAAAAAATACCAACCAGGCGGCGAATGAGTAAGGCCGAGATAGGAGCCTTGAGCTTATTGCATTCCGTCCGCCTTCATTATCCTGCAGAGCGGAGAAAGGTTGTATTGATTTCAAGTAGATCAAATTTTAAAATTCTACTTTATTTTTTTTAAGTAACTTACTACAGTTATATGAAAAGACAATCAGAATATCCAGGCTGGATTATATATATTTTTCCAAAAAAAAATGTGTTTGGGACACATATGTATTTGTGTATAAATACAATTTATTAATTATTGAACAAAAATAATGCACCGTGCCTTCCCCCTCTTTCCTCCCAGCCACACCACCGACCAGTTGATTGGTAACCTTGAACCAATACGGTTACAACGTGTACAGAACAGTTAATACTGTTATGCAATCTCGTGACTTATATATCTATACTTTGTGTCGGAACCTTGACGAAATAGTGAGTGAAAAATATACAGTCCACATTTTGGATATGCCAGCAGAATCCGGATTGGTGGTGAGTGCCTATTCCTTCCTGTAGTGAGATTCTTCCAGGATCTATGCTTGTACGCAACAATATGTTAAAAATGTTACGAAAACATTTGTAACATTTTCATATATATCTGTCACTTTTACCTTGTGTTTTATTTTCACCTTTACAGGTACTGGAATCGATACTAGGCGCCTCGAATAGATCGGCGAATAGAGTTCCCAAGATATTTTTTATATTAATCTGTTATATTTTATGGTGACAGGAGCGCTGGTGTCGGCGGGATTCAAAGTCTCCACAACGGTGACTGAAGAGAGCCGCGTGGAGATGAAGGAGATCCCCGACGACGACTCCTCCATCACCAAGTCCCACACGCTGGGCACGCTCGACATGCAGTCGCAGTTCAACTCGCTGAGGAAAGCATACAGGTAAAAGAACAAGACAATTGATACTATAACATTAATCTATTTTAATTTATTTTTTTTTAAATAGAGATGCATACATAGTATAAGCTTATGCTATGAAAATAGGACTGACTTACAGGTCTCCTGGAATGAGGCTTTAGCCCCCGACCACCGGATCACTAGGCGAGTGTCTTAACCACAAGACCAACAAGCACATTTAATATAATAATAATTCATTATCAAATTAAAATAAAAGTATATTTTCGCAAATTCCTTGAGACAATGAAATATGTATATACATCTTATGAAATATTTTTAACACTAATTTTTATAATGATTTATAATAAATTTGTAAAATTTGGAATTATCGGCCACTTGTAAGACTCTTTAATTACATTTGCAGTCACTTGGATATTTTGAAGCCTTCCAATAAGACATTTATAATAACTTTAATATTTTTCAAAATATTTTATTTTACAAGTTTGGAAATACAAGGTTGACTAATAAATCATTAAATCCGCCCTATATACTGGACAGTAGATCATATCATATTTTTTGTAGATTTTACATACATACATGTTTTTTCATAATCAAAGTTAGAAATAAAAATAAGTATAAAATGTGAAGAAAAACAATTTTATGTCACCATTGAGTTGAGACACAAAAAATTGTAATATTGTAGTCCTATAAAGAGTTAAATTTACAACAAAAATGTTGACTACCTCCGCATTTTCATTTCTCAAAGAATGCAATCTGGGGACTGCGGAGTTAGCTAATGCATATGTTCTGACATTACCACTGTAATAGAACAATGAATTGTGTCTCGATGATCTTAATAGTGTGTGAAATATAAGGTCGGTCATCGTACGTCTCACTGATAATTCTAACAATTTCAGACGTCTAAGGAGATAATCATAATGTTATGGGCTATTGTTTAAAGTTGTTTATTAATATTTATAAGAATAATTGGTTGACTTCTTTTTTTATTATTTTATATAGTGCTCGTCGTTAGTACACTTTTTAACATTTCTTTGTCTAATTCTTTAATCCACTTTATAATTACATAGTTTCTGAAATATTGTTCCATTTGTTGAATATCCAACGTATCAGCTTGACATTGGAATAAATTTAAAAACAATAATTTTAATATAATTATCTAAAGTGATACATATTTCTCAGTAGTCAAATAGGATTAGCTAAAATATTATTGTTATACTTCGCGTGTTTACGAAAATATTACAGGCTTAATTGGTTGGCTAGAGAAAGGTTAATTTAATTTAAATATTATTGAATATTAATTGAATTAATGTTATAGTTATGTATTTAATTAATTTGATCAGAATTAATACCTAATTTATTTTTATTTAAACTCATTTAGAGATCCGCCTTTCTTACACTGTGTATAACGTGTGAATTGAGATTTTTGTTATTTCAGCCAAGAGGATCTCAATGATTGGACGGATGCCGAAAGAAGAATCGGAGAACTGTAAGTATTTGTGCCATTTATAGTCCAAAAATATAACATGTTTTTCTGGGTCATTCCGCCATGTGCCAGTTTTTAACGTATCTGACATTTTGAGCCGTATGATAAAAGGTAAGTCACAACCTCGTAATACTGTGTCGCCAACATTCAGGCACATTATCAACTTATCTAACTGCAATACCTTGTCAACGACTTGGCAACAATTTTATTCAGTTTATGTGTTTAACCTTTCCTCTCCGGTGATGTAAACTGAGTTGATATTGTCTCTAATTATGTGAATATCTCTATAAATATACTAAATACTGAGTTCATATTTTAGATATTCCTCCGTGATATATTTATGTATTGGATAAAATAATTACAATATATATGTATGTTACATACTTGACTTCTCAATACGTCTTTAGTATACACCTCGTAGTGTGAAGGTCCAAGAAATAGACTTTGTAACAATTAATCTTTTATTACAATAATCTACAATTTAGTATAAAGTATATCACTAGTATAGGTCAAACTATTAAGCCGATGAATCGCAGATAAAAAAGACGAACGCATTCCTGCGCGCTGTCTTTATAGCCACACATACACACACCATCCCACCATTCCAAGGACATCACACCATTTACCGTATGGAAAAATAAAAAATGTTTTCCCGAAGAACCTGACATGGCATTTGTCAATACGTGTATGTGTACGTATGGATCGTCACTTTAGTGGCAGAGCGTGCACTGGCCGAGTTAAACGTGTCTTATGCATCTTTATGGTGTCATTCGTGATGATAAATGTTTTTTCTCATTTATAGCACTTTTACACAATAATTAATATATATATATATATATATATATAAACTATTATTTTAATGATTAATAACTGTAACATATTCATATTTATCTGACTTAAAAATCGCAAAAGTCTACATGTACACTGAGTTTACGGCACCGGAATGCGTGTTTTTATTTTAGTACCGTAAGGGAAAGTTTAAGGTATACACACAATACACAGAATATTTCAATTAATATCAATAGTCATTTATGACGCATTATGTAATTTTTGGGATGAATAACGTTGATGCTTTTCAATGTGAAACATCTTTATGCGTGAACTTTGCAAAAAATCAGGTGACGTAAGTAATTGTGTGCTCTCTCCCTCCACTGACAGTCTTTTGATAATTTTTAATTCCTAAAGTATGAAAATGTTTGTGCGTCATGCAGTCCAAGTTCTCCAACACCACGTCTCGAGTATTTATTAACAAAATATTTTTCTATTAACTTGCCAAAATAACAAGTACCGTCGTCAGAGATGAGAATTTATTTATATTTTAGAACCATGTCGGAAGCGCGCTCCTTCGACGGCACCCTGGTCAAGCCGGCCACCAAGATGATGAGGAGCACCACGGGATCCAACAAGTCATCGGCACACTACACACAACACGTTAGTAGGAACTTAAAAGTTCATTGTGTATTATTTTTTAATGTAGTAAATCATATGTGATTTAAAAGATGTCCAATGATGTTAGACATTACATTAGACGTAATGTACAATATGTATGACTATAAAATATAAATATCAAATTTAATTTAAGCCGATTCTAGATAGTGAATGCCAATGTTCCTTCTAATTTTAGATCAATTTCAATATTGTAAACCAATGCTTAGCATTGGTTATTGTTACGTACTTGTCTTCTAAGTACATCTTCAGTGTACACCTCGTAATCTGAAAGTCCAAAAAATAGACTTTGTAACAATTATACATTTATTACAATTTAGTACAAGGTATATCACTAATATAAGTCAAACGATTAAGCCGGTAAACACGCAGAGAAAGAGGCCGCGCCCTGACACGCGCCGCCCTTTATAGCCTCACACGCCGGCAGTGCGGCACTCACACACACAACCATGCAATCCCAAGGACATCACAGTTTTCTTGGCTGTGTTACCCCGAAAAGTGGTTCAATGTCAATCTTATACAGGATAAATCAATATACTGCAATATGATCGCCAACCTTCAAAAGAAGGTGCGCTATATTTTTTTGTGTACGCTATGATGCCAAATTGCACACTCCCACATACCTTAGAGGGAACATTGATAGCTATTTAACTGATATTTTCCATAATATTTTAAGCTTGTCGGTATATTGAGTGCATCATAATTTTTGTAGTATTATGCTTAGAATAAAATTAATAATTTATATAAATTGTCAATTTGTTAATTTTACAGCAGATAATAAATTAATAAATTGTGTGGAATTTTCCACTGTTGAAAAATGATATAAAAAATAATATTACCGATTTCTACGGATATTTTTTGATTTAAAGACAATGTGATGTGTATTTATTTCATAAATATGACTTATTACTGTCATTTCTAAGAATGACCCACAGAAATGAGAGTGGTTACGTCAAAATGTTTTAATATAATATTACTTCATTGGAATAAAATTCAGATATGACTGTTTGAATGAATAATGGGCATGTATTTGGGTAATATAACC
The DNA here is from genome assembly GCA_031772225.1 of Eubasilissa splendida. Lineage (NCBI taxonomy): Eukaryota > Metazoa > Arthropoda > Insecta > Trichoptera > Phryganeidae > Eubasilissa > Eubasilissa splendida. The sequence goes on from CM062870.1 coordinate 6,470,585, forward strand.
CCAGTTGTAACTCTATTTTAACAAAAAATGAGATATGCCTTTTTAAAAGATGAACGATGAAATATAATTTTTTTTATAATTGAAAAAATATGTTATGTATAATAAAGACTTGTAAAATCTACATTAATAAATTAATGACTGATGAGTATCAAGATCTTACTGTGTACTCTTCTTATTGCAGGAAGCCAACACGATGGCAGAGAGAGATCTGGGCTCCACGTTCCTCCTTCCGCACGTGCATCTTTACAAACCGGACATGGTAAATTGGTTCACTGATCATTCAATACAATGCAAAAATCTATTTACTCTTAACGCGTAAACATCTTAGGACGTGCTCCCCAATTAAAATTTCCTAGTAAAGTAATCTCAGAAAAACATGTCTTATTCATAGTGACTACATATTTTATTCAGTACCTTACCTTTTGATACTTTTAAGAAATTCTCACAATCAAATAATCACAATACTCGCGTGTTTGTAAATTAAAATTTATCCTTTCATTGTCCCGGTAGGTATGTAAAAAAATCATTTGTGAATTCAGTATCCATACAGTATCTACCTACCCAAAGTACAATGTTATAAATGACAAATGTAATGTTTCATTCCTTCTCAATAAACTGTACACATAACTCACACATACACACGTGCAATGAGAAAGTGAGATCAAAAGTTGGATGACAATGAATTTGAAATATTTTAATTGCAACAGTGGACCAATGGCCCTGATATTAAAATTGATCACTATATTATCCTTTCATGTCAGTATTGACATACAGTCGCTTCAATCAGATTAGACTCGGCAAGTAATGCATCTCTGCAAATCCCGAACCTGGGTCGCCTTCACAGCTGACTCCAGGGTCTCCAGCTTGATTTATCGCATGTATCCACCGTCGCGGCACTCTTCCATGTCTTCTTCGGCCAAAAGTTGTGGCCAGGATAATCTCCTTTTCTAGGCCTTCCTCTCCTTTCCTCATGGAAGAATATTACATTTTCTAACTCATCTCCTCTCCTCTGAATATTCTTGTTACAACCACCCCTCCACCTTCCACCGGTAACTCTTCCCCCTCCCCCTCCATATGTCAGTACCTACTTACTTGTGTGTCTACCACCTAAGCTTTGTCTCCTATATTTGTGTGCAGTTAGTTTAATACTTCACCTGTCGATGAGAGTTACTGTTTCTCTTGAAACTCGAGTAGTGCTAATAAACTCAAGTAGAGTTATAACATTGTTTTATTTATATCCATCCATTATGATGAAACTCTACAAAGTTAACGCCGATTCTTTCAATAATGCATCTGTCACATTGACGCATAATGCAGTCGAAGAATTGCAAGAATCTTTTGTTCGCTGCTGTAGATAGGGCTTGCTGTGGTTGGGTTTGTTGCATGATTGAAGGATTAGTGCATCGTGCTATCCAAGGGATACGTAACATCCTTCTCCAGCAATACATTTCAAAGATGTATATTTTCCACTTGTTGCTATTGCGGACTGTCCAAGTCCCGTGTCAAGTGTGAACTGACATAATTTTAGTTGTTTGCTTGATGTCAATATCTTACCATATTCTCTACAGTTGGTTCATAATAACTCTAGCTAGTTGTATGCATCTTTGAATTTCCTGCATTTTGCATTTATTTTATTGTTAAGTATTTAAAACACTATTCAAAATAAAGCTTTTGCCCTCACTATCTTCCCTTGAGAGTATTTATGATTTAATATACGTTTCTGGATCCACAATTTTTGGTTTGCACTATTAATTATGTAAGTACTGAACCACTCACAAAAAAATAATTAAAAAATATCATTTTTATTTTTCAGGGTAGCGACGTCTCCGAATTTGATTCCCTCTAGTCGACGATGACTCTTCGACACGGGAGAAAATTGAAATATATTGATATTGGGAACATTATTAATGTTATAAATAGAATTTAAATTCGATTCAATGATCATGGAGAAATATATACGGTATCATCCGCTGAGCAATAAAAAATCTGTTTGACAACTTTCTCTCTGCTGTAACGAAATACAAAAAACACGTTTCATCCAGCCGCGACCTTAGAATTAAAAACTAATCAATGCAATTACAAATGTTGACACAAGTGTGAAATGTGCTGTAACACATAATATTATTACACAATAATTCATGATGACGGACGATGTTACGCATTCTGAAACATTTTAAACTTCAGATCTACGTGACGTAAGTCTAAAAAATAAATGCAAATGGCTATTGCTGCAAATTTGTTACATCATCACTTGAAATCGTGTTGTTTATTTTATATTTTAAATGCAACCCACTTATTGGAGTGTCTACGATAACATCACACAATGATTCTTCTTCTTCTTCTCGTGCCTTATCCGTTCAACAAATGTTTGGTATCATCACTTTGTTTATTGCGACCTAGTAGACTGGTCAAATCTTTGCATCAGGTTCTTCTCTCTCTTCCAACAAGTTTCTAATACTTCTCTGGATTTTTCAGCACATTATCATTTTCGTCACCTTGTCACGGTGGCCCAAAGTCTCAACAAGAACCATCTCCCTATCTTGCACCGCTTCGGTACTTGTTGACCCCCAGCATAGTCTGCTTAGTCGCTTTCCCTCTGGAGTTGCCGAGAATATATAACTCAATAGTCGTTCCTTTGGCATTCTCAAGACACGGTCATTACATATCTGAGATATTTAAGTTTTCAGATTTTTATTTTTTTAACAACATTTTTTTTATTCAATCGAATGATAAGATCTTTAATTCGTAACTCTATCACATCCAACTTATTAAGAGATTTATTTTGTAGATCCACATCTCAAATGCTTCAGAGATCAGAGATTAATGAGACCATGACTGATGCGACATTTGATTTCAACAGAAGGATCACATCATTCATTTACATTGCAGACCAGATATAGAAATAATACTCGTTTTGAATATGAAATCACATAATTATTCACAAATCAGCAACAATTTATCCTAGTCACATAATTCTGGATAAACAACAAATAAAACCCAAATACAAAATATATTTAATAGCTTTAAAGTGTATTTAAAGATTTATTTATTTAAATATTAACTGAAACTTAATATTTGAAAGAGTTTGTCATATCGATATGTAGATTGATTTGTAACGTGAAAAATATTGCACAACAATATTTTTCATTGAAATTTTTTTATTATAAATGTCTATTTGAATTTAAGTTTCAGTACAAATTCATGAATTATTTAAGTAGTTATATAGTTAATTTATTGTGTTATTTTTATATATTATAGAAAAAATTATTTTAGTTTGAAATATTTATATTATTGGAACTTGCAATTTCTCATAAAATAAATTATAAATTTACTTTTTAACAAAACGAATATTTCGAGTCAAGAAAAATATCATGAATCAAAAATATTTTTAAAATGCCATATTTAAACATTTCCAATCGTCTGAAGAATTTATTGTCTGTCTGCTTTTTCAAAACACTTCTGTAAACTTTGAATTTGAAATATGTCTATAAAACCACATCAAAACATAAAGTTAGTGTATAATATTTATATAGTGTGAAAACGAAAGTGCATTTATCTAAGTATTTATTTATTTTAATTTTAAGTGTGTATTTATTTATCTAATTAAAGTATTGTTATTTAATTAATATTATTTATTTATTTATTATTAAAAATTAATGAATTGCCATACTACTGTATTTAAAACCTAGATTTTAATATTTATTTATTTATACGACAATGTAAGAAATCATATTTGTAAAGTATTTTTATACAACAAAATACTGCAGTGTTTTAAAATAAAATAAATATTTTTTTATATTTAATTGTTACAAATTATTATTTAGAGTTATTTATTATGGAGCATGATTCTACGCAACTCAATACGAGTCTAATTATATTATATGTAAATCAACAAAAATATTTGGTTCACTGGTTCGTAAACTAGAGATAGTGTAAAGATAATTGAGAACCTTTCGAAATGTTGTGTATTTTATCAGATTATTCCATAATTTTTTTAACATATATATGAAAAATGTACTCGATCTTCAAAACTAAACAAATTTTAATAGTATTTTTTTTGTGTTTTGCAACAGCAGTAGTGCTTATTTTTATTAATGCATTTATTTATTTTCAATCCTAAATTGGCAATAGCATAGAAGATGAAAGAATCCCAGGAATGTTATTTTTTGGATATTAACAACATTTATAGTGCAACGGGCATGGATGCGATAAAATGAAAATATCAAAAGCGGTTCAAAAAATTTAATTCTAGATATTATTTTAACATTGAAGACTGAAGACTGGTGGACTCAAGACTCAAGGAGGATATTAGTGCTGTCCTCAAATACAGGGCACGAGCAGCGGTTGCACAAAGACAGCCAGCCAGATATTTAAAATAAATAGGAAATGTGTTTAAGTGTGGCGTGTTGGACTCTCATAAATTGTTTTAAGATAAAAATCTCATACAGCATGTCTGACTCCGTAGTGCTCTGAATTTTTTTGGCACGTGTTGTTACCAAAGATGGAAAGCGAATCCTTTATGTCAAATCTGACTTCAAAAAATGGCGGGAATCCTAAAATATAACTTACGTAACTCCGATTCTTTTATCTCCTGTGTCTGCATCAATTTAGAGATTAAAATAAATAAATAAAGCACTGCCAGTACTCTCATTGCAAAACATGGAAAAAAGAGGACTACATATTGCGCATATATTAATGAAGCGGATTAAGGACGCATACCGAGGTACAACTGTATTTGAAAAATATAAATATTAAGGAGAACACATTCTTATTGTGAAGTTGTAATTATTCAGAACATGGGTCTGTGATATTTTAAATACTAATTAAATGTGTTAATTAGAAAGATATACATATAAAATCAATTTTATCAAAAAATATTATTGCGCTACCGGGATTCAAATCTGGATCTCTTCCTATCCGGGAAAATTGCATTATCCGATTATGTTACGGCAACACAGTGCATTGACGACAAATTTTCGAACCCATATGTTACACTTTTCAAATTGATACATCTAATGTATTTGATATTCCGTAAAAATAAAGAAGATGGCTTTCAAATAATGGAACGATAGATGTCTCAATTTGAAAAGTGGAATATATAGGTTCAAAAATTTGTCATCAATGCACCGTGTTGCCGCCGTAACATAATCAGATTTTGATTAATGCACCTTCCCCGGATTGGAAAGAGATCCAGGTTCGAATCCCGGTAGCAACAACAATATTTTTCGATAAAATTGTTTTTTTTTGTATATCTTTCTAATTTAACATTTAATTTGTATTTAGAAAAATATATTTTAGCTTATCTGAAAAATTTTAAATTAGGTTTAAATAATAATATGTATTATGCATGAGATTATTGAAACTCCCTTAATTCCATTTCAGCCTAGAATAAAATAAAAATGCATATTTATATTTAGAGACTGAATCAAGGATCATAGATATCACTATTTAATCAAAAATAAAATACAGATATGTCAGACAAATAAATTACATCATGACGGATATATGTATCCGTCACTGGCCATGGTGAAAAGTTTTTTTTGTGACAGATATATAAGGCGCCGGCCAGAGAGTGGTTTGTTTTTTTTATTTTATATGCTTTAATTCACTGCTCACTTGGAAAACATCTTAAAAAGAATACAATATTAATATGGCACATATTTCATTTCGTATACATACTGCCATACCTTGCTAATACAACGGGTTACATTACAAACAACCGCGGTAAAGTGAATCGCAACGCATTTTTCACTTTACATGGCATACAATTTTGCTTAGAGACGTATTAACAATATTATTTATTAAATGCGTATGTAGCGCTGGGTCTAACAAACTGATGCGTATGTAAAAAATAATAAATGCTATAATTTATTGCAAACCTTAGAATATATGTTCGTCATTGCTCATGTTACAAAGAAGTCTGCCTCCTTAACTGACGCATCCTTCTGCAAAGAGTTTTTCTATACCTACTATGTTACACCATTTGATAGTATTTTACCCTCTATAGAACAACTTCTTGATCAGGATCAAGTCTGTCAAAGCCTACCACTGATGTATCCAATAAATTTTCACAGCACCATAAAGCGAGACACCCGAATAAGTCTAAAATCAAAGCAATTTAAAAGATATTGAGTACAAACAATTAAAATCTATTTTCTAATTCTATTTATAGTTCAGTTGGCCTCATCTTATTACATCAATATTTTGTTAGATTAACTTTCTGATTGCATCTGAAGTCTGAAGATGACCTTACACATTATTTTTTTAATTTTATTCAAATTGCCGCAGCATTTTTGAAGATGATAAAATGTATTAAAGAATTGTACTAACCATTCTAGTAACCTAACCATACTTTCTCGATAAGAGGATTAATTGAAATATGATGGGATTAATTAGAAAGATATACATATAAAATCAATTTATAGAAAAATATTGCTGTTGCGCCACTGGGATTCAAACTCTTTCCAAACCGGTTTGAATCCCGGTGACGCAACATATATATCTTTCTAATTAATACATTTAATTAGTATTTAAAATATCACAGACCTATGTTCTGAATAATTACAACTTCACAATAAGAATGTGTTCTCCTAATGAAAGATGATGATATTAGAATACTAGGAGGTAGTTTAACCAAAGATTTAGAACCAGATTGTAATATAAAAGTAAGTATGATAAAGAATTAGAGCAGTGTCATGTCACTCGTTGACTTTATGACCAACCCATGCATACCAACCTTTACCGCCAAGTCTCCAAACCTAGCCTGACAAAATGTAGCTACTCCTAAATATGCTTTTTATAAATAATACACCTCCATAGAACACTTGGACCTAGTGTGAAAATATTTAAATGTTAACAAAACATGTTTGTTGTCACAACACACTTTCTATATGAGACCGTTCAAATCAAAATGCAACATATTATTATGACATTTCTGTCTGACCTTGGTAGCATAAAACTTGCCTGATGATCTCATCATACCATTCTCTTCAATTAGAATGAAGATGCTGCATCATTTAAAGGTTAAAAATGGACCATACTTTTCACATTCCAATTTGAAGGTTAAGTAATTAATTTATTTATTTATTACATCTATGTCATTTCACTTCTAAGTACTTACTTCCGCTTGTTAGATACATTTTTAATACTCAAATGGTAACTTGTATCTAAGTAGATGACCTTGAAGCTTTTTTTACAACAGATACATTATCACATCCGTGACCAGAGCAAAAAATTGTTCATATATGATGCTGAAAGCAAAAAATTACAGCAAATTTGGTACCAGGCATATATTATATGTCCTTGCTAAACGATAATTGAAGGTAGGTTGACAGTCGGTCATGTACTCTCTGACCATATATATAAAATATAATATATAAGGTCAGAGAGAACATATACAATAAAACCTTGATAAAACGAACCTCGCTATACTGAAAAATGACGTATCGAATTTTTTTTCTAAATTAATCCCTTACAATCAATTTTTCATACCAAAAATAGTTTATTCAACAAAATTTCGTTAATGTGTATAATGAAATTTTTTTGTCCCGTACGAAAAATACCAATATATTTACGTAAATATTTAACGAAACAAAACTTTTTTAAAGCTGCGCTACATTTATTTCTACAGCGCGCGCGGAATATTAATATATCAGGATTTTAAATTTTTTCTTCGCTATATGTGGAAATTCTTTATTAGGAATTTTTATTTTTTGGTCCCTTGGATTTCGCAATAATGAGGTTTTACTGTATACACAATTAATTTAATATTTCTACAAACGCTATTATATGAAACTGGGGTCTCTTCTGAGTTAAATCATGTTTTTTGTAGACAGTTTCCTTAAAGAAACCTAGGCCAACGTTTCAGCATAGTAATACGTGCCATTATCAAGGTGTTGCCTCAAAAAGTTATAGTACAACTGTACTTGTTCACAGGAGATATAAATCTTCCATTTTACTTTCTATTTTCTATAACTTTTTGATGCGACTCATTAACAATGGCACATGTTACCGTGCCAAAATACCAATCTAGGTTTCCTCGAGGAAACCATCTTAAGTACAAAAACACCTCATGGAAATTTATTATTCAAAAGTCTGCGAGTTTTTTTTAAAAGCGGATTTGAAAAATTTGTTTCTAGACGGGAAACACCAAAAATAATAGATTTCCAGTCTAATATTTACTTAGTTTAATAAAAATAAATTTAGAAATAAAATAATCCTTGAAAAACACAAAACATACAATTATATGCTACAGTTCAATTATGGTGGTATCGTGGAACGTTTACAAAAATATTATTTTAAATTCAATACTTACATTTCGTCAGCCGATGCACATTAAAAAAAAAACACAAATGAAAATAAACAATAAAAACACAGTTTCGTAAATATGTCTGTATTATTTTGAAGCCAAACACATCCCTCGGTACATATTTCGACACATTAGTCTCAGAGACATTTCAATTCTGATTATTATTACATCTCGCGATCGTTGAATGATTATGATTGCATACACTGCCCTCCGGAAATTTTAAATTTCCGACATTATATATGTACATACATAATTTTGGATTTCAATAAATTTTTATAAACCTTATAAACCACGCTCCAAAGTATCTTAAAAAATTCCCATATTAAAGAATTTGAAATTTGCAATTTTACTTTTATTTGAGACAATTTGAAAAATTATTTAGACTCGATGCACTCCGTACTGACGGGCGCGCCCCCGGCCACCTGCTGTACCGACGAGAATCCAGGAGGCAGTGGAATATTTGCGTATTTGTTTTGGAGCATTTCGGCATTGCTCTGCAACTGACTGCCAGATGTGTAGAAGCCGTTTCTGTTCTGGTAGTTGCCAATGTGGTTGGCAGTGTTGTTCTCCCCGGGCAAGATCCAAAAGTTTTGCTGATTTTGATGCTGTTGCTGTTGAGGTATCTGTGCTGCGGACATCATCTTCCTCTGCTGCTGCTGATACTGCTGTTGCTGAGCATTGAGTATGTGCGGCGGAGGAAGAATGAGCCCATTTTGGTGTCGCTGTGTATCCTAGGAATAACAATTGAACGCCGGTTAAAAACAGTGATGAAAAACTAAAGCAGATGGGTTATTCAAACACCACACAATTCAAAAATACGTTCTGATTCACAGTTATATTGCCTATTCATAATTAATCTTATATAGATAATAAGCAAATAAATAAATATTCATTTTTTTAGAAAGACAAATGTACACAGACCAGTAAATGAATAAACATGAAATAAAGTGTACATATAGGAGGGGTTTAGAACATTAGTTGCGGGATGAGGGGAATTCTACACACATTCTTTCATCCGATAGTTTATGACACATTTATACAACAGTAAAAGTATTTCGTATTAAGTACTTCGAAAATTAAATCTTTGTATAAACAAGATTTGTTTTTTACATTAATGCATATTATATTGTCGGCATTTAAATTTTTGTTCCAATCGAGTCATATTTTTAAAAAAAGTCACAGAGCTATTGGTGGTGACACCAAAATAGAAATATTGGGACAAGGAATTTGCGTTAATAATCTATATATTTGGTGGTCTGTGCACATATATTTAAATATAAAGTCTATCTGAAATATAAGTAGCGCGTATTAGAAACTAAATAAAAAAATCTTTGTTATGAATTCATGTTACCATTGTTACCTGGTGCTGGATTGACAGTGCCCTGAATCTGGCCAGCAACGGATTGCTGCACATCCCTGACACTATCGCCGGGTCGAGCTGAGTCCAGTCAGACACCATGCCAGGGCCCTGGGCCAAACCTGGAAGTAAACAAAAGTCTCATTAGGAGTCATATTTGAGTCATTAAAGTCATCAATAAAACATAATGCCATTATATAAACTAATTATTGCATTAGGATATTGGTAATTTATTGAAAGATAAATCGCAATGTCCTAACTCCCAATTTATGAAATAATTCTAAACTCCTTGCAAAATCAGAAAAATCAATATTTATTACGCGGAGAATATATACGTAATTGGCCAATGGGAAATTCGTGAAAGCCGATCTTGTGTGAATTAGTCACTCTGTAATTAGAATTTATCCAATAGATATGGTCCAAAATAATACTCAATGACTTTGTAGCAAATATAAGCAGTCAAAATATACAAAAAAAAAAATTAATTACAAAATATTGTAAAAAGATTTTATTTGGTTAATTTGTATCTTCCTTCAGTACTAATCATTTTGAGGATTGCAATTGCATTATCTTGAAATGTTATTTTAGTAAACTGAGCTCGCAAAAATTTTCTGAATTGACAATTTTCATTTGAAATTTTTATTTATTTAATTATAAACTTTTTTTTTTGATTATTTGCATTTTATCATAATTCATAATATGGCAGAAGCTTATCTCATTGTTGTAAACGATAAAGTTAATTTTTAAGCACGTCAGTCAAGAAGGGGTATTTAAAAAAATTAATGAAGTACTCAAATTTTAATAGATGTCTGTGGCCTTGATGGCAATGTTTTATCATGGCTAATAAGTCATCTAACACACCGAAAACAAAATGTAAAAATAAATAGATATAATAGTACACCTGAAACCACTGACTTTGGTATACCACAAGGTACAGTACTTGGGACCATTGTTATTTATTATATACTCTAATGATATATTTAAACTCAAATTACATGGTAAAATAATATCTTATGCAGATGATACAGTACTAATAATTAACAAAAAAACTTGGACTGACGCTAATATATCGGCAAATGAGAATGTTAATACCATAAAAAAATAGACGGATGATAACTTACTATCAATTAATACTGATAAAACATACTTTCTACGATTTGCTATTCAACAGAAACAAAACACCGAAATTCATATTAAAATTCACACCAAAGACTGTACTCGAGAAAACTCTTGTGACCAATGTTTATCAACTGAAGAAAAATCTACCTTGGAATCATAAAAGATAATAATCTGAAATGGAAAGAACATATTACTTAATCTCACAAACAAAATAAAGAAAACTGCCTACATATTTTTTAGACTCGGAAACATCTTATCACTTACATATCTGAAAACAATATATTACGCGTTTGTACAGTCACATTTGCAATACAGTATTATCTGATGGGGAGGTGCATATAAAACATCAATGTCACAATTAGAAATTACTCAAAAAATGATAATAAAAATTATTCTAAAAATAAAAAGACTATCCAAGTATACAAATTTTCACCGATTTTAAAGTACCAAAAATAGTAGACATACAAAAAAAATTAAATAATTCAAATTTTCAAAATTAAAAATCAATTAAATTTTAGAAGCAAATTCCGATCTACAAGATATAGAGAACAAATTAATATCCCAAAACTAAAATATACCGCAACTCAAAACCAATATATTTATCAAGGCATTAAATTTTTTAACAATCTCCCCATCACAATTAGAAAAACTACGAACTATCATAAATTTGTATCTGAAGTAAAAAAAAATATGTACACAGACTAACTGAAACATAAATTAACTCGTATATACTCCTTCTCTATACACGAGTCTTACTCTCATAGAGAAGAAACAAATGTTAAAATATATATATATATATATATCTACTAATTATTCAAATTGTATTATATTTTTAATATTAATAAATAAATAAAAAATTTAATAAAAATAAATAATACCACTGATATATTATGAGAAATAATTACTCATATGCTTTCTTACAAAAATTGAATATTTTACATAATTTTTACTGTTTTTTAACAGTATTTTCGTGAATGAATATCCTGCCATTTATTTTTTCTTATCATTAGTGCTAATTTTCACACATTGCGGCAATTTATTTTTTTAAATAAGTAAAATTATGCAATTTTTTTAATCACTTTTTTGCAATCTCAAACTCACAAGGTTTTGCGTAATTCGATATTTGCTTTGTCAGTCAGATGCTGCGCAGTTACATTACCTGTGGCAGGCTGCGGTCTCGGCACCCCAATGCCAAAGGAGTTCATGTGCGTGAAGCCGGGAGGAGGGTGACGACTGCGCCGTGATACACACTCGCCACTCTCACCACTGAAACATAACACCACATTTTATTTGATTTAATATTTGTATATATTTATGCGTGTACATCTTTGGCACCTGGAAACTATTGTATGGTAGTACAGCACCCATAGTGCAAATTTACAATTGCACGCTATTATTTTAATGAATAGCTTTTTTTGTACTCAAATAAATAAACATTTTTTCTCAATTACAGCAGCAATGTTTTAAAATAAACAAGAGAAAGAGAGAGCTAGAAAAAACAATTCAAACATGTCGAGAAGACATTTCCATCAGGGTCAGGCCAAACAAAATATATAGAAAAAAACTGACCTATAATTGCCGCCATTCTTTTGCTGCATCATGTCATTCTCTATGAGCTCCGCAAACAGCTTCTGTCGCTCCATTAGCCATTCAAAGTCCAAGTCGTCCTCGCGAGCCGATTTGTGCGCACCATCGTCTCCGCTGCCCGCCTGCGTGCGAGGCGCAAACATGCTCGACATCGGTTGCTGCGGAAGACCTAAAAGTGCAAGAAAACATTGTTAACTAAAAAAAATTGTGCACGGGTAAGAATATGTCACTTCTTTTATTTATCAATTTTCATTGTATTTAATGGTATCGGTTTAACAATTGAAGGGTTCAGCCAAATAACAGTTTTATGTTACATTTTTAGAGAAATAGGGTTTTTGACTGAATAACGTTCTATGTAGTTCTTTAAGTTCCTACAGAAACCAACAGATGTCATTGTTATACCATTTTACACAGCTGGAATCGCGAGTTCCATAATTGGAACAATGGTCATGTCGCAGTTGCGTTCATTGTTTTATTTTTATTGTTACATTCGCACATCGGTTCGTTAAGGTTTTTTGTTATCATCTTGTTATTTGAATAATTATAATGGAAAGTAATGTGAATATTAAACTTTTGACCGGTGACATTGATCGCCTTAATCAATCAACTGCCATAAGAGTTTGACGCAATAACGGTCTGTGTTTCCCTAATTTAACAATGATTTTTATTGAGTCTCTTGTCCGAGTCTAAAGTTTTAATAACACAGATAGACCGTTATTCAGCCAAACCCTTCAATTACTGAAATATCAATTTAATACTATTGAATAATTGATTTTTTATTTATTATTTGAAATAAGTGAATATATATTGGAGTAGTTTAATTACATTTCAAATCATTTGAGATGTAGATCTAAAGAAGAATGGTCAAAATTAATGTAATGATTCAGATGAATTAAAATAAAATACAATTGTTTAAACAAAATAATAAATTTGAATATTTCTAATATGTAATGCGACATCATCCGGAGAAATATCAAATCCTGCAACTCATTATGCGCAGAAATAATACTGGAAAAGGAGAACATCATGGCTGAAGAACCCGAAGCAGTGGTACGGCCAGCGTGTAGAGCTTTTCCAAGTTGCAGTAAACAGATGATAGCCAACATCCGTCAAACAGATAAGGCACGAGAAGAGGTAATGAATGAAATGTTATTTGTATTTCAAGGGACCTTAAAAAAATAGTCCTGCTCTGAACAACCCCATATACAAATATAAAAATCTCTGCTTTATCACACTAATAATGAATACAATTTCTTAAATAATTCATTCCTTGAATACTGTTTATATACATACATAATTTGTAACATTACGTCAAGATATATTAGATAATAATTTATGATGAAAATGGACATAACACATTTATGATGAAGTTATGAGATGAGTCATTATCTTAACTGCTATATCAAAAATGTCCAATGTTATATGTATGTACAAGCGCATGGACATACATCAACCCATACTAAGGGTATTGTAACTAACAAATAGGGCATTTTTAATTATTCTAATATTATTTAAAATTATGAAAACACACTCAATAACTAAAAATTACAAATCTTTATAAAAATATATCAATATATCCTGAAATTTGATAAAATTCTTCACAAGCATATACGTATCCCCAATATTATTTAACACGCAAGACAAAACTACATTGACTTAAGTGAAAAGTGTGGGAAAAAATGTGGCAGCTAGTTCGCAGTGCCTTGCGAAGGGAGCACCAGCTCCGGAATACCAAAATTGTCATTACAGCGGACGTTAAAATCAATTTCTGAGAGAATTGCGATTAATTATATAATTGATCCCACACTCGCGGCAGATCCATTTTTAGGTATTTTTGTTTAGCGAGAATTTTATTCAATTATTTTTCACACTACAGTTATGAAGTGATTGTTTTTTTCAATCATTACATAACACCCGGACCAGATGCAATCAAATTTTTCATCAGATAAAATCTATTTTTAAATCTATCTACTTTGCCTCTAGATTGCACAAGCATTTAATACAAAGTGCAAAATGCAGTGAAAGCAAAAAAATTCCGTGCAATCAAGATTATCAAAAATTTAGTATTCTGTAATCCTCTATATACAAACGAGTTTCATTCCAAGAGCTTGTTCGCAAGTTGAATATGTTCGCAAGGCGAACAAAGTTAGAGTAAGCATTCAGTATTTTCTGTAATCCCCACTGTTCTTGCGCTTAACATCCGACATGGTACAGTGCAGGAGTTAAAATTAATCAGTAATCAAACAAAATGTAACAACCGTTACACACTCATTAAAGACTGCACGTGACTACTGTAGACATTACTGAATGTGTGGGTCATGCACAAATGCACAAATTTAAAATTTTGCGTTTATTTGTCCTTAGAAAGTTTGCACGTAGAGGACTCAATGTATAGAATTGAATCTATATAATCGTAAACTTTTCTTTTATGAAGTAGTGTCAGTGAATTTTGCCTTATAGTATGTACAATGTGACAAATATATATATATATATTATGTAGCGAGTATTAGAAATAAACAGAAAATGTCTTCACCACCAATGGAGCAAATTTCGATACAAGATATATTCTACTTCTACACAATGCCACAACATGACTTGCCTGTCGTTTCATAGAGAAGTCACTGTGCATAAAACCAATTACTTACCTATGCTATCTTGCATCCCATTGTGCATCAATCCATATTTCCTATGCAGCGCCTGTCTGTGCTGGCTCTCGATGTAAGCTAGAGACGGAGCTTCCGGTGGCAAAAGCGGTCCTGTTCTATTTCCCTTCATCTGTTGGTTTCTATGGAAATCTAAGAAAAATCTGTCCATGCTATTTTCCCCGACATATCTGCCTTCCGAGGCGGAAATACCGGCTATTAAATTACTCGCGTCATTTCCAAATCCATTCAATAAATGATTGCTCTCCGCTTGTGTTAACGTACCGTTAATAGACCTATTATTCTGCATCTGCGCCAGCCCAAAACTCTGCGGTATGGTCCCATCCATTCGCATTCCAAACGGCGGTAGAATGTTTGAATTTTGATGAAAGCTCATGGCGGAATTTTGGTCTTGCATTTCTAAATTCATATTGTTTAGGTACTGTTTGTTCGGGTCCATCATGGAGTGGTTCTGCCTGGACAACAATTCGTTCTGTCTCAGCTGCATCTCGTTTTGTTGCCGTTCCCTCGCCATGATTATTTCTTTAGTGTCTCCTAACAGCGGACGGTTGTGGTGGTCGTTCAAGTACATTTGCTCTCTGTTTTCTAGCGAACCAAAATCTGAACCTAGGTTATTCTTGTGTGGTAAACTGTGCTGCAGCATGTGAGGGTTTCCTATGTTGGACATGAGTTCTCTGTGCCTGTTGAACAGCATGCTGTGGTGCTGCTCCGTCGGCGCGTCTGTCAGAAGATCGTGATTGTCGTTATCTTCTAATAGGCTGTGGTCGCTGTTATCTAAGAGTAGATCGTGACTGTCGAGCAGGCTATGTCTTTCATCCGAGTCTAATTCTAAAACGTCATTTACACTTTTGGCAGCCGAGTGACTAAATACCTTTTCATTTATATTATTTTCTTCTAATTTTTCACTGTCTTCCATTTTCTTTTTGTCTAAACTTTCTGAGCTGCTATTGGCTAATTGTTTCTTTAACGGGCTTCTAATGTTTTCGCTATTGGAATTAGAATGGCTCGTCTGTTGCGACTGACCCTGCTGTGGTTTTTCCGCTTTGCTGTTTTTACTGTTTGCCTTTTTGCTGTCTTTCGAGTTATTACTGGATTTAGACCTAGTGGAATTATTGTTTTCTGCGTTGCTGTCTTTATTCTCTTTGTTTTTATTGGATTTATTGGGTTTAGACGTGGAACTCTGCTGCTGCATCTCTGTCGTACGGTTGTTCTGTTGGCTACTGGTGGAAGGCGGTTGTGGTGATGGAGTGGAATCTGGAAACATGACAACCATATTCAGTAACTACTTGATACTAACTTGAAAGTATTTTATAACACAGATAACTCTAGGGGATTCTGCCATAAGAATACAAGTCGAAAGATATTTTATTATTTTCATCGAATAGGCTAGTTTTACTTTTTTATAACGCAATGTAAAAAAATACAACGTTTGTAGAGTTAATTCTATTGATTCACAATATAGTTGTTTTTGAATAGTTCTTTCAATATTATAAATTAAATAAAAGGTTTCTGGTGGTACATTACTAATGAACTATGCTTTAAGGCCTTCAATATTAAGGAACTGGGTTGATAGGATGAGCAGACACTAATTCTTCATCGGAAGGTTCTTATCAAATTTTTGTTTATACAACTGTCCACTATTTCATCAATTTCTACTATGTCCACTATGTTTATTTTTGTTTCAATTTTAATCAATTTTAGACGTAAATCGCGGAAATGACAAACGTAAAACAGGGTTTTAAATATACTAAAATGACACGGTATTGCAGAAATAACATGCAAATGGAGGGAAAACGTGAATTCCTGGCATATAAAATTGAAGTTCCACTGTAATATTAAAAAATTCTATTATTACCAGGTTGTGGTTTATCACTTCATTTTCATCAGTTCTGACAATGGAAATTATCAGAAACTAAAATGTTATATTATTCTTTAATACAGTTGACAAATGGCATATCACACGCATTCAAAATATTCCACTCTACCTTGATACACGAGACCTCCGCCCCTGCAACAACACTGTATATCGATTTTAATAAATATTGATAGATGGAGCATCGGCCATTATGGATGATATACAGTGTTGTTCACTTAAAAATTGTATTAAATAGTATTTTTATTTATTTATATGGTATTTGGCATGCCTAATGGATTGAAATCACGCCGTATGCCTGGTGGGTCTGATGAACCCGTAATTGAATATAATTTTTTTATATGAAGTAATGCGCTAGGATGTATATGTTTTCTATTATTTTTATTATTATAATTTATAGGAAATAAATAAAAATATTGATTTATTATTTAAGTGAAAATACTTCTTACTTGAGATAACTAAAAATAGACTTGTAGATGTCATATGCCTGGTCAGGTCTCTCAGGTCCGCAGGTGCTACTCGGACGCAAACGCACTGCGGATTGAAGTAGGAGCGACAAAGTGACCGCTAGTCTATGACGTGAGGCAGGAGCGTGACACAGTAAGTTTCAAATTTCAAAAAATGTCAACATTTCTCCAAAATGGTGGGTCTGACAGACCCTACCAGGTATGCCAAGGATTAATATATACCATTGGATACCCAAGAAGATATACAACGTTGTGGCATTCGTAACTCAGATCTGCCCAAAATCTATTATTGTCTTGGACATAGTTTTTAGAGTTTCAACTTTACGAGATAATTTATCCATGATAAATTTATAAATTGATTCTATAATTTTGACCAATAAGTGATGAAGATGAAACAACTTACATAAAGTGAAAATGTTACACGGTTTTTGAATGTCACCGCAACCCAAGACCCACACCACAATGAAAGATAAACTAGAATGCAGCACAGACCTTGCGTGTCCGAGGGAGGAGGCGAGAGACTGGGCCACGCCTCTTTGCTGCCGGTGCTGCTAATGTTACTTGTGCTGCTGCTACTGCTCGTGGAAGAGGATGAAGAGCTTAGCATTACCCCGCCGCTGCCGCTGCCGTTGCCATTGCTGCTGCAAAATTATTACTCGTTGAGAAATGTTTTAATACGAAATTCGACCATTTACAGAAAGGACAAAGAAAATATCTAACACCTTCACTGCTGATTAAAATCCAAACTAATTTTGGCGACAAACAATTTGTTTGATGTACCGATTCTTACTGAGCTGAAGCTTAAAATACCTAACAGGACCGTAGAACGCGCAAGATACAATCTTTTGGAAAATGTTGCCAACACAGGACATGTTAATGAACTGATTAGATTGGGTAAATAGAATAAAAACGGTTCCAAAACTCATCATCGCACATAAAAAAATCTTACTGCAGCATTATGCTTATATTAGATATAGGCAGGGTGTTCACGATGCCACACATTCATATGTACTTTCATATATTTTATAAAACTGTCCTAATTTTTTTGAAACTACACTGGTGATATGAAAAATATTCATAAATTATTATCATAGTAATTTATGAATATAGAAGAATCCTATACAACATAATAAGCAAATTGAAAATAAAATTTTACAAAAAATTTGAGTCAATTTACATTCAAGTAAAACATCTCTATCTCACAAATATCTTGATGAATTATAAGAACGATAATAATTTGTGCCTTTCAATCACTCGTTATGCACATTGTTCAAGCCTCAACATAACATAACTCAAATAAATATTGTTTAAAAAAACATAAATGTCATCCAGACAAGTACAAAAAAAAAATCATTTGTCACATGATATATTTTTACCATGCCAGAGTACAAAATGACGCAAGTACTCACTTTGGATTAGCAATATTGATACTAGAAGATGTGACCACAGTTGTCGGTATAAAAGTACCGCCAACGCCTCCCACAGCTGAAAATAAAAAATATATACATATATTATAAATAAAAAATTATTCACTGTATTTGGGTTGTATAATTCCTATTTATCTTAGATGCTGTTCTACGCCCACATCAATTGAATGAATTTAACAATTTTATTAGTTATTGACATTTGAAATTTCGATTGATGTCATTGACATTTTGGTGCCGTTGAATTATTATATTTCTTCCTGAAAAGAAATCCTTTATAAAGAATGAACGAGTGTAAATACTATATTTTTTTTAAATATATCTCAAACACGTGTATTGTATCATAGTACCCCTGCGTTGAATATATATTTTAAGTTCAGATGGTTGTTCTTTTGTTTTGCACAAAATAAAAATGATATATGTTATGCACTTTTGTAACCCAGTTACGTTACATATTTTATATGTTATTCTATGTTTACAAATTGTGTAAAGAATTACATAAAGTACCGAAATACTACATACATTATTATATTTTTTTAAATGTAATTTAAGCTTCCAAACTTGATTTTAATTAAACGTTTCATATTCTCGGGTCAGCCTCTACTTCAGCCGCAGTAAGGGACGAAGGGACAACCTGAGAACTCTTAGTGTCCAAAATTAGTGGTACAGTTCACAGAACAGGGAGGAGTGAAGTAATGTGCAAGAAACAGCCGAGACCCATCCCAAACTGTATAGCTATCAAGTTTTTTATTCAGCATATAAAAAGATACTAAATTTGTCACAACAAACTAAAGCCATTCAATATTTGAATATGTCCAGGAACACACAATTACTGGATTTTCACCTACAAAGGCACTGTTATTAAACAAATAATAGATATCTCATAGAGACAGCTATTTTTTTATTATATTCAAATATTGTTAATTATATACTGTTCAAAGTAAGAAAATATATAAAATTGAAAAATATTAATTTTTCAAGCGTATTCTAGTATGTATATTAAAAACATTTTACAGATAAAGAATATCGCTTTAATAATTTTTTAAAAAATAATTAGATTCTCATTGTGACATATGCTGTTTTAGGGAAAAGAATGATCAAATTTAGTCCATAGATGGCGATAGTGTAGTGGTACTCAAAGTGAGTCCACATATTATATAATTTTAAAAAATAACATTGTCTCTATGAGATATCTATTGTTTATTTAAAGTCATTCACAACACAAACCTAATTTTATTGAATTAACGTGATGGAAGAATCAAATGAACTGATTTGTTTAAAAAAATTTCCTTTTCAATAAAACACTATCTAAGAAAATATCCACTCACTGCTATTTGGTGCGGCCAACAACTGATTGTGCAGCTTCCGCTCGTACATCTGATGCAGCCCCTGATGCATCTCCTCCTTTGTAAAGGACGCCTTGGCATCGCCTGAAATCAGTCCAATCCAAAATTAGTATATTACAAATTTTTCAATTTTTATTACATCCTTATAAATTTAATTACATTGTTCATTTCCTATTTTGCTAGATTAAACTTATGTAGAGTTGAAAAAGGTAAAACATTCTACAGGTTAATCAATTTTTATAAGTTGGTTTTATGAATTGATCAAAAAAATTCAGAAAAATTAATAAGAAAATGCATATAGTTTCTCGGATATTAAAAAAAACCAGTAGAAAGTTAAGAAACATTTGAAAACATGAAATAAGCATTCCGTATGCACTGTTTGTTATTGTTTGGGTGGTGTATATTACATATGTGCATATATATATAAGGTTTCCGCAAGCATTAGTGTATGGTGTATTCTCTTCTATGTTCTTTTTTGTAGATGGTTTCCTTGGGAAACCTAGGCTGAAGTTTCAGCATGGTAACACGTGCCATTGTCAAGGTGTTGCGTAAAAAAAATACGGCATGATACTAGACTATGTGAAATTTATATAGTAAGAGATATAAATCAACGAGCAAGGCCTTGACAATGGCTTGTGTCACCATGCCGAAACGTTTGCCTAGGTTTCCTCAAGGAAGCCGTATAAAAAAAACACGATCGATAGAATACCTAGAATTCCATATATATATGCCACTAGCACCTCTTCTGAGTTAGATCGTTTATGGTTTCTGTATCTTCCATCATATGTTAGTTGCAAATGACTTTACCGCCATCAATGGGTTGATTTATTAAAGGAAACCATATACAAAGAACGCAATCTAACCCAGAAGAGGCCGGTTGCATACACAAGTGCTCGCAGAAACCTTAAATTAAACATATACATATAGAAAACTTTATACAAAGGGCTATCTGCAATATATTTTAAGTCTACTCATATAATTCTGCTAAATGTGTACCCAACTAAATGGGTGCAATGGTTACTAATATTCTTAAAACAATTTTTCAAAACATTATCACATAATTTTTTTCTATGAAATTTAAAGCTCCTTATAAATTTTACATACCTTTTTATAGGATCGGTGTATTAAAAAAATTAGGTAGACGTGTTATTTTTTTGAGAGTACTCTTAATAATTATCATGTTTGCGACGTGGTTAACTTGATGTTTTATTAACAATTTTGTATCACAAATGAAACACTTAAAATAACAATAATGATAGAATTCTTACTTACTTTTAAATTAAGTAATACTAATTTAAATTGAGACATTAATGGATCTAACCTAATCCTGAAGTTTATAATTTACTAATTTTGATACATCTAGAGTATGACTAAATTACTTTTAATAAATTACATTCATCGATAAATAGTCCATTTCCAAAAAAATAAAGTTATCTTTTAATAACTATTCATATCCTGGTTTGGTTTCGTAATTTATTTATTGAATAAATAATTTAGTTTTATGTATTTTTAAAAATATATTTGCATTTATAATATATGGAACTTATTGAATAAATTAAAATTTGATAACTTTCCATAGAAAATTGTGATACAACATGCAAGAGAAGTTGAAGAGAAGTTCGAAAATTTGACAACTTTTTACGAGGCTAACGTAGTGTAATTGGTTATGGCACTTTCCCGGATAGGAAGAGATTCCTGGTTCAAATCCAGGTGTCAGCTAAAATATTTTTTTGATAAATTCAGTTTATCTGTATGTATATCTTTCTAATTGATGCATTTAATTTGTATTAAAATATCACAGAACTATGTTCTGAAAAAATTACAACTTCACAAATAATAATTAATGTGTTCTCTTTAAAATAAAATAAAAGTATTTAATTCAGTTCAATTTCCAGCTGTAGATGGGAAGGATTGCTCTTCCCGAAACAAGTAGTGATATTAAATCAAAAATTGTGTGTGTGTGTGTGTGTGGTACAAAGTCAATATAAAAATTATATATTTTTTTTAAATATATGCCAAACTGCATAACAGTTTTACGGCAAACATTGCCACTAGGATCAACGATTTCTCTACGTTCTCCATTCCCTAGATCTCCTGATGATTCCGATTGCCCATCTATCACATTTATAATCGTTTGCAAATCCATTTTAATCGTTAAAAATGTGAGTAGATATTATTGACTGCCTACTTTGGAAAATTTAAAGAACGTGTTCAATAAAACACCATAATAATAATGTAAATCATTTTTTTTTTTTTTTAGGAGAACACATTCTTATTGTGAAGTTGTAATTATTCAATGTAATGTAATTCCATTTATTTATTACTTTGTAGAGTGTACTGCACTGAATAAACAAATAAAATGTATGAAATTAAAAATGCGCAAGAGAGGCGCAGAGACACATCCTCACTGCTCAGCTTATTGGAGCGTTCTGACAAATATATTTACAGTGTTTTGTTTAAATAGGTAAAATCGAGAGATCGGAATAATTTTTAGATTTTCCTTATGTTCATTTTTACAGAATAATGTCCATTCTTTTAATTTGCTGATGTTAAAAAGTTTTTACCATCGTAAAAAGTGTTTAAAATGTCATGCAAAAAAATTTATTATTTTTAAAAACAGTCTCTTTTAAAATATAAATTGTAAGAAAACCGCTTAACCGATTCATATAATTTTTATATATAATAAAGACAATAGTTTACTTTATAATATAAATGAAAAAAAAAATCATCCCACATGTTCATACAGCTAAATGAAGCCTACAAAGCAGATAAATTTTCTTCAGTTCTAAAACAATGTTGGTTTGGTAATTTATTTTTTGAATAAATAATTATGTTTGTGTAGTTTTAAAAATATAAATGTATTAATAATATATGGAACTTATTGATTACATTATAATTTGATAATTTTTCATAGAAAAATGTGATATAAAATGCGAGAAAAGTTGAGAGAAAAAATGCCATCGCAGCTGAATTTCCGACCAATCGCCTTAATAAATAACAGTATAAAATAATAAAAGGAAGAAACTCAGTGCTTGCTACAGTATATTGAACCTAAATATGTATTAACAAACATATTATTAGTACATATTGTTAATAGATTTCAATTATTAAAGTATAACTCAATACACACTGCAATACGTATTTTATATATATATATATATGTAGGAGTCATCTTTTGTCCATAACTAATAAGGGCCGATTGTGTGACCAGTAGTAACTTTTTACTATAGTAAAAAAGTTATTAAAGTAAAAAAAAAATCCGAAAACAGGTTGTTTGATCGTTAATAAAAAAATATTTACTTCTCTAAAGTACATCCCATAGTAAACTCATTTTACTCTGCTATATCCGAAAGTAAAAACGTGAATCGATAGTTAAATATGACGGAGTTTTCACAGCTGTTCTAAAAGTCATCTGACACATTGATTCCTTGAAAGTAGCAGTATACGAGAATTAATCATTCAATATCTCGCTATTTTATTGATGAGAGTTCGTCCGATGATGATCTTGTTTAATATACATTATTACACATAATATGAAAAAATGTCACCACCAAAGTGACAGATATCGAATGCGAAAAAACCCATAGATAATGCATAAAATAAAGCATATTTCATGATTATTTGTCACACCTATAGACATCTCCATGTATGCTTTGACAATAGTAAATTTAACGTTCGAACAACCCGCAAACGATTTTAACCACGGACGTTAGTAAAAAGTTACCATAGTAAAAATTTACTAATGATCACACAATCGGCCCTAAGACAAATTTACAAAATTGTAAAATTCGGAAGGGGAAAGAGGTGAAATAGCAATGTTTGTGAAAATATTATGTCACTGTTTATAAACAAATTTTTAAAATGCCCATATTGTGTGACTTTTCAAAATGAGCTCAAATAGTTTAAATAATTGAAAGGCATTAAAGGATGAAGATATAAAGTTTGAAGTAAATTGATTTTCAAGTTATTTCACTGCTGAACATAAGTGTTCAGTTCAAATGAGTGTCAGTAGAAATACAGCGAAATCCTGCTGATGTCCTGCTACCGCCCCTACACTGCTTACACCAACTTCCGCATCCAGTATCAATTTGAGAGATCCCTGAGACTTTGAGAATGACATGGGTTTTGACAAGATGAGAAGAAAAGAAACACATCACCGAGAGAAAAAATTGTGATCTCTTATCTCAGAGAATTGTCATTAAAGGTTGATATGTACCAGTTGCGTCATTCTACTCTGCAATGAAACAGGAAATGAGATATAGCTCGCACTACACTCAATTCTGCACTGTCATAACATGACTTTCGAGACAAAACTCATCCAAGTACACTCGTACGGTACGTACGGTAGTGCGAAGATATTAGTTAGATCCACGAATAATAAAATTGACTCACCTAACTCATGAAGATACATGCAGTCCGGCTTGGGGCACGGCTGATTACGCATGAAGTTGGCGCAATACTTGGTTGTGCCGAGGCTGCCTTTAAGCACCCGCCCATCAATGCTTACGTTGTTCACGTTCTGGATGGCGCGCAGTGCATCCGCACTGCTTACGTACGTCACGTACGCACTGGCCGAAGGGCCCTGCGAACAACCATCACGCTGGTTTAACGTTAGTCCACATGTGCCAAGAGTGGTAATCATTTTTAAATGGATCATGTGCGATATATCAAGTTCAAATTAAAAATTACGTAAATGAAATATTTTTTTTTAATTTAAAAAATTATATATTGATTTTATTTCACAGTTGACTTATGATTATTTGTATAAAGGATATCAAACAAAGCGTTGTCCAAAAAATAAATCAATTTGGTACTGAATGAAACTTTTACCAACATGCAAATAATTAAAATAAAAACTAGTGTTAAATCGTCGTACCAACACTGATAAAAATTTACCTGTGTGCCAGCATACGCCGTGCTGTGGTTGATGACCACCTTGTGTATCTTGCCGTACTTCCCGAAGTACTCCTGCCTTTTCAGGACCTGAAACATAAGAGAAAAAAATTACATCTCCCATCCTAATCGACCACATTCCTGATGAAATCATCGATAACATCCGCCCTAGATGTTGTTATTGTCTTTATTCATTCTGAAAACACAAAAGCACTTCATTCCTCTCTCATTTGCTTGTTACATTCGCAGTCAAAGTCTTCCTGCGCATCGCATCATGCTCAAGCATAGTGCCCGGCCTAAATCTTGTCAAATATACAAACCTCCGGATCGGCTAGACGCACGGGCAGCCCCACCACGAAGACCAGGTTCTTCTGCACCACCCTGACGCTGCTCAACTGGCGTCGGCTCTCCTGGCTCTTGTTGCGCCGCTGCTGCTCGCGTGCGCGCTTCTCTGTCTTCAAGGCCGCTACCTACATATAAAAAATAAAAAAAAGATGATTACTATGTCCAGAATCCTAATTAATGCCTTAATATTTCACACATTAATATACTAAACACTCAATTGGGAGATATTTCATACCACTGATACCACTAACAGTTGTTGATAAAACAAATATTGTATTGCATATCCATTCTGTAGTTTCGGGATCTGATTATATTTGAAATATTTGTTTGAAATATTTTGGGCAACACCCGGGGTTCTCACTAACCCGAAAATGGTGCAATTGTGTTTATTGAACATCTGAGACCTAATTGATTTGGCAGTGTGTGAAAGTGTCACACAAACAACCAATAATATTGTTTATGTATGCCTGATATTACGCACATATTTAAATATAAGATGTATAATATTGAATATACTTCCTATTTTAAAAACCACCCAATAAATTCTCAGAATATTTCCTAAATTCGGATTTACTATATACAATGCAATATTTTTACCGCGCAGCGTCCACATGGATTGAATAATGAAATTTGCTATGTGCTATGCACAACGTAATATCCACATGAACAAAATTTTGCATATAATAAACTACATAAGCAAACTATGTGAATTTCTTAGAGAGAAGAGACCGGGTAAAACAGAACTTGTTTTTGATAAATTAACAGTGTAGACTTAATTAAATTTATGCTGTAAACAACACGTGAACTGTAAATTTGTCTATAAAAGGGCACATTGTACAATTGTAACCCCCGCGGGCAAACGGCATGATGGTAAGTTAGTTAGTTAAAAAGTTTTTGTTGTTTGTTCTTAAAAATGATTTAATATACGTTCATTGAAATAAGTACCTGCAGACAAGCATCTAGTTTTTAGGATTAATCAACAATGTATATATATACTTTGCCACAAGAAACAAAAACACCATAAAATCTCATAGCACAGTGCACACTGATAAAACACAAGCAGCGGATGTCTTCTAGAATAGAGGGGTGAATGTTACCTGTTCCTGCGACAGTGGAGTGAAGTCGGCAGGGTTCTCCGGGTAGGCCTTCCGACAGGCTGGGCATAGCCCGCTCTCCCCTTCCCGGATGCGGTTCCAGCAGAAACGACAAATCTGAAAATATTTCATTTAAAATAAATACGCATTGAGGCGATAATGTTATGCAAAACGAGTAGCTTTTCAATGTCAGAAGCAAATTCATATGACATATTCTTATAGATCTTTTGACAGCGGACTCAGACCACTGTGTAAACCGGCACAAAAAAATTGCCAATTTGTTGATTGTGTGAAAGCATAGCTAATTTTAAAATTATGTGTTAGGTGCATGAGTTAATCATCACCACTGGATGTAGATCGTGGTGATGTGCTCCTGCTGCAGTTTATTTAAAATATATATATATGTACTTAGTATAACATCAATCATATTTTAAATATGAATTAAATATATTAATTAGAAAGATATACATATAAAATCAATTTTATCGAAAAATATTGTTGTTGCGCCACCAGAATTTGAACCTGGATCTCTTTCCTAACCGGGAAAGATGCATTATCCAACTATGCTACAGCGACAATATTTTTAGCGACAAATTTTCAAACCTATATGTTACATTTTTGATATTAATACATTTAATCGTTCCATTATTTGAAAGAGCCATCCACCTTATTTTTACAGAATCTCAAATACCAATACCAATAAATTTTGGACACATTGATACAATTTTATTATTAGGAGAACATATTCTTATTGTGAACTTGTAATTATTCAGAACATAGGTCTGTGATATTTATATTCATATTTAAAATATCATTCTGAATAATTACAACTTCACAATAAGAATGTGTTCTCCTAATCAATCATATTAAATAACATTTTTATTTTTAAATGTGCAATAAAACAATGTTAATTTGAAATTCAAGGGACTAAAAAGAAAAAAAATTGAATTACGCACGGCATCATCTCAAATTCATAAAAAAAAATTCACAATAAAAATATTGTGAATAAATAAATATATTTGACATATTCTAAGAAAATATCTCAAAAAAACAAATGATAATTATGCTGATGTGTATGAAAAGTTTAAATTCAAATGATATGTATGAAAAGTTTAAATTCAAAATGCGTTGATTTATGGCGAGAGTGTCTGGAAATTATTTCAAATTACTAATTACTGAGGTTATTTATTGTCAACTATGAAATTGACAATATGGGCCGGAGGAAGTGTTTGAAAAATTGCAAATTATGTCAAATATCCAATGAACAGGGTAATCAATTTTTAAATCTATTTTTTCGTTGATTCTTAATTCTCAACTAGATTATGCAGGAAACAATTTACAATAATAAATTACCTGATAGCCACAAGTACAGGGGTAGAAGTGTAAATCGTCCACCTCCAGGGGCTCCATGCACAGTGGACACTCCGCCTGGAAATTTCACCATCATTTGAATTCAAGGAAAGCCATGAACTGCGGTGATTCTAACAGTTAAATGAAAATGACTCAATGACAATAATCCTAACATTATTATTAAAAACATGTACAATAAAGAAATTAATTAATTAATTAATAACTGGTATACAGTCTACTGAAGAATGTCCTCCAATAGGAGCAATATAAGCCGAGAAAATATGGGCGGTAATTATTTATTGTGCAGGGTATATTATAGTGCATGTACACACTATGAAACTTGTCTTGAAAAATCACTTGAAGGACAGTACTGAATTGAGTGCAGAACGAGGTATAGTTCATTATCGCAAAGTGAAATGATGCAACTGATACATACCGACCTTTAATGATAATTCTCTGAGACAAAAGATCAAAGTCTCATTTGTACCATTATATTACACAAAATCATGACGAAAAATTTGATTAAAAAGTCAAAAAAAATTCTACTTTGATAAAAATTAAAGTAAAGAAAACTATTGTTTACATAAATATAATTTATTGGTATGGCACAAAACAATAATTGTATTATTTCACAGATGTACAATAAATCTTTCTTAATTTTTAAATAGTAATAACTCAGTTTTGAACATTGATTTTTCGGTTTCTTCGGCAGAGTTTGGTTTATTACCCATGAGAAAAAAAATTTTTATCTTGCCATATAATTTACACTAATAAAGCAAACCGATTCCTGATTCTGAGCAGGCTAACCTGTTAGAGATCATGAACGCGCAAAGGTGCAAAACTTTACAGGTTGCGGCAGGCCATGGTCGCACGCACTGTTTGATCTTAAATATACGTGAAAAATCACGATTTTCAACACATCACCTATTCGAAATTCTATCATAAGCTCTCACAATATTTCTGAAACCTTTAAATCTCATAAAATCTGCAATTGTCAGATTTGACAGCTACCAAAGTCGCCAGGGTTGGCATTTAAGAAGTTTTTTTTTAAAGAGGATTTCACTAATCGTTCAATTTAATTTGTTTTGTTGGTGTGATTTTTTGCTTAAATTTGTTTCAGATTTATTGTATTAATTAATTAACTTAATTATTATAATTTTTTTCTATTATGTGTATTGTGAGTGAATATATATTTCTAGTACGAGGGGCAAGTAAAAAATAAGGTTCCTACATTTTTTTCAGGTATAAGGTATTTTTTATTGTAATAAATAAGTAAACCATCTGAAAGCTTGTACTTTATTCTATTTTTCTACATAGTCTCCTGATTTTTCTATGCATTTTTCCTGACGAGTTATCCACTTCTGAAAACCCGCTTCGAAGAATTCCGCCGCTAGGCCGCCGATGAACTTGGTGACCGCTTCTTTCACCTCTTCATCTGTATTGAAGCGTTGTCCACCCAAGTGTTGCTTCAATTTCGGAAACAAGTGGAAGTCGCTGGGAGCAAGATCAGGGCTGTAGGGGGCATGGTCAAGCAATTTCCAGCCGAATTTGTCCAGTAGGGCGGTGGTCTGTCGAGAGACATGCGGGCGAGCGTTGTCGTGGTGCAGCCTAACGCCCTTGGTCAGCCTTCCTCTCCGGCGATTTTGGATGGCTCTTTTGAGTTTTGTCAATGTCTCGCAGTACCTGTCCGAATTGATGGTGGTCCCTTTAGGCATAAACTCGGTCAGCAAGACGCCTTTTCGGTCCCAAAACACCGTAGCCATCACTTTCCCTGCGGAAAGCGTCTGCTTAAACTTTTTCGGCCTAGGCGATTCAGGATGGCGCCATTGTTTGGACTGTTCTTTTGTTTCTGGAGTGACGTAGTGACACCACGTTTCATCTCCCGTAATAATGGAGTCCAAGAATTCTTCGGTATTCTCGGCGCATTCTCGAAGAAACCCCTCGGCACACTTGACACGATTGTCTTTGTGGGTTTCTGAAAGCATGTGTGGGACCCACCGCGCGCACACCTTGCGATAACCAAGTTTATCGGTCAAAATGTTGTCGATGGTTTTTTCACAAACCTCAGGAACCTGGACAGCAAGCTCCCGAAGCGTTACTCTCCGATCTTCGAGGAGAATGCGCTCAATCTTCGCCACGACTTCGTCCGACACCGATGGCCTCCCACTCCTTTGCTCGTCGTGGACGTCTGTGCGTCCTTCGGAGAACTCCCTGCACCATTTGCGGACGTGTTGGACGCTGATGCAAGCTGTGCCATAAACTTCTTCCAACTGTCGATGAATTTCAACAGGTTTAAGCTTCTTTGCGTTTAAAAATCGAATCACCGAACGGATTTCACACCTGGCGGTAACGGCGATGGCGGGTTCCATAGCGGATGGCTGTCAGGCCTTTACTGAGCGTCGCAGCGTTTGCTACCGGTAGTGGGGATGTAGTTAAGGGACCAACAATCAAGGCGGTGTTGCCGGATTTCGCCTAGCATCTCGCGTGGCGAGTGTACAGCGTAAGGAACCTTATTTTTTACTTGGCCCTCGTATGTCTATAAAATTCACTTTTTATCTTTATGTTAGTGATATTTGACTGACTTTCTTTCTTTGTATTTTCTATACAAGTTTTTTCATATTTCTTTTGGTGACTTAACATTAAAAAAAATAAGTTTAAAAAACCAAAAAGAAGTGAAATCGGATAACCCTGTTGTATATTTTCTTAAAAGATTTTCATTTAAAAAACTTTATCATAAATTTGGATAACCTAATTCTTTGGTAAGTTTTTTACATTTTTCTACCATACTGTGTTCATTTTTATTGTTTTTTATGGAAAAATGACTGGCCTACAGGTGTCTCCCATAATAAGTAAAGCAGGCATTCAAAAGATTAACTCGTGTATTTGTATTCTAATCAACAGTTGCCCTAAAAAATATTCCAAGTGCTATTAAAATATAACATTGCTTTCCTGTTATCTACTAAACCACTATGAAATTTGACATGTTTGTAACACAGGTTTAAAAACAAAATTATTGTCAGAATTTAGATTTTAAAAAAGTCAATTTTGACCAAAATGTCAGATGATACCATGCTGTTCCAAGGTCACGTTTGTGACAAGACAACAGTGTTAGATTATGAACTTTTATTTATTTTAGCATTCTGAAATAATCAATATTAATTTCTATTCTATATAACGCATAAGATATATAAAAATGAATTGATTATAAATGAATAATATTTAGATTTTATAATTGAAAATAATCTTTTTCTTTTCAAAATAAAGCTAAATGAAATCATGACTAGTGCCAAATGGAAATAAATTTAAAAAAATTATAATACACTAGCAGATCATACCTAGCATTGGAGGGGTAGATAATTTGAGCATATGTAATGTAATAAGTTTCTAGAAACTCCTAGAGCCATCTATTTTAAATAAACTCCCCCGTGCACCATCCCTCCCACCAACAGGCCAATGTTATCCACCACGAAAATACATCTTTAGCAAACCCTTAACTGTGCCCTTAGAAACTTTTATCTCCAGGCACTGTGTGCGTACACAAGGTGACAATTAAATTCTCGGAATGCACCATTAAAAAATACATGTGTGGAACTGTACTAGTGGCTGTACCGTCGCCATCAAAGTACTCCCCTTCTGCAGCTATACGCTGACATGGGCGGTGTTCCTATTTCTGGAAGCAAGCCCGAAACTGTAGAGTACCTGTTTCACATTCTGTTGGAAATCAGTTATATTAAAATCTATGTCTCTTTTCAGCACAGCATTCAATTTTGAAAATAGCCAGAAACCACTTGGTGTCTATGCAGCTATTCCGGAAATTAAATTGTCACACCTCATTTATACACATATTTGCTGTTGACAAAATTGTTTTAGTATTATAGTGTTAAATTATAAAAATGCATGTAACAGCGTAATAAAATATATTTTTTTAATTGAAACCATTTTTCATTTGTTATTTGCAATATAAATGACAACGGAATGCAGCTGTTTCGAAGGTTTAATCATTGGAACATAAGATTGATACCTGTTCATCTCCGCTTTGATTCATCACTGACATTAATGCCAATACCCTCTTCTATGGAAGTCACAGCTCACTTCTATCGAAGACACTACCGCCGTAGCACAGGTGAGGTGTTGAAGTATCACCCAGCTATTGAGACAGCGAGCACCTGAAAGAAAAAATATTAAAGTTAAATGTATGAAAACTATGGTACAGTGAAAATTGTTTAACATGAAAACGTGGGGACCAAAATACATTTTCATGTAAAATTAATTTACATTAAAAGACATGACAGATGCCGATCTAAACAGATGCCAACAGAAAGTAAAGTATATTATTTGCAATATTTGAATATGGCCAAGAACACACAATTACTGTATTTTCACCTACAAAGGCACTGTTATTAAACGAATAATAGATATCTCATAGAGACGAAGCTATTTTTTATTATACTTAATTGAAAAATATAGAAGTATGGGTAATTACATGGGTAATATCTCATTGTGACATATATGCTGTTTCAGGAATGAATAGTGTAATGGTACTCGAAGTGTTTCGATATATTAAATTAATGGGTGAGAATAGTGAATGTTATATTTATATAAAGTGATCACTTAAGCCAGCCGAAGACAGGTCGTAAGCCCTGTAATTTTATCCATACTTCAATATTTTTCCATTAAATATAATTAAAAAAATAGCTTTTGTCTTTATGAGATATCTATTATTTTGTTCTTCTAATATACAAAATCTTTTCATATTAAGCATTTTTTGTTTCATGTTAAAATAAATAAATGTATGTTGTTTCTGTTAATAAATGATTTTTCATGTTAAACATTTTCCACTAGTTCTGTAATTGAAATGGCTAAAGAAAAATGATAAAATAACCAAAAAAAATATTTTTAACATGACCTAATGTTTTCAGTTGCGACTTATACAACAGATGACATTAAATCGTTACCAATGATAAAATTTCCTTTTACATTAACCTATACTGCTTAAGGGGAAGAGGCACCGATCATTAGTGTTATCGTTGTTGGGATTTTAGTTTTATGACTAATAAAAATGTATTCATTTGTATCAATTGTTTGTTCATATCATGAGAAGAAGATTACGCTCAAAGGTCAATTGACTTCAAGTTCACAACCATGGCCCTATCTACTGTCTTCATGATCAGCATTTATAAAAGTTGGCAAACAAAAGACAATAAGGATTCAGTTACATTTTTAAAATATCTTTTACAAATAAGCTGAATTACGCTAACAAATATTTAGGAAAAAAGTAAATTAATATTTTCCCAATTGTAAAAACATTAATAACTATATAGTATTAGTCAGAATATAAGACGAGTCCCATTTTACATCGAAAAAACACGTTTTTTTAAGACCACATAAGACAACATGCAATTTCTCGAGAAAAAAAAAAAAAAATTTTTTACTATTTATTAAATAAAGCAA
The DNA here is from genome assembly GCA_031772225.1 of Eubasilissa splendida. Taxonomy (NCBI): domain Eukaryota; kingdom Metazoa; phylum Arthropoda; class Insecta; order Trichoptera; family Phryganeidae; genus Eubasilissa; species Eubasilissa splendida. The sequence continues at coordinate 6,503,862 of CM062870.1, forward strand.
ATGAGGAAAAATATACAAAAACATATGTAAAAATTCGCAATGGTAGTCCTTTTCAATCGCCAAACATTTCACCGGTAGCATCATGTTCATCAACACATTCATCATTGATCACATCTTCTGGTTCACTTGAGTCAACGTCACCTGTATTTTCTTCCATTCGAAAATCACAATATCACAAAATGCCCGACTATCATAAGGTCCGAATATAAGATGACTCTTGTATTTTAATGATATTTCGGGGGAAAAAACCTCATCTTATATTCGGGTCAATACAGTAATTAAATTCAAACAACTGTCTTAAGAATAAAAAAAGGCACTCTCGTAGTCTTTGCAGTGTAGCGAGGCCCCGATCATTTCTTGGACTTGGTCTATCCATCTTTTTGGAAATCAACCACTCGCTATGTTAAAGGTATTTTCTCCGTGATCACCAACAAATTCTGCATGTTGTAGAGGTTTTCTTCAATACGGAATTTCTGAAAACATTTCTTCATTTCGCAATCTACGCTACACGCAGCATACAATGCCAAAACCACTTTTCGAAGGTGTTGGAATGTTTCTCTATTTCCTTCTCAGGGTCCATGTTTTGACTCCGTACAGAACTACAAAGAATACCAGGGCATTGTCAAGTCGGATTTTTATGTTCCTAAAATGAAGCGGTTCTTTCATATTTTGGTCAGTTTCAACATAGCAGACTTAGCTATACCAATTCTCTTTGGGACCCAATTCACTGTCCTCTTTATACACTTTTCGGCATTTGAATATTTTTATCTTCCTTCTGTTTATTTCGAAACTCTGTACCAACTTCTCTTCAATCTATATTCTCCACAGCTATTGAAAAGATTCAAAGACAGTACACAGTTTGATAGACCCCTGGAAAGGTTGCGATGAAAAGTTACTAACCTTACGGTCGTGGTATTGTTTACATATAGGTAGGACTATCAGCTGTGAAGGAACAACACTGACATTAATACACTAAAAAAATTATATAGTTTACTCTGGAAGCTTCAAATATATTGATTTTCAGGTTATTAAAATTTTTCAAAAGAAGTATTACTTGTTCAAACAAAGACAAAATATTATTGAGTATACTTCAAGCCCCGTAACTATAAACAAAGGATTACATTATATATTTTATCTGGGTACACACAAATATGGTAGTAATCAGCATATACATAGCCTGATACTACATTATCATTAATAATTTAATCATTTTAAATTATTTAAGGCCAACACATTGTCTGTCAAATGCAGTGATAAGAAAAACAAAAAAAACATTAACGTGCGTCTTTAACACAAGTATACATTTTAAGATAAAAAAAATACATCTCCGCAAAGCGTAATCTTACGTAAACAAAAGTATAATATTGTATGAACTATTTCAATAGTTTATTTTCATAACAAAGTATCGCCGGCAGGTGTAAGAAAATGATATGGAAAGTTGCTCTTTCATTTACAATCTACGACTCGTTTGCACACTTACGATGCTAACCATTTTACATGTAAATTTAATTTCAATGTCTCGTATTATAACATATTGAATATACAAAGAAATAATGCAGTTTGGTATTATAATTGGGTAGTTTAATTTTATGTTAAAAACGAGCAAGATTAAAACGCAATAGATTTTAATGAATGATGTGCACATATATCACAGTTATATTGTAGAGGACGGACAATTATTGGGCAAACGCAGTCATACCAGAGTGTAATCAAAAGACAGACAGGGCATCCTAAAACTCGCTGGACTAATGAGATCATCAAACTCTGCAGAAATTTGCGACAGTGAATAACAATGGACATAGAAAAGTCAGAGACAGTTAGAGAAGCCTTCATCTAGCAGTCGATAAAAAACTGATGATGGTGGTGACGATGATTAAAAAAAAAGTCAATTAATAAATCATTCAGATCGTCCAAAATACAAAGACGTTTTAGATCAAGTCACATTTTTATAGTTTTATAGTCCAGTGGAAATTTTTCGATTTTGAAATTGAAATAAAAATAAACAAATAATTTTATCATATTTATTTTAGTTTTAACAGGTAATAGAGATCTGCAGATTTCACTTTTTAAAGATTATGTCGTGTAAGTGACGTCCACTCTTTTAACCGTACCTCATGTTGGCAAACACGCAAGAAAAAAATGATGAGTTGATGGTGGCGATTTCACACTGAATGTTTTCTTGTACGGCCTGTATTGTTTGGGGATTATTACTGTACAGTTTAGATTTCAGATATCTCCACAAGAAAAAATCACATGGCGTTTAATCTGGCGAATGAGGTGGACAGATTAAACGCCTCAGCTTCTCCATCGAGACCCTAGCAGTGCGTGGAGTCGCCCCGTCATGTTGAAACTGCGTTCTGTCGTTGTATCCGGGAAACATTTGCAATTGCGGCACCAAACACTCATCAATCATACGGTAATAAACTTCAGAAGTGGCATTTTGTCTGTGGTTAAAAAAAATAGAAATATTCCCACCGGACACCCTATATCAACGTGATATATATACATTCGCATACCTTTCACAATTGCTACAGCTGTCCTTTCACCGTGTAACATTATTTGACCGATGTCTACAACTGTCAACGATATTGACAGTTGTAGCTGCCATGTCCGCAAATGTGTGAAAATCCATGTAGATGACGTTTGTAGAAAAAAAATTCTTAATCAAAATCATAAATTTAAGATAGAGAGATAGAGCAGGTTTTAATCATAAATTTCACATACACTCATCAAAAAAAACATGAATGATAACACAACATATTAGAAATGAAATCAATTACAAGATATTCTTTAATCATAACACAACATCATTCATAAACTGCGCCAACACAATGGCACGGCGTTTGTATTTCTCGAGATTCGATTTACACTCGGGTCTCTTTTTATGCGGTAGATACGTTCCACAGGAAAACGCATAAAAAAAGACTAGAAACACGTATAAAAATAAAGGATACTTTCCATAAAATAAAGGACACGGTGATGTGCCGTTGCAAACATGCATTTTGACATTTAATTTTATTAACTTAAAATGATAGAATATCTATTTTAAATATGTACTACAAAAACCCGCACAAAATTTTTTAGGTTATATTTTGTCTCTGACAGCTGTAGGAACCATAGACAATTTAGCAGTAAACTAACAGACGGTTATAGGATGACTGCCGGTAAGATTTACTACCGGACCATCGTCGGTTAATTTATTGTTGGTAAACCAACCAATATTTGATCTGACGTTTAAAAGAACGGCCCTTAAAGTAAATAACGTACCTGCAACACGTCTGAATGTTGAATGCTCACTGATAATTTCTGAAAACAATGGAGGGGAGAACGCATCCAGACATGCCCAATTTCACTTGGTTTCGGCTGAATTGTACTGGCACAGACCGTGTTTGCATATACAGACAAAATTCTCCAAATTTTTGACCCTTTCAATATGTCAAATTGGTCTAAAATACTTATTTTAAAAAAAAATGCTTCTTGAAATACTAACCACATAACTTTAACACCGCATAAAAAGAGACCCGAGTGTATTTTAAAACTCTAAATTACTAATTTTTTAATACAGAATGCATCTCATCAATATTCTACTATTTTTTAGATATTTTATGCCAAGCGCTTGTGCTATGAAAAATAGTATTAAATTAATGGTTTTCCTGATATCACACCGTCGACCATTTAAGTCACATTAATTAATTCATATCACATAATTCACTTTAAACATATGTTTTAAATTATATTCATTGATGCACACAAGTGCAAGTAAATATAATGATAATGCAAACATCTGTTTTAAATCATACAAAACTATCTTATTGATTATGTATTCATTTCATTGTTCTAATTCTAGTTTCATGCATAAATCAATATTTTTTATAATCTACTTAGCGTATATTTAATTTTAAGATAACAGTATTGCTTTCTTAAGACTGGTTATACGCATTTAGAAAGGTATAAACACAATGCAATATCTTCTGCTTTGCGAACTGGAAATTCAAAGACAAAATAGTTAAAGCTACTGAAACACAGAGGCATCAAACAAGCAACCAAAATAATGTTGGATCATACTCTTGTCTTTCCAATCTTCGTGTATGCAGCAGAAACAGAACAGTCTGCAATTCTGACGCCTTCAAAATATACTAATGGATAATGTATGCCATGAAGATACATTTGATGTTAATCCTGCAACACAATTCCAATTTTTCAGACGCATTATGCGTCAATATGCCGAGGAAATTATCCCAGACACAATTTAAGGACAAAAAAAAACCTGAAAGAGTACCCGCAATGGTGGACGAATATGTTGCATCTATCTGAAGAGACTCTGGAGTCAGCCGTAAAAGTGATCCAGGACCAAAACTTGTAGAGTGCATTACGAGCCGCGTCTCATCCAATTGAAGCTACTGTGTGTTAATACTGACATGAAGGAAGAAAGAAGAAGGAATTTCCTTACAATGAATTTAATATTTGTGCCCATTATTATGAAAGTGGTCCAAGACAAGAAATTGAAAAAATGAGTTTATCAATTATTTTGCTTCACATTTATTTATTTTTATTCTTAAACACGCCCTGCCTTATTCAGCCATTAGCATAATTTGTAAAATAACAGAAAATTTTATCAGAAGCGCAATACACAAAGAAAAAAATTACATAGTGTCAGCATGTTTTTACATAATCAAAATTAAAAATAAATATAAAATGTGAAGTAAAGCAATTTATCCATCACCATTGAGTTGAGACAGAAAAATTATAATAATGTAGTCCTATATAAAGAGTTAAATTAACAGCAAAAATATCGACTACCTCCGCATATTCATTCACCAAAGAATGCATTCTGGGAATTGCGGAATTAGCTAGTGCTTAATTAATTAAATAAAATATTAAATTAATATAATATGATGCAAATTGTAACAATTGTGAAAAATTTGTAGCGTTATATTCAATGTACTGTTATAACGTTCAACGGTATTTTATTATGGTGTTTATTTTGATAATATAGTACGAGGGGCAAGTAAAAAATAAGGTTCCTACATTTTTTTCAGGTATAAGGTATTTTTTATTGCAATAAATAAGTAAACCATCTGAAAGCTTGTACTTTATTCTATTTTTCTACATAGTCTCCTGATTTTTCTATGCATTTTTCCTGACGAGTTATCCACTTCTGAAAACCCGCTTCGAAGAATTCCGCCGCTAGGCCGCCGATGAACTTGGTGACCGCTTCTTTCACCTCTTCATCTGTATTGAAGCGTTGTCCACCCAAGTGTTGCTTCAATTTCGGAAACAAGTGGAAGTCGCTGGGAGCAAGATCAGGGATGTAGGGGGCATGGTCAAGCAATTTCCAGCCGAATTTGTCCAGTAGGGCGGTGGTCTGTCGAGAGACATGCGGGCGAGCGTTGTCGTGGTGCAGCCTAACGCCCTTGGTCAGTATAATCGGTCAAAATGTTGTCGATGGTTTTTTCACAAACCTCAGGAACCTGGACAGCAAGCTCCCGAAGCGTTACTCTCCGATCTTCGAGGAAAATGCGCTCAATCTTCGCCACGACTTCGTCCGACACCGATGGCCTCCCACTCCTTTGCTCGTCGTGGACGTCTGTGCGTCCTTCGGAGAACTCCCTGCACCATTTGCGGACGTGTTGGACGCTGATGCAAGCTGTGCCATAAACTTCTTCCAACTGTCGATGAATTTCAACAGGTTTAAGCTTCTTCGCGTTTAAAAATCGAATCACCGAACGGATTTCACACCTGGCGGTAACGGCGATGGCGGGTTCCATAGCGGATGGCTGTCAGGCCTTTACTGAGCGTCGCAGCGTTTGCTCCCGGTAGTGGGGATGTAGTTAAGGGATCAACAATCAAGGCGGTGTTGCCGGATTTCGCCTAGCATCTCGCGTGGCGAGTGTACAGCGTAAGGAACCTTATTTTTTACTTGGCCCTCGTATGTAAGTCATTTCAACCTTAAAATTTTATATTTCCTTATAAGCTAGATGCAACATTTATATGTCGAAATAAATTATAAATCTAGTAGACTAAATAAATTATGAAACATTGTGTTGTGTAATATAAAAATATTTTTTAATCAATTCAAACACAAACCTTTAAATATCTCAAAACGAAAGAAACATGACTTTCACTTTCACATTTAATAAAACAAATTCACAATATCACATATCACGGATATTCCATTGTATTGAATATCAAAACTGTATTTATTATTTCATAATGTGTATTTTATGAGAAATCGATTACAATCCAAGAATTTTTTTGCAAGCTTTACATTTTTAATCAATAAAAAAAACTTGTCATCAACTATTAGATTAGCAATATACAATTGTTTTCAGATACCAGGAAATTGATCCAAATATACAAGATATGAGATAATTACAATTAGAACAAATTATTAGTATATGACTATTCTCTTGCGACTATACTATTGTATCTTTTCTCTTTAGGATCACTTTACGCACGATACAATCTCTCAAACAGCCTTATTTTTTAACAGCTGCCTAATCCTGACCATGTCATATGTGCATCTAATAGTCGGAGGCAAATTATGTCACTCCAAAGGACCAGCTGAGCAAATTGCTTCAACATATTGTCACCTGTTGGCACGCGTTATTAAAATCATCCTATTTTTAGCAGTTGATTGAGCCAACCACAGACACTGTTTACAAGGTTTTCTCGCCCACGAAGATCCCTAATATATCCTGGAACTGTCAAAGTTTCATTGTCAAAACCAAGCACAAGAGAATCAAGAATTAATAATAGGATAATGAGATCTGACGCAAAAATACTGTATCAATCTATAAAGTGATATATAGATTGTTCTTCATCATGTCAGAGCTGCAGTGGCCATTAAAGATTAAGTGAGACCCCAACACTGCAACGGAAATTATTTAGCCAGATTTGACTCAACTTAGCATGTTCTTGAAGTAAACAATTGGCGGAACCGTATAGTGATATAATGTTTAAACAAAATCCTTCCACTCTGCCTTGAAACACAAATCTTTTTATGTTATTCTCGCCATTTACGAGGTGGCCAAAGAATTTAACCATGCGCACCGTAGATAGATGTTGGATAAATTAGTTGGAAAAACATTCAATACTGACTTTAGACAAATATTAAAAATTCAGAGTGCCAATTTTGATCTCATCCGTTAATATAGATTTAATTGTGGTTCGCACACTCGCTAAACTACATTTCAAGTAAAGCAATATTGAGATACTGTTAAAGACTGTCATAATGATCCATGTTCAAGAATTCAAATAAAGTCATGTTGGCTTTCTAAATTCATGCCACGGAGAAATTAATTTATTTATTTTTTAAATTCAATTTAATGTCAACATTGTGACAAAATCATTTTACTAAAATTATTCCCTTGAGAATTAATATGATCTTATTGTGTCAATTCAATTATTATAAAAAAATATATATATATTAAGATCATATACTAGACTGACATGACAAGCCCAGATTAAGTTGTCTAGCCCGCAGGAATTTCATGACAACTGAAGAATAACCTTTTTGGCTAGATACTGCAAGTCAAATCTGTACGTGTCATTCCCTAGCTCGCTGGACTGACAATGTCAGAAGGATTGTAGGAAGTGGCTATTATTGAGCAAGCTCAAACTGCATTCTTCCACATGAAGAAAATATTATACGGCCATGACCTAAATTAAAATTTGCAAATGAAAATCACTAAAACAATACTAAAGCAACCCGAAGCACTCTGAATCTACAGACTATTAAAAATAAGCTGTTTTAATAGAATCACTAAGATTTGAATGCAAAAGAAATAAGAAATTCTTAAAACAACAAAAATCAAGATATCACAATATTTTGGCTAAAAATATTAGATATTGCATCTCACCATTCAAATCAAAATGCTAGCAGAAGATGTTCTGGAAGTCAAAGAACATTCTATATGAAGAATCTAAGGCAATGGGTTCGGGAAATCTACGGTCCAACTATTTCAAAGTGCTGCAAATAAAATAATTATCGCCAATATTCGTTAAGCGAATAAGCATTAAAAGAAGACAATCGGGTAGATGATAAAAAAAATAGTTGCGAGTATAAGAAGAGGTATTTTCAACACTAGCTGGCTGAAGCCTAGATGCGGAGCTAGTAATCATAATATAAAAAAGTCACAAAAAATCTGCTTATTTAGTATATCCTTCAACTTTAAATGTTAAATGTACCATCATTCTCACTTTTGTCTCTTTCTATGTAAAAACAATATTACAGACCCTTATATACATCAACATTCCTACAAAATTCAAACTGCAAATCTGATATGTAACACAACATTATGTTGGTAGAAAAAATATCATAATAAATTGAATCATAAAAGTAAACAATGTCCAATGTTGCAAAATTATTATCGACACTATTAACTGTGTTGTGCTGCAATGTGCATTGTGATCCGAGTCAAAGAACCCACTCAATAATGACGGACATCAATATCAATTACATAATTGTTAGAAGAGAAATGAATACAAATTCATCAACCCGTTTAAAGATAGATTGTATAAATACATAACGGAAAAGACTCGAAAATAAAAATGCATCAGATAAACTATCGCTACCCTCACATATGGTGGAAAATCTTGGAAATTACCACGATGAAACATATGCTAACTAGAATTGAACTTTAAATAAACAAATGAGAAAGAAAAATCATAAATGTATATAGACAAATGAACCGAAATTATAATGAAATAGCAAAGGTTGACTTCCCTATTATAATATTATTATAGTAAAATATTGTAACTAATATATTATTTTGCATATATTTGTATTTTTAAATAGCAGAATTTTTTTTATATATATTATATTCAATAGAATATAATAGTTAATTAACAATACTATTTATTAAATTATGTTTATTAAAAAAAAATATGTGACAGAATTTTTTTTTTAAACATTATGTTCAATAGAATATATTAAAAAAAATTATTACCATTTAAAATATGTATCAATATACTAAAACTGACCTATTTGTTAGTTTTGATACTTTACACTTTACATAAGAGGGGTCGATGTTCAGAATAACATGGTATCAAAACCGGGTAGTCTAAGGGTCGGTTGTGTGATCAGTAGTAACTTTTTAATATGGTAAATTTTTACTGTATTAACTTTTTACAATCGCCTGTGGTAAAAATCAATTTCGGATTGTTAGTACGTCAAATTTACTACTCTCAAAGACAATCTCGCCTCTCAGTGTGGCAAGGCGAATAATCATGAAATATCCTGTATTTTAAGCTTTATCTGTGACTGTGATTAATTGTCATATACTGTGAAAGATGACTTTTGAAACAGCTGTGAAAAGTCCACCATATTTAACCATCGATTTACATTTTTATTATCGGATATCAGAGAGTAAAATTAGTTTACTACTGGATGTACTTTTGAGAAGAAATATTTTTTACCAACGATCAAACAACCTGTTTTCGCAAAAAAAAAATACTTTAGTAACTTTTTTTACCAAAGTAAAAAGTATCACACAAGCGTCCCTAAGAATCATGATCTGAAAAATCTCTACAGCCTCATATTCAACAACTGCATCATATTTTAATGTAATATCTTGTGTCTATCATTTAACTGATTAAAGTAATTGATTTTCAATTAAAAGACCATTTAAAATATGCCTTAATAATATCACAACTTCTATAGATAATGTTAGTTTTAATGCTGTCTATTTTCTAATTTTAAGAACGCGTTTTGAAAACAATAGTTTCACATATACATATCAACTTCTAGTCATGTGATACATTACTGAAACTGAAATGCAAATGGCACAAGATACACAGATGAATACGTAAATTCTGCCACATTTGACACAAACATGTTATGAAAATCTCGAAATATAAAGCGGGCCTAATATGATGCACGAATTTATAAAAATAGACATAAAAGCTAAGAAATGAGGCTACAGAATGCGGTATACATTTTGTAGTTTTATAAATTGAAATCTACTTATACTAAATTTACAATACCATAGACAGGCAAAACGGCCATCAGAAAATAAAATACATTCATCACAGACAGGTGAACCAGATACAGGAAGACGACCTCAACAATAGACAAGCATACATGAGATGTATAAATGTGGATGAGGCGAAAGTTGTATCAGGACAGAAGAGTGTGGCGCTTTATCCTCTCTTCCTGCCCCAGCAAAATAACTTCATAACAAGTAAGTTACATATAATATTTCATATATTTTAGCAGAAATTTTTAAGAATGCTGACATTGTCAAAAAAATTCTGTTTGTGATAAAATATATATATTATCGTATCTATCATAATTAATATTATTATTATCTATCATATTAACAAAAAAGAAAACGATATACAACTGTCACCGGCAAATCAAATGTTTCGTAATGCAGGATTGTGTTAATGTCATATTGAAAGTGAGAATTTGTGTTACATGTGCTATAAATAAATATTTATATGTCAAACTTGTTGTTGTAAAATGTAAATGTTTCCTATCGAATGGCACAAACCTAACAGCTGTAGTTAAGGTAACAAGAAAAAATGCATTATTATATATAAAATAATTGTTGCATACCAATAAGCACTATCTGTCATGAAGATAAAATTGTTTTTGCAATACATATTTCTCCAGATAACCAACAACAAAGTACTTCATACCAGTTGGGTGAAAGTAAACATGACTGCACACCCAATACAAACGAGATATAAAACCTTCAACAAATTGCACAATTGTCTAAAATGTCTCCAATAGATTGAAGAAAATGTCTAATTGAACACAAATACGAGAAATAGTATAATACGTCTCGAAACAGGCGTTATATTTTGGTTGCATCGCATTATGTCTGTCGATAGCGCGATTGTTTATTGGAACGATAAATAATGTCCTAAATACGGAGGAAACTACTCATTAAGAATACGAGGCGACTGCCCACGCAGAATATTACACTTTGACTAATAACACAACTCATTTAGATCAAGAAAATCTTACGAGCGTGTAAATTCCTCACGAGTATGCGTCAAAAAATAGTTTCCGCGTAACGGATAAAAAAGTGACTCAACTTCAACTTTTGACAACTAGTGCAATAATACATATTTGACATTTTAGTATAACAAAAAAGTGCCATTCAAACAACTCGTCCGGGTACAGCATCCGCGAAAACGGAGATACAAACAGGACTCAAAGAAACAACGCTGTCAAATCTCCAGCGATAATACCATATTTGTCATTATATTCGTTACGGAACCATTAGCGTTTGAAGGATATGTGGCAAAAATGTCGCGACTCGGCAGCGAAATCTGGCCGATCTAAAAATACATTATGGGCCGTTTTGCGCGCCCCCGTAAGTCTTTTAACAAGCAGTGTTAGATGGACAGTCCGACTATTTTTATAGCGAAATATTGAAATCGATGTTTACCTTACGTCTTCACTTTAGTGCAATCTATCCTATTGCAGAATCGAGACTGCTATTGTATCCGGGGGTGTAGTTGACGACAGATCCTCTAAAGGGGGCGTACGATACAAGCGCACTAATTTATTTAGTTTATTTCGCAAAACTTAATAATTACGACGGCTCCCAGGTAATTTTCTGCGAGATACTATACATTTGTTTCATGTAGCGATGGCCTATTCTTTACAAGATTCAGTTCGTGTAACTCCATAGACAAACCGTAGTTTTGTCTGGTTTTTGTTTATTCTATTGGCAGTCCTGCTAGTATCGGCTATGTTCCAAAACGCTATAAATGACCTCATTCCTTTAATTTTCCGAGGAATATTTTGAACTTGACATTATTTCATTATTTATCCTTGTCTTGCCAATTCTTGGCGCATCTTACCATCTCTTTTTTTTAACGATTGTAGTGAAATTAGTTACACTTTATATCTCTATAAAATATTTGTAATCAGCACCTGTGACGGTGTTTTGTCGTTCGGTTGTTGAGCCTTATCTACATAGATATGTATTAAGCTTTGAATGTGATCGCTGAAGATGAAACAGAATACCTACCCATCTGAATATTATTCACCCATTGATCGGAATTTCGACTGATTTGCATATTATTTGTATTGATTAAAATTTTATTTCAAAATGATAATTTGTGAATTATATGAAATTGAGTTGATTGATAACTTTAATATTAACCAAATTTACTGATTGATTAAAAGATTTTTTTTTTTTTTAATTGAAAAAAGTAAAGTGCATTAGGACAGGATCGTATCCCATTCTATCCTCCACTTATCCGCATAACTTTAACATTACCTTGACATTGATTTGATGTGATTCAAGCTCAGCAATATCTGTGTCAATACTAAAAATGTATTTCTTACTAGTATTTCAAATGAAAATGCTCTGAAAATTTTGAGATGCTTAATTCTTCTGCTATGTCAATGGCAAATGAATTTTAGATGAACATTTACTAAACAACACCAATTATTATGAAAGCAGTTATTCATCACTCGCACTCGGGAGTGTGGAAGGCTAAGGAAGTAATACTAATGGATGGACAGACAGCCTAATAGTCACTCAACGCTCTATTCCTGACAGTTTCTACAACCGATTTCACACTGAACATGATAGATCCCGTTGTTCCTCGGGGTAATCATGAGGAACAGACGATGGATGGCCACGCCCAGACAATGAAACGAACCATCCATCAACCTGGGTGCTGCATCTTCATCATCTCACAGACAAAAAGTGGCCAACCACAAATAATTATGTATAATCAGTGCAGAACAAGCATATTTAATTGTTAAATAAAATATTGCGAGAATGTGCTCTCTCTGCCTCACATTAAATTTAATTTGTAATTCTACAATCTGGAAATTTCATTAGAGATTTTAACTAACTATGACTTAAAATAACACTAAATAAATAAAATATTCAACAAAAGAATTTAAATTTAAACCACTGTACACGCAGTCCAGAACAGGTAGAGTCTAGTGGAGAATCCACCATTTACATTAAATGTGTGTTGTACCCAAAATATTTAATTTACTTCCTAAATGTTTAAAACATTTTGAGAAGCCAAATCATTTCAAAAACGTAATGAAAAATTGGATATAAAAGCCATGCATCCAAAGAATGGTCACCTCTCCATGATGCACGTCCAGAATCAAAGTAGTGTGTGTGCGAGTGCAGGTACATAAGGACCAGTCATCAGGTGACAGCAGATTGTCTAAGTGCGTTTCTGTACTACCCACCAGGTAACAATAGATTGCCTGTGTGTGCTGACTGTTGTAGATTAATAACACAGATACGATTCGATGTGCTTATTGGTCTAGTGGTTAAGATACTCGCTTAGTAATTCTGGTGATCGGGGATTTGAGCCTCATTTCAGGAGACCAGTAAGTTATTTCTATTTTCATGGTACAAGTATGTAGCTTAGTTTGAAAATAGTAAGAACATTATATTTACTATACATTTTTTTTACATATCATGTTCAATACCATGCATTTACAGCCTTAATGGTCGAGTTGTAACAGATTTTACTCTACCTTTTTAATTTTTTTATATATGTTACAGTGAATCTGTATTACCAGTGAGAATATATTTTCACTGGTGAAAGTATATTTTCGCTAAGCCGGTCAGTGGATGTATATCTATCAATGAAGATACATTTCACTGGTTACATTTAGTGAGTTTGTATTCGTTGACAAGTGAAAATACGTCGCGCGGGAATATTTGGCCTTGAGTGTCGATGTGTTGCCCTACAGCATGGCAACAAATAGTTTGGTGGCGTTTACAACTGTCACTTTTATTCGTTTATAGTATTTTCATTTATATTAAATAAAATTATTTACTGCATAAACTACCGTGTTTATAATCTCAGCCATTTTTATTTCCTTTTCAACACATAGGTTAGGTTCAATTATAAGTTAGGGTAGAATATACATTTGCTAAAACCTGCTAGTGAAGTTATATTTTCACTATAACTGTTGTATTTACATGATACAGAAAAACACTATCCATCTCAACACTCACTATCTAGAGAGATGGGCAGGGAACACATTAAATATTGAAGTATTTAAATTTAAATAAATTGATGCTTCTTTTTTTTTTTTTAAACCACCCCAATAAATTTCCACTTTCTAAAGTTTTGAAATATATATTCAAACAAATTTATATATTTTTATTTTTAGCTAATTTGTTGTTTTAATAATCTGATTAATCAGAGACCGCAACGAAAAGTTGAGACTATTGTTCAATACCTTACATTTCCGAGCTGCAGTACCCAGCAGCACAATGAGACAAGTTGAGAGTACACTCTAGTCTTTTAACTGCAATCTCTGTGTGGGTGTACTCAATTAACTCGCTAATAAGAATAGGAAATGCAGTTTGAGCAGATCAAAGTACACCATTGTGACAATATCACTTCTCTTCTCTATGCACCAAATGTAGACGATTCAGCTATCACTGTAAATTGTATCTTATCTTTTGTTTATACCTTGCTTGTAATTTCAATTTGAATTTTATAAAGCCTTCAAATCACAAATCAAATTATTAGAAAACTCCGATAGCAATCACAAGTTCTAATTTCATTCAATGAATTTGGCATAACTCTTGATTATATTTATGTATGTGTATTTAGTAATAAGATATAATTATATAATTTATATCTTATTTCTATACCAACATTTACATTATTTAAAACTAAAATGACCGTACTACCCAATTAAACACAAAAATTGATTTCTCTATTGAGTTGGGTAATTTTGTAAAAAAAATAAGTATAAAAAATAATAATCTTCACACTTCATGACAAAATATATCTTTTTATAAGTATTTTATATGTGGGGTTGGCCGGATATTAAAATAGTTTTATCTCAAAAACTATTCAACGCAAATATTTAATTTATTTTGCATATTTATAAGTACACTCGGTTCTCTTTTTATGTGAACTATTTTTATGCGGTTTTGAAGTTATGCGGTTTATATTTCAAGAAGCATTTTTTTTAAGTAACTATTTTAGACCATTTTGACATGTTAAAAGGGTAAGAAATTTGGAGAATTCTGTCTCCGGATATATCGCTTCCTGCCAGGTAAGCTCAACTGTCGTATTTAATGAATGGTTCACTAATTGCTTTATACCGGAAGTGGAAATATATATGAAGCAGAAAACTCTCGATTTTAAAGTTCTATTGATCATTGACAACGCACCATGTCATCCATATTTGGAACGTCCTAATGTACAGGTACTATTTCTTCCACCCAACACAACAAGCATCATCCAACCATTGGATCAAGGGATAATTTTTACTTTAAAAAAATATTACATTAAGAGCACATATCGATATATGTATAGTGGATAAACTAGGAAATTAGTCAGTGACAGTAACTGACATTTGGAAAAGTTTTTCTATTTTGGACTGTTTAAATCATATTGCACTTGCTATCTCTCAAACTTTAAATTCTTGTTGGAAAGCAATTTGGCCCAAATGTGTTACAGTCAAAGAAATTGACCAAACATCGACAGTTTTAGCTGAAATAATTTCTTTAGCATATGAAATTGGTGGGGAAGGTTTTGAAACATATACCCAAAACGATGTAGACGAATTACTTGAAGATAATGTCATGAATGACAATGATATCATTGGTATAACTCTTGATGCCGTTGAAGAACAAGAAAACGAAAATGAATCGGAAGAAGATGAAACTCCAGTCACACTACTGCAAGTGTAATTCGAGGTCTTCAACTTTCCAGTAAATTGACAAACCATTTCATCGAAAAAGATGATAATTCTGAACGAGCAATCAAGCTTCATTTTTGGATGTCAGGAATTGTACAAAAAATTAGCAAAGCCATAGCAAAGTTTAATTACTGATTATATTGTCAAAGGGAAAAAATCAACATGCGAAGTTGAGGCTAATTTTACTTGTGAAGAATCATTATCTTCAGGACATAAATCTGATACGCTGACTATCTCTTCTAGTGATGAAAGTGATTTCGAACCAGTTCGCATATTATGCCGAACACTCTCATATAGCGACGATAATTCTAAAGAAAAAAATGTGAAAAAAAATTAACTTTTTTTGTAAAAAATTTATATATAAATTTAGAAGGGATATGTTAAGATTATATTTTTCTGAAATTTAATTAACTTTTCTATGATTGTTAACGTTTTTATAAAAATATGAATAAACATTTTAGAAGGAATATGGTAAGACTAATTATTTTTCTGAAATTTAATAAACCTTTTTTTATGCGATTTTCAGTATATTGTAACTCATTGATTTAGTTTTATGCGATTTAAAAAAATTATGGAACATATCCTTTATTTTTATACATGTGTGTAGTCTTTTTTTGTGTGATTTTTTTTTTTATGTGTTTTCCTGTGCAACGTATCTACCGCATAAAAAGAGAACAGAGTATATTTGTTTGACAAGTAAAAAACATATCCTATTTACAATGGAATGCAAATAGGTGAGCGGATATTCGTAGAATACAAACAAATATTGTAACTTATTGGCAAATTAAATATTATAGCCAATAAGAAGTATTAAAATTTATTGTTTACTTAGTTTGGTGTGTATATTGTATTATTGTAATTCAATGTAACTCTAAAGGGACCGCTGGCCAGAAAATATTGCAAATGCTTGGCCCTTTAACCCCAGGCCCGCCAACAAAAAATGTATGTATTTGTATTTAGAGGGACTAAGGTATCAGGTAGGTGTTACCTATTTTATAAGTTTATTTGATACTTTTCTTCTTAAAATGATCTGAGATACCACTGCTACCTCTGTGTACCTCATTTCAAATATCCGAGGCCCTGGATGAGTTCAAAATCAATGGGTTTCTTCAATTTGACTTATGTGATATTGCTATTAAATTTATTTATTTAAAAAAAGGCAGTATAAAAAGTAGAAACATTTTATTTCTAACTTAGCATCGTAAAATATTAATTACAATAAATAAAATATAAAATACACATCTTAACAAGGCAATAAATGATTCTGTAAATTTTAAAAAATATACATCATCGAAGGCAGTTTCCGTTAACAAAGCACCTTTGCAGTCAGTAGGTTAGAAATGTCTACTTTTAGACATAATCTGAAAAGAGATAAACACCAATTTAATTACTGTTGTTAAAATTTGAATTGGCAATTGAAATTATTCTGTGATATTTTGTTAAGAGTAGTAGATGCCGTGACGAGTGCTCCTTTCCCCAGTGGATGCCTCAAATGAATCTCAGAAATTATGTACAGTGAAATCTCAATCGATCGTTCCTCGAATGTATTGTTTATTTCTTCCAGTCCCAAATTAATTTCATACAAAAAACCCAAAAATAGATTGCATGGATCTTTCTTCTATGCATCATTTCACAGCATTAATTGTTTAAATTACGCAGCATACTTCGTAGCTAAATGCTTGGTTTCGATTAACGGCACTTGTAAACAATGAGTGGAACATTTGAGAGAGAGAGAGAGAGAGAGTGCTGCTACTGACTGCCGCTTGACATTATAGAATACAAAGTTTAATTTTATTATTTTTATTTCTGTGCAGCTTTCTAATTTTATTTAAACTCTTTCATTTACATGTGAAATATGTATTTTTTTAAGAATGTGTATTAAACATTTAAGTATGAAAAATGTAACTTTTTTATATATTCCCGCATTCATAGTTTATTTCAATAGATCCCTTCAAAAACGATAGATAGAGGTTTGTTTTAATCACGATTGATCAAATTAACACATTCTGCGTTGAATTCTGCATTTTCCAAAAATGACCCAATTAAATAAAGCGTTTGGTATATATTATGGTCATATTCTTCTTCAATGGCCCTGTAGCCCACATCAAGCCATAGCCTCTAAATCTTTCATCTAAAGATGTTTCAGTTCGGAATCCGTAATAGCTTTTCACCATCCATTACAGTGTGACCCTGATTTTACATGCCCGGAATTCACGTTTTCCCTCCGTTTGCGTGTTATTTCTGCAGTCCTGTGTCATTTTAGTATATTTAACACCCTGTTTTACGTTTGTCTTTCCCGCAATTTACATCTAAAATTTATTAAAATTTTGATAAAAATTAAACGCAATAATAACGCAGGTACATAAGAACTTCGAAGTATGAAGAGATGGAGCAGATTTTTAAAGAATGGTTTGTCAGTGTACGGTCAAGCAATCTCCCAGTCAGCGGTCAAATAATTGGTGAAAAGCCTCAATGCTCACAACCTGACTAATGATTGAAGGATTTAATACCTAATGGCTATTAGATCGTTTCAAGAAAAATTGATTTAGAAATTGCTAAAGATTGGAAGCAGACAGATGTTCCCACTTTAATCACAGACTATGCTCCCAGGGACATTTTCAATGCATATGAGAACTGGCTTGTTCTTTAATACAAAACTTGAAATCGGGGCTCCACTATATATTACAACACAGTAGAGCAGCGTGACATTGGGTCCTTTTAAACCTCAGCACAGAGATATTGATCAGTAAGAATCAGTGTGTCAATTTATATGGATATTTTTGCGGTGAATGTGTTAATTTAAATGTGACTACCAAACAAGTGATTGAGTTCCGGAACCCCTGGCAACTCACAAGCGGATATTGCATGGTGAGTAAAATGCAGAAATTAATAAACTAGGTTTTTTTTTATATTCTGAAATAGCAAAATTGTTTCATAATCACAATGGTGAATCTAAATCAAATGTGTGAAAACAATGTATTACCTGTTGTCTTAAACAAATATGGTATGAGATCTAAGACTTTGAGATCAGGTAGAAAGCTTCCGAAGAAGATTTCCTCCAACAGTTCTCCCGAGAAGGACCGCAGTGGCAGCAACTGGAGAAGCAGACTGGCGTACCTGGACACGGTAACGCAAAGGGTATATTTAAATATTTTTAACAAACACAATGTATATTTTTAAAGGATTGTTCGAATTAAGGTGTTAAAAATGAGTGAGAGGATGGTAAAGAAAATATATAAGACTAGTTGAAGGCAATAGGGTTAACTGCTTAGCAAATTTAATGTATACAAAAATACTTTTGTTGACCAAAAATAGTAAATGTTCACCAAATTTTAGACTATATTTAACTTTTAGTGTTAACTAGAAACTTACTTCTCGAAACTTTAAAACTTTTTGACTTTGTGCTCTAACCTAACCTAACTAAATCTCTAAGACACTTTGGGCAACTGCACGTGCCATTCAGCCAATCAGTCTTCTCCTGTGGTAATTCTACTTCCCACTCGCTGAAATGTTATTCCTTGTACTCATCAAACATTTTCCAGGGATTGTTGTAAGTTTCACATACCAATGCGTCACCACCTGAAATTCTATAGCTTCAATTCAGTGCTATTTTTAGTGAACAATTACTTAATTTGGTATCTCACAAGTATTTAATTTTAAACACAGAGTTTAATTTGGTAAACATTAAATTTGGCCCCATTATTTAAAATCTCTTCATAAATATTAAAACATTCATCTTCAATATCAAACTACAAAGTATTTGCAACAATTTTGAGATGCGTCAACATTCCCACAGTTTTAAGTATCCTGGTTGGTGTTGAATACTTTAGATTTTTTCAGAGTGAACAGGTACGCATTCACAGACTAGTTAATGAATAGACATGATATGAAGTGTATACATATATAGGAGAGGCGTTTGGAACATTATTTGCGGGGTGAGGGGCATTCTACACGTATATATCCAACGAAACATAAATCCGATAGATTATGACATGTAAGTATTTACTCTTCAAAAATTAATTCTTTGTGTAAACAAGATGTATTTTTTACATTAATGCATATTATATTGTCAGTGTTTAAATTTTCATTCCAATCGAGTCATATTTTTAAAAAAGTCGCGGAACTCTTCAAGTGACAAGGAATTTGGGTTAGTTCATGTCAATTTATTTCGTGGTCTGTGTATGCATTGATTCTCACCTATCATCTTCATCCGAGGTGGAGTTTTGCTGCACATAGTTCCTGAGGGATTGCGCGCACTTCTGTTTGTGGTGCAAGAGTTTCTTGCGCCACTGGACAGGATATATATCTGAAAATAGCAAAATGCGATTAATTTATCGGGAATTTTGAATAGGCAGACTAAAAAATAATGCTCTGTCACTTGAATTTCAAATTACAAAATCTAACTAGCATTAACATGGAGTGACATGAATACCTGCAGAGAATAGAGTGAGCGCTCTCAGACACGCAAACTCGTGATGATCCACTTGGAGCTGCGTCATAGTTTCCACGTAATTTTGCAGGCATTCCAATTGCTCAGCAGCCATCACCAACTTTTCAGAATCTTGAGAAGCTAAAAAAAATATGCCAATTAATCAAACACCAACAGCACGATAAATTGACACAAATCATCCGAGGATGAATTTTAGCATATCAAACTTAATATGTATAGTATTGTGCCATATGCCACAATAAAAAAAAAGACTTTCACATGTGCATTCATCAATTTTAAGATTGTCCTTGACCTGACTGTACCTAAACATGATTTATTCTTAATTGCATTAATATATGAGGTGTTTTTTTTTAAAGAAAAACTTCATTTTTACAACACTTTACTTTCTTCGAATGCTACACATATTAAACTACTTCTCAACATAGTCGCCGCCATTATTAAGGCACTTGTCATAACGGGGCACTAATTTTTTTATACCTTCATCATAGAACGACGCCGCAAGGGATGAAAACTACGTCTGTACTCCGTTCATCATCGTCATCAAAATGCTGGCCACCAAGGATCCGCTTCAGATGAAAGAAAATATGGAAATCACTTGGCGCCAAATCAGGACACACTCGGCGATAAATGTCAGCTGGTTTCATGTTTTATGCATTCAAGAAACGAATCACGGACCGTATCTCACAGTCGGCGAGCTGATCTATTGTCTTGAACATTTCAACCACTCACTACAAGATGGCCACACTATGTGAATGTCCTTAACGTTGCATGTGGTGAGTCAACAGATGAAAGAAACCATTGCGCATGCGCAGCATCGCAACCGCAGCGCTACACCAGAAATATCCGGCAACGTACTTACTTAAAAAACGTGCCTCGTAAACAATATTTCCCATTTTACTAACTTATCTTGCACATATTTACTTAGTAATTTCCATTTTCTTATATCATCTGGCATTTCACTGTACATCATTGATTGCTGCCTTCTTCTTGAATGGCAGCCCAGGTGCGCTCTCTTTCTCTGTATGTCCACCGGCTTTATTGTTTGACTTGTACTAGTAATATACCATGTATCTAAATTGTATCATACTATAACAAATGTGTAATTGTCACAAGTTTCTCTTAAACCTTCACATTTACGAGGTGTACACTGAAGACATACTTAGAAGACTAGTACGTAACAATAAATATTTAAGGTTATTTTTTTTTAATTGTGCAGAAGTAAAAATTATTGCAAAAAACTGATTAATGCTAAACATATCATAGAATGCATATTTTATCTATGATTGTAAATACATGTTGATTTTATTTCTTTTCTATGATGATGGTATATTATCTGTTAGTTTGGAAGTGCGCATTTTGAAAGTACACTCTTTTGAGGTTATAAGTACATATAATCAATAATAAAATATAAATATCTTTCAGAAATGCCTTCACTAAGATACTATATTTTAAGAAGAATTAAGATTCATTCATTTAATTCCTACAACTGTATCATTAAAAGGTTAGTAACACATATATCTGAAATACAAATTAATACATTTAATTTCAATTTAAAAAAATATCACAGACCTGAATAATTACAACTTCACAATAAGAATGTGTTCTCCTTAATAATAAATATTATGATAAATTAAAATCTCAATAATGTGATAATGATTGTGATAGAAATATTATGAGATACGTATTTTATTTTGCAGAAATTCCAGTTAAATAGAGCATTATTTCACACCGCTGGCACTCAATCAATATCGTAGTAACCGGTTCCATGGAATCGTCTTAAGTATTGTAGGAATCAAGAAATATCAATATGGCTGGTCAAAATTAAAAAGTAGTTCTTTGCAATAGTTGCAATAAACGACGACGGATCAAACAGGTCAAAGTTGGAACTGGTACCAGTTGATGTGATATCTATTCCATATACGCATCTCTATTTAAAAAAAATATTTGAGGAAAAAACTTAACGAGTTCATACCTTCTTCGTTGAGATTTTCTTCTTCGTTATGCGCTTGTGGACCGCGCAGGTGTGTAATCAACGACGGCAGGATTGTCAGTAATGACAGAGCCTATAAAAAAACAAACAAGCCAAATTATATGTTAAAAAATGCATTAAACAGAAAAAGGATGTATAAAAATAAAAGAATTTGAAGAAATTGCCAGGACAATGTGTCACCAATTACACTATGTTCCTGGCCAGGAACAAAATAAAAATGTGTATCTCTATTTAGAGGCTAAATCAAGGACTCCGGTAGGTGTTGCTATTCAAAGCAAGGATAAAATATAAGAGATATCAGATAAGTAAATTATGTCACTGGCCGTGATGGAAAATTATTTTAAACATATAAGGCGCTAGGCTGGAAAAAGGTTAACCATGTAATTTCATATCAAATTTTCGACTTTATATGTGTTCCTTCTATTTTAATTAGACTATTTATTATTTCCTATATCGCCACACCTAGATCAAAACTAAGACAACTAAAAAAAACAAGAATTTTTAGTTATTATTGTATTCGGATACTCTTGTCATATACACAACAAACTTAGCCACAATTCTCGAATAATGTCATTTTAGGATACATTTATGACCTAAAAAGTTATTTAGTTTCATAACTTTAGTAACAAAAAATGGAGAAAAATGTTTTTTTGTCTACTAAAAAATGACTTTTTGAGTTGGCTTTGTTTTGATGATCTTAGGTGTGCGATATATTTTTTGAATGGATTTTTGTTAATAATCTAATTTGTTTGAATTATCCAAGAACTATATGTTCTAAAATTGATTTCTTCATTGAGGTTCAAAATAAAAAATACAATACAGTCGATTCCACGCAATTGGGACACATCGAGACACACCAGCAAAGTTAAATTAGATTTTCTGAATTTTTGACACGCCTTTGAGCTCAAAAGGTTTGCCATCACTGTCCTAGTGAAAACTTTCTTAGAATAAGAACAATAAAACCGCATTTAAGTTTTTATTCATAAAAATGTTAAGTATGTACGTATTGTACGTATTAAACTATACATTATGTCTCATCCCCACTGCTGCTATCAGACTGATCAATGTCAGTGAAACAAAAACCGCCCATGTCAAGTGGACATGCGCCATCTCATTTTCGTACAAAATGGACATGTGCCGTTTTTGGAATGATGTCTTCAATTGATACATCTACTATTCTAATTTTAAAAGCAATCAACTTTATACTACGGTTAACCTCAAATACCTTTGAGTAAAAGCCAATAAGAGACGCAATAATTAAATGAATTAATTCATTATATTAAATTTGGAAACTTGTTGAATTGAATTACCAACATTTTGACAGCATTACTGAAATAGTACTTACTTGAGCACACTGAGCGAGGCCAAGGACAAACAGTTCGGGCCAGCATCGTTTTATAAGGGATAGCTGCAATTCTGAACTGTGAAAAGATAATAAAATTACAAATTAATAATAGACCATTGGGCATTCATTTCTTAATCAGGAAACTATAAAATATTGCAATGAAGAGTATCCGGTTTTACCATTAGCTTTATAATACATATTACCAGAGAAGGAAGAAAGCAAGACAACATGCAAAATACTTGTGGGTAATGAATGTTTGAAACAAGTAGATGAGTTTGTGTATTTGGGAAGTATGTTTGATATAAACGGAAAGGCTGAGAAAGATATCGAAAGGAGGGTGTCTGCAGGGAATAAAGTGAACAGCGCTTTGAATGGAATTATAGCTAATAGGAACTTGTCAACCGAGGCGAAACTAGCAAAAGAGGAACAAAAGTAGACTGAATGCAGTGGAAATGAGAATGCTTATATGTATGTGTGGCAGATGTATGTATATAAGGAAATAATATAAAGCTGATCTTAGTATAGTAAGTAAGATAAAGAAAGAATCACTAAGGTTGGTTTGATCATATGGAACAGATGAATGAGGAGAAAATGGTAAGGACGATATATAATGAATTCAATAATAAAACTATATAATAAATATGTATAATAAAACTCTGTTAATTAGAAATTTGACATAATTCAAACATTTTCAAACACATGAGTCTCAAATATGAGGGCAAGTAAAAAATTATCAACATTTTCGTTCCACGATTGATTTACAGACTTTACTTTAGCCAAGCTCATCGTAATGATTTGATGGGCAGAATCATGAGTGATGTTCAAAGAAGAAGACGAAAAAAAAACACTTTTACGTAAGAAAGCACTGTCCCCGTATTGTGATACAAGTCTATGATGAATTTCAGCCCTTTTCACACTTTCCAACCAGAGAAATCGGATCACTGCCCGTTGTTCCTCCTTGGTGCAAACTGCTAGCGGAGCGGACATATTTATACTGTAATAGCCGGAAGGCAAATGACGCGATCGGGATCAAATTTCACGCACGTGACCGCTGTCGTACCAACTCTAAGAACGCATACAGAAGGCAAAATTGCAACCTTGAAGGTGTGTTATGGTGAAAGTTTAGATAATTTTTGACACGCCCTCGTAATATATTTTTAGATCCTCGTGCCACAAATCAATTTTTAAATCACGTAATTTATAATTTGGGTTTTTTACCCGTGTTCACCAATGTGGAGTCTCCTTTATGTGTGCCGTGATACCTGCCGACACACCATACGCATGAAATGTTTCCTCATGATGAGAGAATTTCTTTTTTAACTAAATCATTGTTCAATTGACTATTGGTTCCGCGCAATATATTCTTTTTTGATCACTCGAATTTCAAATTGACAGGGTTTTATTGTAATAAAGATTGATGTGGGAAGCAGGTGGGGCGGGTAGGGGGAGTGTGGCTGTATTTTGCACAGGGTTTGGTTCAGAATCAGGCAAGATATATTTAATTTCATATATCATCATAAAACTGTAATACATAAGTACAACAAACCGAAAACTACCAGAAGATTGAAGAGATATTTTTAAAAATTAGAAAGGGGATGTTAGGAACACACCTGAGATCCGTGTCATGCGTGGGGGGCCAACGACAGCACAGCAGCAGCAGGCGGGCGCCGGCCTCGCACAGGGCGTGGGCGTGGAGGTGGCGAGGTGGTGGGGCCCCGGCCGCCTGGGCTGCGTTCGCCCACCTCTCTTCAGATTCTGAAATAACATCACTATTTTTCAACTTCTTACGAATATAACTGAACGAGTTTTCTGGCTATGCCGGGATTTCTGATAATATTTAATACAAGAACATACACACTGGTACAATATCCTCCTCGGTCCTAGCGTCTCCCTTAGGAGGCATAAAATAGTATCAGAAAATCAAAAATATTCAGTTTGCATCTGCGATAAATCTTTTTGAAAATAATTGCTATAATTAGACAATAGATGACTTTAGGCCAAACAATTTTTAAAATAAGGTAAAATTACTTCTTCTATATCATATAGACTTCAAAAATGGCAAAAATAATTCAGCTTCTCTCAGCCATTTTTGAAGTCAATAATGGTATAAAAGAAGTAGACTGTACCTTATTTTTAAAATTGTTTAGCCTAAAGTCATCTATTGTCTATTGAAAAGATTTTATTTAAGATGCAAACTGAATATATTTTATTTTTTGATACTATTTTATGTCTCCAATAGGCGACGCTAGGAACGGGAAGGATATGACAGGTGTGTTTTTTTTTTGGTTTTACTGGAAATCGCCTTGGCCATTCACCTCGGCTAAATATCCCATATTCAAAAGCTTCAGGCTATTTGCTCCCACGCAAACAGTTCAGGCAAATTGTATTTGACAATATTACTTTTAGCAAAAAGAATATTTGTATAGATCAAGATGTTATAATTTAACTAATAAGCAAATTGGTTGATTTGATCCACAGACCACCAAATAAATAGACATGAACTAACACAAATTCCTTGTCCCAACATTTTTATTTTGGTGACACCCACATGATTATTTTGGTGCCATTCACGCAATCAAAGAGCTCCGTGACTTTTTTTTAAAAATATTTTTATATATTTTAAATATGACTCGATTGGAACAAAAAATTTATCACTGACAATATAATATGCAATAATGTAAAAAAATACGTCTTGTTTACAGAAAGATTTAATTTTCGAAGAGTAAATACTTTTACTGTTCCATAAATGTGTCATAATCTATCAGATTTATGTTTCGTTAAATAATGTTCCAAACCACTCTCCTATATGTACACTTCATATCATGTCTATTCATTTAGTGTCTATTGATTTCATCAAACCACGCAATGCGGATGCCATATGTCAGAAACATTGATGTAAAAACCTGATATCATTGAGGGATTTATTAAAATTATGATTTATTAAGAAAAACAATACAAATTTCACAAAAAAGTTCTCAGATTCACATCCGTATTTGGCAAATATCAATCCCAAATACCTTGGGCTGGGACCCGTGCAGAAAATGTCCTACGTTTTTATTACATACAAGAAGGGACCCACCCTTTCCTGGAACCATTTCAGAAGTTGAAACTGTTACTTACTTACTACACAGTGTGTGAAAATAATTTAGTATGATATGAAAATAAATTGAAGTAGGGAATAGGTGATTATACCTGAATGGTGAGGTTCCTCTATTGTTGCCGGTGACTGCGGTCTCTGTGATAAGGACATGGCTATGTCGGCAGCGGGACCGTACGCTGATTGCAGGTACTCGTTAATATTCAGGGCGCCTGGAAAAAACAATGAATATTACAAATGGAAAAATTTTATGGGTCAATGTTCCCTCTATGTTTGGATCACGGTGGTGCGCATAAAAGAATCTATTGTGTTATTTTATGGACCGATGCTATTATTTGTACGCCGGAGAGGAAAACATTACCATACCAGTATATGGCTACTAGTAAGGCCTGGGTTGACCTTGACCACATTACTAATGAACATATATTAAGACACATAATAACAATTGTCAAGGAAAACTGCATACTTCAGACACATTCTTTTCAATGAAAAATATGATCTTTTACAATACAATTCATTATAAATGAAGCAGAAACGTAGGTAGAAAGAAATCTTGGCTGTGTAACCTTATATTTATTATTATTATTATTATACACGCCCTATTCAGGCAATAACATAATAATAGAAAATTTCATCAGAAGAAAAAATTATATAATATCAGCATGTTTTTTCATAATCAAAATTAAAAATAAATTTAAAATGTAAAGTGAAACAATTTATCCATCATCATTGAGTTGAGACACAAAAAATTGTGATAATGTAGTCCTATAAAGAGTTAAATTTACAGCAAAAATGTCGACTACCTCCGCATATCCATTCCCCAAAGAATGCATGGGGACTGCGGAATTAGCTAATGCATGTGTTCTGACATTACCACTGTAATAAAACAATGAATTGTGTCTTGTTGACCTCAATGGTGCGTAAAAGTCAAGCAGACCAACTTCAAAAAATGTTTTGGCATATCACGGTTTGGCATAACCACAAGACACTAACTAATGTCATATTAATATTTTGTATACACACAATATATATACATATATATCTTAGTATAATGAGTAAGATTAAGAAATAATCACTTAGATTGTTTGGTCATATGGAACGGATGAATGAGAGAATGGTAAGAAATATATATATATATATATGTTAATGGCACAAGAAATAGAGGACGTCCGCGGAAGACTTGGCAGGACCACGTAAACCAGATATAGGAAGATTATCCTCTTAGAAGCCACAATAACCGGCGAGCTTGTATAAGAAGATGTATGAATGTGAATGAGAAGTAAGTAAGTAAGTATACACACAAACTCAAATAAATAGCCTTGCACTATTAAGGTAATGTTTGACTTAATTTTGCCCCCAGCACACATATCATAACATTGGACCTTCAAATTGTGCAAAAAAACCCAATATGCCTTCATATATCAGATTCTTTACATTGTTTACAATACAATATGGAAAAAGCGTTAAACTTTTGGATGGTGACATAATTACTCATGATAAACTTTACAAATTAACAAAGTTATACAGAAAAGTACAGTACCGAGAGGGTTGAGAGCAGAAACCTGCTGCATCTGCAACAGATTGTTGGCCAGCAGGTGCGAGTGCAGGAGCAACCTCGAGTCCTCCGGTGACGTCCCCGCTCCGTCCTGGGACGACGGGGGAGTGGAGCCGTACGGGAACCCTAAACAAGGGAAAAATTAATACAGATGCGGTTGACATTTTGTAAGTAATATATTTTGTGCAAATTTCTCAACACACATAACTACGAGACAGTGGCACATTACAAACCTGAAGATCCTTTAAAAGCTGCAGCCAAATGTGCCAAATGAAAGGCCGGAGTCGGTGGGGAGCTGCGCCCAAAATCCATCGGCTCATCTTTGGCGGTAACCATCTAAAATATAAAGATTTTATGGTACAACCCCTGCAATAACACTATATATCAGTTTTAACAAATCGACCCCTTAGAATAACAAGATTCCAACTAACATTTTGGGATAATTTGAAAATAATTTTGGGCTAACGTGAAAAAGGTTCCAAATGCATAATTCTCTATTTCTTGCATACACACCAACTCTATTTAACGGATATTAAAGAAAATAGCAAGAACTGAAAGTTCCAACAGCATCAGTTATCTATTTCAATTTGTGGATTATTATTGTTAATTTACAAAGTTTTTTTATTATTTTTAATTTCCCTCATCTCACAGTGATCATTGATAATACTGAAAATAAGTTAAGACCTTAAAACTGATCATATTTGCATACTCAAAACAAAATATACATGAATATATGTTGAAATTCAATCAACACTTTGAGCTCATTATCTCAAAACAGTGTCATATGGAACCTTGTTATTCTGAGGAGTCGAAATGTTGATAGATAGACATACAGAGCGTCGGCCATCTTGGATGTTATACAGTATCGTTGCAGGGAAAGTCACATAGAAATGATGTGTAGTAGTAACTCAGATCTGCCCAAAACCGATATACAGTGTTGTTGCAGGGGTAGTCTCGATTCAAACCGCTTTAATTTAAAATTTGGCATAATTTAAAAAAAATTATTTACAAGCCAAATCATCAATTTCATGTTACAATAATATTATTACATTACATCATAAAACAATACATTTACACAATAATTCAAAAAACAAATAAAACTTTTAATTTTCATGTTAAAAATTTAAATTCACATGTGCAAAATTTATGTGTCGAAATCAGATACCTTAGGGGAGTAACAGTAGTATCGTTATTGGACCAATTGAGAAGTACTGAGACTTCTGCATATAGAAAGATCTCAATTAAGATGGCTTGGACACATCTTGTGAATGCTAAAGGAATAACTATGAATGTGTGAAGACAGATTGGGTTCAAATTGGTCAACAAGTACCAAAGTAGCACAAAACGTGGAAATGAAAATGACTTGTCGAGATTTCCTAAGAGGATGAAAATAATGATGATGATGATATGGGAACTTTGGGATTCTGATAATTTTATATTAACAATGATTTAATGTATTCAATTCAATTTATGTATTTAAAAAAATATTAAATCAAAATCTGATCGAAAAGTTGCTTCTTCAAATATTTAATAAATTGTGTATTCACTTACATCTCTGGAATGGCCCAAATTGAACATCTTGTGTGGTCCACCCTCACCTTGATCCTGCTCGGCCCTCCCGGCCGACCCAGCTCCGCTCCCTGCGGCCGCCCCGCCTCCACTCCTGTCCACGACGGGCTTGCGCTCGTGCTGCACGGCTGCAACACGCATACCCACTAGTACGTTACACACGCTACACGTTTACAGTGACCACTACCGTTCCTATATAATAAGCACTAACATTCCTATAATAATTATATCACACAGGATTGAGGTCGCCTAAGTGACGCCAATTAATTGATGTTATAAGGACACGAGGCAGTTATTAAAAATATATTTACGGTGAATCATCGGCGGGGCGCCAGAAAAACGTGAGATAGATTTCGGCAAACAAAGACTGTCATTTTTTGATAAAATACGTCTTGCTGGCGCCCGTTGCTGTCTGCTCGCTGAAATGGTGGGAAAAATATCAATGAATTAAATGTATTATTTTGTGATGAAATAAAACGAAATACACCGCGAGCGGGAACGCGTTGTCAATTCTGTCGCCAGTGTCCCTAGAAAAAATATATTTTTGTGTTTCATTTCTTCTGACTTCATCATCATCATCGCCAGTTAACAGAAGCGGGCGGAGATCGGCGAACAACCCTTGTTTTCTTGTGGCTGTACGCAACAATAATGTTGTTAGGCAACTCAGTGCTGCCGAGTCTTGCGAGATGTAAACTTTTAATTTCTGCTGGGAGGCTGTTGGTGTTGAAAAGCGGACTGGGGGTCTCCAAAATCTAGTGGATAACCTTCGAATAGCTGGGCAAATTGCAACTTCAATGTAGCAATATACCAAAGAGCTCAAAATAACAAACTGTAGTTTAATCACTGTTATCACACTCGCTACCAGTGATTGAGCATCTGAGAATGAAAGGTGATCAGTCCCAGTTTTCCCAGTGAGTCAAAAGTAACAATTTTTTTCCTTTATTAATATATTGTAATTTTTCAATTAACATGTTTTCTAGAAGAAAAAAAAACATGTATCAAACACACATAATCATTTTTCTTAATTGGAAGATAATTATACATTATACAATGGATGATGAGAAAATAATCCTTCTGAAATTTTAATATTCGAGTTGTTTACTTCCGAACCCCTTTTTTTTTTAAACAAAAATGTATATTGAATGCAGTTTTACTAGGAAAAAATTATAGTTACGATTGGTTCAAATATTTTATCACAAATAAATAATAGAAAAAACAAATTTAATTTTTTTGTGTCAAAACCCTCCATAATTGAATACTTAACTTAATAATTGAATAATTAAACGGACCAATAGTATTTAATAGTATGCCACTGGCTTGTGCCAAAGAAGATCAAATAATGAGAGTGACAAACACCTTTAAAATACGCATGTTGAGTTTCAAATACCTCTTAAAAACAATAGTGACAAAAATTATATAAATATAGTAATTTCTTTAAATCGACAACATATTTGTGTTTTTTTTTTGCATTTAACATAGTATAGATGCATACACCACACCTTACCTTCAAAATATCTAATGAAGCATTATGATGAACAATCCATTTTTAAACGTCCTTTGTGATTTCCAGATTTTGATAAAAATTCATTATGGAGGAGTTTAGATGTAAACGACTCATTTGTTAAAATGACAATTAAATGTGTAGTATTAATATAAATCGGGCCAAATAACAAAAATTTACCGATAAACCATAGTACCGTGTTAGCCTGAATATAACGCAAAGTTTTTAAAATCTTTTTTTCTTTAAATGACGTTTGTGTTATATTCGAAACCTGAAGAATTATATGTACACATTGTCTTTGCCATTGCTATGATCATCCTCTTCTCTCAATATTATAGGTAGGTTGTTCATAGTATAGTACAGTAAAACCGCGATATAACGAAATCCAAGGGACCAAAAAATAAAAATTCGTAATAACGAATTCCCACATATAGCGAAATAAATAAAAAAAAATCCTACTATATGTTACGCGCCCGTCCGCAAAAAATGTTGCGCGGCTTCAAAAAAAGATCGCACAATATGCAAACCACGGAGGAAGAAGGCATGGGAATGAATACTACATCTTTTTAGTGTTTTGTTATTAAAACAGATAAGCAAATGGATAATCAAAGGAATTAAATTAAGAACAGAACCTATTCAACACCAATTGGAAGATATTTTTATAAATTCCAGAATATTGCAAACACAAAACAATATTTTAATTGTGTTAAAATGTAGAGCCGCTTCAAACATAATTTTGGGCATGAAACATAAAAAATAATTAAAAAATAAAAATTTGACAGTTGAATCGCAGCATTTTTATAAAATGAGTCGTATATAAATTACGAAGGTACTTACCGGTAACGGCTGCAACCACTTTAAAATATGATACGATGCCCCATGAATAAGTTTCGAATTGGTCTTTACTCCCTTCTCGCAGACGTCGCGCACCGCGAAAAGCCATTAAATACGGTTTTGATACGGCAGATGCAGCGGCGGGCTTTGTAAGTGCGAAATAATATTTTCATCTTTTAACATTTTTTTAATTTCGTTCTAGACTTTCCGTCAATGTATTGGCATTTTTTCGTCCCGGGCCAAACCTGATTTGGTACTCCTATTCAACGGGATTTCGTTGATTACCTGCTTTATGTACATGGAAAAATGGTTTTAGGGACTAAATTTCGATTTTTTTTTCGGTATACGTAATTTTCGCTATATCGGGTTTCGTTATATCGCGGTTTTACTGTATAGTATACTGCCACATGTCCTGTACGGTTCGGGCGCTGCGCTTTTTATTATTTAATTTTTAACTCTTAAAAGTGAATCCATCATGTAAAAATAAAAAGTTTGATCGGAAAGGTGTTAAAAAAACCCAAATCGATCGGGGAGGGGTTCAAAAACGCTGCATTTCAAATAACATTAATAAATCTGAAGATCACATATTGCGGGATGACAGTAATCAAACCGATTTTAACTAAAAAATCTCTTTGACTAATAACATATACTATTTACGTTAATATTAGTGATGGGAAACCATTACGTGACTGTGATTGTGTTGATGATTGGTAACTTAGATATAACTGTCGGAGGCTTTCTTTCTAGTGTACCAGTCATTGCTCGAAGAATTACGTTAATCACTTATCAATCATCGTTACAATCGAACACAATCACAATAACAGTCAAACTAACGGTTTAAATAACAATTTTACCATCAATAGTTAATATGTTATACCTAATTAAATTTATATTTCGGCATATTTTGTTTTATTTTTGTTTCCCAAAAATATATGAAAATATTGGGCTATAATTTCAAGGCGTTATATTTGAACCAATACAGTATTAAAACATTTAATGTGATATTTACTATAGACAAGAAGCATAGAAGATGAATGATTCTCCATGCCCTAATGGCTCTAATAGCAATTTTTATGAAAATGTTATCTGATAAAAAAATTTAATTCTATGTGAATTGTACACTTCGTAAATATCAAAAGGCGGGTGACTGCAGGGAATAAAGTGAACGCCGCATTGAATGGAATTATAGCTAATGGGAACTTGTCAACTGAGGCAAGACTAGCGATTCACAATGGAGTCCTGGTACCGACACTGATGTATGGCAGTGAGGCCTGGAGTTGGCAGAAGAGGAACGAAAGTAGACTGAATGCAGTGGAAATGAGATCACTTAGGCGTATATGTGGCAGATCCATTTAAGACAAGAGTAGAGAATGAAGAAATAAGGAAAGAATGTAAAGTTGATCTTAGTATAGTTAGTAAGATTAAGAAAGGATCACTTAGGTGGTTTGGTCATATGGAACGGGTGAATGAGGAGAGAATGGTAAGAAAGATATATGACGCGAGTGTTGATGGCACCAGAAGTATAGGACGTCCGCGGAAGACTTGGCACGACCAGGTAAATCAGATACAGGAGGATGATCTTGTTAGAAACCTCAATTTTGTATGAATGTGGATGAGGCGAGAATTGTGTCAGGACAGAAAAGTGTGGCGCTCTATCCTCTCTGCCTACTCCTGCGGTGAAACGGCGTGATTTTAAGTGAGTTCATCAAAAAAAACATATATTATTTATGAAATTTGTTTTTTGAAATATAGAAACACAAATTTTTTTCATAGCGAGATGAATAAATGAGGCATTATTTCAATAGATACTCACAGTCAGATCGCATTCCAGAGTTGAGGCACTTCTGCAGACGGCAGTACTGGCAGCGATTCCGGTGGTGCTTCGTAACCTCGCAGCTCATTGCTCCCCGGCACTGGTAGCCCAGCTTCTTGCGGATGGAGCGCTTGAAGAATCCTTTGCATCCTAGAAAATATTTTATTTTATTTAGAATTAATAAAAATGATGCATCCAAATGTCAATAATTATATTATTTTTTTAATGTTTATTATTAGCATGATTTTAAAGAAACTTGAAGCACAACAATGAGATAAAACACAAGGACATTAAATTACACAAACACAATACAAGAATGTCTCACGACTAGCATAACAAATTGTCTAGAACAAAAATTAGTACAATTGCGGCTCATCTATAACAGAGTATTATGACTTACCACAACACACAAGACAATTGACCATTGTCAGGTTTAAAAAAGGAGTGACAAACATACTAAAACGTCCACAAACGAAACAATCACAAATAAACTGCAAAACCAATTTTATCTTTAACCTTTTAAATGCCATGAGCGTGTCAACACGCTAAACTTTGTATGTCATGCTAAGCCATTAGCGTGTTAACATGTACTTTTGGACCTTGCAAACTTGCAAAGATTAAAGTCATATTTATAAATCATTTTTCCAGTTGTGGACGACAGGACAGCTTTTGATAGATAAGTCAAGACCCCGAAAGCCTAGTTTTACCCTATGCGGTGTTTTCCATTTCAAATAGAGGTGGCAGTTAAAAGGTTAATTGACATTGCGGTGGTGTAACATGATTATTTTTAAATAAAATTTAACATTAAAAGTCATTTTACCTTCGCAACTGATGGCCCCGTAATGCCTGCCCGAAGCGCGGTCCCCGCACACCACGCACAATTCCATCTCCCCTCCGCCCGCCACTCCCGGCAGCGTTTCCGCCCGGGCCCTCGAGCCCTCCCCGCCCTCCATTTTCAGGGCGGGCATCTCCAGCCTCATCTCCATCAGAGACGGTGCGTCAAATGATGAACTGTCCAATTGTAACGAAGGAGGTTATAAGTGTAATGGAGAAATGTCAAATTGTAGAGGCTGGGTGATGACGCGTAATCGTGGGGTAACTGTTTTTGTGAAGGAGACCTCGGGGTTTGATGGACTGCATCCATGTACTGTTATGTGAAATGCCTGAAAAAAATACATAAAAATTTCTGTCACTGCTGCAGGTAGAATTTTAAAAAGTTATATTATTATTCGCTTCATAAGCTTCCATTACATATTATTGCCATAAAAAACTGAATAACTAATAAATGATCAATTATACAGAGAGATTTAGGGCCAATTGTGTGATCATTAGTAACTTTTTACTAACGTCCATGGTTAAAATCGTTTGCGGGTTGTTCGTATGTCAAATTCACTATTGTTAAAGCATAGATGGAGATGTTTATAGATGACAAATAATCATGAAATATGCTTTATTTTATGCATTATCTATGGATTTTTTCACCTAGGTGTTCGATATCTGTCACTTTGGTGGTGACATTTTTTCATATTATGTGTAATAACGTGTTAACGAACTCTCATGAAAAAACACATGCACAGCTTTATTCGTCATTTATAGGTTCTTCCGCTAAATGGTTCTAGTTAATGCGCTAACATGAAAACTTTTAATGATTTGCCCGTGAACCTACATACTTAATACATTATGACAAATAAATATTTAATTTGCAAAAAAAATAAAGTTATGTACAACTTTTTTGATTACATAGATTTGCACGCCCTTGGTTTTGACATACTAAAATAAATATGCAGTAAGGTAGGCGTAATTTGTGTAGAAAATAATACATTTTCTCATAAATTTTGCGTGTAATTTCTTACACAGCACCGCATAGTAATTCCTGGCGACAGGATAAACATCAAGGGCACTAGGGAAAATAGTTAAAATCAATAAAATAAACCTATAAATAAAACTCAAAAGATTGTTGTAAAATAAAAATCATTGTACCGTATTCAGTTTACAGTTTGGCTTTCAAAAATTCTTAAGTAATATATTTCTATTAAAATATTACGATCTCCCATTTGCTGAAACCTAAAAAGTAACGGGTCAAAAGGCCAGCGACCTCATGTCAAAAGGTATTTAACCCCAAAACTTTACGCAAAACCTTTCCAACGTGGAACAATTACACGCAAATCTCCACGAAAGGTCAAATAAACACATATTTTAAATTTTATTTCATGAATAAGAATATCAATTTCACAACAAACAGTACATTCTCATTTTTACAGGTATACACGTTCGTAAACAACCTGTTGAAGGTGATTGTAACACTTGACTTACGTTGTCTGCGGCCAACGGAATTGAAGAACATCAAACAATACGGAATGGTTCAGATAAAAATACATTATCTTTTTTCATTTTGAACTACTAATAAACCAAATAATTTTTTAAATCGTGTGCGCGCACTGGACCAAACCACGGAATTTGACAGCAAATCATCAAAATGGCCGACGGATCATAGACATTGTTTTTTTAATTACTAGGTGATCGAGATCATTTTGGTTATAGATTTTAACAAAAAAATACCATAAAGCGACCAAATAGAAATTTTGAAGTTACAATCTACTTAAATATAATTCTCGCCGTTTGTATGTCACACTTTTAATAATGGCCTGCGAACGTGACATATACACGCATATTGAATAAAATACATTTGTAAAAGTCTGGAACTCGCCCACTTGACTAAATATGAAAAAATATTGATCTGGACGTTCCATTTTTTTAACGAATCTACTGAGTTTAACCTGAGTATGTACCTACTTTCCAGTGCATTCTATGATAATTTAATTACTGATTTTATGTTACTAGATGAAAGCCGTCAAAAATGACGGAAAAAATCATATTTCCTAATATACATAGAATAATAATTCGTAGATACTAAACTTTTGGTATCGAATCAAATTATTATTGAACATAAGAGAATTAAGTTTACGTGACGCGCCAATAATTAAAAATAGGGATGTAAGTACAGAGTGAATATTATGTTCCAGGCTGATTTTGTTTGGCCGTCATTTTGGTTTTGCAAACATTTGTCAGTTCGAATTTGGTAGTCGTAGAGAGTAGTTGATTACAATTTTTTATGGAGCAACGAACACCTCAATAACGTATTGAAGTCATTAAAACAATTTGTCTAAATAATCGTTCGACTTCTGAAAAAAAATCATCATGAGTGACAAAGCTCATTTCGATTTGACGGATTTTGTTTATTAACAAAACAGGATTTATTGGAGCACTGAAAATCTACCAATGACCTTTACACCCACGCAGAGTTACTGTGGTATCATTGGGCCCTATTTCTTTCGGGATGCAAGAGGCAATGCTTTAACTATTAATGGTGATCGCTATTGTAACATGTTGGAAAACTTATTGGTGCCAAATTGGGTCGTTTGGTCTGCAACACATGTGGTTTCAACAGGACAGCGCCACCTCACACACAACTCGAGCTACGCTTGAAATTTTTCCCAGCCGCATATCGACTGGCCTCCTCGATCACCTGATTTGACGGCTCATGACAATTTTTTGTGGGGGTACTTGAAAGGAAAGGTCTATGCCAATAAGGCAACAACAATTCCAATGCTACAGGACAATATTCAAAATGAAATTGCTGAAATAACACGCGAAGTGTGCGAGAACATTGTGAAAAATCTGATTAAAAGAGCACGTATTTGTGCTGCTGCCAGAGGTGGCTACTTGGCCGATGTCATATTCCATACATGCATACATACATTCCATAATAAACCAAATAATCTATAAAAAACCAAATTAAGAAATTGTCTTTCATTTTAGTATTTTATTCACGTAACAAAGTTGGTCAACCTTAAAAAATCCTATTTTGAAATTTTAATAAAAGTTCTTCAAATCGATCTTCCAAAATCTTTATTACTTTCACACCCTTCAAAATCTCCTAATTACTTTCAAAATGTTGTCTTAAAATTCAATTTCCAACCAACAAGACTTAATTTGTGCCTATCCTGTGGAAATATCCCTCAAAATATCAAAAAAACTACAATTGAAT
The DNA here is from genome assembly GCA_031772225.1 of Eubasilissa splendida. NCBI lineage: Eukaryota > Metazoa > Arthropoda > Insecta > Trichoptera > Phryganeidae > Eubasilissa > Eubasilissa splendida. Next base: position 6,541,734 of record CM062870.1, read on the forward strand.
TCAAAATATAAAGTCAATTTTCAATTTAAAGAAATGTAGGAACATTCCTTTTTATGTTATTTATTTTTTGTCAGTCGATAAATGATATTCATCAAATCCAGGATTTATGGATCAATTTTCAAAAAATAGAACATCTGAGGACGCAATACTTTTCTATATCCAGCCATGTAACACTTAAATTTAAAATAATTATATTCTATTCTACATGGAATCATTTTATTTCAAATGTGCAAGCATATTAAGCTTACTATTGAAAATAGGACAAACATTTAGACGAAGGAAACTGCATTATCGCCGGCCCAAAACAGGCACTTCATTGCCTACCAAACGTATCAAATAAACCTTCTTAGTCTTATAGTTTACAATGTTCTTCTTCTTCATCATGTGCTATCTTTTATAAAAGGTTGGTGACCAAGTTGCAATATACTTATTTATTTTATGCAAGATATAAAAGATCACAAACATTTTGGATATTGGGCCACTTTCTGAGATTACTAAATGAAAATAATGTTTTACTGTCTAACCTACTTTACTACTGCCTTTCATCCTATTCCTATTCTCATTGCGGAGATTGTCTTTGAAGTATACAGCCAATGTTGCGCATGCACACAATTCTTTTCTTCATGCGCCGCCTTCCATCAAAGGTTGGCGATCATGTTGCAGTATTATATTGATTTATCCTGTGTGAGATCATAACACTTTGGACATTAACTTCTTTCTGGAGTAACGCAGCCAAGATAATCTATTTTTACTTACACCCCGGAATAGAACGACAGATGTATCAAATGTATGAAAGTGCGACATATAAGTTCGAAAATCAGTTGTCAACTGGTTTTTGGTGTAGCATAATCGGTTAGTGCATTTCCCCGGATAGGAAGAGATCCAGGTTCGAATCCCAGTAGCAACAAAAATATTTTTTTGATAAATTAATTTTATATGTATATCTTTCTAATGCATTAAATTTGTATTAAAAATATCACAGACTTATGTTCTGAAAAATTGCAACATCACAGTAAGAATGTGTTCTCCTTAAAAAATCTTATTTTTCATTGCGGAGAATGTGTTCGAAGTATGCATCTTTCCTTGATAACCATTATTTATTTTAATTTTATTTATTTATTAATCTGTTATAAGTACAATGATACAATACAATTTTTTTTTTGTTTAACACTTCTCTAAAATCATATACTTGTACAAAGAAGAGGATTACATATTAATAATTATTGTTTACAATAACTAGCTTATAATAAAATAAAATATAATAAATTAATAGCAACAATATAAAAATATAAGTTTCGGGGTACATTTTTATCTTTAAAGTGTTTTTTGATAGCATTGATCATTTCATTATGATGTTTTCGGGTAAGCTGTTAATTTTTTTTTTCCTATATGCGTATAGTGATGTGCAAATGTGTTGATTTTTGAACATGAAAATACAAATTTAAACCTAGTACGATTTTCTTTTTCTTTAAATATTTGAAGAATAGAATTTCTTTTAAGTAGATCACAAAATGTCGATACATTGAATTTTTCAAAAGGTAATTTTGTCGGATAATCTTTTGGTTTTTTTTATATTACGTTTTGATAAGTTTTTGTATATTTTTTGCTGGAATCAGGTTAATATTATAATTAGTTCTCAAGCAGTCAACCCAGACCCTACCTTATACTGGTACGGTAATATTTTTTTTTGTTTCACTCCAGATAATAAATAATCCTACAAATAATAGCACAACAAAAAAATTAATGCACATACTGTGATCCAAAATTAGAGGGAAAATTGTATATAGCTTATTTTTATTTGAAAGTCGTTGCTAATTCTCTTGATTTACTTGTGTATTTAGTAGTACCTCTTCATTGGTAATGTGGTCCGCCCAGGAGATTATTAACATATGCCGATACAGCCATATCTCAAATGTCTCCTGCGTTTTAAATGCGGCTTCTTTTAACGTCCAGGCCTCAACACCATAGATCAGCATGGGTATGATCTAACATTTAGTTGCCCCCCAACTGATATTCAGGCTTAAGTCTCGATTGCAGAAGAGATTATTCATTTTCACAAAAGCGCTTCTTGCCGCCTCAATTCTTATTTTAATTTAGAAAGTGGAAGAACCAAGGTTTAAAAATTAATTAATAAATGGTACTTTGCATCATATTCGTAAAACAAGCACAAATATTTTTTGTATTTCTTTATTTTCATTTTTAAATTTATAGCACTTTATAAAATAACGTTTACAGTTAAGAATTCACGACCAACACAAACGAAGGGGGTAATTGTAAACTATAAAACAACCGAACAACTTTTAACGCTAAACCTAATTAATTATATTCATTGTAGTTCCTACAGAAGGTACAATCGACCCCCATTTTGTCCCTTATTGCAAACATTCAACGGACGCCACCATCCAATGGGCCAAAAGATAAAAAAAAAACTTAGTTTACATTGTTAAATTTCAAATGTGTGGTGTCCACGGTTAAATGTCTTGCCCATCAGTGTTGCCAACACGAATAAATATCCCTTTAATAAAAAAAAAATCTGTTTAAGAGTGGCAACACAGCCGATACCTTAACAGCAGTTATCTTTTTTACACCTACGAAACGCTACCACCTAGTCATAATCTTACATCGCCCGAGTCAATCGACATTTCGATAATATTATAATTAATTTATTGAAAAATCACCTTAAACATTATCAAACAGAAACATTTTTTTATTAAATAAGACTTTTTAAGTCGCCAAACAAACAATTTTTTACATACATTTCTATTACTTCTAAGACTTAAAAAAAACACCATCATCGGGGCAACACTGACTCACTAGTATGGGACTCAAAATGGCGGTTGTAAATTTTCAGTAGTATCTCTCAGATGAAATATTAATTACTCATTTAAATATATTTATCCACTCAGGATTTAATACATGATTTGTACATCAATCACAAAAAGAAAAGAATGCTGCTATATGGATCAACTAAATACATGTTTAGTGGGTACTGTATTATTTTTCAGATTTAAAAAATACATTTAGGTATTAGTTAGTTATTTAAAACACAAATCTATGAGAATGTGATCTAAATCAACCATGATTTATGTTTACAATTAACATCTTAATGATTCTCCACAAATTTAAAGCCTATAATACAATATTACACTTTTCAAAAATATTTATGGAAGTCGAGTCGGCTAATGTGATAATTAAAATTGGCAGAGAAACTAAAACCACTGTGAAACTGTTGTTTAATTTTGAGCCCACCACACACTTGAGACGAGTAAATTGATATTTTGGACCTCAACATCCATGAGTGAAATCGATTCATGTCCAAGTGCGGGGGGGGGACTCTTTACAATAATCTTTGGCATAGATTTTTACATTATTAAATTATCATAAACAATATTAAATTTGTTCATACACACACAGCACGGACAAAAAGCAAAATAAGTTCCTGACTTTTAAAACAGAAAATCCACAAGTTTGATGTAAAATTTTAGCTATTCGATTATGAAACAGTCACATTTTAATCTTATTCACAGCATTTTGGATACCGTACCGAAAAAGCAGTTAAAATAATAAAAATATACAGTGAAATTTACTATGTATTACAATTTTCTTTCAACCATTTTACCTCTGCCAATACTATAATCATTAATATGGAACAATTAATTGTTATCAACCTTAAATACAATGGAGCTAAAAATGCGATTCTTTTTCAATATACATAATTAATAACTTTTTGAGTTTTACAATTTAACTATACACCGGTACACCTAATGAAACACTATTCACCTTATAAACTTGGTTCGGGGGATTACATGTAGAATGAAATAGTATTGTGTATTAAAAAAAATAAAATTTAGAGTTCTACACAAAAAAGCGATTGGTAAAATCAAAGTCCACAAAGTACTGCTGAAAAAATAGTATGTTACAATTTGTTTCTATAAAAATTTTCATCAAAAAAATATATTAAAATCAAGAATTCAAAAATGAAGCTTACAGAATTACATTAACAATCTAAATGAAACCATTTATGATTATACCAACAAAATTTTGAAAAATAAAAATTCAATACATTTAACAACCGCCAAATTGTCAGCCTACATCGATATGAATACATTCCACGCTCCTTTTGAATGGAGCAAATATAAATATATATTTTTTTAGTAAATCATTTAAAAACGCGCAATTCACACTTTGGATGCACGTCAATTCAGACGTAGCACTGCCTCTGTGATCACGCAGAAAATATCTAAAAATATCAACAAATGTGCGTACATTTCTTTGTCATTCTAATAAAACGTCGGCCATTTTTCAATACTAACATACACGCAAACGCACGGAATGGGGCGTGAAAAAAGCATATTACGTGGTGTAAAAGTTAATTTTAAACAACAAATTATGAGATATTAAGCTTTATAAAGCTATCTTTGTATGTCATTTTGCGCGACAATTAAGTTTGACATGCGTCAGAAGTTTTCAACTCAAAAGTTAATTTTAAATCCCCGTTCCGAATTTTGCAAATGCAACAAAACATATTTTTACAAATTAGATAATAATTGTTCTAAGTACAAAACAAATGTCACACATCTCCGGGATCAATACTAAATTTTCAGTCGGGAACTATCCGCAAAGTGTTATTTACAAATCAAATATGGCAGATATGTAAAACATATCATAGATTCAAAACATGCTACGGTCTTCTTAAGTGTCTTCTGCAGAGTAAACAATGCAACAGTATTCAATTAGGGATTATTTCAAAAGAAAATCAGCAAACAATGTAGGAAAGAAGTGATATAAATTGTAATAAAATAAAAATAATTTTCACCCTGGCAATTTCGAATAGCACAGAAGCAATTGAAACAATGTACAATAAATATATCAATGTACCGCACTGGCCAACACATCTAAATAATTAAAATCCAAAAATATTTTAAATTTGATTAACACACCGACAAGGACATTATATTAAAATAAAATTAATTCAACTAAATTTATATGTTTAGGTTAGAATCTTAAAAAAATTCACAAAATTAAAGACAAGTGAAAAATTAATCATGCGCGCTAGCCTAAAAATATACATTAAAAAATAACATATTTGATTTGCAAAAAACTTTACCATAGAAAATATTCCAAATTCAAAAAGAATACTTGGAAGTGATAAACAATGCATCAAGTACTTACCTCGCAAACTAAAAAAGACAAAAAAAAACAACATCAAATTACAAATATTATTATACAACAATTTAAATTACATATTTATGATGGCAAAACCTAGTCATTATATGTATACTTACAATTAATTACTGTTAAGTTTTTTTTCACCTTCAAATACATTTATATACAAGGATAAATCTGAACATTGCAAATACGTTCCTGAAGCTATAGACAATTATATACATAGAGGATGTTGTTTATGAATTAAATTGTAATTATATTAAATATAGTATAATAGCAATCAAACATAGTTACATTTTAATACATTATTTATTTTTTACACAAACCTTGACTAGAACTGAAGATTTTCATTTAAAAACCTCCGCCGACTCTTCTGTGAGGAGGATTGCTATTCAAAATTCAAATGTGAAACGTCACAATGAAAAAAAACCACAGATAAAATACATTCCGAAATGTGACATTTCATAATATAATCTCGCATGTGAATGAATTATAATTTCTCAAACTAGTAGAAATATATTGTTATTCTTATTCACATGCAAAACTCGTCATTCAAGAGTCCGGCATTTAAAAACATAGTTTTCAAACAACAGCTACACTTTGTTAACAACATGTTAAACATTTTTCTTATAAAACATTATATTAATAGCATTATACGCTAAATTTGCCTCCATGCGACCGTCATTTAATGGAATTTTCAAGTGTTGAGGCCAACATCACGTATTGCCAGGACAATTCAAAATTGTCATTATAGAAATTTTAATATTATTCGTTAGGTATCACTACTAGGCGTGCCTAGTTTTGAGACTGAAAGTAGATTGGTAAAAATGCCAAAATGAATGCAGATTACATTTTAACATTTGTATAGCGATTAGTCAGAATATAATAGGGCCAGGAATATAAATAAATTATACATTACAATTTCTGTATCTAAATAATGTTTTTATGTGATGGAAAAAATGTATTAACTTTAGTCGTTCATTCCCGACCCCCTCACATTATGGCGCCAAATATTCTATGATTAAATCGTATAGATATTTGTGTACATGTAACGTCATATCTTGATTCCAAAGTAGATAACGATGGTTCAATATTATTTGCAAAAAATTGTCGAATTAGAAATTCGACATTCCAATGTTTGGTGTACAATACTGCACTTTTATTAAAGAATGTATCAGCATACCAGAACATGAGTTTCTATGATCTTGAAGTGATCAGAATGTGGCATTCTGTAGTTAGACAAAAACAGGATTTGGACCAAACCAAATCAAACTGATTAGGAATGTTATACAACAAATGCTCTTTTATCAATGTTTGAATAATAATTATTGAAATTATAAGAACTGTGTCGGATGGAACGTGGTGTCTACTTCTAATTTTCACGTGAATTTGGTTAAAAATTCTTATTTTTCTTTGTTTTACTTTCAGTGAGAATAGTTACGGCTATTGCGGATGACTTATTTAAATATCTTTCAAAAATTCTTAGGGTTATATGTGCTCATTATTATGAAAGTGGTCAAGTCAAGAAATTAAAAAAAAATGAGTGTATCAATTATTTCGCGTCACATTGTTTTAAACTAATATAATATGATGCAAATTGTAACAATTGTGAAAATTTTTAATGTGAATTCAGTGTATTGTTACGACATTCAACGGTATTCCGCTAGTGTTTATTTTGACAATAGAGTAAGTTAATTCAACCATAATATTTTTATTTCTTTATAAGCTACATGCAACATTAAATGTCGAAATAAATTATAAATCTAGTAGACTAAATAAATTGTGAAATTGTATTGAATAATACAAAATTATTTTTTAATAAATTCAAACGCAAACCTTTAAATATCGCTAAACGAAAGAAACATGACTTAGACCACTTTCATAATAATGGGCACATATATAATTCCTGATTTCTTTAGTTGGCCAAAAAAATATGTAAAGATTTATCACTATTGCTGAACTCTTTAAGTCTTAAAAACTTGTAACATCAGATATCTTGTCTCAATTCTGCATTAACTGGTATATCACTGCGTGCAATACCATTAATACAGATTCAAAATAAATCAATACGTCTCCACAAGGCTCATATTGGTATCATACGGTAAAATTTATCAGGTTATATTTTCTGTGTTCAATGTGCCGTGGGCGGGGGCTTCCTCCTGGCGCGTCCTTTGCTGCTCTGGGGTGCGTGCGGAGCGGGTGAGGGGGGTGGGCAGCAGTGGCAGGAGCGCCGTGCCTGACCAGTACCACGTAGAGAAGCTCTCCGTCCCGCAGGGACTGTCTCTTCGGGGGTGGAACTGCCAGAGTGCATTACTGATCCACCTGTTTGGATGAAATTAATGTTTTACTACATAAAACGCAACACGAATTGGCAGTAGCAGCTTGAAATGAATAAGTTAGTACCATAATGTCAAATATAGGATGTAGGGAAGAAATTTGCATCATCACCGAAGAGATAGTTTGCCAGAAATCAATTTTCTAAAGGAAGGCTTTGCATGTAATGCATTTAACCTATCATCAACGTTCCCTCTAAGGTATAAGGGAGTATTTGGCACCATAGTACGCACAAAAAAATATAGCGCGTACAAAATTTTGAACAAGACTTATGTATGTTGAGACTCGTGCAATATTGCCATGCTAACAACAACTCACCCCAAACAATAAATCATAGACACAAGACAAACAACGAACATCTACACGCCAGTTCCAAGAGCAATAGCGACATTTTATCAAAGATTTTACACGTTCTTAGCTCTGAAACTGTACAACACACTCAGCACCAACTGGAAATCGTTCACTTCCAATAAGATTACACAAATATGGATCCGATGTACCAGTCAAATGCCAAATGGGTAGTACCGCTCCTATACCGATTCACGACGCATAAAGCTAATTCGCATTGCTTGTTTTCTCACTCATTTTCAGTATACTAAAAAAAGATGACAAACATATCTAGTGCATCCTTGATTTTTAAATCTTTATCTTCCTTACTGCGACACATTAATGCGCGTGCTTATTTTCTTGCTCGTTTTCTTTACAGTAGAAAAAGATAGCAAATATTATCTTTGCGCCCTTCTAGGTAACATAATTCTCCCAGTTTCTGCGAATGTCAGTGCCTGCCAATCTTCTGTTCCATATTAATATAATCATTATTTTTGTTTACGTAGTATTTGTATATTTTGTTGTACAAATGCTAGTACGCGGTTAAGTTTCAAAGACTTTTGATGTCTTATAAATTTTCTCAAATCTCGCATCTTGTTAATTAACATATTATGTAAAAATGATTATTTGTATTTCTCTTAATATTTATGTTATTTTGAAATTCGCGAATGCGTGGTTTGCATTCCTTAGGCGTTTCTCCGTATTTCATTAAATTTAAATTAAATCATTTTTATGATTATGACTTATAATTTTATAATCTCGAAAATAACACGTAACACTTGCTAAAAAATCAAATTAATACAAGAGATTGTCAAAAAATATTACCTAAAATAAAATAAAAGAAGAATACACAATCCCATTAATGACGTTGTCGACAGTATTAAACATGATGACAGATAGAACTGCCGCCTCTACTACCAAAAAACATAGTTTTAAAAACACTGGAAACTTTTGTTGCTAACTTCAATATATCGGAGAAATGGCGGTTTTGACACGTTTGATAATTATGTAGTTATTAAAAATGGTGCGAATAAATAATAATAATAAAATAGATTATAATCGGATTTTTAAAAATAATGTTGTGATTAGTTTACGCTGTATTTTGACAACTTGTTTGTTATTTTTAAATGTGTGTATATTGATATATATAATTACTTGAGTTGTAATGAAAAAAGTTAGTACCTATGTAAAAAAAAATCTAATTTTTGATATTTTTATTTTCATTATCGTAAATCGTTATTCAAACTTTTTTCTTGATTTTCGGTCCCCTCAACTTCGAAAAAACGGGATTTTTGCAATTTCATTGTATAGAATAGATAATTATTGTTTTTAAAGTTAAAGTCCACTTTCATTCTGGAAACCTTGCTTCTTACTTACACACCACATATCATATTTCAGATATCATTATTACACATTCCTCCGATGATGACCAGCAGATGAAGTAAGAGGTGAGTAGGTGATCTAAATCTCGAATCGAACTCACATTATATTTCATGCTCTACCCTGTCTAGCCGGTGAGGAATGTCCAGCCACACCTAGTACAACATACAGTTATTAGGAGTCAAAAGACTGAGCAAACATTGGAAATATTAAGATTGTCTTCAAATCAAATATGCCATGAGACCCTAATAAGAAAGGATTTCAGCAATCAGCAATGTGTACTAACCTGTCCTGAAGCATAGATGCCACAATGGCAATGCTCAATGTGGCACAAAGAGCCATGAGTGAGATCTATGTTTGGGATTTCGCCACATGAACGAAAGACAGTGAATACATAGCCAAATCAAACTTGAAATTATTGGACACTATGTGGTGAAATGGCAGTGAATAGGAAAAGACCGGAAGACGAAATTTGAACAGGACAAAGGTCCAATGACACACAGGCAGAAGCAGACCCATTGAACCAGCAGCAGAAAAGCTTGGGAGTCGGGAGAGGCATGTATGGATGCCAAGATACTAAGGGTGATGATGAAAATGTAATATTGTACCCGAGTTGAAAATATTAGACATTTTAATCAAGTTTCATATAGGCAAGACTAGCGGTACACAATGGAGTCCTGGTACCGACACTGATAAAAAAGTAGACTGAATGCAGTTGAAATGAGATGCTTTGTAAAGAAATAAGAAAATAATGTAAAGCTGATCTTAGTATAGTAGTAACATTAGGAAAGGATCACTTAGTTGGTTTGATCGTATGAATGAGGAGAATGGTAAGAAAGATATATGACGCAAGTGTTGATGGCACCAGAAATTAGAGGATGTCCACGGAAGACTTGTCACGATCAGGTAAACCAGATACTGGAAGATGGTTCCGTTAAAAGCCACAATAATCAGCGAGCTTGTATGAGAAGATGTATGAATGTGGATGAGGCGAGAATGGTGTGTCAGGACAGAAAGTGTGGTGCTCTATCCTCTCTGCCTACCCCTACGGGGAAACGGCGTGGTGGTAAGTAAATAAATAATCAAGTTTACATTCTTCAGAAAAAATTACTTTATATTTGTATCTGAACATAACCATGATATCTTTGAACAAGAGTTTACTGTACTGACAATCATTCAACTAATCAAATCATTGACTCACCACTTTGTTTAGTCAAGATGTTAACACCTTCGGAGCTACTGGTCTCGATTTCGGCTCCCATATTGATCTCCGCACTCAGCGAACGAGGGCTGAGCACCCTCCTCATACCCGAACTCTTCAAACTACGACCCCAGGTCCTTCGCAAATTGGGATCCTCCCCGTCCGGACTGGTTGAGGTGTTGGAATCATTGTGTGATGTGTTCAAATCCAATTTCCTATTTGTGTCTTGCCCGCTGATGTTTGGCAAGTTCGCTGTGAGAGCGCTGTGCAGGATAGGACCGTCGGCCGCGCTTGAACTATTGCCGGTTTTGATTACAGAGTTCAACCGCAAAGGCTTATGTGATTCCGCATTATGTCCGCCAATGCTGCTGCTGTCTGTGGAGTTGGTCTCTTCGCAGCTGGCGGGACTCTTGCAACACTTGTTACTATCTTCGGAGGAGAAGTCTAAGAGATTTGTGGGTCCATGGTGTGGTAACGGTTCCTCAGATTGATTTGAGTTTGAGTTTGATTCCCAAAATAATTCACTGTGCTGTTCGGGAGAAGAGCAGGTTAGGCCGTCTCTTCCATCTCTTTCCATCATCAGTGTCTTCAAGATCATGGAGTCACCGGGACGTGTATCGTTGCTGCTTTCCAAAAGGAATGAGCGCCCGTTTTGTGCGATTCCCGGTGATGATTCGTTGCATAATTTTCCTGTGTTATCTTTCCCCGCCAACGAGAGCTGCCCCTCGTTAGCGTGCCTTATGACCTGGGCAACGTTTCTTTGTATGATGTTCGACGCTATGCAACCGGGCGACTCAGCGAGATTGACGTCTCTCGCAATATCAGAGTTGAGCATACCGTCTAGATGTTTATTGTTGACCAGCCCGTCTTTACTCTCCGAGTTCATCGAGTCCGCCCCCTCCGAGTTGTCGTCCGAGCTCTGCAGGGAGGACATGACGTTCAGAGTTCGCCTGGGGAGGCCGACCATTGAGAAGTGAGTAGTCATCTTGGATGGTTGGTAAGATGTGGGCATTCCGCTACTCCCGACACCTTCTATTACACTCCTGACGACCTCGTTCCGCCTGTTGAGCTGAGTTCTGGCTGCAGATCTTTTGGCAGCGGAGCCTCTGAATGATATCTGTTGAATTAATGGAGATAACATATTAAAAATCATTTTGTGCTAAATATAATGACAACTTTAATAGATTAAAATTGAAAACAGTATACAAATTCTGCAACAATCAAATGAGAAAAATAATAATCTAAGGGTACCTTTGCTACCAATATTTCAATACCTTGCCCAATACCTTGAGAATCATACCAAACATTACCATACCTGACTGTAACACAATAACAGAGTTACTTATAAATTTGAGCATCATACTAATATACAAATGTAACAGCTTCAGAATCATACTAAATATTCCTATACCCCTCTATAACTCATACCATCAATATCAGAGCATCTTATACCTAGAGCATCATATTAAAATACAAATATAACAGCTTCAGAACCATACTAAACATTAGCAAACCCCCCTGTAACTCATTCCTTCAATATCAGAGTATCTTATACCATAAGCATCGTACTAATATACAAATATAACAGCTTCAGAACCATACTAATCATTATACCTAACATACCTTCAATACTAGATCTTCTATACATAAATATACACTTACAGTTCAAAATTTGTCCCAGTATTTTGATACTGATTCACTTCAAAATCATTAATAAGTTATATTGGAATTGATGCGAAAGTTGTTGCCGTTTAAACAGTACTTATTAAGAGATGGCGCAAATGGCTGCCCTTGTCCTAAAACCTATTTCTTTTTCATTGCTTTCAAAAGGGACACATATCTGATTTAATCACTTTTTATTTTTAGCTTCAACCCCGAAAAAATATTACCTATTGACCAAGGACAAAATTCATTTAAAAAAGTAAACAACGCGACTGCCGCGACTAACAATGTGCGTTCAGTGTATGGTGAAAGTGTTTTAAAAACTCAAACGAATCACATATGGTTTAGCAAGTTAGAAAGCAAGACGAGCCCCGTGCTGGACGTCCCACCGTAGTTGATGACGGGCAACTCGGGGCGATGATGGATACAGACTGACCTCAAGAGAACTTGCAGTTTTAGCTGATAATCGAAATTATATAATTGACTAAATAAACATTGTTTCTTTTACAGTATTGGCATGTTTTATTTACAAAAAACGGCAATCACTTTCGCAATCAATCTATTATTAATTTTCATACTGAAAATAAGTATATAAACAATAAATAAATGATTTTTCATATTCATATATTTCAACAAAATATTACCAGAACATTATATCTTTCACACACAAAATTTCACATTAACAATAATAGAACATATTTAAAACATAATATAAAAATGATAAGACATCTAAGGGCCGGTTGTGTGATCAGTAGTAGCTTTTTACTTTAGTAAAAAAAGTTACCAAAGTAAAAAGTTTTGCGGAAACGGGTTGTTTGATCGTTGGTAAAAAAATATTTACTTCTCAAATGTACATCCCGTAGTGAACTCATCGATAGTTAAATATGGCAAACTCTCACAGCTGTTCCAAAAGTCATCTGACACATTGATACTTTGAAAGTTGCAGTATACGACAATTAATCATTCAATATACCACTATTTTGGTCCGATGATGATCTCGTTGATTAATATACATTAGCACATATGAAAAAATTTCACCACCAAAGTGACAGATTTCGAACACAGAGGCGAAAAAAATCCATAGATAAAGTATATTTCATGATTATTTATCACGCCCATAGACATCTCCATCTATGATTTGACAATAGTAAATTTGACATTCAAACAATCCGCAAACGATTTTAATCAAGGGGGGGGGGGGTTAGTAAAAATTTACTACTGATCACACAACCGGCCCTTAAACTAGAAATTTAATTTAATTATTACTAAAATTAATATATTACACTTTATATTAATTTTGCCATCAATTGAATACTCAATGTTTAACGATACATATTGTTGGTTATAATATACATGGCACCATCTCAACATATATATGTATATAAGTATGTGTAGGGTTAATAATATGGGGAGTTCCCGTTTTTTTTATTTTTTATAAAATCACAGTATGTACAGATTAATGAACTTTCAGAATTGCTCACATCCTCGGGTCGTGGCCACCACCCTGATTTAATATATTGGCATACCTCGCTTGTACGGCAGGTTACGTTCCAGCGAAAGCTTAATGTCGTTAAAGCGAATCACAGCCTTTTTTCACTTGCCAGGGTATACAAAGTCCTAGAAACATGTTTTACACCATTAATAGGTCTAATGAACTGATGTACATATAGGAAAAATAAATATAAAATGCTAGTGTCTGAATACATATCGAGATATGAAAAATGATCGTAGAAGTTAGGAAGAGGATTGCTGCAGGAAATAGAACTGCTACATTGAATTATTACCAGTACTGGAATATTTACAAGAAGACTAATCCAACAATCGTCCATACTGTATTGCCTTATGGGTGTGAATCGTGGACAGTCCCTGACAATTTGGGAAAAATATCAGACAATTTTGAGAACACCCAGTGGAAAATTTATGAACCTGTGCGGGATGGAACAGTTTGAAGAATAAGACACAATGATGAGTTATACAGGGTGTAACATACCTAGTCTGCAATATTTTATTACCTGACTAAATTACGGGTCGAAAATGTTCAAGGAATATGTGCCTAAATACAAACATGTCAGCGATATAAGCATTTAAAAAAATAAACATAATTATGCAATTATTTCGATTAATTGAAATATTTTTTAATTTATATATTGAACACAAATTTTTTTTAAAAAAATAATTCTAATTTTGTATTTTTTACGTAAATGTGGATTTTTATTATTCATTTACATCAGAAGTTATACACCAGATTTAACTTTTTTTTTAAACTATTACTTAGATATGACTATTACACTAATGTAAAACTAATAAACTGAATGTTATTTGCCATAATTAAGAAAATACAAGCATTATAAGAAAGACCGCGACCATTAAATGTATTTTCAGCGTGCCACAAAATTGCCTTAATATAGAAAATATATATTTTTTAATTACGAAGCCAAGATTACAGAGACATTGCAGATTCTAAATTGAACCAAATTAGTAAAATGTTAAAAATGAATAGTTATAAACCATTCAATTTGCAGGACATATGATCAATTTTTGACGTATTTAAAAACAAATTATATTAAATTTTAATTTTTTATTTTAATATTAGAAAATATAATACATTTTAGAATTATCAGTAGGATATATATATATATTTTCCCTTGTTTAGTTTTAACATTTCTTTCACTGTCTCGTATAATTATTTTAGCCAATGCATCGCAGTGGGAAAATGCATCCACCGGTAATTCTGGTCTTCCCGATACGTATCGTTGGAGAACATCTAAGGCATGAAAAACTTCGGAAGTTGACGGTAACGAAGCAAATGAGATTTCATTGCTTTCCTCATTCAATGTGTCATTTTTGTCCTCATCACTCGTCTCAGATACCGTAATGCGAGGCGCGGGAACATACAAAGCAGACGTTATCACTTCATGGTCGTAAGAAATAAAATCATCGTAACTTGTAGATCTCAACAAAATTCTTTCACCCGTTGTTAAACTCGCTTGAGGGGCGTCAATTTCATCTACGGGCAGCGAAGAAAACCCGCACTTTTTAAAACAATTCGCGATTGTTGTAGATGTTACCGATTGCCATGCTATACTCATAGCTCGACATGCATCCAATACCGTCCATTTTCTTAAGTTTTCTACAGAACAGCCATTGTTTACCTGTATAATACAGGAATGCAATAAACTTTTTCTGTAATGGCTTTTGAAGTTCTGTATTATTCCCTGATCTAGCGGTTGGAGAGCACTCGTAGTATTAGGAGGTAGGAACAGAAATTCTATATTTGGCGCAACAATTTCCGGTGCGTAATGTGCTGAACAATTATCCAAAATCATCAATATTTTACGATCTTGTGCTGCCATTTTTCTCTGCATCGTAATAGCAAAGCTCTTAAATATTTCCCGCGTCATCCACGCTTTTTTATTATGGCAATAAGTAACAGCGGGAAAACTGCTAAAAGTAAGGCCTCTAAAGCATCGTGGTTTTTTATATTTTCCGATGACTGTGATCTTTACTTTATCGGATCCGTCCATATTTGTACATAACGCGGCCGTCAGGCGTTCCTTACTACGTTTTCCTCCATGACATCTCTCTCCTTTAAGAGCTAGTGTCCGATCTGGCATCATGTTATAAAACACACCAGTTTCATCTATGTTATAAACATTTTTTGCGTCGTATTTCTCCCAAATATGCCGATTGTTTGTTATCCAGCTCGAAACTTCTTCTTCATCAACTTTTTGGGAATCGCCACAAACCGCGAGGCAAACAATGTTGTGTCGCTTTTTAAAGCGATCTAACCACCCATTAGATGCCTTAAAATCAATTCCCATCTGATGAGCCAACGACTTTGCTTTCTCAATAAGCATTAAACCAGAAGTAGATATATTCGCTGATCGGATTTGGGAGAAATACTCGAACAGTTTTTCTTCCAATTCTTCATATTTGGCAGGCCGTACACGCTGTTGGGAACCGCTCGCCTTACATCTATCAAACGCATCTTCAATCTTCTTCCGATTTTTTAAAATTGTGGAGAGAAACGAAACCGGAATACCATATTTTACGGCTATCTTGCCTTTACTGTCCACTTTGTTGTCGATGTCTTTCAATATCATTATTTTTTGTGCCATGGTTAAAGTTTTGCGGGAATTATCACGTACTGAAGCCATTTTAAGGTTTCACAAAATATTATGAAATGTACTTTAAATAATAAATTACACTACACTAGTATGCATAGCAGTAAACACACGAAAACAATAGTTAATAGAAACACAAAAAATAGTCCATAAAGTATTTTAAAGAATTATTTGTATTATTGACGAGTTCACACGAAAACAATTGTCAAACGAAAATGAATTTATGTAAATATTCAGTTCGGTCATGCAATAATCGCGTTAAAAACGGAACAAACTTAACTCTACAGACCTTACACTGAGACTGATATTCCCAATAAGTACATACTGCAACATTCTGCGTATTCCTGTTAATTTTTGTATTTTCCAGCTGTCTGGGTCTGGGATTGCAATACATATTAGAGGCGTATGCGTACGTAAAACATGTCCAAGTGAACGCCGCAAGAATTATGTCAAATGGTTTTATGGGACTATGAACCTACTATGAACCCAAGAAAAAGTTTGAATTGCCAAAATTTGACGCCAAAAAGGCCATTAAACCGTATATATATTATATATATATATATATATTTCATTTAACATTTATTTCTTCTCTATGAGAGTAGAACTCGTGTATAAAGAAGGAGTATATATGAGATAATTTATGTTTTAGTTAGTCTGTGTATATATTTTTTTACTTCAGATACAAATTGATAGTAGTCTGTAATTGTTCTAACTGTGATAGGAAAATTGTTAAAAAATTTGATGCCTTGATAAATATTAAATTTACATGCATGCTTTGAGGCTTCAGCTACTATTTAAAATCAAGATTTTATTGGGTTTTTTTATTTCAAATTTTTCATAACAGTGTAGATTTTGCACATATTCCTTGAACATTTTCGACTCGTAATTTAATCAGGTATCCACCCATAAAATATTGTGAACTAGGTATAATATTCTTCAGGACCCCAAACTCTTCATCCACATGAAACTATAGCAACTTAGATGGGCGGACCACGACCAGAGATCCTTACTAGACATCTAGATGGTAGGAGAAGAGTGGAATACCTCGACTTTGCAGGGAGGATGGTGTAAAAAAGGTCGCAATAAAACTGCTACAGATTCCTAATTGGAAGACAGTCGCCGAGAACTAGAATATGTGGACGTTAATGATTCAGGAGACCAAGGTGTTGAAGATGATACTCGGCATCACATTCAAATATTGAATTTGGGATCACATTCTCACTCTGCTGCATATAATACTCACATCTTCTGCGTCGTCCCCACCGATCTCGATCTCCCCGCTGTGAAAGGTGGTGTTCGGGTGCATCCTCGCAAACTCTTCCTCCACGGGGCCGATGTGGTCTTCCTTGAGTCCGCCGACCAACGGCAGCGGCGGGGCGGCAGCTTGGCCGTCCTGCGATTGGTCAAACTGCGACGAGGGTGAAGCGGCAAACAGGAGCTCCGCCTCCGGGAAGAGATCAGAGGCAGACGGAGAGTCTACGCCGAGGTCTTCACACTCCTCGGACAGGGATTTCTGAGGATTTAATGCACACCATGACAAAAATGTTGAAACGCTCGTCACGTGATGTAAAAGTATTTTACTTGATTTCAGTGTCATAGTACACTGGATTCTCTTTGTACACTGTTTCAAAACAACACGGTGCTACATCCCTTGCATGTACTATACATAGAGAAGTATGCGAAAGGGGGCTAGGATAAACGGGACACTACTGAACTGCATTCAGATATCATAACTGTGGCACATGCAATTAGTCGAGAAGGTTTGGAAGAGCTTCCGATTGAACATATAGCTGAATTGACTGCTGATAAAGTTCTCAATGAGGAAGAAATACTCAAAACTGTTTTAGAGCACACCAGCCCCAAGGAAAGTAGTGACGATGACAAAGGAGGCCCAATAACAGCGTCGATCCTTGAAGACCTGCAACTGGCTATAATATAACAAATGCTCACAACGTAGAACGAGCTAAGCAATTTCAATGTGATTTGACCGCTTGCATGGCTCTTTACCAAGAATCATACAAGGAACTTACAAAAAAAAGTCACAGTGATCAATAACAGAATTTTTGTTTAAACCCAGTAAACCTGAAAATTTAGAAAGAAATATTATACAGGCTCTGGATATCTCAAGTGATGAATGCGATTTCGTACCAAATGTGCGTAAACGGGTTCGTCCGTTGTCTGATAGAGATTGTTCCATACAGGAAACAAGAATGTAGACAAGGGTGGTTCGCCGATTTTAGCTTCTCTCAACCGACGATGAGGATGATGATTATGAGGTTGAAAGAAATGAAACACAAAAGATGTTCAATATCGGTACACTACAGTGACATGACACAATCGAGAATGGCTTCCCGCCTGCAGAATACTTTGTTTTTATTCAAATACATATAGTTATATTTGCAAGTACCTACTCAGTAACCGGCTGCCGCTGTGATGTTTTACTAAGTCTTTGTTTTCCTGAAATCTATCCCACAGGTTTTTTGGCGCCACGCCAATGATTACACCTTCAAATTACTGACACATGTCTCATCGTATCAATTAACTGGCGCCTCCTCGGCGAGTAATTCTGTGCGATACAGTGATAGTGAACAATCTCTGTTATGATTTTTTTTAAATAAAATTATGATACAATAAACAATAATGAATTTAATATTTTGAATTGATTTTTATACAAGGAAACCTATCTGCCATTATTTTCTATTTTAATATACTTTTTTACACAGTATTGCGTGGAACGTATCCACCGTGTAAAAAGAGAGTCCAGCGTACACAACTAGTCGAGCATAATTCCATACCTGCAGTCTTAGCTCATGTTCTATCAGTGCGTACTTGTGCCTCAGCACGTGCGCCGGCACCGAGCCCTGGCTGCCCGAGCGGCCGCCGTGCTCTGCCCCCGAACTCCCTCTGCCCTCCGCTCCCTTGCCATGGTGTGGCGGCTGCGCATGGTGGTGCGACTGCTGCGCGTGGTGGTGGTGCGGCTGCGCATGATGTGTATGCGCCGACGAGTGGTGCTGATGATGGTGGATTGTGAAAGATGGGGAGTTGCTCGTGTGCAGCGTGATGGTCGACGACTGGGAGTTGTCCTCCTTCTTGTGGTGGTGATCCTGGAAAAAATATATAATTTAAAGATACTAAAAATAATTTTGATGCCGAAACTTGGTACACTTACGACAGGCCTCATCCTGATACTGCGAGACATTGATATGAATATTTAAGGTGTCTTTGTAAGGTTGTAATAAGAAATAAAAACATGGTATTATCAATACTGATGTGTAGACACTTTATTCAAAAAAAACAATATTAAAATTATTTACTTCATGATGGTAACCCTTGTCATCGTTGCCAATGTGGTCTTGCTTGTCTGGGGACGAGATGAACATCTTGTGGTACAGGTGGCGGGGTGCTCCCGGCGTGGGGGATTCGGTCTCGGGGCTGTACGGGTGACGCAACACCCTCCCATCGTCTGAATGCTGTCAACATCACATTCCACAGTTAGAGCACTTAAAACGTACAATACTAGTGATATATATTTTCGTAGAATACATGTATAAAAATTCTGTCTCTATCACATGTAATTTTATATTCTGTCTATATATATATATAAGTGCACTCTTTTTGTATTTATTGTTAGTTTTAAATATACTCTGACGAAGCTTGAGCTAATCGAAACCGGCTGACGTTTAATAAAATTTGTGGTTTTATTTAATTAATGATACAGTTAGAGATTATTAAATGCTCCAGAGGCTGGTAAGCCACTCGGAGATCCAAAATGTTTGATGATGATCTAAGTAGACTAACACAGCAGTTAATTTGTGGCAGCCTGTTAACACATTGTGGTGTCACGTATGGACTACCGTAATAGCATTTATGCTGGCGTGCCAATGTTACAATCTATTCTGAATGCGGCAGCACGGATAACATATGGAACTTCTAAATTCTCTCACGTAGCATCCCTTTTGCGTGAACTACATTGGCTCCGTTTTTCTGAAAGAGTAGAATTTAAATTGTGCCGGTTGATGTATAAAGCCACATGGCGCCTATGTATCTTCAAGAGCGCTTTCAGATCAACCTCTGCTTCAACCGCAGAAAGGATGGTAGAACTGACAAACGAACATTCGCAGTGGCAGGCCCAAAAGTGTGGAACTTCTTGCCCTCCGTCATAAGGAACAGTGCATCAGAGACTAAAAATGCACCTTTTCAAAAAATCATTTCCATAAGTTCAAATAATAATTTTAAATACAAAGATAGAGGAGGACTCAACAATTTACGTGTAAAGTGCCGTTGAGATGAAATTTTTTACGAAAATAGTGCTATATAAATTATCCAATATAAATATTTTTTTTTTTTTTGTAGCATAAATAGTACATATGAAAAAATAAAAAATATGAAAAAAAAATCTTTATTAGACGTAGTTATAAAAAGTTATAAAAATATTATTGTCAGTAATATACAATATTTGGTGACAAGAATGTGTGGGTAGTTAGGTTAGCACAAATGACAAATTAATTTCATTTTGCTTTCTACCCACATCAAGCAACCACTTTGTTATTTTTGTTTTGAAGTCATTAATCACTTTAGACCCTTTAAGGTCTAGTAGCAATTTATTAAATATTCTTGGAGCACAAAATAAAAAAGTATGTTGAGCGAATTTGGTATTAAATTTTGGCACTGAGTAGTATCCTAAGGCTTTGCTCCTGGTTTCCTTTGGATCGGATCAAGGAAGTAGTGAATTTTTTTTTAAAAAATAGTTTTAAGATTGCTCTGGTAAACAGTTATCTTACATCCAAAACTTGAAAAGAATTTGTCATTTGAATTTTATCATAGATCTAGTAGTCATTTACACCTTTTGATGAAATGAAACAAACCTCTCTCATCCCATTGTCCCTGTGGTGGGAAAGGCTCGGCGGTGAGCTCCCATAGCCTACGTAGGCCGGGGAGGCTCCGTCTCCACCGTGGCTCACGGTGCTGCCCCCGTTTGAGGTAAGACTGAAATTTAAAAATTGTCAAATTAATGCTGTGCGTAAGAAATGTCCAACTTCTTAATCCTTGCAGCGTTATCGTTTAGTATGGTCATCAACATCAAATGAGGTACAATGAAAAAGATTGAACTCGTTGAACATTTACCACATTTTGTATTTCCGCCTTCTTGGGGTTGGTTGTTTGATCAGTATTAAAATTTTACGATAATAAATATTTACTATAGTAACATTTTACCATTGCCCATGGTAAGAAAAACATATGCGGGTTGTTTGAAAGTCAAGTTTACTATTGTCAATGTTGAGTTGACCCCGCCTAATAGTGTGGCAAGGCGAATAATCATCAAATATCTGAGAATGTCAGAATGATATTTATTTTAAATATTCACCATTGGCAATAAATACTATTTTTTGCTTTATCTATGGGTTTATTCACCCACGCGTTCGAAATCTGTCACTTTGCTGGCGAAAAGTCTTCAGTCTATGTGCTAATATAAATTCAACAGCGAGATCATCATCGGACGAACTCTCAACACTAAAATAGTGGAATATTGAATGATTCGTTGTTGTATTTCAAAATATCAATGTGACAGATGACTTTTTAAACACCATTTTTAATTAATGATTTAAGGTTTTACCATCCGATATCGGAGGGTAAAATTAGTTTACTATTGCATGTGCTATCGATGAATAAATATTTTTTAACCAAAGATCTAAAAACCCGTTTCCGCAATTTTTTTTACTATAGTAAAAATTTACCATTGATTAAACAATCGGTCTTTAGAATTTAAGTTTTTTTAGAACTAGGGTAACCTTCCTTCCTAATATCCACCTTCTACACAACAACCATATCCGGGTGTTAAGGATTCCACTCTAATGTCCAGCTGTCTTAAGCCAATCTAAGTTAAATCACTTGGAAAGTGACATTATTGTCATAAAAGTGTGTTATTCAAAAACTAAATAATTTTATTAATAACTAACATTATTACAACCTAATTTAATGTATCAATACAAACAAATACTATTCTAAAAGCAAATACAAGTGTTATGAATTATTTAAATATGTATAGTACCATTCAGACACTAACATGTTTCTAGACCAAAGACTGATTGGCGACGCCAATACACTGCAGTAACGGAATTTGTGGAACTATGTGTACCTGGGGACCTGAATAATGCCGCAAATCAAAATCTCTAATTAAATTTTTACTATAGTAAATTAAATATAGTAAAGAGGTTTTGGAAAATTATAGAACGCATCCCTAATTTTTCAATGTAAGCCAAGTCTTTTTTTTTGTGTGATATCCTGTGGAACGCATTTACTGCATAAAAAGAGGAACAAGTGTATATATAAACATTTAAAAAATTATATTTAACATGATTATGATGCGGTTTCCAGTCATTACGCTGTACATTATCTGACTTGCCTATACAACTGGCCCCTGAATCAAAAATTAGTAATGGAAGCACGAACCCCCTTATACCGAAAAATGACGTATATCGAAATTTATTTTAAAATTAATTCCCTACAATCAATTTTTCATACAAAAATGAATTTATAACAAAATTATTTTTGTCCCGTACGAAAATATACCGATCATTTACGTAAATATATAACGAAAAATAATAATTTTACAATGAAAATATTTCAAAATATATTTTGGCTGATCATGTTTGTCAATTGTTTTATTGCTTTGGCGCGGCGGGCCGGTCCGCGCGGGCGGCCCGCTACGCCCTTGTAAAATTTCTTCTTGAGGTCATAATAGGCCCTTATAAAGCCATTTGGCATAATCTCCACTTGTCCCAAGGTTGGATTTATTGCCAATTGTCAAAATAGGTTAGAATGGCACCCTTCCCACGCTCTGAAGCGTACACGTGTTCGCGCCTCTAAAAATGGGTCTTATCTAGACCAGCTGGAGAAAATAAAAACCCCCGAAATCGAAACCGATGTCACACTTTAGGGCACGCGCGCGTCAGCTTTGTGTATGGTATTGCCCACAATGCTCGAGATGCCTATAATTCTGCATATCTTTGATCTTCGTTTTTTATCTTCATTGTCATCGTCAACTT
This sequence comes from Eubasilissa splendida, assembly GCA_031772225.1. Classification (NCBI taxonomy): domain Eukaryota; kingdom Metazoa; phylum Arthropoda; class Insecta; order Trichoptera; family Phryganeidae; genus Eubasilissa; species Eubasilissa splendida. The sequence goes on from CM062870.1 coordinate 6,564,974, forward strand.
ATCTCACTTTTTACATTATAACTGAATATTTACATCGATTTTTTCGTTAATGTGTTTATTTGACAATTGTTTTCGTGTGTTTGTTTACCGACATTTAAATGTGCTAGTATTCCGTAATTTATTCTTTAAAGTACATTTTTTAATATTTTATGGAACAGCATTGTGAATGGCTTCATAATTCCTGTAAAATTTTAACCTTCGACAAAAAAACTATGATTCCGAATTCATCTCTCTACGATTTAAAGAAATATGAAGATCGATTGACCGATGCGAAACTCTCAATGCTTGTAGCGGCTCTACAATTAAACACAGTTAAAATTTAATGTTGTTTTATATTTGCATGACATTTTGGAATTTACAAAAATATCGCCGAATTTTAGGTTATCTTATATTGTTTCGTAAAATGTTTTTTTTTAAATTTCTAAATTATTATCAATATGCTCATCTGTTGAAACAAAACTAAATAGATTATAAATAGAAAACTCTGTTCTTTATACAGAAAATCCTCCATTGTTTGCAGAATGGCTTATTATGCTATATCCCATATTAAATTTACAATGGGTGCCTTGTTTGCGTAACTTACAAACTTTTTTAAAGCCGAGCTACAACGCGCGGAATATTCATACATTAGGAAAAAATTTTTTTTCGCTATATGTGGGAATTCGTTATTACGAAATATTATTGTTTGGTCCCTTGGAATTCGCAATAACGAGGTTTTACTGTATATGTTATTAAGACAGATTATACATATTTCGTAGAGACGAAGCTATTTATATTATATGGGAAGTACGGGTATTACAGGGCTTACGACCTGTCTTCTGCTGGCTTAAGTCATCACTTTACACAATGTTCACCAATTCTACCCACAATCATCCTCCACATCTATCAATTTTTTAGAAGTTATATATATATATATATATATATATATAATTATATATTATATATAATATTCATTCCCCTGAAACAGCACAGATGTCACTAATGAGGATCTTTTTTTTTTTTTAAGAAATAGCTTCGTTTCTATGAGATATCTATAATTTGCCTTAACTTCACTTCTAAAATACCAGAACTTTCCAAATGGAAAGTAAGTGTGTATTACAGGATTTATCCTGTAATACACACTTATTTCGTGATACTTATTTGTTTGTAAGTGAGTAATTAAAGTGAATAAGATATTATTTTTTAGTTATTAAGCGTGTTTATATAATATTGGCCATTGGCGTGAACGGTATTTCATGTGTGTTAATAATATATCATAAATCCAATGTGTGATGTGAACTGCGAATATATATTTTTTCGTTTACAGTTATCGAATTTTGGATATCTTTTTTTGAATTTTTTTTATTACAAAATGTCGGAGTGGGACTTTTTCGCTAATGGAGATATTGCGTACTTCCTAGAAATTTCCGATATGCTTGTTACTATCGCAGAATCCGATGATGAGTTGGACGATGAGAGCGACGTCAAGGATGATTATTTTGAGGTTTACATCTATGATGAAGAAGACCTTGACAATACTGTTGATGAAAACCAGCCATCAACAAGTGCAGATTTGCCTAACGAGACAGATAATTGTTTCGTTCCAAATATACATAAAATCTGAAGTCGTCCTTCCAAATAACAAATACAAAATAAATAATAATTTCCTATCCTGAACGTTAAAGCCTGCCAAACACTATAAACTTTTATTTATTAATTTTTTTTCATCTCAAAATCGTACGAAATCACGGTCAATGGACGCTTATAACAAAATAGAAGCTCCATGTTTGCTGTTTTTTTTAGTTATAGCAATGTTTTCGTGTTTTTTTCGTAAAAATAAAATTCGGAAAAAACTAGTCTATGAATATTGAATTTTATGAATTTTGCCGCCAATTGATAGTATCATGTCGTTTCACAATATGGCTTTTTCTAAGCAGCTAACAGGTTAATAACAATGCCTTTGGAGGTAAAAAATTCAGTAATTGTGTGTTCTTACAAAAATTTGGACATACAATATTGTTAACATGTTAATTATGTCTGAAGCCTAAATAAACATATAAACATGATATTAAATTCATAAAATAGGAAAAAAAAATTGTAAAACTGGACAATATATATATATATGTACATCTCAAATATTAATCGAAAAAGATGGTGGTGTGAAGAAACGTGGGTGTAATTGAAAACAGCCAATGTTATTTAAATTGTGCTTGTTGATGTACAAGGCGACCCATAACATGGCACCTTTATCTTCAAGAGCTCTGCATCCCAAACAGCAACTGCAGGAAGGATTGTAGAACTGACAATTTAAGTTTAGTGAACTGGCATTTACGGTGGCAGGCCCAAAAGCGTGGAACTCTTTGCGCTCTGTCATAAGGAATAGTGCATCACACTTTATTTAAAAAAATAGTAAAAACGCACCTTCTCAAATAACAATTTTTAATTTTAAATACATAGATATTGTAAGACTACTTTTTTACGATTATTATTATTATTAAAAAAGTAAAGTGACGAAAGTCAAGGAATTCATTTAACGAAAACACAGCAATCCCGATATCAACCAAAACTATTTTTTCCATATATATAGATTTTTTTCTGTTGATCTTTCAAATTGATTAATTGAATTAGTATTAAAAATGCATATATTCTCACCTCCAAGGTACATTGGCGTCGCTATTCACCTTCAAAGAATGGCCGTCATCCAACTGATCCCCGTGCCCCAGACCGTAATTTTGCTGCGAACCAGGCGACGGGCTCGCGTCAACCGATTGTAAATCCTGTTGCATGCCAATACTGGACGAAGACTTCAAATCCGCATCGTTGACCGCTGCTTCATTCACGGCAAACTGTCCATCAAACTGCTTCCTGACCAGCAACAAATTCTGAGCGCACTCTTGTACCTCCTGCGATATCTTCGAATTGTCCTGATCCATTCCAGACACATTTATAGTCTGAAAGGCTTGGCCCAATGATGTTTTTCCGGCTAGTTGAATCAGAGATCCAAGACTCGCTGGATTTTGGACAGAGAATATTTTACCGGGTTCGTTTGGATTCAGCGAATGTACCTGTATCAGGTTGACAGTGTGATTTGTCGTGTTTTTGGACATCTGTATATGTTGAAGTATCTGTTCGGTTCTATTTTGAATTGAACTCTGAATGGAATCGTCTGTGGCGCTATCCGTCTGTCCGGAAAATATTCCCTCGTCACCGGAACGATTATTCTTCATGTTAAGATCATCGCTCAATGCCTCTCTAGAGTCGCTGTGCCTAGGCGTTGCCAGACTTTCACTGCCGACAGACATGTTTTCTTCTTTAAGAGATTGGGCGTCGGAAGCTTCAGACTTGACAGAATCGGGGTTTAAATCTTGGGCAACTGTAACGTTGGGGCTGTATTCGACGAGCAATTTAGGCTGTTGGTTGTTGAGAGAGTTACTTCCGATCCAGCTGATGTCTTGATTGTTCGTGTTGGACGTAGTTAAATTGAAAGCCTGCAAGTTTTGGACAGTGTTTGCTGGCAGTCTTACTTGTCTAACTTGACCGGGTCTCGTGAGCATCGGTTTCAACCCAGCAGGGCTAATAAGACGTTGGAGGAAGAGAGTGTTCGTTGTTCCTCCCTCTCCATGTGGCACACTCAGTATCTTGGGTCCTTGGTTGGTCACAATAGTGATTTGTTGGCCACCTTTCATCATTGACATCGGTAGAAGGTAGTTTGCTGGCATTAGAACCGCTGTGGCTTTTCCTCCGGGTCCCGGTCTAGTCATGGCGATCGTTTGACCATCGGCTATAACGATATTTCTCTGCGGTTGAGTTACGGGGGTGGCATTTACTTCTTGCTCTTGAGGGAACACCAGTTTTCTGGCTGCCTTTTGTGGACTGCCCTGCGGTGATTGACTTTCTGGACCCTGAATACTATTATCGGCGCAATCTCCTTGTGACAAACCGCAGGAACTATCTTCAGATCCCATTGTGTGTCCTGTATCGTCGCCTGAAGGACTCATTTCTTGCATGCTTTGCCCGTTGCCTCCCTTCTTTGAACTGCTGCTCGATCCCTTCTTCCTCTTAGAAGATGTAGATGGATTTGTTGGAGGGTTAGAACGTCTTCTGGGCGCCGGTTTGTCTTTGTCCGGGGAATTTTCAACCTGCTCTTTATACTCAGCTAGAATATATAAAATCCTTTGAGTAGTTTGCTCGTCTTCCAGTGGTTTTTGTAATGAGGTTTTAGGAGCGACAGGACTCGCTTTAGAACTGCTGGGAGTAATATTACTGGGAGGTTTGCTTGTCTTCGGTTTCATGGATTTTGTACTGATTTTCGTGGGGGTGTTTGGTTTTGGGTGGTTTATTGAGTTGGAGAGTCCGTGAGCTATCTGCAACGAAGGTGAATTTTGTTGTCCAATATTCACAATCGCGGGGGATTCAGGATTTGATGAGTACGATGACCCCAAAACAGACGCGGTACTCGTGAGAACTTTTTGATTAACGTAAGTGACATTCACAGTTTGATTTGGACCAATTGAGTAGAGAACCTCTCTTTGAGTTGTTTGTCCAACATTAGGTTGTGACGAGATGATATCTGAATTGTCGACACTCTGCCTTTGCGGAGAAGACTCTGAAAAAGCGGAATTGCTATTGCTTCCCGGCTGTACTGTGCTCCTTTCCTTGACTTGTTCGAGAACCATATCAAATTCTCTCAGTTGTTCGAGAGTTGAAGAACTCAGATTAGATTCCTGTTGTGGAGTGGTTGGAGGTCGCGGAGGCCGAACCGGTTGTTGAGGCGCCGGCGTGGGCGGTCTGAGAGCCGGAGCCGTCGTCAATACAAGTTGTTGGTAAACTGCTGGATTTGTCCCTGGAATAACATTCCTCTGTATTTGAAGAACCGGCCTCACGACTCTGGTTCCGGCAACCATTTGAGTGCCTCCTTTACTGAGCATTGGAACTTTGATTCTCATCTGGGTGAGTAAGGGATGAGTGTTGATAGTATTTTGGGTTTGTTCCGCAAAGCCTTGATTAGCATCGTCGGACGCAGAGTCCATGTGACACACCGACACGTTGGATTGTTGCTGTTGTTCTTGAGAAACAAGCTTGATGACTTGCTGCTGTTCGCCCTGTTGGTCTCCCATGTTGGCTTTCTCTTGAGCCTGTTTCTGAATCGCCTGCAAGTGAGCTTCGTCTATGATATCGCTGCTGGGTACAGTTATCAGGTTGATAGTTTGGCCTCCTCCTATATTGACGGGTATCTGTCTGGTGTAGATGACTCCTCCGTGCATGGTTTGTATATTCATTGGAGTACCGGAAGGTTTCACTTGTCCTACTAAATTCTGAGTGGATCCTGGCTGATGGGTTTTCCTGATAAGCAGCGGAGGGCTGCTGAGCTGACCCATTTGAGCCAAATTAATAGCGGTTGATAAATCCTGAGCTTGCTGTTCATTAGAAACGGGACCAGCTTGATTCTGAGTGCACTCCACTGAGTCATTATTTTTCGGTACACTATTACTATCTTGAAACACAGACTTCCCAAAAGCTTGGTTAAACTTTGGAAGACTGGTGGATCTCTCAGGACTGATTGGGGAAAGTTTACTGGAAGAATTTTGAATGAATTTAGCATAGTTTTCTTCGTATATTGACCTAGATTTAATCTCTTGAGACTGATCACTTTGCGGTGATTTTTTAATGCCTGATTGCATCGGAGTTGCATTAGTTATCACTCCTGGACTTTCAGATGTCTTCTGCAAAATGGTTGCGGAAGTTTCTGACTGAATCGGCTGCAACCTCAAAACCATTCCCCTCTGGTGCTGGGAACTCAATTGTATCGATTTACCATCAGCAGACTTGCAAAGAAATTGCACCATCTTTTGTTCATTTCCTTGGGTGTTTGTCAAACTGGTAAGGAGGTTGACTCTCTTGAGCAACTGTGTGGCTGCTGCGTTATGTTTTGTCTGCGATCCCGCGTTGAGTATGTGCAAGACTTGATTTCCGCTCTGCTGGGATCCATCAACTAGAGAGAGGCCACCGAATGTAGCGCCAGATAATTGAGTTTGCCCAATAACGCCGGAGTTGCTAGTGGCGGTCGTATTTTTTCCTTGAACAATATGTAGGACTTGCGTACCCCCCGAGGCACTGACCACAGACTGTTGCGAGCTATCCATCAACAACCCGCTGAAAGAGCTTCCCGGCTGTCCACCAGTCTTCCCTTGAACGATGTGGACAACCTGAGGTCCTGACGAATGGCCGACAGAAGTAGATCCATCAGAAGAAGCTTGACTTAAGGGAGGTGGTAAAATTTGGGCGAGGGCTTGTTGCAATGACAGTGCGTTGATCGGCGTTCCTTTTGGAAAAGTTGCCATTTGAAGTTGTTGAGTGCCCACGCCGCTCACAGGTGGTCGTAAAATTTTCTGTGATAGTATATTCACGAGTGTTTGTGCTCTGCTGACAGGTATGAAGTTTGCATTTGTGGTGTGCATAGAATTTATCGATGTTTCTATTATGTTCTCTCGAGACACTTCCTTGTGTTCACTTTGCACGTCAGATGTTACGTAAGTGTGCTGCGTTAAAGGTTGGGATGTAAAGATCAATTGAACATTTCCATCCATCATATGGCCAGAGGTAGATGTCGACAAATTCAAAGCATCTTGTACAGCTACGGTCTCTGAAGAATTTTGGGCATTGTCAAAATGTTTATCTTCGGTTTTCGGTGATTCGTTGACTGCATTATTTATATCATTAGTTTCAATATTAGCGGAATCGTCAGCGTTATGATTTTTTACAGACCCTTCTGCGTTACTTTCATTCAGGTCGGGCAATTCATTTTCATGATTGCCCGATTGGCGGGAGTCTTCGTGGGTGGGGCTCCGGTATTCTGCGGAATTGTTCGATGCAATGTCGAGATATTCTCCTGTAGTATTAGGCCGAGTCGGAGTTCCCGGCATAGGACTTTGCTGAGCAGAACTTACGGGTAATTGACCTAACTGTACAACATTGACCACAGCCACTATCGGTGTTGGTCTGATGAAATCAAGATCTCTCATACCCGGGATCCTAGAAAATATATCATTTGACCAATCAGAATATTTGTAACTTTTATCAAATTTTGTTTTATTATCCAATTTCATTTTTGTTTCTTTCAAATCAGAAAATGCCGATTTCTTTAATAAATCTTCCTTAATTCGGTTCCTGTTACCGAGTGGTGAAACGCTTTTCCTGGCCTTTTTAGAGTGTTTTCTGGCTCTCTTCTCAAGCAGGCAGTTATCGAAGCGGTTCTCTGAGTTGGCCTGCATCACGAGGAGTTTTCGCACTTTGCTCGTTGTGCTTTCTTCTGCGTTCTGGCTTGCTCGTGAGGTAAGCGGAGTTCTGGGCAGCCGTGGCTTTAGTGAGTCCGGCAGTGCTGCCGCCGTCCCGTGCGGGCGACCATGGAGCAAATCACTGGTATCTTCTCTGCCGGACCTAAAACCAAAACCCTCCCGGAATCCAGAACCATCCGTCTTTCTTTCACCGTTCAGATCTTCCATATCGATGTTGTTCATGATGAAATCATCCACAGGTTGTTCTGCGTCGCGATTTCGTTCATCTTCTGTGAAAATTGGAGAATAAAAAGATTCCCTCGGACTTTCCTCGCGGGTATCAAAATTGGAAACGTCCGCAGCATCAAATAAAAAATCATTTTGTTCAAATTTTGTTTTGTCAAACGAAACGACCTCGAGGTCTTCTTTCGTAGTTTCAGGCAAATTATCGCGAATATCGTCCATCATGAGAATTTCTTTTACACTCAAGTTGTCGTACACCACTTCATCCACAGATGTGACGTTTCGATCCTGTGTCACGGGCAAATTTATGCGAGGATTTTTTGTCAAATTTCTCATGTCAATATCCATTTTTCTTTTTCTGGTGTTGGATGACGATGCAGCCTTTTGGTATGTTTTTATAGGATTTTTAAATACATTCTCCTCTCTGAAACCTATCACTTCAAGGTTGGCTAAATCGTCAAATATTTTTTGAATATCATCGCACTCTGCTATTGGTGCATCAATAATATTTCCAGATTTTTTCATATCAATCCTCTCATCATTTTCAACAACTGCTTCAGACATGACCAACGGCGTTGGTGTTTTATCTATTCTAGAATCTTCAGTTTTCTCATCCCAGCATTTGAGAACAATGGAAGGCTTTTCTGTTTGCAGTTCATCCACAGTATTTTTAAATGACAAATGGTTGCCCTCCAAGCAACGTTTGGATAAAACAGAAGTAGTATCAGTATTAGTAGTGTCACTTGAGTCATGCTCGGAAAATGCCAAATCTCTTACAATTATCATGCTGACTGAGGATGACTTGATATCTTTAATTTCAGCATCGCACACGTTTCGTGGTTCTTCAATAGTATCATTAGAAGATGAAGATTTCCCTTCCAAATTGTGTTTGAGTAAATTAATATTCTCTTCAACTCTTCTAGATGTTTCGATTGGATCATTCTTTTCAAATTCAATATTTTTATCTATTTTTTCATCATGAGAATCCGAAGAGTCTAAATATCTTACAACACGCATACAAAGTATAGAAGATTTTTCCTTTATTTTAATATCCTCAGCCATTACTTTAGAAGATGGCGAATTTTGTTTGTCAAATATTTCCGTTGGTTTTTCGCTTTGTTTGCACGTTTTGTCGGTGTTGGGACTTTCAGTTTTCTCATCGGGGTCTTCTAAATTATCTAAAATGTTTGCCTCCTCAACTGTACATGGTTCTTTTTTAATACTTAACTTGCTAGAACATTCTGCAAGACACATAATTTGCACTACTCCTAGATTAGGTGTAGGTGTTACAGAATTATCTTTTAAAACATTTTCAAAGAAATCTTTTTTATCGTCTTCTTTAGATATTTCTACCGGATTTTGCATGTCGCTAATATTTATTTTCACATCCTCGGAAATGTCCATATGCTGCATCTCTTCCTTCACCATATGTACAATGGACGATTCCTCTTTAATTTTATTTTCATTACCATCTACCTTGCCTATCACATGGTCATCGGTTACATCCATATTTTCATCATCTGTTTTGGACATTTTAATTGATTTCTCGGTTTCCTCTTGAATTAAATTCATTTCCTCATCATCCTGATTTGGTGAAGACGATTTTTCTTTAAACTTGTGACATAAACTTCCCGAATAAGATATGATCTCCATAGTTTCATCTTCTTTAGTTTCTTTAGCTAAAAGAGGATTTTGTTTTTTAAATTTTGAAATCGGTATGGCTTTGTGTATTTCATTGGCGTTATGAAGCTCTATTTTCTCATCGGCAATTTCAGATTTCTCAAAAAAAATTATATTGCCCTGGGGCGTTTCTCGAATATTCATATCACTGCTAGAAATATCTGCGTGACAAAAAATTTTCAATTCTCCAGGAATTTGGGATGTCGGATTGTTTTCAGAGATTCTCTCATGAATTGCATCTGTGTTTCCATCATGATCCATGTCGAAAACCTTTACCAAACAATCTACATATGATTTTACCTTATTATTAATCTCGTTACTTACGCCAGGATTATTTTCCAAACTCTTCGCATTTTTATCCATGTCGCAATTGTCTATTTCATTTTGACACACAAGAATAATAGATGATTTTTCTTCTGCATTAGTTACGGAACTTAAATCATTTGTTTCACACATAATTTGTGGTACACTCATAGTATCTTCAGGAGAAGAAGATTTTTCTTCCAAGCTATTCTCAATTAAATTAGTATTCTCTGTAATTTTATCAAGAGTTTCAATTGGTTCTTTCATTTCATATTCAATGGCTGTATCTATGTTTTCAAACTGACTATTCGAAGAGTCCAAATTTTTTACAATTGACATACATACTACAGAAGATTCTTGATAGTCAAATTTTACTACTGGCGTTTCATCAGTATTACAAGTTCTCATTTTTTTATTTGTAATTTCTGAATTGTCTAAAATGTTACGCTCACCAGCAGAGCACGATGGTTCTTCAATATTTATCTCACAAAGTTGATCGCGTTTTGTCTTTGTTTCCGCGACAATCAAAGGATTATTTTCTAAAAGCCTTTCAGTAATACCAATATTGCCTTCAGTTTTGGACATTTCTGTTACTCTATCATCCATTTTCGCATCATGAGAACCATTCCTTATCATGTGAGCTACGGATGATTTAATTTTAATATTAATTTTATCACTATTTGTGATGGGAAGAATAATTTGGTCTACTTCTACAGACATTTTAGGTAATGATAGGCTATTAGATACATTAATATGCCCATTGTTTGTTTTGGATATTTCAGTCTGTTTCTCTATTGTCACTTCTTGTTTTGGGCTTGTTTTGTCAATTTGCTCTTCATCCGGTGTGATTTTAGGTGATGTGAGAATACCGCCCAAGATTTGAACCTCAATATTTATTTGCGTTTTTGCAATTTCGTCATTACGTTCAAGTATTAGATCTTTTTCCATGGCGCAAACCATATCAATCACACTATTCAAAATTTCTTTAGCATGGACGTTAAACTCATCTGATTCTGAAATCTTTTCTGACTTGCCCACCCCTGCTGTTTGTTCAACGAGAGGTAAGTTTTCTATTGATTGTTCTATTATAATATGATTCATGGTTTCTGTTTCTAAATCGCAATTAGTTAAATCAGTTGATAATATGGAAATATCTTTCTCTTTGACGGATATTTCTGTCATTTCCTGTAGCGAAGTTTGCTCGTCTGCTCCTGAAGCATGAATTACGGTACTAATCAATTCTGGACTACTCGTGCTGTTACAATTTGGAATGATGTCTGGTTGTAGAGAGACAATATTTGGATCATCAGTTGTTTCACTGATCAAATCAGGACAGGGCGATAAGGGTTTATCATATTTTTTTAATGACTCCCTACTTCCGTTTGGAGACACATTTCGAGCAGCCGGTGTAATAGGTTCTTTCTCTGATGTTCCAATTACTTTAATCAGTAGTAAAGCTTGATTGTCACTATTTTCGATCGTTGTTGTTGATGGTAAAATATCCAGTTTGAGTGTTTCATTATCTGAGTTTTCTATATTCTCAAATGATTTCTTGCTCGAGATTTCTTGATCAGACATTTCGTTACTTGACTCTTCGAAATCGGACAGTGCGTCAGGTTTGTCATATTCCATAGAATCCACCACAGTCTGATTATCTGTGACAAATGACTGAAACGCAGTAAAAAATGTTGAGCTTGATACAATTTCGGTGTTTGATGAATCATTTGATGGAAATGACTCATCACTTGAACTTTTGAATTCACGACGAAAAGAATCACGTAAATCGTTATTCTTGTCATTAAATGGAGTATTTTCTTGGATATTGATATCTTTGTTACTATCTTTTTTATTATTCTCATCGTCATCATCATCGGTCTCATTTTTAACATCAGTTTTCCAGTCACTGTTAAAGTTATCAGAATCAGTGAAATCGGTAACGTTGGTAGAATCATTTTTATCGAGAGATTCCAATTTGATTGTATCGCTAATGGCTTGGATTTCACTGGACGTACTGAGGTGACCTTCGCTTGGTTTCTCACTACATTTGCTTTCTACGATGCCAGTAACAATATCTTTTTGAATAGAAGAAACAATTAAATTCTTAACGTTCATAACCTTCTTATTTGAGTTTAAATCAAATTTTTCTTTCATCAAATTACAAGAATTTTCTTTAAGATTTACTTCGATTGGCTGAAAATGTATTACAGTTTTTGAAGTTGGGTTCGTAGCATTTAATTGATATGTGGTATCCGAGCTTGCAGAATCTTGTTCAGATTTTACTTCGAAATCATCAAATTTTATTTTTTCCTGCCTCATTCTCTTGTTTGGCAGAGACTCGTTCTTGTTTTGATTTAATTTTACGTGTTTCACTGCAGACGTGATGATTACCTGCTTCCACTCTGGGTCAGTTTCCATTCTGCTTTGTTTTCTTTTAGAAGTGTTTGCGACCTCTTCTTTTTTACCTTCAAGTTTTGTAGAATACAAATTTTGCGCACCAAACGTCAGTTCATATTTCTTAGCGTTGGATTGTTCTCGAAGTTTGGGCAAATCTTCATTGGCTAGATTCACGCAACAGATCATTTTAAGTTTCTTTTGATCTTCAAGCGGGACTGAAATTACTTTGATAAACTTTGACTTGCCAGCGAAAACCAAAAAAGGAGGCGGTGGCGATTTGTTAACCCGCTTCCTACGTAGACCATATTTGTGATTTTGTTTTTCTATATTCAGTTCTTCGTTCTTTATCGCATCAACGACGGTGATGAAAGAAGGTGTGATTAATGTCACATCGACATGTTCCGGTACACTTTCTTCCACATAGTCCAATCCTATTGGATCATCGGGAATGTACATTTCTACTTCATCGTCAGATATGAGATCAATTATTTCGTCTACCTCTATTGGTATTTGTTTTGAGATTTTATCTTCAACTTTAGGAGATATAGTTTGTGTACTTTCTACTTCGACTGTATTAGAATGATCGACGATATTTTCAGTCGCTTTAACAATATTTTCCGGTGGCAAAATAGTTTTTAGTTTTTCAGATTCGTTGTCTTTTGGTGGAAGTTCATCACCTTCTATTAGTATAACATCTGATATTTCCTCTTTTGATATTTCAATAGGTTCGGTATTTATCATTTGATTTGGATTATTTTCCTCAATTAGTGCAATTTCAACATTTTTTGTAGATTTGTCAAATTCTTCAGATTTCTCATTGTCTACTATTGATTTTAAATGCTCCATTGACACTCTTGTCAGAATGATTTTGACTACCTTACTGAGTTTAATATCAGGTTTTGCTGTGCTTTGTTCTTCCACATCAGACTCGGACGAATCCGTCAATGATTCACTGCCACTGCTGTCTTCAAGAAGTATTTCTTTTGAAATCTTGGATGAGTAATATATTGTATTCAATTTCTCCTTAGATACTTTTGACCGAATTGGCGAATGTTTAGAAACTTCCGGTAATTGTTTTAAAATCAAACGTGATTCTATTTGATCGGAGACAGATTGATTCAGGGTTATTGAGAGTTCATTAGTTTCATTCAGCAACACATTATTACATGAATTGGTTATTTTATAATCTTCTGGTAATTCTTTTAGATTGGATGAATCCTGTGAAACTGCATCGGGTGAAATAATTGCTGTTGCAAAAGGTGAAAATACTTTAGATTCTCTTGGCAACTCCATATTATTAACTGAACCAAGTGCTGCCTTGAATGCAATAGAATCTTGCAATTCTCTCATAGTAAGCGGTTCGTCCGTAATAACACCGGCTATAGCCGTTGATGGTGAAAATTCATTTGGAACCTCGGATGCGTCAGATTCCTTTCGTAATTCGTTACTAGATGCATCGGAAATAGAATCAGATTGATTTGAAATAGCAGGTGATGAAAAATCAATTGAATCTGTCTGTAATTTTGCAACGCCTTGTGAAATCTTGGACGCGCTATAATCTTCTTTTAATTCCTCTGATGTACACTGATCTTCTAAAGTAGCATCCGACTTGATTAAAACAATTTCAGATCGTTCAGATTCATCAGATGTTTTCTGCATCACTACATTATTGGATAAATCAATAGAAATCCTGGATGCAATAGAATCTTCTTTTAATTCTTTTGATACATAATCATCTTCTGGAATAGCATCCGACTTATTTAAAACAATTTCATCGGAAGTTTTATGTACCTCTATATTATCGGATGAATCAATTGGAACCTCGGATGCATAAGAATCTTCTTCGAATTCCTTTGATGTGCAATCATCTTCTGGAATAGCATTTGACTTATTTAAAGCAATTTCAAATTGTTCACATTCATCATATCTTTTCTGTACTTCTATATTATCAGATGAATCAATCGGAACCTCAGATGCAGTAGAATCTTCCCTTAATTCCCTTGATGTACAATTATCTTCTGGAATAGTATTTGACTTATTTAAAGCAATTTCAAATTCATCAGACTTTTTCGGCACTTCTATATTAGTGGATGAATCAATCATAACTTCTGAAGCGGTAGAACCTTCATCTAATTCTCTTGATGTACAATAATCTTCCGGAATGGCATTTGACTTATTTAAAGCAATTTCAAATTGTTCAAATTCATCACATCTTTTCTGTATTTCTATATTATTAGATGAATCAATCGGAACCTCAGATGCAGTAGAATCTTCCCTTGATATACAATTATTTTTTGGAATTGCATTTGACGTATTTAAAGCAATTTCAAATTTTTCAAATTCATCTGACTTTTTCTGCACCTCTATATTAGTGGATGAATCAATTGTAACTTCTGAAGTTGTAGAACCCTCCTCTAATTCTCTTGATGTACAATCATCTTCTAGGATAGCATTTGACTTGTTTAAATCAATTTCAAATTGTTCAAATTCATCACATCTTTTCTGCACCTCTGTATTATCGGATGAATCAATCGGAATTTCTGAAGTAGTAGAACCTTCTTCTAATTCTCTTGATGCACAATCATCTTCTGGGATAGCATTTGACTTGTTTAAATCAATTTTAAGTTGTTCAAATTCATTATTCTTTTTCAGCATCACTATATTATTAGATGGCTCGATCGAAACTTCGGATGCTGTGGAATCTTCTTTTAATTCCTTTGATATACAATCATCTACTGGAATAGCATCAGACTTGTTTAAAACAACTTTACATTCATCGGAACTTTTCTGCACCTCTGTATCATCAGAAGAATCAATTGGAACCTCGGATGCAGTAGAAGAATCTTCTTGCAATTCTTTTAGGATATGTGAATCTTTCGTAATTACATTGGGTTGTTTTAAAACTACAGCAGGCGGTGAAAAATTGTTTGACTCCGTAATATGCGGTGAAGTTGGTATCTCGGATACATTAGAATCTTCAGTCTTAATCGAAACAATTGCAGATTCTTCAAATTTATTTGATTCTTTTTGTATCTCTTCAATATTAGAATGATCTTTTGGAATAATATTGGAAACTTTTGATGCTTTAGAAACTTCCGGTATTATCTTCGAAATTATGGATGAACTGTCGGTCAATTGTGGAATATTTAATTGGGTAGACTCTCGCATAATATTATTTGAATCATTTGAGGTTGTAGGTATATTACATTCATTTGCCAATTCTTCTAAAATTATAAATGAATCTCTCGATGATTCTGGAGATTCTAAAAACTTTGGTTCACTTGACAATTTTTCTAAAATTGTAAATGAATCGCCAGATTCCGAGCTACTCGATAAATCTGATTGTACTTTAGAAACACTGGGTAATTGTTCTAAAAGTACATAACAATTCATTAACTTTTTATCATATTGATACAATTCTTTTAGTGGTTCGGGGATTTCAGTTTGTTTTGGCTTATTTAAAGATTCCACCGGATGTTCAGATGTATCGGAATCATCCGATAATTTTGAAATCGCAATACACTTATCGTCCGTAGGCGTGCGAACCGAATTCTCGGTATCGTCTATGGATCGATCTAGTAAATTCTCCGATGAAGCAGAGTCTTGTACTTCTGTAGGTTTATCAGTTTTGATAATGATTTTTCGTTTAATACACGGTTTTGATTTTTTTGAAAAAGACGTTTTAATGACTGTGGATCTACATTCATTCAGAGACATATTAACTTTTGAAATTATCTCAGCAATATCTGGTAAACTCGATTTAAGAGGTAATTGTTTGTCAACTGTATCTGGAAAAGACTCTGTAGCTAATTCATTACTAGGTTGGAAAATTTCTTTTTGATTGCTTGTAACAATTGGCATAGCTTCATTTTTTGTAATTTCTGAGACATTTTTATCAGTGTGTGATACATTGCCCTCTGGGTTTAATTGAGAAAGACCACCAATCTCGTTTTGATTGCAAGTATCAAGTGGTGTATCTTCATCTTTTGTAATTTCCAAGACATTTTTATCCACGTGCGATACATTGCCCTCTGAGTTTAATTGAGAAAGACTGCTAATCTCTTGTTGATTGCATGTAACAAGTGGCGTAGCTTCAGTTTTTGTAATTTCTAAGACATTTTTATCAGTGTGTGATACATTGCTCTCTGGGTTTAATTGAGAAAGACCGCCAGTCACGCCCGAAGACCAGTCGTTTGCTAAATTTTCATCTTTGTTATTCACAAGAACAGGACGTGATTTGGAACGTACAACTTCTGGTAAATTCGCTAATATTACGTCTCGGCGAGTAATATGTATATCACTTCTTTCACTTCCGGTTATTTCTACAGGAACAGGCTTTACCGTGTGTGACCCAATATCCCCTTCTATTATCTCCATAAGGTCAGAAATATCACTTGTATCATTGAATTTTTGTTCCACCGGTTCGGTAGAACATTGCGATATATTTGTTTGTTCGATTTTAAAACTACCGCCTGGGGAAATTTGTTCTTTAATAAAATTGCTCTTGTTACTGGCATCTTTATGACTATGAATATCTAAGGGTTCAACAAATTTACTATTATTAATACTGATATGGCCACTGAGAAGTTCTTTGAGTAACACATTCTTTGATACTTCAGTCTTGGGCGTGATTTTAGGCAGGGGATCGGACGAAGGCTTGGAAACTTTTAGAGTAGGGTTCAAATGTTCCGAGATCACATCTGTTGGTGTTTTTTGAGCCGCTGAACCTGAGATAAAATAAGGAACAGGAATTTCAGCTCTCGCTTCGTTATCACCGGTGTCCGCAGTCTTTTTTGTAAAAGTACTAAAACTTGGCAGAGGCTGGTGGGTAATACTGACGTCAGATAGATTTTTCACATGTCTTAAACCCCACTGAAGTGGCGTCCACGGTTCCTTGTACTCCAAACTCTCTTGTGAAGTACTCGGAATACTGGGCGGTCTCAAATCTGACTTTGGTACAGACGGAAGATTTTCGGAACTCTTCACCTTTGCTTGCAGTTTGTTAACATCACTAGTCGTCGCCAAATTAATTGAAACCGGCGTTTTCAGTTTCTTCTTAGGACTCGCTCTTTTAGTTTCAATATTCTCCTGAATGTTTTGTACGCTACTCCTGACAATCGGTATGGTCATAGCGCAAGCTTTCTTCATTTGTTCTTGTACTGCATTATCTGCAGGCTTATTATGATGTTTAACTACCAGGTCGTTGTTTCCCGATAGCCTAGAAATAGCTACCTGTAAATTATCCGTATCCTTCTGCAAAGTGTCTGGAGTAGATTTTTTAGCTACGTCGATGCCGGCAACCTTTCCGAGAACACCGGCGCTCAAGCCGCATTGGTCTGGATTCCTGTGCTGCGATGGTGATATATTCTTACTTATTTTAGAAACACTATGCAGCTGTTGTTGGGGCGCCATTCTAAGGGCAACTGAATTGTCATCGCTAGAAATCTGATTTTGCGTCAATGCCATCTCTAATGCTTTCAGCGCCGATTGCTTTTTCATGATGGAGCAATAATTTTTTCTCGCATACGTCAGGAGCACTGGACTGTTATTTTTCTTTACGTCCCTCTTCACCGGCTTACTGCTCAATATTAAATTGTTAACGCAGGTATTTTCTTGAACAGGTGGTTCCGCTCTTGTACTTAGACAGTGACTATCTTTCGAAAGTGCAGGTTTAGATTGAATATTTTGCAATACTTCTTTGATTTTGCTAGAATCAATAGTATTACTGTGTTTGATTGGATTATTCTGTTGAACTACCGGTGCGTTTGTAATTTTAATAGGAGAGAATTTGACTCTTTCGGCGATGCTGTTGATTAAAAATGTTTGCTTGTCTTGACACAGCACTGGTGCGACATTATTGTCTTTGTCTTGTAAATCTTTGATATTCATCGATGGTTTTCTGCTTGCAACCTGTACCGGTTTAGTGACTACACCGTCAACACATTTTTCTACCCCAACATCTTTGGGAATGGACTCTTGCGTCGATTGTGAACCAGACCCGGCGTTCACCATAGCCTGCATCTCTGACAGAAACGTTTGGTACTCGTTAGTTTCCTTCCTACCCAAATTCGCCACCGCCGTATTCAACACAATCGATTTTTGTTTTTCTTTCATAACCAAACTTGCAATTTCCAAGTTGTTTTTTGTAACTTGCAATTCTTGAACAATTTTGTGGATGGGATTAGCAATTTTTTGAGATTCCGCTGCATTTTTTTCGACAGTTTTCACTTCTTGCGGAGTCGCGAGCTTCGTCAGTTTCTTCGCATCAATTTGTGAAAATTTTGGTACTACCGGCGAGGATGCAGATTTTTGCGTGTGCTTAGATTGGAGTTTTTGTATTTGTATATCCATGATCTTGTTCAATTTGGATAGAGCATCGTTGACGGCCGGCTCTCTGCGCATTTCTTCACACTGCTGCTTGAAATATTTTTCGGTTAATTTATGTTTTTGTTCTTTTTTTCTCGGAGTCGCCATAAAATCTGAGGAATCAAAGCTGGCGGCATTTGCTATTTTGATTTTCATTTGTTGGCTGCCGTCTCCAGTTTTGAACACTGCCTTTTGCGCTTGTTTGTCATCTTTTACAATTTTTTTCACACAAGCTTCCTTGCTTTGTACGTGTGGTTTTGCAACTTGTTTTACGGTTGGCCTGTTATCATTTTTGGTCAGGAGATCTGTAGGATAATTTTGAACCGATTCTAGGTACGCGCTTCTGATAGCAGACATGCCAGACTTCGGTGGGTTGGCCAAATTTTTTAGTTGTTGATTTTTTTGGATTTTCTCACCAGTTAGCGGTTTTTGAACATAGACAGGCTTGTTATAAAACGTATAACCCGGCACTTGTGTCAAATTTCTGATTGTATTTTTCTGTTCCAGCCAAGTTTCCAGTAGTTTTCCGTCGCATACTAACATTTCTGAAACATCTATGGGTTCCTTTTTCACTTCTAATTTTGGAGGAATATTTAGAAGATTTTTAACTTTGCCCGATTGAGAGTTTGAGTGTTTATTCAAGTCCAGGATTTGCTGTTGACACTGCAAGGTGGAGGAAGTATTTCTTTCTGATACTTTTGACATTGATTGTTGATACGACTTATGAATTGGAGCGCTAACACTTTTATTAACTATATTCAGAGTACTTTGATGTCTACTGATCTGATCAGAGTGTTTAGGACTCGGATCTGGGTGCAGCCTGTTTGCAATGGGAGGATCCAGACTCCGGTTAACGTTCTGATTAGAATTTTTGGGATGATAAACTTTGACATCGGTTTGTGGCAACATATGTCTCATCAATTCCAATCTGGGATCTTCCAGAGGTTTAGGAAGCGATCTTTGACTCGCTGAATTGAAAATAATGCTCTCTCTCAGTAGTTGTTCAGTGATTTCTCGACTTGATTTTTGATTCACATTTCCCTGTGATGAACTGGCTGATAACCTCGCTATCGAGTGATCCGTGCACATTATTTTTGAATTAAGGGGAGTAATTTGAGCGTTTTGTTGACCGAGTCTTAAGAGCGTCGAATCCAGGGGTGAACAGTCAACATTTTGTTCTAAAAGTTGACTTAAATGTCCCTTGGGCAAACTAACTTTAGAGCTGGGTACAATATTACTTGGTATTGCAGTTTGCAATGTGTTGAGCAAACTGACCTTCGAGACAGGTACAATATTAGTCGGTATTGTAGCTTGCGACATATTGGACAAATTGACCTTTGAGACGGGTACAATATTAGTCGGTATTGTAGCTTGTGACGTGTTGGGCAAACTGACCTTAGAGACGGGTACAATATTAATCGGTATTGTAGCTTGTGACGTGTTGGGCAAACTGACCTTAGAGACGGGTACAATGTTAGTCGGTGTTGTAGCTTGTGACGTGTTGGGCAAACTGATCTTAGAGACGGGAACGATATTAGTCGGTACTGTTGCTTGTGAAGCATTGGGCAAACTGATTTTAGAACTCGGCACAATAGCATTAGTCAGTAAAATGTTTGGAACAACCTTTTTAACACTGTTTTTTCTGAAGGCCAGCAAACTGGATCTCGCGGCAGGCGCCTCCACTTTGATGGTAGGGGGCCGAGTCGTTTCTACAGTTCTAATGACACTTTTATTTTCCGACAATAATTCCGCTAAAACGTTTTTTCTTATCAATTCCTCTTCACCGTCGGCGAGGTCATATCTGCGATACGAGTTATCTTGCACTAGTATCCTTTCGCGTTCACTTTTTTCTGATTTCGGCACTCTCGCGTAAACCTTTCTTTCTATGGATGAATTGCACAAACTATTTTCTACGGAAGATGTCGAATTGTCTTTTGATTCCGGTTCGCTCTTGATGCGAGTGTTCTTTGCGTCAGTAGTGCTGGTGTCCTTTTTAGCCCCAAGTTCCAGTTCAAATCTCTGATTCCGCCACGCTTCGAACCTGTCCATCTGCAACCGATACAGTGATATATGTTTATTCGCTTGAGTGGTCGGCGTTGTAACGGTGGCTGGTACGGAGGATTTTTCGACAGTCTTTTGGACTGGAGTTGAACGAACAGACTCGCCACTTCTTTCGAAACTGGTTGACGATAAACTACTTCTATTGTAAAATGCGGAAAACTGACTTTCAAATATGCTGTTCTTGCTGGTTGGTTTAAAACTATTTTGACTTTCTCTGTCATCTGCGTTGTCTTTACTAACATTCTCCCTAATAAGATGTGCGTCGTCTTGCACTATCTCACACTCTATGGTCTCTGTACTCGGTGATATCTTGGTGACCTTTTTATGCTTCCCCTTGCCCTTGCTGCAGGTTTTTTCTTCTTTAGGTTGCTTTTCTTTTTTAGGCTGCTTGCACTTGTCGGGCTTTTTCCCTTTGACCGTCCCCTCACTGTCCGAGGCGATATGTTTTTTGGAAGACTTTTTCTTAACTTTTTTAGTTTCTTTCTTACCGTCCACGTACTCGTGTTCCTCTCCAGACTTGTTGACATTCTCTTCATTAAAATCCTGGAGATCTTCCTCCCAGTAATCTTCCTCGTCCTCCTCTTCAATCTCCAGATGATGTTCGTAACCTGTAAAGCAAACGGTAATTAATGATCAAGCAATAAGAAAAGTAGGAAATTTGAGAACTTATCAGAAAACTAAACAAATAAAGATTACTCTTGTTTTACGACTTTTGTCATTTACACCGATCCACAATAACGCTGGTTGTTGTCGCAATAAAATTCCCATTTGTTTAATGTTTTGCGTCTTTTTGTTTAGTGTCTTGCTCCATGTGACGCTGGCCATGATGGAAAATTGTCTGATGTATCAGCTGCTGGTCGTAAAGTAGTTAAAATCATTTCTGGGCTTTAACTATAGCAATATTGCTTTAGGTACAGCCATTTTAATGTATGTAACTTCCTGATGATTCACATTATGTAATTAGGTTCATTCTACAACAATTATTTTGGCTGACTCCCTGGATACATGGCAGTTTAAAAATATATATATAAAAAACCTTGTAATAGGATTAAGCCACCAAACCTTAAAAGGTTTTTCAAAAAAAGGCGCTCCTGGCCCAAGTAACCTGATAGGTAACAAATACAGGGTTTTAGAACATTTTAAAATGTTTTATTTTTAATTTCTCAAATTTAAAAAGCGTCTTTAGGTCCTTGACTTTTGGACATCAAGGACACTGACCATGGATCCTACGGATGATCCATCACCGCCTATTACAATCAGTATCATTAAGAACTACTTGACAAACTCGCCTAAATTCTATGCTAGTAGTAATAAGACTAACCCTTTTCAATGCCGAAGTAGATGTCGTGCACTTCCGGCTCGATCTGCTCGTACTGGCTGTAGTCGAGATGCAGGTATTTGAGCTCTCTGGTGACGGCCTTGGTGCCCTCCTGCGTGTCCTTCATGTAGGACAGACAGTGGCGAGACAGGTCCTTCCTGCAAACAAATAGCATAATTAAATTAAATATATTGTGAATATTTTACGAGTCTGCATATGTGAGGTCCAGAATCGAGTAAAATGCAGAAGACCATTGTACCACAACTGCCACAGTTGGAATCATATTGAACATGACCAGTAACCGCGGGTCACATGACCAAATACTGTTGTTTTATTGGCTGAAAACCTATTGTCTGGGTTTGAATTAATTATCTATCGGACATATCTGCAATTGAAGTGATGAGCAAATTTTAAATGCGTTTTTTTTACGAAATTCAGCAATATTTGTCTAATTTCAATTAGGCTAGTCTGATTTTGATTCTATACCTCACATATATGCACGTGATGCCTGGAGATGAAAGGTTTTAAGAGTACAGTACAGGACTCACCAAGCAATGTCTAAGTTTGATTCACTTCAAAGAAACAATCACCAACTCCAAAAAAAATAAACTGAAAGATTTACTTTTTATCAGAACATAAAATATTTTCAATTTAAAAATAAAATAAATTATTAACAATAACAGAAATTACTCCTTTTTACACGATATGCATAATTAGCCTTCCGAAACGGAGTCACTCTAGAATTACTGTTCTATTTTTATGTTTACTACCTATACACCAATACACATTTTTTTTCTCCTTGTCTTATGTGTAACATGTTTTTATCAATGCGAATGGAGGTAGTCAAGAGTTTTGCTGTTAGTCTAACGTTTATAGGACTAAATTGTTACAATTTTTTGTGTCTCAATTCAATGGTGACGGATAAATAACTTTACTGATTAATTATCTAAGTCCAAGTGTGTTGGCAGCTGATGTTTGATGCAAAGCAAATGTTCAGGAGCAACAAAAAACTGTTAAATTTTGTAATTAAACGGATTACGAAAATTCCAAAACACACTTAGGTATATTGTTTATGCAAAAATAGAGTAGCTGAGAAATTTATTGATATTTTGATTTATCTCATACTTATAGGGGAATATTTGGAATTCCATAATAATGTAGTGCAACCATTATGATATTTTTTTAGCAATTCTGAAACATAATTAGATAACTAACATATTATCACACCATTTTTCCCGCGGGGGTAGACAAAGAGAATATAACACCACACTCTTCTGTCCTGATATACAATTCTCGCCTCATCCACATTCAAACAAGCTCGCTTGAGGCTTCTAACATGACCATCTTCCAGTATCTGATTTATCTGGTCGTGCTAAGACTTTCGCGGACGTTCTTTATGTCTGGTGCCATCAACACTTGTGTTAAGTAAACATTTAAGGTTATTCAACACGTAGCACATATCTATTATTTTGAAACACGTGTTTTAAAATTGATGGGAATTTTTGACTTTTGGTATACCACATCTTTCAGTCCTCACAGATGGAGCGCTTATTTTCCAATAAAACCTAGTCAGTATATTCAGCACACATAATTGTTTTGCATCCAAAACATGAAATTCCCTAAAAACTGGCTCTGAAGGATACAAAAAGTCAGTGGTGTATGTATTACTCTGAGTATAGCCTTCTGAGAAATGCTTACTTGATATATATGTATACTTGATGCACTCCGCCAACTATCAATACCATAGCTCAAGATGGATTGGCACAAAGCATAGTAAACAGTTTTCATCTTCGTTCTATTCAAAATATTTCTAAGTATTCTAAATATATAAAATAATTTTCGCAATCTTTTGGCTAATCCATCAATATCTATTCCCAAATACTTAATTGATTAACAACTTGTTATACTAGAACAATTACAACCATCTTTACAATCATCTCCTTAATTAATTATGCTATTTTAGTTTGGGGAGGAGCAGCAAAAACAATATTGGAGTCGGCTAAAAAAGCACAAAAAACAATTCTCAAGGTAATAATTGGTCATCCCTTTAGATATCCATCAGATCTTATATTTAAAGAGTACAATGTCCTAGATATAAGACAAATCTTTATGTTGAGACTCGTTCAATATTTCCATGCTAACAACAACTCACCTCAAGCAATAAATTATGGTCACAACACAAGACAAACAACAAACATCTACACACCAGTTCCGAAAGCAGCAACGACATTTTATCAAAGATTCTACATGTTCTTAGCTCCGAAACTATACAACACACTCAGTACCAACTGGAAATCATTTAATTCCAATAAGATTACACAAATATGGACCCAATATATGATCCAATCAGGTAGAGATGAATCAGAAGCATGGCTATCCAACATTCTAATATAATTTATACAATACCTACACTAATAATTCACTAGTCCTACAACACTCCCACTACATATATTTTTACTTTTTTATACATATTTTTAATTCTCTTTTATTCCTGTCGATGATTTAAATAACACCACAACAGCACGAAAAAAAAACTGGCTACTTTAACACAGACTTCAGTCTAGCAAAGTAGTCAGGACAACACTGTATATATCAAAGGTGAAGTCTACTCCATCCCACACAATAAACTATGAGTATATGCCTTATGTTAGAACAAAAATATGTGTCATCTAATAAATAAATAAATCTATATATTTACAAGCACCTAAGTGTAATTTAATATTATTCAAATTTTTGGGTTGTCCTGCCTCTGTAATGGAGAAAGGTATAAATTTTGTTTGTGCTGCATTAAGCGTTAATAGGTTTTTATCCAATTGACTATTGGTAATATGTACTTGACATTATCTGGGTACTTTGTTTAAATAAATATTTTTCATTTAACATTTTGCATTTTATTTTTCATCATAATATTATAATGGTAAGGGAAATGGGGGTCGCCTTATAATCAGGGTCGCCCTATAGTCGGGCCAATACGGTACTAATATTTATTCAATAAAAATGTCAGGAAACGTGTATAAGTAAAAAATTACTGATAATTTAAAAAATAAATAAGATGGATCAATAGCAGAAATATAAACAGATCATTTGTATAATATATGTACTTAAAAATGATATAACATAATGTCCATGAACGTCCAACTCACCAACTGAGTTCCCAAGTAAGCATCTTCAATCTTGGTCCGCTCAACAGCACCGCCAAATCTCTGCACGTCTCCACCGTCAACCCGAGGCCTTCTCCATCCAGAACGGCGCCAGAAACCAATCTCTGCGCCAGTCCATTGCCGTCACAAATATCTGAGAAACCGTCATCAACGTCTTTCTTCAAACTGTCACTGGATAGATCGATCAAACACTTTTCACTAGTTTTCGAAGACTGTTCACTGATGCACTCACTGACCCCCAGACCCAAACGGATAAGTCCCTCTACCGCATCCGAAACTTCACCCTCGGCAATTAAGATTCCCTTAGAGGTTTTTAAAATATTCCCCGAACTGTTCAGATGGTTGGATACATTTTTAGCTTCGTCCGGCGATAAATTGGTTCGATCCTCGGGTTCTTGAAATTTTATAGTGGTGCTCATTTTGGTTGAGCATTCCTCGACCCGCTGGTAACACTCGCGGGAGGGGTGGAGAGAGAAGGCGGTGAGGACGCACTCCGAGCTGACATTGCAGTTGGAAGACAGGTAGTCGGCCAAGTTGAGGAACCAGCCGGCCAGCTCGTGGGAGGTGGCCTTGGCGGCCGCGCTGTCTTCACCCTGCAGCTTCTGACGCTCGAGCTCGTTCATGCCGGTGGTGAGGGCGCGGATGTAGAGTTCGCAGACAAAGGCACGCATCGTTTCACCAAACTGAAAAAAGAAAAGGAAAAAATATAATTCATCATAATGTTGATTACCGAGTGATTGAATCTGACCGACAGGCGGATTATATAATACCTGATGTTGGACGGCCCTGCAGACAATGTATATATGCGTGGCCGTCTCCGCGGGCTGCAACAGCTTTCTCAGAGCCGGCGATAGTCTATCTGGCCGTGACTTGTACAGGGAGGTTAGTTGGGCGGCCAGAGCAGCCAACTGTCCACCCTGCAGGGGCCTTACTATGCACGCTGCCACCATGACCTTGAACATAGAAAGAAATTTATATTAAATTAGTGTTTGATTTAATTTATTTTTGAGTTGCACTACAATCAAATCATATTAACAGAGAAATATGTATGATGTTGAATTTGTACCAGTCCTGCATCACATGTATGTTGGTGACCGCTGATGTAAGAATGTTCAGTCTATGGTATAGTCAGGATAGAAATACTCCTTGACTTTCTCTATAGGATTGTCTTCTATCAATTTTGGTCTATAAATTGCATGTATAGGGTTATACAATAAATGTGATAGAATTTCAAAGAAAAATAGTAGCCATGTTTATTAAAATTTTGACAGCTGTCATTGTTATTTTTATGTCTGCCATTTTACCATGGAGCGTTTCACATTCAAACGTTTTTTTAAATTTATTTATTTATTTACACCCTATCCCGAATCGTTTTGAGAGTTGTTTACCCTCGTTTCGAGTCGTCCTAATTACATATATTTTTATTTATTTTATTACATTCAGTCATATCATCATAATACCATCATAGGTTGGCTCCGATATCGTCGTACCAGAACCATACCTGTACAATATGAGAGACTTGTTGTCACATTAATTTCAAAAGGCAGCTAGAAAGAAGCTATAGAAATCACACACCCCCAAAAGGGGGGGGGGGGTAACGTTTACAAGTTATTAAAACTTATTATCAAAATCAGTCTACTCTGTAGACTCGGCAAAGACAAAGGAATTCTCAGAGTGAAGCCAATTATGCCGCTGTAAATGTAAGTGTAAGGGTGATTCAAAGTTATCGAGTCCTCGACATTCACAACATTTAGGCTTATCATATGGCACAGCACGGCGTATTTTGCATGCATCTAGCCAGCGCAAAATCAACAAAAATAGAACAATTAAAAAACAACATAACTTATTAAATACAAATTAAATATATTAATTAGAAAGATAGAAGATAGAAAGATATGTTGCTACCGCGATTCAAACCTGGATCTCTTCCAATCCGTATGTTTTGAATAATTACAATTTCACAATAAGATATGTTCTCCTTAATAACATAACTCGTGTTATTGGTGGAATTGCACCAGATTTATATGAAAGAGTGGCTGAAAATTGGATCCGAAGAAAGCATTGTATCAAACGTAGTCGTGGTGCACATTTGAATGGAATTATATTCCATTGTAAATGGCATCGAATGATCTTTCAAATAAATAAAAAATTATTGATATCATACATGGTTTTCTAAATTTAATTACATTTTAAAGTTCTATCACGCTTGTCGGATAGTCCTGTATATTAAAAATTATTTTTATTTTCAGATCAATAGTTCTATAATACAAATAATGATTTGACTACACCCTGACAAAGTCGAGTTTACCGCTAGATATTAAAATAGAGATAAAATACTATCTACCACATACTTCCTGAACAAATTGTCTTAAATAAGGTTTACTCTGACACTAGGGTCAGATTTGATGTACCTGTGCACAGAGAAGGGCGGTGTCATGCGCGTGTTTCCATAATCTGCCGCTGCTTTTATCTCTTGTTGACAGGCGAGCGATGACTGCCACAGCCTCCCGCGTGTCAAGGGCTTTGATCTACGAAATGAACAATCAAGTATATTAGTATTATATATTTATTTAATATCAAGATTTTCCTATTTACTATAACTTATTTTGCAAGTACAGTCTATTCCGCTTAATCGGACCACCGGTTTATCGGGACAACCAGTTATTTGGGCTAAATCCCGAGGAACAGAAACCAAATAAAGTAACTAATAGTAATTTACTTTGACTATCTGGAACACCATTCCGTTTAAATGGGACAGTGAATTAAATATTTAAATAAATATGTATGTATGTATTTGTAAAACGTTTGAACAATCGTTGGTGCACAAGAATAGTGACACAACTCAAAAAAATAAATTTCAGGATATCCATTTAAAAATTTCTGTTTCTTGCAGGGCTTGTCACGGATCTTTAATTTTATAATTTTCAAATCTTTTTTTATGAATTTACATAAGTGTTACACCTTGAATCCTAACTGATAATTTTTGAATTACCATCAGATTCCCTTGGTTACTGTCTAATTACTTGGGCCCCAATTCCTTGCAAGTGAAATTCAGAGATAGACTAGTTATTCAGGAAAAGCTGTGATGGAAGAGAGCTGTTCTACATGTTTGAGATGTCTACTCACATCATTATTGATTACTTTATTTTTTAATATTCATATGTACACATAAAATTTTATATTATTTTTCTGTAATTCAATATTTTTTCCAATAATTTAATAAAGTTCAAATATATGTACATATTTTCATTCATATAGCTTTATAGGTCTATGAATACCAGTAATGAGCCTAAATATGGACTAAGGTTTCCAAGAGAAAGCAGCATCCTATAATAGACTGGCCTCTATATACAGAATGTAACAGACTTAGTCCACAATATGTGGATACCTGACTAAATTACAAGTTGAAAATGTTCAAGGAATATGTGTAAGTTCTGCACTCTTACGTAAAATATTGTTTGAAATTTTTTCAAAATCGTGTTAAGCTTGATGTCTACGCACTTAGAAATAAATATTTTCAAAATAATAATAATAATTATTATTTATTTATTTGATTCTTAGTACAATGTGTTATATTATAATCAGATAAACATTTCAGAAAAGTAAGAAATATATTTGGGTACCCCACTTGCTACACTAGTATTTGACTATATTGCAAAAAAGGGCAATAATCAATGTACAAAATTATATATATATAAAGAGTTAAACAAGATGTCATTAGATTAGGTAAATACTTTGTAAAACTTAACGTAAATACATTGTTCTATGTATAAGATATAATATATATATATATATATATGTAAAGAGTAAAGCAAGATGCAATTAAATAACATAATTACAATATAAAACTTAAAGTAAGTCCCATGTTTAGTATATAGAATTTTTATATAACAATATATATATATATATTGTTCCATTATTAATGTATATCTTTGCTAAAAGCCCTAAATCATCTAACAAAAAATATTCTAGCCAATTGAAATTCGATGTCCTTAAATTTTTTGTATTCAATATATAATTTAGAATTAATAAAATATTTCAATTAATCGAAATAATCACATAATAATGATTTTTTTTAAATGCTTATATCCCACATATACCTTGAACATTTTTGACTCGTAATTTAGTCAGGTATCCACCCATGAAATATTGTGGACTAGGTCTGTTACACCTGTATAATAGAATAATAATAAATCAATTAAATTCTATTATTTCATAGAATGGGTTAAACCCTAGTTTAAATAAAGAATTATTTGTTAAATTAATTTTTTTAATAATTGGATTCAGTTTAGTATTGTTTAATTTCCAATACAAGACCAATATTGTTTACATGTTAAAATAAAATTTGCGTGATATAATCAAAAATGCAGAGAATGAAAATAAAAAAGTCCACATTTACCTCTGTGATGCAGTCTGTGGTACTGCCGGCGCGCACGAGGAGCACGAGCAGTGCATCGAGCGCAGCACGGCGGGCGCCAGCTGCGGCGGGCAGGAGCAGGAGGGCTCGCGCGAGGCGTAGGCCGGCGCCCGAGCACGCTGATCCGCCCGCGGCACACAGCTGACGCAGGCGCTCCAGCGCTCCGGCGCAACATTCCTCGCGAAACCAGCTCTCCACTGGGGTGCAAAATAAAATGTATCAAACGTATATTTAACAAATATATTATTCATCATCAAGGATATATTATCAATGGTGACGGTGCCAATTGCGAGATGTATTTATTTTATTTCTATAATCCTCATTCTAAAGACCAACAGATAGTCTTATTTTTACAGCACAAATATTCAATATTTATTTATTATTATACATGCCCTATTCAGGGATTAAAAATTGTAAAATAACAGAAAATTACAACAGAAGTGCAATGCACAATTTCATAGTGTAGCATGTTTTTACATAACCAAAATTTTAAATAAATATAAAATATGAAGTAGCAATTTATCCGTCACCATTGAGTTGAGACACAAAAAATTGTAATAGTGTAGTCCTATAAAGAATTAAATTAACAGCAAAAATGTTGACTACCTCCACATATTCATTCCCCAAAGAATGCATTCTGGGGATTGCAGAGTTAGCTAGTGCAATAGTTCTGACATTACCACTGTAATAAAAAACTTGAGACAACGCACTAATTATGATAATCGTCTTTTTAAAATATTGTTTATAAAAAAATTAAGTTCGGAAACTCACAGTTGATACGGATCATTGAGATACAGGACAGTTTAAATCAAGTCATAAGTAGGACACATTATCTCAACTTGCTTTACGTTTCATGACTGCTGCAGCAGTGCATGCAGGCTGTTAGCGCCGTTTAAAATTAATTAATTAAATTTTAATAAGTTTTTGGTATTTGACCTGTTGTCTCATGCATACACTAAATTCGTGATTTACCAAATTTTAACCCGCCTATATCCTTCCTTTTCTTTCCTATTACTTATCCCCAAGCACAAGGAAGAAAGAAGATGTCGCCGTAATTAAAAATCTATCAACTGCAGATATTATGATTAACTACCATCGCTTCACTCCGCTACCGCTTATTATTAATAATCTTACACTAATTATATTATACTCAATAATTATTTTTTTTGCAAGTGTTACTATACACGCCGCGACGCTTGTACTCATGGTAGAAAGGAATCAAAGAACCAGCCAGCATCCAGCTGACTAAAAAAGTAAGTGCCTTCCTTTCTTCCTCATATTTCCACCACAGGCTATAACTGTAATTTTATCCAATGATGGAATAAATATGTCCACAAATATGTAAACTTTGTTTGAAAAGTAATAGGAATATTGATGTAACAGACGAGCAATGTTCCCTATAAGGTGTGCGAACACATTTTGGCACCATAATGTACACTAATATAGCGTGCACACAATTTTTAATAAGATTTCTTCATGTGCCGCCATGTTGATGACCATGTTGCAGCAAGTCTCATCAGTTACGCAATATGTAGATGGGGCAGTGCAGCTCTTACTTCAATGGATTCTCTAATTCAGGTTCAGAAATGGATCATCAGAGTGATAAACAAGAGGACTGAAGGTTGTAAAGCAGTCTGCTGGCGATAAAATGTTCCAGGTTCGAGTCCCGGTGATGACTATATCATATTGGTTAGATGAGACAGACGAATTGTACACACCCTGCTCCTTCTGCGGTTGCCCCCCGTCCATGATAAGGCGGAGCGTGGGGTGGTGCCAGGGGTGCGCCGCCGTGCGCAGCAGGTAGCGCAGCCGTCGCGCGACACCGGGCCCGCCCGCCGTCTCCAGGGCGTTGGCGCACGCCTCCACGCTTGTGCACATGTCGGTCTGGAGGGACTCTTCCAGCTTGGGCCATTCCTCCTAAAAATTCACAATGTTTAGAGATAAACAAACAAATAACGTGACTTGATTGGAGTGACATGTGGTACATCCACCAGTTTGAAATATGGAAAACCACTTTTGCACGTTCAGTCGTCTCCGTACATATCTATATTATAAATACAAATTAAATGTATTCATTATAAAGAAATACATATAAAATCAATTTTATCGAATAATATTGTTGTTGCGCTATCGGGATTCGAACCTGGATCTCTTTCCAAACCGGGGAAGGCGCATTATCCAACCATGCTACAGCGACAGTACTTTTGATGACAAATTTTCAAACCTATATGTTACACTTTTCAAATTAATACATCTATCATTGCATTATTTAAAAGCCATCTACTTTGTTTTTACGGAATCTCGAATACCTTTAAGTAAACCGATAGCAGATGCCAGAATTAACAATTCATTTTTATTAAATTTTGGACAACTTATATATTATTAAGGAGACCACATTCTTATTGTGAAGTTATAATTATTCAGAACATAGCTCTGTAATATTTTAAATACTAATAAAAATCAATTTTATTGAAAAATATATTTTATTTTATATGTATATCATTCTAATTAACACATTTAATTAGTATTTAAAATATCACAGAGCTATGTTCTGAATAATTACAACTTTACAATAAGACTATGTTCTCCTTAATGAAGAAAATTTTATTTAAATCTTCTTCTTCTTCCACAGCACTACATCCTAGGGTGGGATTTGGCCTCCTCCACAAGTGCTCTCCACCGACTCCTATCCCTGGCCATTCTTGTCCAGTTCCCGGATCCTACCATCCTGCTCCGGTGGATATCAGATGGTTCAAGTAAATAATAAAAAGATAGCCAGATAGATGTTGAATACCTTTAGAAGCTTTAGTATGCAAACTGATGAACAGGCTAATTTGTGAAATTGTTCAATACGACAGTACCTGCAGCACGTAGAGCAGTGTGACACGGTGCAGGTTACGCAGCAGGTTGGGCGACGCAGGGGGGCAGGTGGCGGCGCGCCAGGCGGCCGCCAGCACCGGCGCGCGCTGCACAAATGGGACATCGTTCAGGGACTCGTACTCCAGGGACTGTAAACAAAATTATAATGATTTATTTAGATGTAATTACACAACATTGTTTGATCTAAAAGGGAAGTTTGATCAGTCGTAGCTCCCTTTTTTTCTCTACACACAGATCCATGATACCAAAACATTTAATATTTTATTTATTTATTTTAATAAGTATATTTATATATGCTCTAATATAAACATGATCAAAATGTTCCTTTTTATCTTGCACATATTTGCTTAGTTTCATTTTGAATCTATGTATATATTCTCACATTACATTCAAGATCTTTATCGCACTGTACATCATCGATTTCTAAGATTTAGCCTTCTTCCTGAATAGCAGTCTCAGTCTATCTTTTTCACTTGTATGATGTTCGTACTAAATTCTGCCAATATTTACTTAGTGAGGATTTTAAAAATAAATACCATAACATTAAAATATATTTTCTGCTTAAATATCATCATATCCAGATCTTTCTGAATTGCACTGATCCGAGTATATGTATTTTTTCTGAGTATTATTCTCAAAGCTTTATTTTGCAGCACTGACAATTGAGGCAAGACTAGAGGTGCACAATGGAGTCCTGGTACCGACACTGATGAATGGATGTGAGGCCTGGAGCTGGCAGAAGAGGAACGAAAGTAGACTGAAGACAGTGGAAATGAGATCACTTAGGTGTATATGTGGCAAATTTATTTATGACAGAGTAAAGAATGAACAAATAAGGAAAGAATATAAATCTGATATTAGTACAGTGAGTAAGATTAAGAAAGGACCATTCAGGTGGTTTGGTCATATGGAACGGATGAATGAGGAGAGAATGGCAAAAAATATATATGACGCATGTGTTGATGGCACCAGAAATAGAGAACATCCGCGGAAGACTTGGCACGACCCTGCAACAACACTGTATATTATTCAAGATGACCGATGCTCCGTCTATCTATCAACATTTATAAAAATCGATATACAGGGGGCTATTATTTGTTATCTTAATTTTTCAGCAAATTTATATGTTAGGTACTCAATCTCTCAGAGGTATTCCAAGCATAGTCCTTTCCATGGCTCTTTGGGTAATTTTTAATTTGTGGTGAGAGTCCATGTCTTGGACCCGTATGTAAGTGCAAGGAGTACGCACTGGTTGCAGGCTTTAGTCTTCAGTATTTTGCCTTTGAGGATATGCTCTAACTTTCCAAATGCTGTCCAGTCTAACTGAATGCGTTTCATTATTATACAAGAGTACAATATATATTATACTGCAATATTGTTATTGTCTGGTATACTTATTGCATCTCATTGAAGCTAGGGAATTTTGGCTATCCATAATTTCCTGTCTCTTGCGCTTTGCTTCCAATTTTACCCAACAACTCGCCTAAATGTACTAAATGAATGACACAAATTTATCTTTAAAGTGTGGATACTGCTAATATATCAATGAATCCTATTTATGTTATTAATCATTTATTTAAATACAAATATTGTTTTCTTATACAGGGTTACTGGTAATTCGATACATTCCTATAAAGACGGTTGGGGTTGTAAGTAATTGATTTAGACCCGTATTGCCATATCCAAATGTGAACCGCTTTGTTAGATATTTTGAATTTTTATAATAATATCCAAAATTTTAACTTCAAAGTTAAATAAAAAGAAACTACACCATATACGGTTGTATATTTATTTTATAATGCTTAGACAACATGCTCACACGTTATTATAAACCATAACAACAGTACAATTTGCTAATACATTCGACGGCGCATTAAAACTCTACAACGTTCTAATAAAAATAGATTTTCATTTCTGGAAATAATTTTTTTTTACTAAGCAAGTAAGTGTACAAAGTTACGACCCCTACTATTGCGTCTTAAAGGAATGTATCGAATTACCAGTAACCCTGTATAGTAATAATTTAAAAGAAACCAAAATGGACTGAATGCAGTGGAAATATGATCACTTAAGTGTATATATGGCAGATCTATTCATGACAAGAGTAAAGAATGAAGGAATAAACAAAGAATGTAAAGCTGATCTTAATATAGTGAGTAAGATTAAAAAAGGATCACTTAGGTGATTTGGTCATATAAAACGAATGAATGAGGAAAGAATGGTAAGAAAGATATATGACGCAAGTGTTGATGACACCAGAAGTAGAGGACGTCTGTAAAAGACTTGGCACGACCAGGTAAACCAAATGGTTCTGTTAAAAGCCTCAATAATCGGCAAGCTTGTATGAGAAGATGTATGAATGTGTCATGTGAATTGTGTCAAGACAGAAGAGTGTGGCGTTCTATCCTCTCTGCTTACCCCCGCGGAGAAACGGCGTGATGGTAAGTTAGTTAATTAAAACAAACATTTATATAATATTTTTAATTCAAAATTTTATGCTATTCTCATTTTGAACACCATGTATATTACATAAAACATTTAATTTAATGTGATGTGATGATTTATAATCAATGATAAAAATATTAACATTTGACTTGAGGTGAAGTTTTTTACGAAAAATGACGCTATAAAAATGATCCAATATTTAATATATTATTTGATTTGACAAATTATAATTGCTACAGAATATTCAAATAAAGATCCACATCCTCAGTTTATTTTTGAATTTTTAAATGACAGTCACATCCTTCTATAATGGGCTAGATTAACCTGTCAAACTCTGAGATGTTACCTATTTTTAAATATTTCTTATTTATCAACAAGATAAAACAAATCCAAAACATCATAAAATTCAATAGGATTCAATTTATTTTACGATGAATGAAACACAATTTATTTTTTAATAACATTTAAAAATTATTATTTTGTTATTTTTAATGTCGATTAGCTGTCGATTCCATCAATTTAAAAAAATATATTTTCATATCTGAGTAGAAATTTTGTAATTTATACAGTATTAATTGTTAAAAAATTCTATCAAAGGTACAAATCAAACAATAAATCTACGAGAAATATTTTTAAAAAAATGATCAGTATAAGGGTTATTTGATCGTTGGTAAAATACATTTATTCATCGAAGGCACATTCAATAGTAAACTTATTTTACACTCCAACCTTAAAAGTTGCTGATAAAAACTGTAAATTAGTTAAAAACGGTGGACTCTTCACAGCTGTTTCAAAATTCATCAGTCACATACTTTAAAAGTTGCAGTATACGACAATGAATCATTCAGTATCCCGTTATTTTGGTGATAAGAGTTTGTCCGATGATGATCTTGTTGTTCAATTTACATTTTACACGTAGACTTAAAAATTTTCACCACCAAAGTGACAGATTTCGAACACAAGGGTGAATAAATCTATAGATAAAGCATAAAATTGTATGTATTTTATGATTATTTCGCATTGCCACATTATTAGGCGGATTTGACTTTGGACAGAAGTAAATTTAACATACCAACAAGCCGCAAATGTTTTGCGGCCACAATATACACCCGCAGGGCCTAGCAGGAAGCAATCAATGATAGCCGATTGTTTTTCTGCTTGTGTACATTATATTTTTCTAAATTACAGATTATTTTCTTTTTTCATTACTATTATATTTATCTCTGAATTTAATAGAACATCAATCCTTTGAATCTTGCCATTTACAGAACTCCAAAAAATTGTACCTTGTGAAATTTTGTTTTAAATATCCAACTGTTATAGGAAGACCAAAAAATGCAGCTAAATTGGCAAAAAGGGCACCATTTTTAGCAGAGTTCAAAAAAGAAAAAATCACGATTGGGTCGCTAATTTTTTTAAAGTTTTGACAAGCAGCGCTTAACACGGATGGTTTTCAGTGACAGCAGGAAAAAATATGTAAAATAGAAGCGTGAAAACAGTGTGTCATTTGAATTTCGATACAATTCACTTTTCACTCAGTTTAAATTGCCAATTTTTTAAAGTATGGGCTTCGTTAATTTATGGTTGAATAAGGGAACGAGGAACACATTGTGGTTAGGTTGGGTTAGTTAGTTAGTATAATTGTGCAATCCAATGACACTCAGACATGTGGATGATGATGTGATAGATATGGAAGGTCTGTCTGATTCTGAATGAGTATATACAGAGTGTAACAGACCTAGTCCACAATATTATATGGGTGGATACCTGACTATATTAGGAATCGAAAATGTTAAAAAAATATGTGCAAATTCTGCACTGGTATGGAAAATATTGTTTGAAATTTTTACAAAATCGTGTTAAGCTTGACGTCTACATCTTTCTAAATAAATATTTGTGAAATTGTTCAATTATTAATCTACACCTAACAAAAAATAGTCTAGCCGATCTAAATTTGATGACCTTTAATTTTTTGTATTCAGTATATAATTTAGAATCAATAAAATATTTAAATTAATCGAAATAATCACATAATTACTATTTTTTTGATATGCTTATATCTCTGACATGGTTGAGATTAGACACATATCTCTTGAACATTTTTGACTCGTAATTTTGTCAGGTATCCATCTATAAAGTATTGTGAACTAGGTCTGTTACACTCTGTATATACTCATTCAGAATCAGACAGACCTTCCATATCTATCACATCATCATCCACATGTCTGAGTGTCATTGGATTGCACAATTATACTAACTAACTAACCCAACCTAACCACAATGTGCTCCTCGCTCCCTTATTTTTTCTTTAATGAATAAATGGTTTTTCACAAAATTTTAAAGTGCAATAATCTTTTAACTATTTGTGACACAAAGATAATTTTTTGCTTTTTTATATCAATGCACTGTATTCTATGGGAAAACATGCCTTTTGCAAAAATGACAAACATAGGAATGCTTTAAATCTGCGTAATCCCACGAGCAGCCTGAAAAATGAATGTCCGTCATTTACGAAACTGATTTATACATTTGTGCAATTTTATTTTAAATATCCAACTGAAACACCAAAAAATGCTTGTGATTCATTACTATCACATTTTTTCCATTGCTGGTTAGTATATACAAGAGAACTAACTCAGACTAGCTTAATGAATAGTCAAGATTCCCTATTAATTATAAAATCATATCTTTAAACCACCGCCATCTACTTCTTACAAAACTAACATCTTAAATACTTAACCATTCCTCTCCGATGATGTAAAATGAGTTCTAATTATGTGAATATTCATATTTTAGGTATTCCACCGTAATATATTTATGTATTGCATAAAATAATTACAATATATAAGTATTTACCATATGCAAAATAAAAGATGTTTTCTCAAAGAACCTGATATGAATTACTCAATATGTGTATGTGTGGAGAGGT
The DNA here is from genome assembly GCA_031772225.1 of Eubasilissa splendida. Classification (NCBI taxonomy): domain Eukaryota; kingdom Metazoa; phylum Arthropoda; class Insecta; order Trichoptera; family Phryganeidae; genus Eubasilissa; species Eubasilissa splendida. Next base: position 6,602,424 of record CM062870.1, read on the forward strand.
GCGGAAGGCGCCGAACGCCGGTCATCACTTTAGTGGCGAAGCGGACGCTGGCCGAGTTAGACGTGTCTTATAAGACGCATAAGTCTTTATGCTGTCGTTCTTGATGATCAATATTTTGTCTAATTTTTACATTTAGCACTTTTACACAAAAATTGACATATATATATATTCACTTATATATATATATCAAGTATTATTTTATGTATTAAGTAATAAATGTAAAATATTCATATTTATCCAACTTAAAAATCGCTATAAAGTCTACATGTACACCGAGTTTACAGCACCAGAATGCGCATTTTTTTATTTTAGCACCGTAAGAAAAAGGTTAATGTGTTCCAAAATCCCAAACATGACTCAAAACTAACTAACTTACTATCACACCATTTCGCCATGGAAGTAGGCAGGATAGAATACCTCTCTTCTGTCTTGACAAACAACTCTTCCACATTCATACACACATGTTGATTGTTAAGGCTTTTAATAGGACCATCTTCTAGTATCTGGTTCACCATAAATAGCAAATAAGTCAAAATTCCGCAGACGTCCTCTCCTTCTGTTGCCATCAAGACTTGCATTATATACTTTCTTACCAACCTTTCCTTGTTCATTCATTCTACACCCAAAAGTGTGGAACTCTTTGCCCTCTCGTAAGAAACAGTGAACTAAAAATGCACTTTTTCAAAAAATCATTTCCATAAGCTCAAATAACAATTTTTAATTTTAAATACAAAGATATTGTAGGACTAAACAGTTTGTGTAGTGTGATTTTTTTTTACAAAAATGGCAGTATAAAAGCAATCCAATGTTATTATTATTATGACCAAACTACACTACGCCAAGATCAGCTCTACCTTCAATCCTAATTTGTTCATTCATTAGCCTATCGTAAATGAATTTACCATCTATACCCTATACTATTTCCTGTTAAGTCTTTCCGTATTAATTTACTTAAAACATTAATCCTGATCCTTTCTGTAGGCAAAATAATTTGCCATCAATGTTCCCAGAAAGGTCTTTGGTCAGATTTGGAAAAAATAAAAATTTGTCATCGCTGCTACAGGGTCGGTGTTTACAAGCTCTACGATGAGCCCGGTCATCATCGAATGGAAGAGTCTTCACCACAAACCACCAAATAAATAGAACTAACGCAAACTTCTTGTCCCAAAATTTTCATTTTAGTGTACCCACTTCGATGCCACTCACACAATTAAAGAGCTCCGCAACTTTTTTTTAAAGTATGACTCGATTGGAATGAAAATTTAAACGTTGACAATATAATATACATTAATGTAAAAAATACATCTTGTTTACACAAAGATTTAATTTTTGAAGAGTAAATACTTTTAGTGTTGCATAAATGTGTCATAAACTATCGGATTAATGTTTCGTTGGATATATGTGTATAGAATCCCCCTCGTTCCACAAATAATGTTCCAAACCACTCTCCTATATATACACTTCATATCATGTCTATTCATATACTAGTCTGTGGTCTTCACTATGTAACATTTCATAAATCAGAAAGGAGTCAGAGCATCAGAAGACTGCGACTGTTGGCTAGACGGGATTTAGACGGATATGCATTGTCTTGAATTTGACGACCGGTGAGACAAGGAACATAGTCAAAAGAAGAGGAGGGATCTCCTTGAAATGATCTCAACACTAGTGCCACGATGAATGAAATGAACAAATGAACCAATGTTTTCAAAAAAACAAAAGCAGATCATTCTTATTACCTCTATTGTTGCCTAAAAAAAAATGTTACGAAAAATGTATTTTATGTGTACTTAATAATTACTACTGTTTCTTAATAATATGTGATAGACATAGATTATATAGCTATATATATTTCTCTTTTATCATTATACTTGTGTAAAACAATATTATACTGAAAATGTTAAATAGAAGTTTCACAAAAATTTGTAATCACTAATAACATGACACATAATCGGAATCGTTGTTAATGTATTTAGCAATAGTTAATATATAACGATTGACATAACTCAACCTTACAAAAAAAACTTTAAATTAAGCCTTAAACCATAAAAAAAAAATCTAATTGTTTTGCAAAATAAAAGTGTTCACATCTTACCATTGTTTTCACATTTTCACATATTTACATTTATGTAATAATAAAATAATTGTACAATAGTCCAATCACGACTTTCATTTTATTTTTTTGCACAAAATTGTTCACATACAAAAAATGCACCACTAACAAATGACCACTGGGCCAATAAGATTTATGAATTTTCAACACACAAATTTGTTCAACAGTTTTAACATATTTTAAAAACTAAGACGCACATTTCATATTAATAAAACCGTTTATATTATGATTATAGTCATAAACAACTTCGTATCATTTTGGTTTATCAGCATAACCACCTTTTTATAACATCCAAACTGCTACGAAGCGTGATAAAAATTACGTGCAGTAGAAATGTCACCCAAACAAACTCACATTACCCACAACACTCGTAAATAAACTTTCAATGTTGTTTTAAACTCGTAAAATACAATATTGTTTAAATAACATATTATTAGAGAAAAACAGGATTTACGGAACCAATTTGTTAGCAAGTTTCACTGCTTTTAACACCATATCGCGAGATTTTGACATGACATACACAAGAAATCTCGTCACGATCATCTATTTAAAAATCACGTTCCTATTTACGGGGGGGCAAAATTCAAAACTGATTACGTCAAATGAAAATATAAGAATACACACACGTAGCTTCGCTTATAAAATATTATTTGTGGGAAAAGAATCGCGATCCCCATATGAAATCGAAAACAACACCCTCCATGAGAGCAAAACATGGCGGACATACTACAAACTTAAGTCAGTGCACGGCGTCGCGTAATAAACAGGGCACAATCACTAACGAAAATGAGACTCACCCTATTTATTTCTACAAATTGAGATTTGCCTTTTGTGGCGTTATCATCCGTGGTATTTTTTACATTTTTATCATCATTTGTAGAAGTCATTTCTAAAGAAAATCTTCCGGAGAGACATTTATGATGCCTGTTGTGTTTTCTAGTTTCTGTCAAACGCAGTAATACCACATCATGGAAGAAAAAAATCACGTACGCCAACATGTAACTAGGTAAATCTTTGTGTACATACCGAATAAAGAAAATAATTCATTTCGTACCTATTTACGAGAGTCGGAGATTATAAAACAAGGTCACATTTCTTTTTCGACAATTCATCCAACTCAAAAAATATAATCACCAAAAGAAACAAATGTTTCCCAATATGTTGGCAAAAGTCAAACAATCATATTTTAAAAATTGATGAACAATATAAAAAACACATTGCTAACAAGGAGTGAATGGTTTGCTTGGTTTATTGTCGACAAAACCAAGGAAGACGACAGCAACTTCCAATATAAAACCTTTGACTTTAAAGTTTAAACCTCCATAGGATTCATTAAAACATTTTATCAATTTTAGTAAAAATATGTAAACAAATATTCATTTCTTTTAACCTCGATAAGGACATTTTCATACATTAAAACTACTCTACGACAATTTAAGCAAATTTGATTTACTATTATCTACTCTTTTGGAGCAGCCAAAAATTTAATATATAAAGAATATTTTTAATTTTTGAAAACGGTAAAAGAAATTAACTATTAAAAAGTCATTCATTTTAGATCAGTATTAATATATGCATTTGACTTTTAACTGATGTCATTAATATCATATGTCTGACGTAACAATAGCTATTTTATTTTATGAAACTAATGTTTTATTTTTATGAATTTTCAACTTTCTACAATATTCTGCTCAGCCTTTTTTCAAGACTTGTTAATAAGTTTTCAAAAACTTCAAGAGTACATTACATAATATTAAAATAAGTAAAAAAAAATAGTTAACAGTATGTTTTACGAAGTCATTTACAGCGTTAAAACTTCTCGTTAGTATACAAATTACTGAAGCAGTGGGAACGGATTAACAATCCCTAATGGTGATGGTGACGATGATTTATTAGAAAATCATTTATTTATTAATTTCAAATAATCGGAATTCTCTCAAAACTGTACAAAATATTAATGTTTTCAGGTTCTTGATATTAATTTAGTTATTTGCATCTCAAGCGCAAAGGCACACATGGATTTATTTTGTTATTGTATTTTTTTTCAAATGAAATTTTCACAACCTTTTTCAACATAATTTATTTATTTATTTATAAATACACTTTCTTCTAACTCTTTACAAATTATCTACAATGGTATAAAAATGTTTGCTGATAATTTTTAAGTAATAAAATACATATTGTTCGGATTAACAAACATATCGAACTACTAAGGTTCGGTTTAACAAGAGTCTATTTTTTACATAAATATGTTTTTAAATCTAATTATTCATAAAATATAATTTATTCGGGGTCATAGAAACAATATGGAAGTTAGGAAAAATTTAAGGTCATTATTAGTAGTAACATGGCTAATAAAAAATCAATTGCAAAAGATAAAATATTTATAAAATGTATACATATTACGAAGTTAAAGAAATTCAATCATGTATTATTAGGAACCAGACTGAAGATCGATCTAAATTATACATCCCTAAAACTAGTGCAGCATTAATAACGCGCAATTTGTTTTAATTAGATATAAACGATTTCACATATAATATTACAATTAATACTGCAACATTTTTCAGAAAAAAATAAGAGTGCCGAGCAGAACGTGTAAGTGAAATACCAATTAATTGAAAGCACAAAAAACAGCGCCGATCGACGGCGGTGGAATGGAATAAAGCATATGGATAAGGGATTGACAATCAATAATCGTTTTTTTTTGTAATTATCGTTAGAAAAATTAAATGTTGGATAGAATTACTGTATAATGAAATTTGTTGTTTACAACTCATGAAAACTTGACAGGCGTAATTCATCTTATGTAACAAATTATTTATCATCATATAAAACACACGTGTATAATTTTGATTGAATGAATAACATAAAATGTAACAAATAACATAAAAGTACAGTGCAACCTCTATCTATCGTTTTTGAAAGAACCTACTAAAATAAAAAATGAATGCGGGAATATAAAATAAGTTACATTCATACATTATATTTTAAAAAAGATACGTATTTCACATGTAAATGAATGTGTTTAAATACAAATAAAATTAAAAAGCTGCACACATAAAAAAAAATTACTTTGTATCATACAAAATCATTCATTTGTTTTTTAACTGTTGCGTTATTTGAGTAAGAAAACAATATTCTTTCGGTGTTGCAAATTACATTTTTTTCGGCATCAGTAATTGAATGTGCGTAAAAAAGGTATCAATTTTTCGAAGGCCGTGCATACTTTTGAACACAATGGTATAGGCGAGGGATTTGCTTCATCGACATCTTCAAACTCTTTTGATGTTTCCTTCAATTCAAGAATCACTTGGGCGTGTCTATAATTTACAAACAATAAAATATTTCGTTGTTTTACGCGCATTTCTGTGTCGAGGTCCCTTAAAAACAAATTTAAAATATTTGTAGTCATCCATGCCTTTTTGTTTACGTAATATTTTACGGGTAAAGTTTTCGTACTCTTAAAAGACCTGGTCTTCAGCGATTTGCCAATGACGATTGGCTCGCGTATGTCAATTGCACCACTGTTGACGCAAAACAGAGATCCTCTCTTTCGACCCTTTACCGCCGTTGCAGAACCTCTTTTCTATAAGCAGGACTCGCTCTTTAATGTCAATGTGCCATTAAAATAAATAAAATAAGCCAGTGTAACGAAATGTGCTGCGCAATTTAAACGAATAATGCGGTAAAATGGTATGTGGAGGAACGATCGATGCGATCTATTTTAGTGTGTTTTGTATGAAATTAATTCGGGACTGGAAGAAATAAACAACACATGCGGGAAAACGATTTTTCGAGAAACGATCGATCGAGATTTCACTGTTCATAGTATAATGATACAAATATATAAAATATTATTATCCACAAATCGAAGTTATGAGTTCTTAAATGAAGTATTGTGCTTCCAGAGTATATTATGAGTAATAGATTTTACAAACCTAAGCATACAACACATACAAACATTACCGTAAATATTTTTTTATCGTGAGTAAATTTATTATTGCACTCATTTACCACAGCAAGAGCTTTATCGCTCGCCCCGATATCACTTTCATCCGACGGAGTGTCTGTGAGTGTAACGGCTAAACGCTGGTTATAAATATAAATCATAATTTATAATAAAACTGTATTCAACTCGTTTTGGTTTACTCTACAAGAAAAAAAAAATTCTGATGTATTAAAATAAATCATAAAAACAATAAACTTTTTTCCTCCTTTCATCATCACTAACACGTCAAAAATGTCGCCTTACGTTCTCAGTATTAAGCACAACCACTCAAACGACATCATGGTCTTTATCAAAATCATAATTTAGTCAATGTAGTAAAATCAGCGGCGACTTTATGGCCCGTGTTACGAATGAAATTTTCGACTCGAAACAATCTCTGAGATTTTTCGAAGACAGCCCTCAGCTTTCGCAGTCTCCGTGTACACACCATGTCTTAGAGATTCGCCGTCTCACGCCTTATTTCACGGTCGTTATACATCAAATATATCACTGTCGTTCGTCAACAAACGGTTGTTAACTCTACAACACCGAGTTTACCACCGGCTGTTAATTTCCCTCTTCGTAAACGACATTGTCCTATTTGTCTCCCGCACTGCATATCCATCTACGAGATATGCATATCAATCTAGTATGAGAATCATGATCTTTCACGATTTTTTTGTTTACATTTTTATATCTATTCATTTACAATATTTTACTAGAAATCTATTTTAACAATCAATGTAGACAAATTAATCACATATATTAAAAAATTACATTCTAATTTTTAATGTTTATAGTATTATTTATTAACCTTGGCGTTTATTTATTTTTAACATCAATTGTTAATAAAGGTTCAAAAAGACGATCTATGATTGTGAAAATGTGCAGCCATAATAAATACTATAAGAATAAAATTCTGCAATACACTATCTTCCTTTTTAACTGTATTTCAGAGTTCTCGCGAAGAAAACTGTTCGTGAAAAAATATGATATTAATATTCACATTATTTTTTAAACTAAGCTATGTTCTTGTGTTATAAAAAGTTTCACGGATCCAAATTGATTGTAGAGTTTTCTGGGCTATTCTTCCATGCATATTTTTGATGTCCTTAGTCGAAATTATATTACGAATTACCTAATTAGCCTTCCTACTCGACGTTGGCCCTGATAATATATCCAGAATTGTTCCGAAATGTCAAACAGATCTGGATATATTATCAGGTCAGATATACGCTCAGAACAGAGTGGAATACATTCTTTACAAAAAAGATGAAAAGATCTTGATAAGCTGAGAAAATATTTTTTGGTTAAAAAATAAATATTAGGACAGATTTTATTTTACTGATAATTTACTAAAAGATTAATCTGTGACTGATTAATCAAGATTTATATGATTGATGTAATAAATTTTATTTTAAAGACGTTTTATGAAATCAATAGCGTTTACTTTCGTTAATTAAATAAAAATATATACATATTTAGTCGCTCTACAAAAAATATATCGATTTTGCAATAAATCGCTATTTTATTGCCGTCCATCCCTATCGTAGCAGCAACATTTGTAAGCAAAGAAAAGTATGGTGAATTTATCCATGTGTGTGCGTATGTCTTACATAGTGATTTGTATTTGATGCTGACAGAAACAAAATAAATCAGGTAATGTGGTGTAACTATAATCGAGGGAACACCTTTTAATTTCATTCCTCGGCGTGTGTCGCGAAGAATTAACACGGCGTCGTGCGTTTTATTGTGACAACGACTGGATTTACGGATTCTGTGTGTCAATGCACCATAAACAAAAATGTCAGCGATCCCTAGTTTTTTTTGTTTTCCTCGCATATCTCTGCAATTTCTCTAAAAATATTCACATTTGACGAAAAAACTGTGTGTATTTGAGTCAATTGAAATATTTGCCAGTGATATCGTCTAAGTATTCCGTAATTTGGGTCGAGTGTGTGTGATTCTAAACGAGAAATAAGGTTGTTTGAGAGACCCCTCATTGTTTATGCAGCTATCTTAACCTGATGTTTTCGTAGAAACTGTTCGTACCACTGCAGACTATCAGGTGAGTAAAATAAGCATATCACTAAAAATAACACATTTCATCACGAGGTGGATAGCGCGCGAATACTATACAAATGAAATATCAAAATTTATATTGTTTTTTGGCAATGGCCCAATATACTCGCATCCAATATATTTAGCTGCTGCAAATTGAATATATGGAATTTTACAGCTTATTTTCTTGGCTTAATTTACCTGTATCACTTATAAATCATTTCAATGTGCAATTTAGACACTTTAATGTGTATTTTACAAATATATCAAATTCTACATAATATTTTATTGCTTGTCAGTATTGTTTTGCCATAATATAATATAATATACTTACAGTTGGTCATTAGCACTTTAAATTATACATTTTATAATATTCTGACAAAATAACCTGATGCCATTTGTTTATTTTAAAGTCATATCTTATATATGCCAAAACAATAATTTTTCAAGCAGCACATTAGTTATTGTCGGAAACTGTATGTACTATCCAATGTACCTAATTACACCAAAAATATCAGTATACTGTCATATTTGTATGCATAATGGGGTTTTAATAATACCCGTGTATGCGCGCAATAGAATTTATAAAACAGTATTAAAATTATGACAAACAATTTATCTTGATTCAAATTTAAAATTCTCATAATGCTAATTTAAACTCTGGTTGCATTATAGAATCATTACTTCCTGTAGAGATTTTAAAAAGGAGAAGGATATTAAAGGAAGTGTTACGTTGTTGGCATCACAATATATCTTGAGTTTGAAGTACTGTAACTCAAAACAGTTAAGATTTTTTACACTTAAAAAAGAAAAGATGACTGTTGCAAACAAAATTAAAATGCACAAATGTCGCCCTATTACTTCAGAGATGATCACATACACTGTACACCCACTAACATTGTGTTCCATTCCATAGATAAAATTGTTAATATATTTGTGCAAACAAATTTAAATATTTTATTTCATTCGGTATTTCTTTTTCAATTTATCAAATTCACAGGTAAAATAAACAGTAGTGCAATGCTAGTAATGGATATTGGATAATTTTTATGTTGGCACCGGTAACAGTCTGCATCCTGATTTTTACAAGATCTCTAGTTTTCAAGAGTCGTCTGAACTCGGCGATGTCATATTTGCACCTGACAGTTGGTCATTTATTCATAATTTCACACAAAAGACATGCACACTAGTTCAACCAGGTAATTCCGGAGAGGTTATCTCATCAATATAAGGCATCTGGTGTCAATATATTGCAACCCGTATATGGTTAATTTTTCATATTGATGAATTCTAAATCTCCAATACTCATTTTGTAAATGCCAAACTCAAGAAAGCAACTTTCCTTCATAAATTCATTTATTTATTGCCTCCAAAGAATTCATCATTTTATTAAATAGTTTTGTAGAGAAAATACCATAATTTTGTATTAAAAATATATATTTTTTGAATTTGCATTATCTCATTAATGTATTTAATGGTTTACGGCAGTGGCGTAACTATGCCAATACAGCAAATGCGGTGCATTGGGGCCCACGTCAGATAGATTAATTTTTTTTTGTTTTTGTGATGTTTTCAAATGCCGACAAGTAAACATCCTTCTATTTCAATAATGTTGAAACAGTTGAAGAAGATAATGAAAAATTTTACACACTTAAACATTTTTCACGCTGTGTTCTAATTTACAAATCATTTTGATTTTCTCACGAATCGAGAGACACTTTTTTTTTATTAGTAGACATGTTTGTAACTCAAGGGCCACTTTTTAACTGAAAAGTCAATGTCAAATTGTGAATACAACACTGCTGACACATACAAACATTACTTTAGACAATTTCATAATAAATTAGAATTCAGAGAAAAACACAAATGTAAAAAGAGAACGAGATTGTAAAATGACATTTTCGGATGTCTGTTTTTTATTTGACACTTGTTTGATGCTCAATAATAAGTTGTAAACGTCAACATGGTCAATGTTTTGTTCAGCGTGTCCGCCGCCACTTCTTTCACTTTAATAGCTTTCATTTTTCGAGAATTGCTTTTTTTTTTAGTCCTAACAAACACACAGATATTCATGTGTCGGCCGTATTGTTTGTTCGGTATAACCGAGAAGCAAGCTCGTTATAACAGTTCACTTGTGTAAACTAAAATATCGATGAGTTTTTGCTTATTATAGCTGTGAATTCGCTATAACCAAGTTTGACTGTATATCAGTAGCAGTACTCCCCTAATGTTTAGGGTTAAGGATTAGACCATTACTATAAGGTGAAATTTACTTTCAAGAATATCAAGTATTTTTTTATAAATGCCTAAAAATAACAATGTTTTCTTTTCATGAAAGTGCGAATATTATAAGAGACAACTATTTTTGTACGTCCTATTTAATGGATAAACCACACAGTACTAATATTTGTATATCTTTTATATACAATACTTAGTGGGACCCTTTTCCATTCTGCATTGGGGCCCAATTTTTGTAGTTACGCCATTGAGTTACGGTATATACCGGTACCATTCCATGTTGTTCATTAATTGTCAAAAAATAAAGGATGGATGTTCAGTTTAGTTCAAAATGTTGATTTTGCCAAAACACATGATTTTACCATGTTTTAAGTTCCAAACTTTAACAAGGAACTTGAAAAAAGGGTAGAATGTTGAAAATTTCGCCAATTTTTACAACTTCATTATTTACATTATTTAGTTTAGTGCATATTCAAGATTTTTCCAAAAACCATGTTTTAAGTTGAGAACTTCAATGAGGAAGTTGTAAAAAATAGCGGAAAGAGTGAAAAAAATTTAAAGAGACATGTTGAATATTGTCAATTCTTTCTAGTAGAATTGAGTCTCTCAATTTCAAAAATTGATTGGGTCTCAAATATTTCTAAAGTTATAATATTTTAAAGTTTCAACATTTTTGATAAGCAAAATGTGCAGTTCTATTAACTAACTAACTTAACATAAAAATCTGAGAAGTTACTGTAATCGCCATTGCGTATTGCAACCCATGAGTGGTTATTACTTGATGAAAAATCACATGTCAAACTTTAAAGTGCCACATTTTTTGACGTTTTTTTTTTCCATTACTATAGTACGCCAATCTATTTCTTCAATATTTGTTTTCTCTCTAGTTTCTTTGTCCAGAATGTATCGTCAAATGTATTTTATACATTTTTTGAACTAAACTAAACTATTTCCTGTCATGAATAACACGATTACTGTTTATGCTGGCCTGCCAATGTTTCAGCTGGAAAGATTACAATCCATTATAAATGTGGTAGAACATATAATTTATGGAGTTTCTAAATTCTTTCACATAACATCCCTGAAAGGTTCGAATCCCGGTAGCAAAAACAATATTTTTTTGATAAATTGATTTTATATGTATATCTTTCTAATTCATATATTTAATTTGTATTACAAATATGTTGTCGATTTTGAGAAATTACGAAATTTATAATTTTTATAGAGGGATTTGCTACTTTATACCATTTATAGAGATGTTTGAAACTCAACATGCATATTTTAGAGGTGTTTGTCACTCACATTATTTGATATTCTTTGGTACAAGCCAGTGGCATACTATTAAAATCTATCGGATAAAGTATTTGAACCAATCGCAAGTATAATTTTTTCCTAGTAAAACTGCATTCAAATATACATTTTTTTTATTTTTGATTATAGAGGGGTTTGAAAGTAAACTACTCAATTATTTATAGAAGTTGTAGGGGTTATTGTTATATAACTAATTGTGATCGATATGTGTGATCTGAGTTGTTGAGTCACTAATGGAGTGACCGACGTTTGTAGGTTATGCGATTCAGATCAGAAGGTTTTGTACATGGTGACACTGAAGACCCTAACTCTCTTCAATGTCTCACACGTGTGGGTACATGTCACAGTGTATATGAATATGCGTGTGAATATTTATGCTGTGTCTAGAGCACGGTATTTAAATAAAACAATTTACAAAAGTTGGCGTTTATTGCGGGACGATTTACAATTGCTAGTGCTTAATTACGCAAATAAATTTGAAGACTGGAGTGGCTCGCTTGAGGTATTGTCGAAAGAACGGTCTGCGGAGGAGTGGCTGGCCTTCGCTAGCTTCTAGGACTCGTCCAAAGAAAAAGCACAATATTCTGATATAAGTCAAATTGTCAACAATGATATTATTACATATTGGACTTGGTGCTCACTCAGAATTTACAATTTTATAACTGTATTCAGTTTAGGATTTCGGTCACCTGACCACAAAAGATAAGAAGCAGACAACACGGTGAAGCAGTTAATAACACATTTGTTTGTTACTGTCATGAATTGATTAAAAATTGTAGATAGAAACAAAATTCACACATAATACTTTTTTTTATATTATCTGGTTGTCACCTTTGTATGGTGTGCGTGAACACGGATGAGACTTTTCTAGGAAACTCTTTTCGAAAGCGCGTAAAGGATGACAGAGTTGAGTGCTGTATTTTGTATGCCGAGTAAAATAACGCAATTGATACTTACCGACCTTTACCACCAAATCTCTGAGATGATATATCAATGTCTCATTCATGCACACATACCATTATGATGTAAAGTATTAGGAACTGAATTTTAAATTTTAGTGTATTTTATGCTAATTCTATGAATATAAAATGTACAACTTGACATAAAAAATGTCCTTAAATTTGAAACAAATATTTTTTTATAGAAATAGATAATAAAGCGAAAATGTGGGCATTCAAAATACGATTGATGAAAGTAAGCACAATGTAAGTGTAAAAGTTTTTTTGCTTGCTTTTGACCGTTTTGCCCCAATTTTAATAATAATGTTTGGCAGTACCGATAAATCAGACTTGTGATCTTTCACAGCATATTAAAGGCGTGCCAACAAATCATCGCTGTGGAGGTTATAAGGGTTAATGCGATGAATTTTGTTATAAATCTTTGTAATCGTAGGACAGTCCCACTCATATTAGATGTACCGAAAAGTTCTTGCATTTTTTAAGATCATGAGGCATTCAAATACTAATTTTCACTGTTTCCGAGACAAGTTTGTAAAACTCCATAATCACATATAAAATACTTGTTTTTTTTATTCTACTCGTTTAATTTACTTGAGACGCGTTTCGCCTTGTAAGGGCATTATCATAAATTATAGACAATTCGAGGATTTGATTCTGCGAAACCTTTTTCTGTTATAGATCTATCAAGGATGTGGAACAAGATCACCAATTCCACATTGCTGCATTAATTAAAATTAAAAAATATTCTTGTTGAACATAATTATTACCTAGAATCATGCAAACATTATATAAATTTCAGAATACTAAAAATGTCTCACTTGCCGTATTGTCTTCTTATGTTATAAAATTATATAGCTGTCCTTTTCTACATATTACCTATGACATTAAAATATCATTAGTGTTGAAACAGAATGGTTATTTAGAATAATTTTCAGAAGCATTAAAAAATTTAAGGAAATCCTCAGAATTCCAATGAATAATGTCATCCCTTTTCATCTCATGCAAATAAAATTGTATAGATGTCCTCCACTATAGATATAAATACAGGCTGTTGAGTTAAATTGTTAGATTGATAATAATGTAAATTAAACAAGTAGAATAAAAAAACAAGTGTTTTACTTACTAATTTTTTTCACATGGTGATCAGACATCAGTTTATTACACTGCATCGTCTAATTTTATGGGTCTTCCAGTTCAGGACTCATCATCAAGACAAACTTCCTGATCGATTTTTAATTCTTAAACACACGTCAACAGTGCGTACATACGCAACACTTAGTTTATTACCATAAACATAGCAAGTGTGTTTTGTGGCAACAATATTGGAATTCCTTTTATGAATTTCATTCATAATCAAATGACGTAACAAATGTATCCGCCATTTTAAATGTAGGGGTCAAAAAAGGAAAATACAAAAAAAAATTCAGTCAATCCACAATGTTAAGTTTCAACTCGAAGGTCAGGATGATGTACGCCTTTCATTATCACTATTAGCTCTACACCTGGTGGATTTTATCCTCTAGAATTTTTTTTCATTGTTCCCTATTACGAGCCATTTCTTTCCAGTAACTAGGAACTATAATAGATAATAAACTCAAATGGAAAGAACATATTACTAATCTTACAAACAAAATAAGGAAAACTGCCCACATATTTTTAAGACTGAGAAACATCTCTTATCACTTACAAATCTGAAAATAATATATTACGCGTTTGTACAGTCATATTTACAATACGGTATTATTGGATGGGGAGGAGTATATAAAACTTCAATAGCACAATTAGAAATCACTCAAAAAATGGTGATATAAATTATTCTAAAAAATTAAATTAACTATCCAAGTATCCAATTCTTCACAGATTTCAAAGTACCTAAAATAATAGACATAAAAAAAATTCAATTATCAAAATTTTTAGAATTAAAAATAAATTAAATATTAGAAGTGAATTCTGATCTACAAGATTTAGAGACCAAATTAATATTTCAAAACTAAACTATACCGCAATCCAAAATCATTATATTTATCAAGGCATCAAATTTTTTAACAATCTCTCCATCACAATTAGAACAATTACAGACTATTATAAATTTGTATCTGAAGTCAAAAAATATGTATACAGACTAACTGAAACATAAATTATCTTGTGTATACTCCTTATCTATACACGAGTCTTACTCACATAGAGAAGAAATAAATGTTAAAAGAAATATATATATATCCTAATATAATGTATTAATTATAAATATATACATATAAAATCAATTTTGCCGAAAAATATTGTTTATGCGCTACCAGGATAATATATATATATCTCCTTAATAATATATATATCTTACTGATTATTTTATAAATGTATTATATCTTCTAATATTAAAAAAATCTTAGCTTTGGCTTTCCCGAACTCCTGCGCCCTGTTGATCTTGTGTTTAGTATGATTGCTGCTCGGTCGTTCTTTTCACATGGCTCATCCACAAAAGTTTTCCTATTTTAATAATTCTTGAGAGGCGTATGATGGAGATGTAAGAGAAAGGTTATGGATGGTACTCTTTGGTTACAGGGTGAATAGTAAACTTACACACGCAATTATATTCCTATACGAAGGAAGTACTGCGTGTGTAAGGATCAATGTATCATTCACACCATGGTTTGACATTATAAAGGGTGTCAAGTTAGTAGGGTTGTATAATGTCTCCATGGCTGTTCAACTTGTATATGAATAATTGTGTGAAACAACTGGAATGTATGAATGTAGGTGTGAAAATGGGTGATTTGATTGTATGCTGTTTATTGTACGCCGATGATGCAGTATTAATGGCGAATACTGAACAAGAATTACAGAGTCTAGTGAGTAGAATATACGATGTATGCAAGGAAAGCGACCTTATTATGAATGTCAACAAGTCGAAAGTGATGATATTCGAGAAGGAGAAAAGCTACACCGTGCTAAATACTTGTAGGTTATGAATGTTTGGAACAAGTAGATGTTTGATAGAAATGGAAAGGCTGTGAATGATATCGAAAGGAGGGTGACTGCAGGGAATAAAGTGAACGGCGCTTTCAATAGAATTATATCTAAATATGAATTAAATATATTAATTATAAAGATATACATACAAAATCAATATTATCGAAAAATAAAAACATTGTTGCGCTACCGGGATTCGAACCTGGATCTCTTCCCTAACCGGGGGAGGTGCTTTATCCAACTAAGCTACAGCGGCACTATTTTTCGATAATATTGATTTTGTATGTATATCTTTATAATTAATATATTTAATTCATATTTAAAATATCACAGAACTATGTTCTGAATAATTACAACTTCACAATAAGAATGTGTTCTCCTAAAAAAAAAAAAAAAAGAATTATATCTAATGGGAATTTGTCAACCGAGGCAAAACTAGCAGTACACAATAGAGTCCTGGTATCGACACTGATGTATGGAAGTGAGGCCAGGAGCTGGCAGAAGGGGAACGAAAGTAGACTGAATGCAGTGGAAATGAGATCACTTAGGCGTATATGTGGCAGATCCATTTATGACAGAGTAAAGAATGAAGACATAAAATAAATTAAAAAAAATTCAGGAACTTTCCGGTACATTTATTATTAGAGCTTAATTATGCGGATCACTTGCTCCCCATTGGTGAGGATTCGCATGTGTGGAATTGTTATTGTATCAGAGTTAACCTAATTTAATATTTTTTTCCTTGTTGCAGTCAAATTGGCGAAGGCACGCAGAGGTATGATAAAGGATAAGGGCGACAAAGTCGGTGGTAATAGAAACAATATTAAGGAAGAAATTCCCGAGAATGATGCCAGTAAGTCTACACAATTTTTTAAATATGTTTTTTTTTTCATTTCAGTCAGTTTTTCTCCGGTTCCTGATTCAATCATGTCACTTTCAAGATTTAAAGAATAAGAAATAATACTTTCTTAGCTCTGCATACATACACAATGTTTAATAGTGCAGTCCTTACACAATCTTTACAATAATCTGAAAAATGCAGTTAGGGTCAGTTGTTTAATCTGTAGTAAATTTTTGCTGTAGTAGCTCTTTACCATCGCTCATGGTAAAACATGTTTGCGGGTTGTTCGAACATCGAGTCAAAGTTAATCCCGTCTAATAGAGTGGCAAGGTGAATAATCGTCAAATACCTGAGAATTGTACCAAAATTAATTTATTTTAAATATTTACCATTGGCAATACACACAATTTTACACTTTACCTATGTTCGAAATTTGTCACTTTGGGGGTGGAAAATCTTTGGTCTATGTGCTAATATAAATTCAACAGCGAGATCATCATCGGATGGACTCCTATCACTAAAATAGCGGGATATTAAAAGATTCGTTGTCGTATACTGTAATTTTCCAAGTATCGATGTGACAGATGACTTGAAACAGAGTCCACCATTTTTAACTAACGATTTACAGTTTTTACCATTCGATATTGGAAGATAAAAATGATTTAAATTTAAACTATTGAATGTACTTTCGATGAGTATATATTTTTTATCAACGATCGAACAATCTGTTCTCACAATTTTTTTTTTACCTAAGTATTTTTTTATAAAAGTAAAAATTTACCACTGATCAAACAACCGGCCCATAATCATATTGTCACCTGGATACTGTAAAATCATGCATATATCTTTTCCCGTTTAATTTAGAAAGAAAAATTACCGGCTCTGAGATTTTTAATTAGTCAGAATGATAATCAATTATTAATATAATGAAAATAGTATCAGATTTTCTTTTATCATAGCTATTTAAAAGTTGTGCTTTGCATAGCTTTGTTCCAAAAATTGTTGGATAGGTATCACCTTATTAAAAAAAAATCATTTTCAGATAAATACCTGTTTAAATTACCAGTCGAAATTGTTCAAGGATTATGTGCCTAATCTCAACCATGTCAGAGATATAAGCATTATTTAGATTAATTGAATATTTTATTAGCAATATTTGAACACACAATTACTGGATTTTCACCTACAAAAGGCACTGTTATTAAACAAATAATAGCTATCTCATAGAGACGAACCTATTTTTTTAATTATATTTAATGGAAAATATATGGAAGTATGGGTAATTACAGGGGTTACGACCTGTCTTCGGCTGGCTTAAGTGATCAGTTTATATAAATATAATATATTAACATATATACAACTTTAAAAAATTTGATAGATATGGAGATTGATGGGTGAAAATGGTGAACATTATATTTATATAAAGTGATGATTTAAGCCATCCGAAGACAGGTTATAAGCCCTGTAATTATGCAAACTTCCATTAAATATAATAAAAATTAGCTTTGTCTCTCTGAGATATCTATTATTTGTTGAATATTTTATTGATTCTAAATTATATATTGAGTACAAAAAATTAAAGGTCATAGAATTTTTAGACCATTTTTGTTAGATGGTTTTAGGCCCTGAAGTAAGATATAGATTAATAATAGATAAATTTCAGAAATATTTATTTCGAAGTACGTAGACTTAAAGCATAACATGATTTTGTAAAAATTTAAAACAAGTATATTTTCGATTGGTAATTTAGTCAGGTATCCACCCATTAAATACTAGAAAACAATTAAAATTGTCTTTTTATTTGTGAATTAGTTTAATTTATATGTAAGGATGGAAGAGAATCATGTTTATTAATAAATTAAAGTGATTTAAATAAATGCGGGAATATGGAACTAAGTTAGGTGTAGCATTATGAAAAATTATAGATGATAATTAAAACTAAAATCTTTATTTCAGTAAAACTTAAGGGAACTATGGATTAGCTTGTTTTCCTACTAAAATTTCTAAAACACAAAACATTTAATATTTTTATATTTATAATACATCATATTCACTCAAACTCGTATTATTAATTGTTGTATTCCTTTGATCATAAAAAATAATGTATTTGTTCATACCAAATCGGTACACAAAAAAAAAAATTACCCGATATTTGTTTAATTTTTTTAATGGGTTATCACAAAACTCAGGCATTTGATTTGGGCATATGGGTTTAACATGATTATTATTGGTAGTAAAATATTATTTATATTTGATACATAGCGAAAAATATTATTAGACAGTCTCCAAAGTAATGAGGAAGTAAAATTTTATAATATTGTTTATGGCCAACATGACATATGTGCCTAAATATTTTTAAGTACGTAAAATTTGTGCGAAAAATCGAATTTGAAATTAACTTAAAATCGGGCCATGAGTCTGGGTTATTTGGGTTTAAAACAAAAAATACAAATTCCATTATAATACAATTGTATTTATCAGATTCCTCGCGAGTTTCGGGCGTCGCCAATAAGGAGACCGAGGAGGCGCCCCGGGTGAAGATGGAGAGGGGCGAGGAGGGCGCGGAAATGGGGGGGGCCGACATCAAGACGGAGATGGACAGTCTCATGGACAATGAGGGTAACCGGATAGACTACTGTTGTCTCTTTCTTGTTGATTTGACTCGTCAAAGTGATGCCCAGGGTGGAGACAAGTGCGCGAAATGGATGCGGTGTTAAGCTTTTAAACTCTTTCATACCTAATGAAAATATAACTGAGTCGTGTTCGTGGAACTGTCGCACTGCATTGAGAAATCCTCGTGCGAAAAACGTGTTCCTCCACATTATAGTAAGGTGCAGTAATTAAAAAATTTCTTAAAGTAATAATTGCAATTGCAAATTTTTATACGACTATTTATTAATTTATTTAATACATTCATTATTACATGTTATTAAATCCTGAAAGTCTCTCATATAGTGTTTCGATATATCTCTAATAGTTATTTTCAACTTCAAATTAATTTATTAATTTTATATACACAACTAAACGATTAATGTGGAAAGCGCCCTTGAGGTGAATTTTTTTTACGAAAATGGCGCTGTGTAAATTATCCAATGTTATTATTATTAGACATTCCATCAAATGTAATTAGTGATGGTTCAATCGTTATATAAACTGTGATTGTGTTTGATTGTAACGATAATTGGTAACTGATTATTTGTAATTCGAGCAATCTGTAACTTGACTATAGTTTGAGCCAACCTATTGCAAATGATTATAAAAACAAATGTAAATGATACAGAGAAAACAGTGTCCATCTCGATATGGACTCTGATCTAGTGACGTGGGCAAGGAACGCATCAAATATTGAATGAATTGAAGTTTTAAATAAATAAATCACCGGTACACTATGAAGTAAACCTCCAAAAGTTAAAATCTCAGTTACCAATGATCGTCAGAATCACTTAACGGTTTATCGTCACTAAATGTAATGCGTCGCGTGCATATTTTTTTCCAACTTGCTTAACGTATTTTATCACCACCCAGCCACCTGATGTCGTACCGCGATGATATATAGCTCAAACTCTTTTCTGAGAAATATCTAATACGCTGGAGAGAACCGCATCAGTATTGGTTCAATCGTTCTCGCATTTTACAGACATTGCATTTTGTGTATTGACTGTATACGAGGGCTGTACGATAAATACCTGTGTTAGGGAAGGAAAAATGAATTAATATAATTTATTTCTCAACAGTCTGCTTTCAGTTTGATACATTTAGTGCGGTATTATTACAACTTTTTTAAGCCATCCAAAAAATATGATTTGTCAAATTCGGCAAAATAGACCTCTGTTTGAGCGATGACTTCTTTGTTTGACGTAAACCACTATCGGCCAAGCCATTTTTCATCTTTGGAAAACAGAAATCGATTGAGGCCAAATCTGGAGAATATGGTGGATGAGGCAGCAATTTGTAGTGTAATTCAGCCAGTTTTGTTGTGGTGATTGCAGACAAGTGAACTAGTGCGTTATCATGGTGAAAGCACTTTCTTCTTTGCCAAATGGGGCTGTTTTTTCATTAATTCAGCGTCGAATCAGCTCAATAAATCACCATAGTACAGCCCCGCGATTGGCCTTCCCCTCTCTAAATAGTCGGTGAAGATGATGCCTCGCGAATCCAAAAAAGCGGTGATCATGACCTTTCGGCCGATGGAACCATTTTCGCTCTTGTCCAAACAGTGCTTCAAAGTTGTCATGGGATTCTGTGTTGTGTACCACTGTGAGAAAACGCGGCGTCCATCTTGCCATAGCTTCTCGTGCCCAATTTTTTGTGTAGGATATTTTGTACGCGTTCAATTGAGATGTTTTCAATGTCAGCAATCTCTCTGATCTTCACCCGGCGGTTTGCTAATACAATATCATGGATTTTGTTGACCGTATCCTCCATAGTCACCTCAATTGGGCAGTCTGGGCGCTCTTCATGAAAACGGATGTTCGACCACGCTTGAATTCATTAAACGAATATCTGATGGTATTCATCGAAGGTGCATGATCCTTATAAACAGCATGCAACTTCACTTTGATTTCCTCACACTTCTTCCCATCTAAAAAATAAGAATTGAATCGTGATATTGTTCTTTTTCCATAGTTGCAAACTAGATACAAACTTACCCACTTTTAGCAGCTATCAAAACAAAACTACTCGATAAATCTGTTTAAAATTTTGACAGACGTCGTTCGAAGGAAGGTGTTAAACAATATTATACAGATTTCGCGTCAGTGGCGCCATCACGGGTACTTATCATACAGCCCCCCCGTAGAGCACAATGATATGTCCAAAATATCTAAGTTTTCAGTGGAGTGCTTTTTAAATTTTCAACACTTTTCACAAATCACAGAAATTATACATGAAAACAAAATCTTTTTAAATATATATATATATATATATTTTTTTTAAAATATATTTATATTAATTTATACATGACACCTAAACTATAAACAGAAATTGTCATTAGGATCCTTTTCAGTAGGGATGAGAAAAAATGGTACTCTTGACTCACTGGTGTGATTGTGATTGATATTCAATAATATCAGTGATTGTAAACTGTGACTGTGATCACAGTTTCATTTCTAATAGGTGTGCGCCGCACAATATCACAATACACAAAATAAATAAATAAAAATTGAGCGTATATACTTATATTATTCAAACTTCATTTACATAAAAAACATTCTAGCATGTGTTATTAATATATATCGTCACAAAGAGAATGAAAACCCTTAAAATATGTGAGTTTACTTTTCGGGTCAAATTCACAGCATTTCGGTTCAAATGCATAAAACGTTTTGGCAGAATCTGCTAGATAGAGCTTATCACGAATTACGTCATTCCTTAATGAATATTTTCATTTCATTTTCACTTGCGTCGAATCATAAATCAATAAATAAAATAAAAAATGAGTCACAAATCACAATATTCCCAGATATTCAATCATTGATAGTGAGTGTGACTCAAAAATATCAGTGATTGACTCACGGTTCGTGATTTTGAACTCTTTACTACTTTTCAGGATGCTTGGCTCTATAAAATTCAATTTCGATATAGACTAAATTTAAACACCTAAAGATTTTCCCTTTTAATGCTGTCATATTTAACTGTCATTATTTTTGCAGGAGATCCGACAAAGTCTCCGTCGTGCGACATGGCCGGTCCTGGATCCCTCAAGTCGGAGAGGCTGTCCTCGGACTCCAATGATATCCTGGATCCCCAGACTGGTCTTCGGGGAACCCAGATGCCCATGCAGGTAACTGTAACATATGTATTTTTTTGGATAACTGCATTAGTGATGAGAAAAAATGCTACTCTTGACTGTGATTGGTATTCGATAATATCAGTGATTGAAAACTGTGACCGTGATCACAGTTTCTGATATCACAATACACGAAATTTAAAAAATATATATTATTTTGAGTGTACTTATTTATATTATTAAAACCTCATTTACGTCAAAAACATATTCTAGCATAAATAATTAGAATAGTTAGTAGAAAATTATTGCACATACATACACATACCTACAAAATTAAAAAAAAAAATACAAACAAAATAGCATAAACATTACCAACAAAGACAGATTCCAACAGATCAAATTAATGATTCGAGTGATAATCGATTTAAACGGCGGCGTCAGAAAATCAATAGAATTTTTAACATAAAAAAATTGAATTATGAATCACGATATTTCCAGATATTAAATCACTTAGAGTGTGACTTAAAGATATCAGTGATTGACTCAATGTTCGTGATTTTGAGCTCAGAGCTAAACTGCATTAACTTTTGACATTTCAAATATTAGAATTCTAATGTGCGATTATAATGATACTTTTTATTTAGTCATCAATTGAATTAAAACCATGTTTACAAAGGATTAATACACGTATTTGTGTTTGTTCAGGATGGGTGCCAGCGTGGAGGGGGCCCGGGTCCCGAGGGAGGTCAGCCTCCTTGCCGGGGTCCTGAAGGCCCGCAGCCCTTGCCCTCAAACGTGGTCAGCAAGCAGCCTAGCAACATGGAGGTCTGTAGAACTTTTATCTCGGTCCCCATTCTGTAGTTTTAGCAATTATTTATAGTTTATTTTAATACTAGTGCACGGCAATGTTCCCTCTAAGGTGTCCGGGTGTGAGATTATAACGCACACAAAAAATATGGTACGCGCACACAATTTTTAGCAAGACTTCTTCATGTGCAGTCTCCTATGGAAGATTGGCCTAGGCTGATTTATCCTGTATAAGATCACCAACATTTTGGACATTGAACCACTTTCTGATGCTACACAGCCAAATCTTTCTACCTTCGCCTCTGCTGCCTTCTATCTTCCTTTGCATAATGAGTTGCAAAATATCATATTTTTCATTACGGAGAATGTGTCCGAAGTATGCAGCTTTCCTTGATAGTTGTTATTAGTTCTCTTGAGTTATTGATGCGTCATAATACATCTTCATGAGTAACGTGGTCAACCCAGGTCCTACCAGTAGTCTTACACTGGTAAGGTAATGTTTTTCTTTTTCTCCCCCTGGCGCACAGCATTGATCCTTAAAATTGCACAAGAGAATTGTTATGCGCACACCGTGATCTAAACTTAGAGGGAACATTGGTGAAAGAACAAAATCTGCCAGTATAAACTTGTTATTTAAAAGAGGTTTACCATCGCCATTAATCTTCTCTTTCTGAAAATTTCATTTCCGCATGCCCATTCACGGTGACTGTCTTCCAACTCCACTGCATTCTTCTTTATTGGGAAAACTTATCAGAGATAATAATCAACAAACTGAAAGCGATATTTTTTTAAGTTTTGGAAATGGCATTAAAAAAAGTAACAGGATATCAATTATTCATAAATGTTCAAATATTTTGAAAACCGTGTGACATTCATTAGACCTATGATGGGTTGCTCTGATAGGGCATGGTCTCAGTTATCGATGGTTTTAATTTGGACCACTACTTACAGGACACCCTGTATATTTGGTGGCTGTGCACAAAACTATGTTCTGAAAATTCAACTTCACATCAAAAATGTGTTCTTAAAAATGATGTTTTGTAATATTTTGAGTATGTCCAAAGCTTTGTAGGAACCAATTAATGGGATTTATCCCCTGAGGGATTGTCACAGAGATGAAGCTATTATTTTTATTTACATGGGAAGTATGGAAGTCTTGGGCATTACAGAGCTTACGGCCTATTATCGGCTGGCTTAAGTGATCACTTTACACAATGTAACGTTCACCTATTTACCATGGTACCACATCTATCAAATTTTTGGAAGTTGTATAAAAGGTTGTAAGCCTTGTAATGTCCAAGACTTCCATACTTACCTTCCCATGTAAATAAATAATAGCTTCGTCTTTGTGAGACATCTATATCTTGATGATTTTTTGTGTTTATTAGCAAGAAACATGTTAGTTTGATCACCAACTAATATAAATGCGTATGCGTGTACGCAGTATTCCCAACAGCAGTCGCAGATTTTCGTGTTCAGCACCCAACTGGCCAACAAGGGCGCGGAGGCAGTGCTGCAGGGCCACTTTCAGTCCATCATCGCATACCACTGCGCCCAGCCTGGCACCAAGAAGTACCTGGAGGTAAGTTGTTTCAACAGATTCCACATTTGTGTAGCAACAATAATAAAGTCATTAAAATTCTGATCAATTCATAATTTAATTAATTAACTCATTCATTATTTACAATTGTTTATTTTCTTCGTTGATAGAAAAATATTCCCGCTTAATATCATTGAAGTTAAAATGTTTTTTTTTTTTTGCTTGTTTCAAGTCAATTTAGACTGACATTGCGTACATTTACTCTTGTATTATTTTAACTCATTAAAAATGAATTTCTATTATCTTAACACAAAATGTCAATGTTGATTTAATACCAACCTTGAATTATAAAATCATTACTATATTAACAAATTTCAGGTATTAAAGTTTTCAGGAAACTCAGTGAATCAGATATTAAAATACTATACGTACGTACATCATTTTAAATAAACAATAATAAATTTTTTTTTCTTCAGAAACATCCTCTTAAGATGGGTCAATTCAACAAGCAAAACCCCGCCCAGTGGCTTAATAATCTTGCCATGGTAAAAAACCGCGGGGCCATCCGTGGATCGGGTGGCCCCGGAGGACCCCCGGGCATGATGGGACCGGGCCCCAATCACCCCGGCCAAATGATGGGTCAGATGGGCCCCGGCATGGGACAGATGGGTCCGGGAATGGGCCAGATGGGTCCGGGAATGGGCCAGATGGGTCCCGGAATGGGTCAGATGGGGCCGGGGATGGGGCAGATGGGACCGGGGATGGGGCAGATGGGTCCCGGACGAATGGGCGGAGGCGGACCACACGGTCCAGGGGGACAAATGATGATGATGAAAGGGGGTGGGGGACAGATGGGTCAGATGGGACAAATGGGGCCCATGGATGGGTATCCGGGGAATAATGGGCCATGCGGAGTCATGGACGGGATGGGTAGTGATGGAGATATGCCTTGGGATAATGTGAGTTTTTTATTTTCTTGGACTTATTTTACATTATAGTTAAAATTAAATAAGACACTTTCTAGGGGTTAAAATTTAATGTTACATTTTGAAATTGATTGCATTAAATATTGGTGTGTGATATAGCTACAGATGAGACTTCTATCTCACATTTTAAAGATTTGGCGATATAGGTTGGGGCACGTTACATACATACATAGAAAATGACAGCCCACTCTGCATTCATCTCTGTATTCTCCTTCTAGTACATGCACCTCGTAAGCAATGCTGTGCTTTAAAAACCTTTTGTGCAATTTTAAGTATCAATGCTGTTATTTGTGCACTGCGGGAGAAAATAAGAAAAACATTACCATACCAGTATAAGGCTGCTGGGAGGGCCTGGCTTGATCATATTACTATTGTATTAAGTGGTATTTTACAACTTATGCAACAGAGGTGCAGCTAGAAGGTTATTATCTTGGCTGTGTAACTTCAGAAAGTGGTATAATGTTCAAAATGTTGGTGATCTTTACACTTTAAATCATGCTTGCCAACCTTCAATAGAAGCGGTACACGAAGAAGTCTTATTAAAAATTGTGCACGCTATGATGCCAAATCGTGTGCGCGCGCACACCCGTACGCCTTAGTGTACGCACGGAATATTGCTCGTAAGGATGTTTCGTGAAAGTAGTATAATAAAAGTAAATTTTTTGTTATAATATTTAATCTTGCAATGATAGTGTTAGTCTTAATTTAAAAAATCTTAAATTCGACAATAGTGTCAAGTTTTCAATACCGATAAAAACATTTGAAAGGAATGTATTCTCTTATTTCTTGAATATGAAAATCAGAGCCATTATGCCCGTCTTGACACAGAATTTCTCTAGTAAGACGGGTACAGTCCAAACATATTTTTTACATTATATTATATAGCTACAAATAAATAAATAGAGTTTTATTTGATACAACACATCACAATTGTCAAAATGAGATAATTAAAAATTTTATTCATCATGTCAACATTCTAATCTCTTGCGGTCTGGGCCCAGAAGAACCCGATGCACCCAAACGGTCCGGGCAGCGCGGGCCCCCCCCAGGACGGGCCCGGGCAGGGCCAGGGTGGTGGGGGCCCCCAGGACCCACGGGGCGGAGGGAGCCCGGCGGACCTGCTCAAACTGCCCAACCTGCAAGGTATGTGCAATGATTTGTGTCTTATTTGTACGGGAAAGAGATTTCAGAATGTATTAAGATATTCCTATTATAACATACTACTATTTATTTTTCAACAAGAAATGAATAATGTCCCATCACATCGAGACACATTTTATTGAGATTGCGGACTGTATTATTTAGCTTACTTGACATGTTTGTAGGTGTGACGGCTGTCTTGTCAGTGTTTGTTCTCTCATTTAGCCAATGACGAGACGATCTAAACTTATTTTTTCTTGAAAAATACGCGATAATAAAAAAG
This sequence comes from Eubasilissa splendida, assembly GCA_031772225.1. Classification (NCBI taxonomy): domain Eukaryota; kingdom Metazoa; phylum Arthropoda; class Insecta; order Trichoptera; family Phryganeidae; genus Eubasilissa; species Eubasilissa splendida. Next base: position 6,629,389 of record CM062870.1, read on the forward strand.
GTGTAAAGTTTTGATTTGTCTTGTCAAAAAAGGTTTTAAACTTTTTTTTATTAACCCTTTGAAATCCATGAGCGCGTTAACATGTCAAAATTTGTATGTCACACCCAGGCGCGTGCAGTCAGTACATTAAAATAAGCTGTATCTAACTTTATATTTTGAGAAATAAAGCGAAATTAAATATTTATCTGACAGAATATTGCGAGATACATATTTCGATTCAAATTATTTCGCAGAAATTCTAGTTAAGCACACCTTATTTCGAAGTACTGAATGCACGTCGCTGGTTACGCCAATGTATAAGCGTGGTGTTAACACACACTTTTGGAACTTGCAGGAATTAAAGTCATATTTTTAAATCATTTTGCCATCTGTGGAAGACTTATCTATCAAAAAGACTTTTGATAGATTTAAGTCAAGACCCTTAAAGCCTAGTCTTACTCTATGTGGTGTCTTTCATTTCAAATAGAGTTGGCAGTTAAAAGGTTAACTTTTGTAGTTTTTATTACAGTGGATCTTAACTATATGACTCCACAAAGTAGTAGAATCCACATAATATCAAAGTAGAATGGAGTAAGCAGTTTTTTCTTCTTAAACTTATAAATATTACACATTTTACGCAACATCATAAATGTAAAAATATGAAATCCGTACATAAATAAGGTTGAATTTAATAAAAACGAGTGTGTGAAATTGCATCTCTAACATGTTGTGTGTATTCCCTTATTGCTGCTAACTCAGGAGCGTACCACGGGACGCCCCTGATACGCTTCCTGACACACCCCAGCCTCCTCAACGCTCACCATTCTTCAGACACACGTTTGTTACATTTAATTATAAAATATTGTGTTTTTACATTCCGTAAATACAATCAGTTATTTTAAATATTGTGTTTTTAATGAGAGAGTTTCAAAAGTTTGGGAACCTTCATGCAATAAAGTCAATATACTGAGTGTAACACATTTAGTGCACATAAAAATACGAGTCAAAAATGTTCAAGCTGCATATGCTTAATCTCAACAATTTCAAAAATGTAATAAGCATTTAAAAAGTTGTAGTTGTTCGATTATTTCGATAATTTGAAATATTTTATTGATTTCAAATTATATATTGAATACAAAAAGTAAAAGGTCATTGAACTTCAAGAGGTCAATTTTTTGTTACCTGATTTAGGGTCTGAAGAAATGATATAGAATAATAATTATACATAGACTTAGGGCCAGTTGTGTAATCAGTAATCAATTTTTACTAACGCCCGTGGTTAAAATCTTTTGCAGGTTGTTTGAATGTCAAATTTACTATTGTCAAAAGTATAGATGAGATATCTATAGGCGCGACAAATAATGCCTTGTCTATGGATTTTTTCGCCTCTGTGTTCGAAATCTGTCACTTTGGTGGTGAATTTTTTTCGTATTATGTGCTAATGTATATTAAACAATGAAATCATCATCGGACAAACTCTCATCACTAAAATAGCGGGATATTGAATGATTAATTGTCGTACACTGCAACTTTCAAAGTATCAGATGATTTTTGGAATAGCTACGAAGAGTCCGCCATATTTAACTATCTATTCTCATTTTTACTATCGAATATCGGAGAATAAAATTAGTTACCAACTTGGTACAGTAAAACCGCGATATAACGAAACCCGATATAGCGAAAAATGACGTATATCGAAAAAAAAATCGAAATTTAGTCCCTAAAACCAATTTTTCATACAAAAATGCATTTATATAACGAAATCCCGTTAATATTTATAACAAAATCATTTTTGTCCCGTACGAAAAAATGCCAATACATTTATGTAAATTTATAACGAAATAAAAAAATGTTAAAAGATGAAAATATTATTTCGCACTTACAAAGCCGCGCCGCTGCATCTGCCGTATGCGAACGGTTTTATGGCCTTTTCGGCGGTGCGCGGCGGTCTGCCGACAAGGTAGTAAAACAATTCAAACTTCTTCTTGGGTTCATAGTATCATATTTTGAAGTGGTTGCCGCCGTTACCGGTAAGTACCTTCGTAATTTATATACGACTCATTTTATAAAAATGCCGCGATTCAACTGTCAAATTTTTATTTTTGAATTATTTTTTATGTTTCATGCCCAAAACTATGTTTGAAGCGGCTCTACATTTAAACACAATTAAAATATTGTTTTGTGTTTGCAATATTCTGGAATTTACAAAAATATCTTCCAATTAGTGTTGAATAGGTTCTGTTCTTAATTTAATTCCTTTGATTATCCATTTGCTTATCTGTTTTAATAACAAAACTACTAAAAATATGTAGGTATTCAGTTCCCTATGGCCTTTTTCCTTCTTTGTTTGCAGAATTTGCGATCTTTTTTGAAGCCGCGCGACATTTTTTTGCGACGGCGCGTAACATATAGTAGGATTTTTTTTATTTATTTCGTTATATGTGGGAATTCGTTATTACGAATTTTTATTTTTTGGTCCCTTGGATTTCGTTATATCGCGGTTTTACTGTACACAATTCTCGTTTATACTCGCAAACTTTTTCTTAGATATGTAAATATAATAGTAGACAAATAATTATTCTTAAGGTGAAGCCTCGGAAAGGTTTTCCGATTCTACAGATAATGTACTATTTTATTCAACTTACGCTTGTTCATGAGTCAGTCAATGTTCACACTAGCTGCATAATTTTTGGAATTAAATTTCTCAGTTTTAGTTTTTTGAAGAAATTCGAAATAGTTTTTGTACAAAAAAATCAGGGTGGCTGATGCTTGGCCTCATAAAACATACGCCATGTGAATAGATTGCCATCTATATATGTCATATTATAATGTAAGATTTTACATATTAAATTTTTTAAAGTGAAATAAAGGGGAACCGAGCTATGAATATGGCAGATACCTAGAAATGAAATGAATTCTTGTAGAAGTTGATATAAATTTGTAAAATACGTAGCTTAGATAAATAATGTTTCTTTATAAATGAAATATGTCCCATGTATGTGAAAATACTCAAAATTAGTTATGTTACATATTTTCTCTTTTTTTCATGTCTACTATGTGGTTTATAAACAATGGTAAATTTATTTGACTAAAGTAATATTTTAATTATTATATTGTAGATAAATTTTTTCTTGAAATTCAACATCGGCATTGAAATTTCAGGTGTAAAAATACCAGATGAGAATTTAACGCCGCAACAGAGGGCGCACAGGGAAGAACAACTAGCGACAATAAGAAAAATGCAACAAATGTTATTCCCAGAATCTGGAATGGGACCTGGGGGCCCGCAAGGCCCCAACCAGGGTCAAATGATGTGCGACCCGTCACAAAACCCAAACGAACAAAATCAAATGGGCAATAACCCAAACATGCCGCCCAATTCAAATTCCGGCCCCAACATGGGATTTAACCCTAATCAAATGGGACCGATGGGTCAGAATTGCCCGGGAAACATGGGACCGATGGGCCCAATGGGTCCGAACGGTCCGAATTGCTCGATGGGCCCAAACGGCCCAATGGGTCACAATGGCCCGATGGGCCCCAATATGGGGCAGAATGGCCCGATGGGGCCCAACATGGGCGGTAACGGCCCGATGTCGGGGATGGGCCCTAATGGCCCGATGGGGCCCAACGGACCCATGTCGGGGATGATGGGGCCAAACGGGCCGATGGGCTCGGGGATGCAGATGGGTCCCATGGGCCCCTGCATGAAGGGCGGGATGAGAGGGTCACAGTGCGGGGGACCGGACATGAAACCCTCGATGTGCGGGGATATGCACATGAGTCGGCCTTGTTCCGGACCAATGGGGGTGAGTTCAAGTTACTTACTATTGATTATTAACGATTAACAGGACCATCTTCCAATATCTTTAATTTAATAATCTTTTTTCTTAAGCATCGCTGGTCAGTTTAACAAAACCCTGCTTTGACTGAGCAAAATGATCCACTTTTTTTTGGGAATGTTATACTCATTCAGATGTGAGTTTCAAATCATCTGACCATATTTAAATTAAGATAGAACTCAATAAGCCCCTACTTGTGCACATGATGTAGTGTAAATTTTACTATTTTTTAATTTTTTATTAGCTAGTATAAATTATGTTTTTTTACATAAAAATAGGTTTTAGTAAAATACTGCCCCAAAGGCCGCGTTTCGGCCACCATTGACTGAGAAGCTTTAGCTTTAAACTATTACTCAACAAAAGTTTGCTAATAGCTGAGTATTATGGAGTAAATCACAATATTACCAGAGGGTTGACAAAATTATTTTTTAATGACAAGCTTACTTCTTCAATACTTCAATATCATCTTCTGTTTCTTGCTATCCATTGTGCTACCTGTCTTAATCGTAGTCTCACCAAAATGGTCCAACTCTTAATATTGCATTATTTTGTTATATTTCTATTTTGGAATGACATTATTAATGTTTTTAGCGAATGGGCAACCCGATGGGAGGAATGAAGCCGTGTATGATGGGTGGACCTAGAATGATGCCGGGCGCTAATATTAACGCCATGAACGGTAAGAATCGTATGTAAACATTTCATTATTTATCTATTATATGAAATATGTTAATACAGTAGACTCTCTGTTATCGAAAAAAATTGATCGGGATAAAATAGTTTTGGATAATCTCTGCCAAAATAAATTGGAAAAAAATTTTCACAACACAAGAAAATACAAAATTAAGGATAAATAATATGAGCATAAACAATTAAAAAAGTCAATAATAAATCTATCACAAATCAACATGACGGACCCGCTCAAATAATAATTTATGAATACGTTATTAATCGGGATTTTTGGTCGATGATGTGATTGCAATTTTGTAAGTTTTATTTTCTATTACATATCAACTTTGCTAGGTTAATTTTCTGTATTCGAATGAAAAAATAATTTTGCTTTTTGAATAATATTTCAAAAGGTAACATTTTTTCTAATTATCCGATAATGGAGAGTTTACTGTTGTTTTAAAGTTTTTACAATTATTACATTACATTTTTTGCTATGTTTGCATATATATACATATAGGCGGCAACCACTTCAAAATATGATACTATGAACCCAAGAAGAAGTTTGAATTGTTTTACTACCTTGTCGGCAGACCGCCGCGCACCGCCGAAAAGGCTGTGCGCGGCGTTTCCGTTCGCATACGGCAGATGCAGCGGCGCGGCTTTGAAGTGCGAAATAATATTTTCATCTTTTAACATTTTTTTATTTCGTTATAAATTTACGTAAATGTATTGGCATTTTTTCGTACGGGACAAAAATGATTTTGTTATAAATATTAACGGGATTTCGTTATATAAATGCATTTTTGTATGAAAAATTGGTTTTAGGGACTAAATTTCGATTTTTTTTTCGATATACGTCATTTTTCGCTATATCGGGTTTCGTTATATCGCGGTTTTACTGTATTGTAATTATTTTGATCACAGGTGGTATAATGATGGACGGAGGCTCCATGGGGGACTGCGGGGGTCCGGGGGGCCCACAGGACCACCACATGGGGATGGGGCCCATGTGTGATGACTTCCCCCGGGGTAGAAATGTAAGTTTATAAAACAATAAATATATAATTAAATAAATATGCTTTATATATCGGTTAGCATGAAATTAATTTGGTCCTGACATAATACTAAATGATTTCATACATAACATGAAAAAATTTCCCATGTCGGAAGAACAAAAACACATACCGCGTCGTCATCAAATTGTTTAGTGTTTATGACTCAACTTACTATTGACTAGGCCGATATCTGTTAATAAACAATAGATATCAGAAAGCCACCTGCCGCACACTTGATATTGTTTTAATTTTTATTAATTTGATGTAAATAAATAGCCTGCAGACAAGTGTCAAGTAAGACGCTTTGTGGATCTAGATTTTTTGATTATGAAAATAAATAAAAAATCACAATTATTTCATTATAATAAATAAAACTAGCACATAAGCAATCGGCGACACTGCTAGCCGGCCCTATTGTGCCCGCTTTTCTTTTGACAAATTTTAGGTCAAAACATAACCAAAAATTGAAAGTGGTTTATTCTATACCATAGACAGTATAGATAAGAAAAGATGACAGATGTCATGTATGTTTTTTCTTACTAGTAATATTACGATATTGAAAATGTTTCAGTTCTCCATGGTTTTGTGTTAACCAATTTCCACTGTATATACTAGGTTCATGGTTTGGTGACGCTGATTCATGAAACTATATACGTCAACATTGGTTATGATGACCTTAGCTGCACCAATATCTTAACTTTTTTTAAAAGAATATCCAAGCAGCTAGCACCGTGTAAGTAAAACCATCTCTGTGGCCATCGGTGAGATTAAACCTATCTGCCTCGCATACAGAGGCTAAGGCCGCCGCCAACTTGGCTATCAGGCACGTGATTGTTACAGTATTTTCCAAGTTTGCATATTCCCAGATGTCGGGGGGGCCGGACGGCCCGCACAAACTGGGCCTCAGGAGCCCCGGGTCTGCGGGGCCCGACCTGGACTGGCAGAAGTTGCACCATCAGTTTTTCGAGCAGGAACACAATAAAAACAACATGGATCCAGACCACATGGGTAAGTGTTTTTTTAAAAAATTATTCACTAACAAATTAATTTGAAGGTTGCTAGGATGGACGATGCCGGAAAGAGCGGTGGCTAGGGAGACCTAACGGAGCATTCCACTGGCTTTTCCTCGCACCCTCTTGCGACCTGGATAGGGTGTATTTCTGCCTGACTGACCGAGTTTTGTGACTTCAACACATAAATGTGACTAAATAAATATCAGATATCTCATAGAGATAAAGCTATTTTTATTATATTTTAACAGAAAATATATAGAAGTATGGGTAATTGTAGGGGTTACGACCTGTCTTCGGCTGACTTAAGTGATCACTTTATATAAATGTAAAGGTCACCATTCTCGCCCCATTAATCTCCACATCTATCAAATTTTTGAAAGTTGTATATATGTTAATATGTTGACTCGCTTCGAGTACTACTACACCATCGCCATCTATGGACCATATTTAATAATTAATTTTTCCTTGAAACAGCATATATCGCACACGTTGATCAAAACTAAGACAACTCAAAAAGCCATTTTTCAGTAGACAAAAAAATACAAACATTTTTCTCCATTTTTTGTTACTAAAGTTATGAAACTAAATAACATTTTAGGTCATAAATGTATCCTAAAATGACATTATTAGAGAACTGGGGAAATGTTGAGTGTCCAAATACAATAATAACTCAAAATTCTTGTTTTTTTTGAGTTGTCTTAGTTTTGATCTAGGTGTGCGATATGTCAACTCGATGAGAATTAAATTTTTTTTGAAAATTATTTATCATTAAAATATAATAAAAATAGCTTCGTCTCTATGAGATATCTGATATTTCTTTAATAACAGTGCTTTTGTAGGTAAAAATCCGGTAATTGTGTGATCTTGGACATATTCAAATATTGCTAATATTAATGTGACGTTTACCCTCCTTTTTTGGGGGTGCATGACTCCTACAGTTTCTCTCTGGCTGCCTTCTGAATTTAATATGATAACGAGTCTCATGCCAAATTAATACATATTGTGCAGGTATGGCTCCAGTACGATGATACCGGAGCCAACCTATATCAGTTAATAATTGTGCCATATAATAAAGGAAAATAAAATAGTTAACTATGAAGGAAAGCCACAAGATTTTTTTAACTAACTGCCGGAACGTAACTAAATGTTCTAACTTTAAAATATATTCCAAAAAAGCTTTGAAGACTTTGTAAAATATTGCATGCGTTGCTTTGTTGAGTGGAATCGAAGCGAGAGTAAACAACTCTTAAAACGATTCTGGGATAGGGTGGGGGGACCCTTTGGGGTTTCCTTCATAACAAATTAAGTTTTATAATACTTACTAAACTAAGGGTCGGTTGTGTGATCAGTGGCAAGTTATTACTATAGTAAAAAAGTTACTAAAGTTTTTTTTTTTGCGAAAACGGGTAGTTTGTTGGTAAAAAATATTCACTTCTCGGTAAGCTAATTTTACTCTCGGATATCCGATGGTAAAATCATCAATCGTTAATTGAAAATGGCGGACTCTTCACAGCTGTTTCAAAAGTCATTTGTCTCATTGATGCTTTGAAATATGCAGTATATGATAATGAATCATTCAATATCCCGCTATTTTAGTGATGAGAGTCCGTCCGATGATGTTCTCGCTGTTTCAAAGTGACAGATTTCGAACGCTGGAGTGAATAAAGCCATAGATAATGCATAAAATTGTATGTATTTGATGATTATTCACATTGTTGCACTATTAGGCGGGATTTAATTTGACAGTAGTTAATTTGACGTATGAACAACCTACAAACATATTTTACCATGGGCGATGGTAAAAAGTTACTATAGACAAAATTTACCATAGTCAAAATTTACCACTGACCACACAACCGGCCCTTAGTTTTATATAGAGGTATCACTGATGTTCGGAAATTTCTTGTCATAACATGATGTTTCATAGTTGGAGAGGATTCATTTGAAAAGCTAATAAAATGTAGTTTGATTATTGGATTATTTAATTATATCAGAGCCATGATTATTAATTCATTCATATTATTTTCAGGTGGTCAAGTGAAGTCGCCCTGCAGTGAGAGGGGCGGTGTCTCTTCTGGTGGCTGTCTCCCCCCTCCCCCGTACGGTGCCTCCCCCCTCCATAGATCAGCTTCTGTGCCTATAGGTCAGTTTCTACACCCTTAATATCCTCCGAATCTATTCTATAAATCAGATTTTTCCCCCCTTATGATCTTAATATTAGCTAGACCTGTAAAGTATCAATAATATCATAAATATGTGCAGTTTATATACATCATTGTTTAAATACGGTGTAACAAAAATATAGTTTTTAGTTTACTTAAATCTGTTTCTTATATAATAGCAAATTTTTTGAACGACAATGGTATTGACTTGTAATGTAATATTTCCTATTCTATTATATTATTGTACTTTTTTAAATATAAAATTGAGTTTTTACTTGATAAATAGCACAAATCACTCTTGAAGGGTGGATTGCCTATTTAAAAGAAGAAGAAGATATCTGTTTCGGCAAAAGGACACACTAATTTCGGAAACGTTACCTCTCAGGATGATAGTGAAGCAAATTCATAGTCGGCACTTTGTGGTTATTTTTATTCAACAAAGGCAAATCTGCTGCTAATGCGCGTAGAAACTTAGATATTATAAAGAACACATTCTTATTGTGAATTTGTAATTATTCAGAACATGGATCTGTGATATTTTAAATACTAATTAAATGTATTAATTATAAAAAAATACATATAAAATCAATTTTATCGAAAAATATTGTTGTTGCGCTATCGGGATTCATTACCAACTACGCTACAGTGACAATATTTTTGTCGACAAATTTTTAAACCTATATTTATACTTTTTTAATAATGGAACGATAGATGTATTAATTTGAAAAAGTGTAACATATAGGTTTGAAAATATGTCAACAAAAATATTATCGCTGTAGCATAGTTGGTAGTGCACCTTCCCCGGATTGGAAAAGAGATCCAGGTTCGAATCCCGATAGTGCAACATCAATATTATTCGATAAAATTGATTTTATATGTATTTCTTTATAATGAACACATTTAATTTGTATTTATAATATAGATATGTACGGAAACGACTGTGGCCGAATGTATGTGCAAAAGTTATTTTCCATATTTCAAACTGGTGGATGTACCACATGTCACTCCAATAAAGTCACGCTATTTGTTTGTTTGTTTATTTATAGAATTTGCACACCTTGCCTCATTATTAAAATTTTAGAATTTATTTATTATTTTTTCTATGTATGCACTTAGTGTAAAGCTTCTTTAGTTTTTTATATGCCCCGACCAAGTGGAAAATGGCTGTGATTCGCTTTAAGACGGTGGTCTGGAATGTAACTCCCTGTATGAGTGAGGTTTGTCTGTATTAACATTAGAACGTGCATTCTCATCGCCTGTGTCGATTTCCAGCCACTCAATCCCCTAGCCAGTGCTCCAACATCCAGATGCCCATGTCCGCCGAGGCCTCCAGGGCGGGTTCGGCGCTCAGCAGTCCGGCCGAGTGTCCCGGAGGTCCCGGCCGGGGCTCGGGACCCGGGGGGGCCCAGTCCGGTCCGCCCGCCTCCTCGGCCCAGCAGCAGCAACAGCACAAGGGGCTGCCCAAGAACCCGCTCGAAGGAGGACCCGGTGAGTAATGTTTTTTAAATTTTGTTATTCAGCTCCCGTTAGAAAATGTTGTTGTATTTGATGTTTGTGTCTTATATTGTATTAGGGGTATCTGTTAGGAAATAAAACATTTTATAAAAATATACTTTTTATTTAATTATATATTTTTATCACAATTAAAATGGCTGCTACAAGAAGTGCTCAGTGTTCAACTTCATAAATATACTTCTCTTCTTAAGGGGCATTCGGTTGTCTCTGCAGCTTTCTCCTTCTGCATCTATTCTGATGGAATATAATTTCATCCAAATGTGCACCATGACTACATTTAAAAAAATTATTTAATTCTTAACATAGTACATACATAAGCACTTCTATATATGCTCTAATATAAACAAGATTAAAGTCTTTTCTTTTATTAAAACTTATCTTTTACATATCTGGTCAGTTTCATTTTAAATCTATTTAGTTTTTTCTCCTTTCTTATGTTTTCTGGCATTTTATTAAAGATCTTCATCGCACTGTACATTATCGATTTCTGAGAATTGGCCTTTTTCTTGAATGGTAGTCTCAGTCTATCCCTTCCTCTTGTATGATGCTCATTATGATTTGCATCAATTTTTCATATAAATTCTGCCGATATTTTCTTATTGAGAATTTTACAAATAAATACCATTATATTAAAATATATTTTCTGCTTAATGGTCGTCATAGTCAGATCTTCCAGCATTGCACTGATCCGAGTATATCTATTTTTTCTGAGTATTATTCTCAAAGCTTTATTTTGCAGCACTGACAATTGTTGCATTTCTTCATTAGCCGAAAACAAAATGCTGCTGCAGTAGTTGATGTGAGGAATAATAACAGAGTTGTGTACTATTATATTTTACAAGACTCAGTACTAATAAATCTTCTGATCCTTCCCAGAAGTGAGATTTTTATATCTTTTTAGTCATTTGATACAGTTAATTATTTGTATTTAATTTTCAGCCACTCTTTCACATAAATTTGGTGCAATTTCACCAATAATCCGAGTTATGTTGTTTTTTTAATTGTTCAATTGTTGTTGGTTAATTAGCATAAACAAATGACTTTACATATTCCCACAGAAAATAATCTAAAGGTGAGATATCACACGATCTAGGCGGCCGAATGGCAGGTCCATTTCTGGAAATGATTGAATCGTTGAATGTTGTTTTCAATAAATCGGTCGTCTCAGTTGCAGCATGGCATGTGGTTCCATCCTGTTGGAACCACATTGTTATGATCAATGATTATGTCGACCATAAAATACACAAAGTGCACGTTGACTTTGCCGAATCGAAGATTTATTTTGATAATAAGTTGTTCCAATATGAAATGCCCCATGATAAAATGGCAGACTAAAGTGAATAAAAAAATTATAATGACAGCTGTCAAAATATTAATAAACATGGCTTACTATTCTCACATTTATTGAATAACCCTGTATATGTGTTGAATTGTATTAATTTCATATGTGTGTTCCCATTTCTGGAAGCAGTCCTGCAACTGTTGAGTACCTGGCTCACATCATCAGTTATATTAGAAAATCTATGTCCCTTCAACGCTGCTTTTAATTTAGGAAATAGCCAGAAATCCCAGTGACCTAAGTCAGCTGAATAGGCAGGATGATCGCTTTATTGGCCAGAAAGGTCTCTCACAGTGAGTCCACAGTGACTGCTGTAAATTTCAATCTCCCATTTTTATGCCAAAGTGCACATGCAAATATCTGTTACCTTCCCAATAACTAAATAACAATTGGCTCTCTCAGCTTGAAATTTATGCACGGATTAGTTTAAAAATGTTTACTCGTGTGATTTCGATACACTTATGACACAAGTAGCTATGCGGCCATTATGGATATTAAAATGTCATACCTCGTAAGTCAGAATGAGTTTCCTGAGCCTGCTATGTATTAACAAATGTAAAAAATGAATAAATAATCTTTTAGATATTGTTAAGTTTCAGGGTTGTTTCTTATTTTAGAATTTTGAATATGGAATTATCAAAAGATTTTGGCCTTGGGGCAAATTGAAAATGTTTTGTTTCGGGCGAGCAACTGCATAACTTACTACATATGTTGTGGGACTAGAGACCGTCGTTCTACCCTCTCACCGGCTAGTCAGTGGTGAACACAATATCCGCGGGTTCTTCACCTCAGTAACACATATCCACCTTATTTTGTCACATTCTGCCTTCATCCTAAACTGAAAAAAATTTATAAGTAATACCTGGAGGTGATAAATAAAAAGGTGTTACTCATTTTAAAAATGGCATCTGATCGTAAAAGAAACATGAACAAAGGTAATTAAATAAAGATACAACCCACATTAACAAATCTTAATTTCATTGGGTTGGCATTCTGCGATGCAGGCAGGTGGTGTCACTCCGGTCCATGCCCGTCCGAGCAACCCATATCTTTGACCTATCATCGTAGATAATCATCAGCATCCAGGCCGACGCAATTGGATTTGTATGCAGAATTGTAAAAAAATCACATAGCTCGAGGTTGTAATGTGAACCGAAGTGAAAAATGTTGCTCACGGTGAGAATAACCGTAGGCGAAGAAACCAAAGGGAAACATTTCATTTCCTGTAAAGATTTTTCTCTATGCGATTAGGTTAACAAATTATAGTAAATTATGCACTAGTGATTGAATAACATAAAAATATTTACCCTTTGGTTATGCTGGATCGCTCACAGTTACATATTAAAAATGCTGATCGCAGCAATTGAACCACGCTAATCTGATAGGTCAGCTCGATGATTTGAAAAAAAACCATAGATGGTGACCGTTTTTATAACTTTCAAAATAGATTGCAATACCAACGTAAGGGCAATTATTTGTGATTACGAGTTGCTTGGCATTGAAACAAGTGACGGGGCAACTTCGAACGTGACCCTAATTGTAATGTCACAATGTACTAGAAAAGTTTATTCAACTTGTGGAGATATGTTAAAGATTTTGATTTAGTGATATTTCTGATGGCTTTCATTAGATAGTTATTGGTCGAGTATAATTCATGAGTATGTCCAATGCTTGTAGGAACAAACTCAACTTTTCATAGTAATTATAATAGTATTGTTTGTCTAGTGGTTAAAACACCCGCATAGTGATCTAGTGGTCAGGGTTCAAGCCTCATCTTAAAAGACCACCAAGTTAGTCCTATTTCCATAGCACAATGGTGGTGAAATGATAGAGGTTTAGTATGTCTACAATAAACAAATAAATGACAAGCAAGATATACACCATTGCCAAATACAAATTTAAAATTATTTTAAAGCATTTCGATACCCCTAATATGATTTGGACAGTTGTACATGCCATTTGTGAATAAGTCTCCATAAATTGTTTCAAAATGATAGTCAAATATATATTGTAATTATTTACTAAAAGTACTAAAATAGAATGATTTAATTTATAGATAATTAATTTTTGACAAATATTTTCCCTTGTTGTATATTTATCATTTTAGAAATTAAGAAATGTCACCGAAATGGGATGCATCTTTAATTTAAAATCATTGCTCTAAATTGTTTGCTTTGTATATCAAACTACATATATTTCATTATTTTATTTGGTTTATATATGCATTACACATATATTTGAAAATTAAGTATTAATTTATTTTAAAAAAAAAAGGTGATATATCATAGCTGTGTCTAACGTCATGCTTGTAATGAATTTTATTCTTGTAATATTAAAATGCCAAACTATGTTTTCGAAATATTTTGAGGTAACACTGCGCTGGGTTACATTTTTTCTGATTTGATTTTTTATTATTTTGTGATTTTGATTTTGTTTTTTTTCTTTTTCTTTTTTTCTGTGTGTGTGTAAAACCCCCTCCCCTACAAATACGCATGTGCCGGCCACGTACACTTTAACCATATCAACAATACAACAAACAAAATGGCGCCTATCTTTGATGGAACGATGCTGGATTTTGGAACAAACAAACAAAATAAAACTATTGGAATGCAACATTAAACTTGGGACTCTTTTTGTCAATGGTCACATCACATCCACAATTCATATTTGAATGGATTTATTTTCTTCGATTTGAAATTGGTATGGTGTCTCTATGAATTACCGTGACATTTGGTTTGTCACCTCCGTCTATGGAAAAATGGATTTAAACTTGAAATTTAATATTACAAAATATTATTTTATCTTTCATACTGTAAAAATATTTAACTTCAAAAATGAAATGACCACCGTGAAACAAATTTTAAATCGGACCAACCTTACAATCTTTCGATTGACTGATCAGAAGAGGGAATGTTTGTACGGACGCTCCAATGCCTCGCGGCGCAGCAGCAAAAGAACCAACAGCAACAACAGCAGCAACAGTCTGGAGTGGGGGGTGGGGGTAACATAGTAGGGGGGGGTCCTGGTGTCGCCGGTAGCAAGGAAGCCAACCTCATGCCCGTACCTTCTCCACAGAAGATTCAGTACCTGAATACGTTTGAAGGTAAATCCAAACAGTTGGTCGAGTGGAATAGACATGACATTATATGATTCTATGTTTCTTATGTATTTTTAACCTTCAAATTAGTCTATTGGGTTTTCTTTTATTTAGTGCAACAACCAACCCCGCCTATCGAATAAATGCTGAAAATAAACTCTTTCTGACGTGTTTATTGAATAAACAGTTATTTAATAGAGTTGTTCATGATTGCTACAATATTTCTTACATGATGTTAATTTTTTAGAAATTGAAATGTCATGTCTAACATGAAACCGACAATAGGGATTAAAAAAAAATCTAATAGGGATGGCATTCTATGAGACGACTCGATTATATTGAAATGATTAGTATAAAGAAGAAGAAAAAAAAAACTCTTAATTTGTCGCCAGTGCAAAAAATGACTTCAAAAGTTGACACATGTAAAAATGAAAATACATATATATTATCATAAACAATGTGGGTTTATTTATTTTTTTCAGATTGATTTGTTATTTTAATTATTCATTTTTATATATTCAGTCGTCCCGTGGATCGCCAGTGGCCGGCACATACATTTATTTACCTTTTTTTTTTATTTGTTTAATAAATTATGATATTATTAGCGACACTCATTATAATCTTTCAATGCACACATCTGCATGCTTATGTATTTTGTTTTTTCTGTGTGTGTATATAAATAAATGCATGTGCCATAATTATATATTTTTATATTTAGATTAAGTAATTTTTTTTAAACTTTCTTTTATTGCTTTTGGTATTTTATATATTTTTTATTGAAATTTTTTTTTTTTGACTGCTTATTTAAAATCAATTACAGTAGATGCTGGATATTGTGATCAGTGGTTATTACGATAGGCCGTATATTATGCTCAATTTTCAATGGACAGAATCAAACATCAATCAAAAATACATGAATTTTTGTCATTTTTTAGACTCCGGTGGTTTATCAGTTATTAGAATCATAAAAACTTCTATATCTAAGTATGTTTCGGAGTAGAATAATAAGTAATAATAGTATTAAGTACCTAATTGTGTAATACCCGGCAGTGTGTAGCCATTAACACTCTTAAATCTCAGATTACATACATCGGCCGCCGCTTTCATTCCTTTGCAACTTTATATTTTAGTATTGCCCTGACCTCGCTGCATTGTTGTATCCAAAGTCATTGGTCACGCTAGCTGTCGCCAGACATCTTCAGTTTTTTTTTTTACAATTTGGTATGTTCTTCTTTCCGCGTCAGTGTTTAAAAACTCTAAATATTGTACTGTATTGAAAAGTAATGAACTGTTTTATGTATAATACAAAATATGAATAGTTTCCTTAAATATAAGTGTTTAACATATTCATTCATACTACCTTTATGTTTATTGTTACTGGATAATACAGGGTGTAATGAAACAAGTCTACATTACTTTATGAGTGTATACCTGACTAAATCACGAGTCGAAAATGTTCAAGTGATATGTGCCTAATCGCAACCATGTCAGATATAAGAATTTAAAAAAAATTGTAATAATGTGATTATTTTGATTAATTTAAATAATTTATAGATTCCAAATTATATGTTGTATACAAAAAATTAAAGGTCATCGAATTTCGAGCGGCTGGACTATTTTTTTGTTACATGATTTAGGGTCTGAAGCGAAGATATAAATTAATAATTGAAAATTTCGCAAATATTTATTTCGAAGTACGCAGACTTCAAGCTTAAAACGATTTTGTAAAAATTTCATACAATAATATTTTACGTAATAGTGCAGAATTTGTACATATTCCTTGAACATTTTCGACTCAATATAGTCTGGTATCCACCCATAAAATATTGTGGACTAGGTCTGTTGCACTCTGTATAATTGTTCAATACTAGAATTAAAATCTGACCAATGTGATCACAATAACCGGCACCTACTCGGAAGCAGACATTTTTGTTCTTTTACAAACATATATCCGAGCAGAGTCTCATAAATGTATGGCGTTCCGCAACTTAATTAAATCAATTTTAAAAATCTTCTATAAAGTGTAATTTTTTTTTTTACAGGCCTACACACACAACCATTAGGAAATTATGTATTGTAACATTTAATTGGTTATTGACGTGATTCAAATATTTGACATTTAAAACAAAAAGTTATTCACTTGATATTGATGTAAAAGATGTGAATGATTAATGAAGAATAAATAGAGATTTCAATTAAATAATAGGAGTATAATATTATTCATATGCAATTGTCGAATGCCGGCTGAAACTGATTGTTGCCGTATTCCTCCTCAGGTCAAGAGCTAACCATACAGAAACAACCCAACACGTCTCTCAAAGATGGGCCGCCTTCCAACCAAAAGTCTCCTGGGTAAGGCATTATTATATCTATATTTTTGAAACTGTCTGTCCATCCCTATAGCTAAAGATTAAACAATAATTGCAACAATGTTTATTTAACCTTTCCTCTCCGATGATGTAAATTGAGTTGACATTGCCTCTAATTATGTGAATATCTCGTACTCGTGTGTAGTTGCAGAAGGCATAGTGCGCGGGGTGCCGGATGCCGATCGTCACTTTAGTTAGTGGCAGAGCATACGCTGGCCGAGTTAGACGTGTTTTATGCGTCTTTGTACTGTCGTATTGAGATACCGTAAAAATAAAGAAGATGGCTTTCAAATAATGCAACGATAGATGTATTAATTTGAAAAGTGTAACATATAATAAATAATAATATAATAAAATAATTGTATTTAATTTAGTTCAGTTTACACCTGTAGGTGGGAAGGACTGCTCTTCCTGAAACTAGTAGTGATATTAAATCAAAAATTGTGCGTGTGTAGTACAAAGTCAATATAAAAATTATATATGTATTAAATTATAATTTTTAATATATGTCAAACTGCATAACAGTTTTACGGCAAACATTGCCACTAGGATCAACGATTTCTCTACGTTCTCCATTCCCTAGATCTTCTGAGGACTCCGATTACCCATCTATCACATTTATAATCGTTTGCAAATCCATTATAATGTGAAAAATGTGAGTAAATATTATTCACTGCCTAGTAATAATAATTAAATTAAATTGATTTATTACTTTGTAGAGTACTGCATAACAAAATAAAATGTATGAAATTTAAAATGCGCTACAGGGGCGCGAACACATGTCCTCACTGTTCAGCTATAAAAAAACCACATTCTGCCTATGTTAAAATGCTCTCAATATGACAAACCATGCTAATTTAGTGTGATTACAAACTATACTAATATTTCATGACCAGAATTATTGATTTCATGTTAAATTTGAAAAAATCGATTAATGATTTAAAAAATTTGTAAATTAAAATAATTAGCTAACCAACATCCTGTTTTTTATCCCCTAGAATGATGCCGGGCACTCCGGAGGCGCACAACAATAGCGGCGGGGGACAGCACATGGACCGGGCGGGACGGTACTCACTGGACCACAGTCCCGGCTTCCCTGGCTCCAATAATCCGCAGACGCCCAACTCTAATATACCTGGTTAGTCTCCTCGCAGTATTCATTATTATATGTCGGTAATTTCTTTACCGAATGGTGTGAAAATGATAAATAAATGAAGTAAATAATATATAAAATATACTGACAGATTTTGTATGGTGTATCTCAATCTCGGATCAATTAGTCAATATTGAAAGATACATTTCAACATTTTACATACTTTTACTTGCAAACATACTTATTATTTAATGTTGTAGGTCCAAAAAATTTAATGTACCAAGGGACACAATTTGTTGTTTGTTAAGAGTTACATCCAGCATAATTGTACACTAGGCTCTCGATTTGCACCAGGGTATGATACTGAATAAGATCACTTTGGTAATCGGAATAAAAATGGATCGCTTAGGTGGTTAGGTCTTGTGGAATGGATGAATGAGGAGAGAATAGTAAGAAAGATATACAGTAAAACTGCGATATAACGAAACGAAAATGCATTTATATAACGAAATCCCGTTAATATTTATAACAAAATCATTTTTGTCCCGTACGAAAAAATGCCAATACATTTACGTAAATTTATAACGAAATAAAAAAATGTTAAAAGATGAAAATATTATTTCGCACTTATAAAGCCGCGCCGCTGCATCTGCCGTATGCGAACGGTTTAATGGCCTTTTCGGCGGTGCGCGGCGGTCTGCTGATAAGGTAGTAAAACAATTCAAACTTCTTGGGTTCATAGTATCATATTTTGAAGTGGTTGCCGCCGTTACCGGTAAGTACCTTCGTAATTTATATATGACTCATTTTATAAAAATGCCGCGATTCAACTGTCAAATTTTTATTTTTGAATTATTTTTTATGTTTCATGCCCAATACTATGTTTGAAGCGGCTCTACATTTAAACACAATTAAAATATTGTTTTGTGTTTGCAATATTCTGGAATTTACAAAAATATCTTCCAATTGGTGTTGAATAGGTTCTGTTCTTAATTTAATTCCTTTGATTATCCATTTGCTTATCTGTTTTAATAACAAAACTACTAAAAATATGTAGGTATTCAGTTCCCTATGGCCTTCTTCCTCCTTTGTTTGCAGAATTTGCGATCTTTTTGAAGCCGCGCAACATTTAGTAGGATTTTTTTTATTTATTTCGTTATATGTGGGAATTCGTTATTACGAATTTTTATTTTTTGGGCCCTTGGATTTCGTTATATCGCGGTTTTACTGTATGATGCATATGAAATAGAGGAGACCGTAGAAGACTTAGGTTGGAACGACAAGGTTAACCAGATACTGGAAGATGGTCCTGTTAGAAACCTCAATAAGCCTAATACTAGCCTCGATGAGCTTGCATGTGAAGTTGTATGAATGTGGACAAGTATAGCGCTCTATTGCGTAAGTTAGTTACGTTCCGGAAAAGTACGACGCACATCTATTCACATTTTCCCCGTAAGATCCCATAGAAATCTATGAAATGCGTTCAGCTATCGTCGTGAAAATAAAGCTTTTAAATGCTAAGTGTTATATTATGCTGAAATACTTCTTAACAAAACAAAACTGACGGAGGGGAGGTATCATCAATGTTGGGAAGAATTCTAAGAATTTCTAAGAGTAGCTTGTTCGTCTAGTGGTTAAGATGCTGGCTTAATGATCTAGTGGTCGGGGGTTCCAGGAGAGTTTAGCTTAGTTTGAATATAGTAAGAATATTGATGCGACATGAATTCCGTGAACGCATCTCTATTTAAAAAATATATATATATTCAATCAAAAATTGTAAATAAAATTATGTGTATTAAAAATATTACATTAACATAATATAGACTTTCAAATAGTAAAATATATAAAAATAATTATAAATTCTAACAATAATTTTTTTTAGTTTTATTAAATAAAAATTGTCTAAAATTTGCTATCTTTACTTTCGGTTAACGCATCGCATAAATATCTTTATGACACCGGACGTCTTTAGTGACAGTATTCACAACACTTTTGCTTCGACTTTCATCATTATCACGGTTAGTAAAAATATCCACTGCTTTGTCTGCAAACAAAAATGGTTCTGATAATTTTTGATTAGTTATTTCTTCTCTAACTTCTGTACTCTTTGTAACATCTATGGTAGTTACAGGTCATCGATTGATAAATGTTTACCGTGTGCATAGTTTGCCAAATCATCATCATTAATATCTGCCGCTTCAGTATCCTCACTCGATTCTGTCCACTTCTGTGTAAGGCGAGGGAATATCTGTTTTATTTAGTTTATAAGGACGCACATTGAATCATACTGATGTGGATCAGATTTTCGAGAAATTTTACACGAATTACATACTCTTTCAAGATGAATGAAATAAAATATGTTATTATTTGAATTAATTGATCTAAAATTAAATAATTTATTGAAGTACCTGATTGATTGATATACATGAAAATATTTTGAAATCAGTCAAAAGTACCTACATATTGACACTTGAACAATGTTCTACATTCAAAATTATCATGTCGGATGCATTTGGTGGTTTTGTTTAATATTATCGATTTAAAACAACACATTGCCATTTTGTGAGCTGTTTGTTTCATAATTATGTAGTATTTAGCTATGTTTAAAAGACAATGGTGTTACATATATACGGAATATTCAATTGCGACTTTCATACAAAATATACATAAAATGTTTACTTTGTTCAAGAAAACATTGTTTTTCCTTAAAATCAGTGAAAATACATTTTATTTACAAAATTTGCAACTTACGTTGTGAATAAGTTCAATATTTATTCATATTTTAGTTAAAATATGTGTGAAAATATATCTCATCGACGTATTTAGCCAAAAATTGAGGAAGTGACAGATTCCACGTCTGCTATTGCCGGATCGAGCGGCAGATTGAGGTAAATAAAAACAATAAAAAACACACATTAATAGGATCGATACAAATATTTGATATTCATATATCAATATGTGTTTTTGATATAAAACTTGGTTTTAAATAGTAGCTGAAGCCTTGAAGTATGTGAGTAAATGCAATATATTGTTTTAAATAGTTTGTTTTCACTAAAACATAGTGCAAAATTTTCCCATATAAAGACAATTTTGTGGTATGCGAAAAATGAATTTAATGAATTTATAATGCTTGTATTGTCTTAATTATGGCAAATAATATTCAGTTTATTATTAGTTTAAAATTAGTGTAAAGGTCCTATCTAAGTAATAGTTTTTAAAAAATGTTGTATCTATTGTATAACTTCTGATATAAATGAATAATAAAAACCCACATTTTCATAAAAAATGCGAAAAGTCATACCTACCATTTGGCATAACTTTTCAAGAAGATAAATGATTTTTTATAATCACTTTGGAATTTGCATCTTCAATGGTAACACATCAGCAAACTAATTAAATTTTCCACTTTAGGTGAAAAGCAAAGACCGAGCCCCTCATCAAATAGGTCGCAAGAGAACATGAAAACCCCCTCCAGAGATCAGATTCAGGGTCCGACGACCCCCGGTCAGAGCAGTTTGAATCAGGGTCCCTACGCACCCAACCAGTCCCAGCAGCAACAACAATCTAATCAGAATCAAACTCCAGCTTCGACAGCGGCAACCTCCAGCGCCAACTCGTCGTCCAACCAGCAGTCCATGTCCTCGTCACCCGGTCACCACTCGATGCAGGGCATGGGTA
Organism: Eubasilissa splendida; assembly: GCA_031772225.1. NCBI lineage: Eukaryota > Metazoa > Arthropoda > Insecta > Trichoptera > Phryganeidae > Eubasilissa > Eubasilissa splendida. Next base: position 6,651,203 of record CM062870.1, read on the forward strand.
AGGGAATGGGCGCGTGCGGAGCCAACATGGGCAGTATGGGACCCAAGGGAGCAATGGACGATAGCCCGACAGGGATGCAGTCGGGAAATATACCGGGAGGAGGGCCTGAGGTTAGTTTGTAATAATATAATTTTTACTATATTTAAATTCCTACTAAATATTTATTTTCTTCAGTAAAAGGTATTTAACCTTCCCTGTATGAAGTACAATAAAATTACTAGCACTCCGAATAGGGGGACGAAAAGACCCCAAGAACATTTACTTTTATAAAGATTTTTTTTAAAACGTGTTAAGTGCATGGTAATAATTATTATATGCATATATATTGATATATTGTATATAAGTATTGCTCGATTTTGAGGAACAGGGTGAGTATTGTGTTTTCACTCGCACGCATTGATGTTAGGGCCATAAATGTATTTGCATAAGTGAAACAAAACATAACACCCGATACGTATACACCCTATACATTCCGATTCAGTAATTAATTGTAATCACTGGAATGTATGTGCATAGTAGCGAAAATTGTGGAAGAGGAGGGAGAAGCTAAATATATTTTAACCTTTGATATTTTATTTAATGTACTCTCCATTGAAATAGTCATGACTACTATGGATTTATTTTTCTCCTTATAGCCATTTTGCTGGAAACAAATGAGAATGAAATGAAACAAATGAAATGAAAAATAGTGTACTAAATGAATTAATTATATGTGTATATTGATAATTAGCCTGCGAGTATTTATTATGACGATGCTATGTTCAATGCTGATAATTTTGTTCCAGGGTGGAGGAATGGGCAGAGGTGAGCACGCCCCCCTGGCTCCGAGTGGGGCCGGCGCTGGGGGGTTCGACCCCATCTCCTCGTTGGCCCAAATGTCCCAGCAGTTGACTGGGGGGCCGCCCCACCCTCATCCTCACCACCACCCCGCGCTACTCATGCAGGATATGGGTGAGTCTCTTGGCATGTACTGATGGAATATCATTTAAAATATCACAATCATCAAATCCTAGATTTATGAATTGAATGAGATAAGGTGTGCAGTAGGTATAGATTTAGGTTATGTTGTTACCAATGATATTATACAATCATATATAATATATGTACTTTTGTTTAACCAACGTCTTTAGACAAAATGTATTAGTTGTTTTTATTCGGTAATTTTAGAGTACTATTAATAGTGTTTTTAAAGTTTAAGTTTTAATGTAAAATAATACCTTCTTACCTGTATACAAATCATTATAAAAAATGTATGGACATTTTTAAGAATACTTTTTATGTCTGAACATGATTCTTTTATTGTTTGAAAGTCCTTCACGTAATAATTAAATGAAATAATTATTTTTATCAAAGGTTAACATAGGAAATAGTTCTGCCAATTGCTTTTTGTTTTTCCCAAATCAAAAACAAATGCATACACCAAATACACGTCGAATGCAAAGAACGACAATGAAATCGACACATTAAAAACAGTAAGATAGTAAAATTCGCGAATTAGTAAAAGAGGAAGTGGACACTTCAATGATTTGCACACAGTTGTAAGCCTTTCTAATGTTATTCTCTTAAAAAACATCATAAGTAATGACTCCATACAAAAAGGATTAGCCGAAAGGAATTTTCAATTCAGTAAATAGCTAATTGTATGACTTGAGTAATTCACTAGCTTAAAAGTAGACGATAATAATGTGAGTCCTACGGCTGCAGCGGTTGGTTGTTGTGGTAGTTTTTAGAACTAAACTATTAAAGTTTCTACTGGTACACAGATAGTGCTAATTGTAATAAATCTGTAAATATTCGTTCATGGTCCATATTATAGATTATTTAATTTATATTTGTTTCTCAGAATTTTTAGTAATGCATAAATTTTTTCCTTGTATGCACTGCACGCCCCTGGTTTTAAGTATTATTCTTTTTATATGAGCTAGTAACAAATATGTCAATTCAAACCATTGTATGTACAAGGGTTTGATTTGATTTCAAAGTGCATATTTATTTATGATTTTTCTCAATTTTTTGAACACGTTTCCTGCTGACCACGAAACATTCCACGATTCGCATTAAATGATGGATGCCAGTTAGTATTTCTTGGTAGTTTCATCAAGTCTCAATAAAATCTGGATTTAGATACCGTTCGCCCAGAAACGTGGACCTAATCAGTAATGGGATGAATCTTGTTTTATATTAAGAATTTATTCAGGTATGGGTGACACGATGGAGCTCATTAGGTAGGTAGTTAGGCTGTATTATGTGGGTGGGAAATCTCTACCTACACGCCTACCCCAGTTTCTTTTCATACTTTGTGTTTTGTAACTCCGTTAGTCTGTCCGTGCAAGTGTGACTCAAAACATTTTGTGTTTCATCCACTGTCCCTCTTTTGGGAGTGTTTTTGATGTGATGTTTGAGTGTCTGCCTTGAACCACTGTACCTTCATTTACATTTACGTGTTTGTTTGACTGATATAAATGTACTTCTCTGTTTTATGCTGGATCTTATGTAATGACATATATATATATTTTTTTCTCTTGGTTTTATGTATTATAATATTTGTTTTTTTTTAAATTTTATTATTTTTTTTAAAATTTTTATTATGTCATCAATCAAATATAACTATGTTTTTGTATGGATTTATGTTTATAAGCTTTATAAGACTAAAGACAGCATTTAAGGGACGCTGAAAAGTCAAAATTTTTTAACTTTTGCGAAATTGCTAATAATCTCATCAAATTTTTTTTTTTTTTTCCAATACCGAACATAAAGTAAAGTCGGGTAGTTTTATTAGCTTTAATGAGTGGGATCGTCAAGGGAGCCCTAGCTTCTAAACCGGTCCTGGGTAAGGGTGGATCCTCTCCTCCCTCCCAGCTGTCTTCTTTAGGTCTCAATATAAATCTTATTTCCACTTAGCCACCATTTGAGTCCTTAGCATTTGAAATTAAACTTCACGCAGTTAGTTCAATGTTCCCCAATGCCAACCATAAGATATTGGGAATAAATCAGTGAAATTGAGTTGGCAGGAAGCATGCCAAATATAAAAAAAAAAATTGTCTAATTGTAATTAAGCATTAAAAAAATTGAAGTATGTGATTAAAATTAATTTATTCAATGACAATGCAGGATGTGACAGACCTAGTCCACAATATTGTATAAACTTGTAATACCTGACTAAGTTACAAGTCAAAATTCTGTAGAGTTATGGAAAACCTAATTGTATAAGATTTTTACAAAATCTTCGAGACTTTACTTCAGCCTCTAAATACAAATACACACTTTTTTGTTCCTGGCGGGTTCGGGGTTAATGCTATACTTATAAAAAACGTAATATCCTAGTCTCGTGGTATAATATATATTTTTTTTTTAGGTTGTCACATGGGCGGCATGGGCGCTGTGGGTCCGATGGATGGCATGATGGGTCCCGGGGATTTCCCACCCGATATGAACATGAGTCCTAAGATGGGAGATGCCTCCATGGGCCCCATGGGGCTCGGTCCTCCCGACCCTTCCATGATGGGCGGACCCCGCATGCCCGGCAAGATGGCCGCCTTCAATGGAGCTAACGTGCAAGTGAAAGCCAGTGCGCCGAATACGATACAGTACCTCCCTACTAGACCGCAGTTACCTTGCTCTGCCGGGCCACGGGGGCCCCCGAGTTTAGATTTCTTACAAAGGGTCGCCAACCCGATGCATATGGAAGCGAAAAACAACATGAACATGCAATATTTCCCCGGTGGGCCTTGCGGAGGGCCTATGGGTCACAACTCCTCGCCGGGGATGGGGCCCAGGATGGACATGTCAGATCAAATGATGGGACCCATGCGACCTCAAGGACCCATGATGGGTCCAATGCGCGGCGGTCCCGGTATGATCCGAATGCCGCATTACCCCGGCGGCTTTAATTCCCCTCCCAAAATGGCCGATCCCTTCTCGGGGGGGATGCCCCCGGGCGGCGGCATGATGTGCAATCCCGGCTTTCGCCCCTCTATGATGAAGGGCGGTCCCATGCGGATGGGCGCTCCGAACACGTCCCAACCGCTGCCGGCTTCCATGGGCGGTCCCGGCGCCGGTTTCAAGAGCTCCCAGGGATTCGTGATGCCGAGCACGGCTGACCCCAACTACGCGCAGCAGTTCCATAACTTCCAGCAGCAGCTGTACGCCACAGGGACGAGATCACAGGCCCAGCCGGGGCCGCACTATCCCGGATACATGCCCAAGTAGCGAGCGTGGAGCGCGACTTACTGTAACTCTAGCGTTAACTATTGATTAATTTTATTTTAATGGTAATTTCACATATGAATAGTTGTCGTCATCGCATAACAATAATTGAAATATATTTTGTGTTTACCTGACTGTCCCAAACTATCTCATATTAGGTTTCCACATCTCATTTATTTATTATGCCTTGTGTATCTGTTTTCATGCTACGCCATACTTTTAATCACTCGGAGTGGTTCGTGACACATGATCAACACTTAAACTGAAGATATACAAGGTGCACAATCCTGGAAAATGGGGCAATAAGTTGATTCATAACATGAATTGAGCTCAATTTGCGAGTAAACAATATTTCGCACACCCTGTCATATCTGTTTAATATGAAAATGGCGAAAGTGAGGCTCTTGTCAGCGAGCAGTAGTAAAATGTCCATTTGCAGGCCGCCCTGTAAATCAATAACATTGTCGTGTGAACATATCGTCGGTTAACATGATCACGCCCATGGGCGTTTTATATTGTCTTTCCACCATTTCCATAAATGTTTATTTGCATCTGTATGTCGCCGGCATCCCTGCGACATCTTGTCTTTGTGGCAGATGTGTGCTTGAGCCAAATATATAATCGGCATTTGTTTATGTGCCAGTCAAACGCCTGATAGCCAATGATTTAAGAACGAAAAGTGACTAACATTCATATATCTAAATTTAAATGAATATATATATATATATTTTTTTTTTTTATATAAATACAATATTAAATTTTCATAAGAAATCATTATTTATTTAATAATTATGCAAATAATAATAAATAAATTAACATTATTTTTAACCGTTATGAGTTCATTAAATTCATTGTGGTTTAAAAACAAAGTTAATGAATTATTTATTATTAAAATGAATAACCACAACATGTTTGCATTAAATATTATACTATTCTAATGATTCAATTATCTCTTTTGTAATTAGGTGAAATTTAAAATAATTATAGCATTTATTCATTTTTCCGATAAGGGATTTGATTAACTTTGCTGTTAATAATGTTAGTTAGTCACTTTTCGTTCTTAACCAATGATATAAAATGAGGCCTCAAGTTTGCACAGTTGGTGAGCCGTATGCGACAAGGTCAATGTCTTGGTGCTCGTTCAAATTCTTTTGGTTATTTCATTTTCATCTCTACAAGTGTTGATTATCAAATTAGTGTCTCAAAATCAATTTGATTCACCAGCTATTTTTTTAAATTGGCATCTTGACTGTGACTTATCACCATAAGACACGTGTTTCCGATTATCGCAATTTATCCTTTGCTCAAAATGGCTTGATAATTTTATTATTTATGCAATGTAATTTATTTTACATAATTCATTCGTCGAGACCAAAAATGCAGGACATTATAAAACATAATTGCAAATTGTCCCTTGTGAATATTTTTATTTATTTTTTTATACAAAATAAATTTTTCTTGCGAGGAAAACAAATTTTTAATATTGCATTTGAAAAATTTGTTTCTTTTGGAAATCTTGCATAGATTTTTTTTCACACAAGACTGCAATTTTGTCCTCGATGATGTGATGTCCAATTTTGACTATTGTTTTGATGCAAACGCTGGTAATACGGTTACTCCTCACATTGCACGGCACCAATATAAGTATAGTTGACGATGTGCTTTTGATTTCAAAAATGGCTCTGTAAATTTTATTTTCCCATTGTTTTAAAAGAATCCCCCAGTGATGAAATAAAATTGTACAACACAAATATTATATAATTATTTGGCCCGATTTTAATAGATTTTTTTAAAATTTACCTACTGTCGATCTTTGTAACGACACTCTTCGATGACAGTTCGGACCATTTTTAAATTGTTTATGGTTATATATAAAAATTTAAATTATTTTATAACATATAAATTAAAACTAAAAAAACCATAAACTATTTAAAACACCATTCTTATATAATAATCAACAAAATAAAAAAACACAAATAATTACACAAAAACAATTTAATAATACACCCAAAACTACATTAATAACAATAAAAAAATTATAAAATATTCAATACAACACTTCTATTATTCCCCACAAATCTACTTTAAAACAATACAAACTACTATTAAAATTAATCAACAAATTACAATAAAAAATTCAACATTTATAAAACGAAATACAATATATTAAAAAACCCAAAACACCCCAAAAAATACAAAAAACAAATCAAATAATTCTAAATAAAACCAAAACCACACAATTTATATTTCAATATCTATCCCCCATAATATCCCAACTAGAATGGGTACACAAATAACAATTACACCCTATCTTTTCGCACAAACAAACAAAAGTACTACCCTCGCTGCACTCTCTCTCTCTACATAGATATATTAGATCTAGTTCCAAACATTACCCCCACTCCAAACCCCCCCACACACCTCAAACACATAGATATTACACTCATATAACATTATTTAAACTGTTCAAAATAACATTAATAAAAAATTTAATTATTTTAAAAGAACAACAAATAACCCAATAAACAATATAATCAAACATAATCACCAAATGTATTTATAAATCTTTTTATTCGTCAATTTATCCATATAACATAAAAAAATATATATATAATTGTGTTGTTTTTCCAAAAAAATTATAATGTTATACTTAGTATGAAATTGGTGTCCTCTCTCTCCCAACGTACATCCAACTCCAAAAACTAAGATATCAGCTCATACACCTATCTCTACCTAAAAACTATATCTCATCTCTCAATGAGATAACTCTATGAAAACACACAACAAACCACACCTCTCATATGTCACCCATCTTACATAACTCTTTATCCATATGACACGCTCAAGTGCAACTAATAGTCACAACATCAGTCTCTATCTATAACTACACTCAAGAAACTACCGATCTCGTGACCAGTGCTGTTAATATCCATACCTCTTCCCCCACTATATGATATTGCTACCTATCTCTTGTGAGCTATTATACCATAGACTCTACACCTATTTCTGTCCCCACAACCTGACTCCTCAATGTATGCACATTTAACAAAATACACTGTGTACACTGTGAGCATCAGACGATCCTCGTCTTCTCGCAGTGACTATCATATCAAGACATCACAGCTTTTACACAGCTGGCAACACAACAACCATACACTTTTTAATGTCTCGTGACCACATAGATCTACCGTCACCTATCACTGTGAGTCTATCTATTACCAACATCCCAATAACAGCTCCATTTGACATAGTGTCTCTCAGCTCTGCCACTCCTGTTCTACTCTATGAACACCTTGTCAAACAAGCGTACCTCAGATATATCTACCAGTAATACAGCCCTCTTAAGGCACTCGTATAGTGAGCTAAGAATGTTTCTCGATATCTGCGTACAACTACCTAGTCATGACTCATAGTACTGTCGTATTCAATCTCCATAAATAGATTATGCTCTATCATTCCATGCATTTCCACTCCACTCCACCTCTTACACTATATAATCATCTTCCCATAGTTGTTGACAATCACTCACCGTCGCATCATGTCTATAGTCAAGTCATATTAGAGAGATTTGGAAAATTACGATGTCTTAATAGTGTGTTCATGTAAGCCACCTATACATCACCTTTGCTCACTACTCTCTCTAAATACTGTCTGACTACCATAAGATATCGTTACTAACTAATAAATGACCTATTAATACTAATAGGCTCTTGTTGCTAAGTCACTCTCTGATGAGATTAAGAACTAGAGACTATTTCTCTCCCACCCTCCGTTCAGTAGTGATTATGTCATTCTACTGTCCCTACCCTCTTCTGTCTGCCTACACTCCTCAATCCTTTGTCAACTCTATTCATAGAGGACTACTACCACTCTCCACATAGCCCACTATGTTGTCACCAGTTTGGAGTGTATCCTCATCTGATGCCAAGACAACCACAATAACATGTGTTCCCACCACAACTCATCATAGACTGTTCATAAGTAAAGAACTTACTGTATATGATCTTACTATCTAACATCCACTCCTGTACACTCTCTCATGTGTGTGTAACCCCTCACGACCTAGACACCCCCTGAAATTGACGAATAACTATACATAACATACATAGTTGCCATGTCTTCTCACGCGCTTCATATTCAAATGACTACTCATGTGACATATATAGATAAGTATTACTCCACCAACGAGTACCGCTATAAGTCACAAATCTTTCGAAATTAGAAAGAAATAAAATTCAAATACCCATACTAAACAACCATCAAATCATCTTACTTATTTCCCTTTAAATTATTCTATATCCAAAATTAAAATCATCACTCTACTATCCAAAACTACTAGAGCACATAAGTAAGTATAATGACATCTCTCGTTGTGCACCACAGTCTACTCATCTGTATCTGAGATTGTCGTATGACGTTATGTGCACCTCTAAATAGACATGCACCAAAAAAAACAATCAATATCACAAAATACCACATTTAAAAACCCCCAATATCAAAAACTCTAAAACTAAACCCCCAAATAATATTACTACTATGAGTCCTTACTCAGTGATCCTCCACTGCATCACCTATCTAAGAGATACCCAGTTGTCTCGCAGTGTGTCACTCAAACCACTCCTCTCATCACACATACACATATATATCATATATACACCTAATACGACCCTCTCTCTCCTCACACCTACTAGAGCTCTTATAACACTCTCTGACGTGTCGTCTGTGATGACTATCACTGATATCACCACGAACAATGTGTTCTCACATGGGCAACTCTATCTGATCTGTGTATACGAAGTTCAACCGAGTGTTACTATCACCTCTGTCTCACTCCTGAATCCTCACTTGAATGTGTGTCTCCACCTAAGTAACAGTTTTCATCTCTGTAGTTCTCTTGTCTTAACTCTTGCCGTTATACGCTGTAGTATCGAAGTCTTTGTGTCTCTTATTTACCACCCACACTGGTATAGCCCAAATAGATAACCTCCCAATAAGAGAGAGACATCCTAACTCATTCCTAGCCCACACACAACTCGCCACTATCTAAAGGACTACACTATATCGAAGTATGCTTACAACACAAGAATACGTCTGCCATATACCATCACAACGTGAGTGTCCAGTAAGACCTTTCTAGAAGAAATACATGCATCATCTCTATCATCCGACAGATGACACACATAATTATTGTTCTAGATAGTGTTTGTCTATATGTACTGTAGCTCACATTCTTATTGCTGAGATTTTAAGTCTTACTACTAGTAACTCCAGTCCAGTCTATATGTATACAACAGACCTATCCTCACCACACCCACCTCTCTATCATACTCGCGCGTGCTGTAGTCACTCTAACATCTCTATCCCTACTCCACTCCTCTACACCCAGTGTTACTACTGCAATGCTCACACCAATCACCGCTTCCATCATCTAAGATATAGTAGTAATGTTGTCTAAATGTGTAAAGACATATATATCTACCCAATCTCATCTACACTCTGTTAAGTTATGACTAGAATAATGTCAATTACTCCCCTCATACAAATGTCAATATCTCTAAGTCTAATATCGTCAACAAATATTGTACTCTCACACCCTGTATGAATACCTCTCTCAACACACTACTCATATACCTGCCACACCACATATACCCACACACTCATCTCTCCCACCCATAAACCACAACCCTCCTATCTCAACATGTTAAAACATTGTGTTCCCCTGTTAAATAAATTGTACAGAATTAAATCATAATAACTCCCAATTCAAAAAGTAATGTGACAAGTTACACTCTCAAACACATATCTAAGTCAGTAGATACATCATCTCTCAAAAATACTCACCAATCACTAACATAGTAATCTCTATAAGTCTCTCTCGAATATGTCACCACAGTGAAAATAAGAGATCATGGGAACACGTCCGTAACCACGTATGACCACCCACAGATCTGTGAGCATACAACATAAGAGATGACATATATATAACCACATATATCCGCTCTATCACAGTGCATCACTCTATCATAATATCACAAACATACCTCTCACACTCATCATACATCACACACACTCTCACTCCACACACTCTCTCACAGATGAGCTCTCAACAATCACTGCCTTGTACACACTTCATAAGTGTGAGTGTTTCACTGATATTATATATTATATACAGACCCATACTCATATGATGTAACACATATACTGTCACTCCTTGATGATATTTGTCACGCTCACGTCATGATGTGTGACCAAATAATACAACACACAGACACAATCTCACTCTCTCATTGAAAAGACTACATCATCTGAGAGAAGACTCCATCAGAGATATCCACTGTTGTGTTAGCTGAGCTCAGTGCCTTCTACTTCTCTATAATGCGCCTCATGTGATGAGAGACTAGTTCTCACACACACCATATCCTACAAGATAAGGTGCTGTCCACAAGAGCATAAAGAAATAATCACCAGTCACAACTGATACCCAGTAATTATATATCCCCAATGGTAAAAATATTTTCCACGAGTGTTAACATCTATCTTGTAGATAATTGATCTCTCTGTGTACACACACAACATACACCATTGATATGTATCCTGAGCACACTACCCTCCCATCAACCACACTCTACTAATAGTCCCATCTCAAAGAATTACAAAGAATATTACTTGAAGAATTACTTCCTGTGTATAGTCCTATCCTTTACGCTGTGTCCCACCAACCTTAGTCTTGTCACTACACACACATCCAACTCCCTTGCTCAACGTACGCTATCTGACACTCGCCACCTTCAATGATCATAACACACACTACTCTATATCTCAACAACTCCTACCAACCCCACCCAACAAACAAATCACCCCACACCAAACTATACACTCTTCTCACATAAGACTACTCTTCTAATACTCTTACCTAGATCCTCAACACAGTACCCACCATCCACATCATCTACCCATTTAGATCTCTATAACCATACTCTATTACTAAATCAACACACTGTCTACGTACAAGATGGTAGAGTAACCTCACATCCTCCGTATTCGCTACAGGAAGAGTGTATATTTATCACTCCCATACACACAGATTATATCCACTGTTGTCACTCTGATATGCCACACTCTGTACTCGTATTAATAATAAATCGACTCGAACTCTGTATTAGTACTAGCTACATAGATCATCAACTACTCCTACATACTGTCTTGACTGTTCTTGATTGAAGCGAAGACTAGAGTGCAGCCCAGTGACACACACAAATTTGTGAAGTCTATCATCATAAAATCTATAGAGTAGACTATCCCCACATCCACTATAAATCCTGAGGATTACAAAGAGAATTTCTCCACCCTGCTATCAAGCGAGACCACGCACACTAATTAACAGAACAATAGGTAACTCAAATCCATCACTCAGTGCTACGAATAGAGATATTATATTACAACAGCTTCGAAAGTCGCCACAGAAAATCCTACTCTCCTCTTGTGTGTGACATCCAAATCTCTACTATCAATTACTCATATAGTAAACCAGATGACTATAACTTACACTGCCCTATCTCTAGATCTGCACGCACCTCTGTCCATACTTCGTGAATGTGTCCAGATATAAGACCTCTCCTCTCTTGTGCACTCCACTTTAGTACCTAATTGTACTAATACTAGATCTCATTTAGGCCTCACTCTCTCTCGTTAGGTCAGACTATATGATCTTCTAGATAACACCTATGTTTGTTGTATACCAATAAAAAATACTATCGAATCCCGCCGCAATATAGAGCACTCTATGTCTAGTCGATGTTATTAGAGATGTCATAATAGTGATGTGTCTCCCACCCTCTAAATCACGACCTCATCCTAACCTTGCTATCCACGCGACCCCCTCGCTCTCTCAGTCGTCTAAGTATCATATCGCTTCCACACACTCTCTCACTCCCACTGCTCCGCTAAGTCCTAATACCGCTATGTAACCATCCAACGCCAACCAAAGACGACTCTATAGATCATACCAGACTTCACTTCACATCATATCAAAGACTTAGTAATCCTAACTACACTCTCTCTAAAGCTGTCATAAATTTCTCAACTGTGTGTGAATGAAATATAAGTCTCCATCTTCTCTAATATTGTAACTCTATAGCACCGTGTCGTGTTGAAGAGTAGAGCTCGTAGAACACCTCAGATAGCACCTATACTCTCATAACCAACTCCTATAATGTAACTATCTCCCCAGAGACACCTCTATCTACTATGCTCTATCGCTCACCCACTCCATACTTTAATGTTATGTCTATTACTTATCGCTGTACCATCTACAAACTAGACAATACATATACCGTCCATATAACGAGATACTCAAGAGTTACTTATATATTCCGCTTTATAAACTGAGTGTGTATGACTCCAAATCCATATCAGCCTTATACATCCCCATATCTATTCTCTCTACCATCTAGCATAATAATACAAACAAAAAGTTGTGCCGACTCTACCTAGTGGGTGCACTTGAAAGGTTGTTCCCCATAACATTTATGTATTAATCAACACTCGCTCACTTCAGTAATTATGTGTGTAGACCTCTCCTCTAATACTCACATCCCATACCTACTAGTGCACAATAATCACCAAAACCAAAAACTCCTTCAAATAACCCCCACCAAAAAATCCTCCCTACCCTTCACCCCATTCATTACCCACACAATCCCAACCCAATTTCCCCCTACCCATCCCCCATCACCAACCCCCCCCCAAAACTAACCTACACATAAGGTATATTCTCAACCCCACTCTCTCTCTCGACACAGTGTCTATATACGTAAAAAAATAATCGACCTACCACAATGTAGGGAGACAGAATTTTGTAATGTGACTACCCAGCTAATCAATTATCATACAACACCATCATGACTTTTTAGTGATCACTCAAACATCTCTGATACAATATCTCTCCAGTGTATATCCGAAGTTCCTGAAGACTGACCCAATCCAAAAATATCTATAATACTCGCACCCTTAATCCACTCTCTCAAATAAACTTTCCTTCAGACCTTACTCTCAATAATATACCCCTATACAAGTAGTTGCTACGGTTTGTACGTGCGCCATAAAAATACCATCCACTGAAAAATCGCTGTAGTCATCTTACTTTATCTCTAAGAAGACTTTCGTCTTACATCCCTTTATATATAACTACCTCACACTATTCACTAAGTCTCTCTCTCAATAGTGCAGAATCCCACCTTCTACACTAAACTGAAATCACAAGAACGACTGTAACAAAGTCTAAAAAGGATCCTACTAAAACCAACCACACACTTCTACAACCCTCCACATCTTATCAGAAGATACCTCTACAAACTATCAGTAATCCTATCCACGACTTGTGCTAGCTCACCATCCTACTTAGTGTTAAGTTCTCTAGGACCTACCTATCACCCCCCATCTATATATCAACTCGATAAAATAGTTCATGTCTATAATTTATACTACATTCTTATAGAGATCATATCACCTTACCTGAACTACTGACACGTGTAAAATCACAAGATCTTAAGTCCTCAGTCACCCTCTCTTATCTCATCGTGTCTAACCTACAGATCAGAGCAGATCCTCACTACATGATAGACGACCACAATGGTGTCATCTCTGTGTCTAATAATCTGTGAAGGTTTCCTCATATTCTCTGAAAGTCTTTCTACTAATGTTCATCTTATAAACCTGCTTGTGTTATAATCTCACCACACATAGTCTGGTCTCCTCGCTCCTTACCATGCATATCAACACTCCTAATCCCTTACTAGAACTTACACACCCACTCGCTCTAGATCCCCAAGTCTCCCAATCATCGATCTAGAGTCTACTCACAACCTATAGTTATCCCACCATAACTGAACATGCAACTCAAAATACTACTAACTACACCATACAATAATAATATCATATCTCTCAACCTTATACATTGTGCAGATATATCTCAATACCTACCTCACCTATGCCAAATCACATCCTATAATACCATCAATCCTCAAAAACTTCTATACAATATCACTCAACCACTCCAAGTGATTCTATAATAGACATCACTATATCAAATACTCTCTAAGAACAGATGCTCTTCTAATCCTCCAGTGCCTCAGCTACAAACCATGCTCCTCTCGTCTTAAACTATCAAGAATCTACTCTTCTCGATAGTAGATATGATAGATAACAGACATTCTAATATCTGAGAGTCTGATGGTCTCACACTCACTTCAAAATATCCTCTACTTTCCTGCTCACTAAGTGAACGCTCACTCTCTCTCCTCTATACTTCTCTACCTCTACACCACACACTAATCATCACACTGCTCATCATCCACACATCTGTCTCTAAGTCCCATATGATCTCGTGTAACTCTTCTCGTACCGCACTCATACCCAATCCTGAGATTCTTATACACACTTAACTATCTCACCTATCTTCTAGAGGAACTCAGCAGTAGACAACACATCATCTCCACTACCCCAGAGATACACTAACATACAACTGTGCCTCTACCTATATGACATGTTCACATATAACTTCATCCTCACCAATTGATCTACCCTTCACACCCTATCCTCTAACCTACCTAGTCTATCTCCTTCACACTCTATACCCTATCTCGCCTCTAATAGCCCGCCAACTCTCTTTGTTCCATGTATATCATATACACCTCTAATACTACTAGAACTATCTCAGTATCATAGTATATCCTACTTACAATACTCCTAATCCTAGTGATCAACTCCCTACTCAGTCCTCACACACACATCAATTCCTAGTGCAACTCATAGATCTCTACATACACAAGTCTACCTGATACTGTAAGAAATTGAGACATATATAGTAGATCCTGACCCTATATAACTAACCCCATCCACCTTACCAGTGAGTCAAAATCAATATCAAACTAATACAATAACTCTTGTAGTGAAGTAAATCTTCCCCATACGCCCAACCCAACCATCGTCTGTCTAGACTATCTCACACATATAGTACATTCTATAACTCTAGTCACCACACTAACAGTAAAATCTGATAGTACATATATGATACACAATATCTAACACATCTACACTGTCTTCATATGACCCACATTTGAGCACTATGTGTAATCACTCACATAAATACTCCTGACCCAATTAAACACTTCAACCTACAGATGAATACTTATATTCACACTATACCACACTCTGAATAATCTAACAGTCTAATAAAACTCTCTATCTCTAACCCATCCTACCACAGTACATATCATATCTGTACCTCTGAGAGATTCAAATATTTTATGCACCTGTGAAGCATAGAAAATCTATCTACACATCTCTGTCTCCCTCTCTCTGAATTTATCTCACTAATACAATCATGTCTCTAACTATGAACATATCTAGCATATATTCTTTCCAAATCATCTGATTCTTGTGTACACGATCTAACTCAATGTGTTAACATAACCAGTATAGTACTTGAGATACTACTCTGAGTGCCTACTCTCTACACCTATTACACGTGTGTCACACCCTCAACCAAATATAAACCTTATCCTCAATATATAAAGCTGTAATCGAAGACAACTATATCTAGAGTATCCAGATCACACACTAAAACCACATAGCCATCCTTAAATCTATACTACACCAGAAGAACCTCCGTGTCCATGTCTCTCGAATACATAACATTACATTATACCAGAGACGTCCGTATCGTCTCCCTGTGACTCCGGCTCTGTACACACACTATAACAAACTCTATCTCTACCCACCCTACACACTAAATTGAATCTATATATAACTTATAGATCCACCACACAATATCAACACCGTGACGCTCATTTATATTCACATAATATATAAACTAAAAAAAACATGTCCACCCTCACAATGCTTCCACACCACCTTTATAGAATAATATTATGAACCGTCACTACCAATTCGTAGTGACAAACCCTACTGCCTCTGCCTACTCAGACAATAGATAGATGAAAATCTCCCCACCATATACACACAATAAAACCACCCCTGATACATTACTTCATATGTTATCACTCACTCCACACAGATCTATAACCCTCACACCATATACCCTAATCACACATCTATCTCATATACACACAATTCTACCTCATCCGCATAGATCCTACTCCATACCTCTACCTCTATATAATACACCATTATACGTGAAGAGCGCACCTACTAATCTCACCTCATCCACCGCAGTCTACACTCATCTCACCTAGTAACTTCCGCTAACAATCACTAGTATCCTCTTGTTCTTATCTCTATCACTATACACACTCCCATCTCACAGAGAGCTTGTAAGAGAGCTCCAGAATACTCTGTAACCGTGAACATAATAGTGAAGGTAAAGTTCCAATGCATACCCACATAGTCGTGTGAATCAATACACAACACTAGAATAGATAGCTGTCATCCACTATCATATTCCATAATAGTCACCAATCCACCCAACTCCAAAGATAAATGCGCACTCCACCTATCTACTAATGCTATACCCAAACTCCTCCTACCGCTGTCAAACACACTAGACTATAGTGAGAAACTGCACTAGAATATCAGATCACCATAGTCCTAATGTCCTCACTCCACTCTCACACAAGATCTCACCACGTGTGCACATACCCTCGCTCGTAGTTAACCAACGATACGGCGGCCCACTGACAAACAAAAATCGCTAAAGATCGTGTTGTATCCAGTGTCACCCCACATACCCATAACAAAATTCCATACATCACACCGCACACACATCACTGCACACTCGCACACGTACTCACTCGTCTCCTCACCTAGTAGAGTGTGCCAACCGTCGCCCTACAACTCGCTCAGCGCAACTCTACCCGCACGCTCTCTCATCAACTCGTCTCCACTCTCACACACACGCACACCATCTACCTCTCTCACACATGCCTACATGCTACACTCACACACACACACACCAAACCTCTCCACCCATAATTTCAAATTCACACAATCCTCTTCGACACCACTGCACTCACACAACCACATCTCGTACCCACTCCGCTCTTCCTCATCTCTACCGCCACGTCTCACTACACACTCCCCACACCCTCTGTAAGTGATGTGTGTCGCCATATGTCTCCTCATAGATCTCTTGCTCAGTTTCCAAATCTCTATATAAACAGCTCGATGAGATCACACCACACACGTTCTCACCCAGTATCTCTACTCTATACATATATTAACAGAGAGGACATAGACAACAGCTCATAACACACACAAAATTACTCAATCTGAGTGTCTATAATAGTTGCAAACATCTCCAATGACCCACCGTCAATTAGTGAAGCCTACTGGTACTGTCCTAAACAAATCTCTCTCACCTGTGTGTGTCAAAATAAGAGTGTCTAACCTATAATACCAATCCCAATCTATCTGTCCATAACCTGTTGTGCACTATCTCAAACATCATAACCTAGCGTGTGTCTTATTCCCACTCATATAACCCACCTATCACCACATCTCACAATCAACATTCACCACCACATCATAACCTAAATACCCTCCCTACTAACATCCACCTTATGTACCTCATATGAATATGAGTCACACTATACTCGTATCTGTGTGTGTGACACCAGCGTGCATTGTATATGACATCTACGTCTCAGTGATGAAACTACGTATCTCCCTCGCTGAGCTTGACACCACTATCCTATACAAAACCAGCTCACTATCTAATATCTCCATCAGTTATACATAAAGGTGTTGCACACGTTCATAGTGTGTAATGGTCACTCTAATACCGCATCAGTATAAATCAACTCACTGATCATAACTGCTCCACACTCTCTCGTTCTATGTCACCTCTCGTAGACATCTCTCTCTCATCGACCTCTCAAGACTACGATTCCGATGTACTCTAACATATCATACCTGAGATTCTGATGTGTGTCTTGTCCCCCACACTAAGACATACAATGCTTTATATTCACCGTTACTTGTCGTTGCTCACCTCCCTCCCACACACGCAACCTCTAGAACTAACATCAGATAATACATATTAACAGAGATGAAGAATCTGAGACTAGAGGAGACCCATTAACCACTCCACTAAACATATGTATAAACAAAAACATGATTTGTCTGTGTGTAGTGTGTGTTATATGATATATACTGTACCTCAAAATACACACTCCATCATAAATCAATAACCACATCACATATCTGATAAAGACTTATGTCTTGTGTATACCTCCACCTCCATTCTCACTAATGCAATCCAATATAGTATCTCTAATTCACACTCTCCTACATCTCCCTCCACTGTCTGTTCCTCGTTCGTATAACATTACTCAACATGTCACCCTGATCAAGTAATCTCAATCCTATATAACAACGTGTGTGTGAAACTGTTCAATGCATCATAGATATACACTTCAACTCTCCTCTGTGATCACTGCACTCGTGTGACAATTCTGTGACTCTAGTGAACTAGTTCTCTCACTATGTCACTGTTCTAAACTGAACATAGTTATCCTACACTATCCGTCTCTAAAATAGTAGATATGATCATGCTCACTAGTAATATGTACCCTACTCATAATACTTATGCTCAAATCTTCACACACCACCTCTATTACTGAATCTATGATCTATAGTCTATCACTGACTCAACCAAAATACCTGTGTGTACTACTCCGTGATCATACCTCTCACCCCCATTGTCAATAACCAACCGACCACCACACTATACCACATCTACCTCTTACCGTCTCCAGTCTAATTTAGAACTGTCTGTGTAATCTCATGTACTAATTATTAATCTCCCTAGATAATGACTCCATTAGATCATGTGGGCTAACTCATCTCTACTTATTGACAGTTGTGAAGTAATCCGCACTGTCTAATGTGATATAATACAGCTCAGTTGGTCACATATTGTGACCATTGTATATAATCTGATCATCTTTTATTCTATGATCATAACTCGTCTCTACTAAACAATCTATATACGCGCCCTTCTCCTCTCGTCTAGTCTCATAATCTATTAAACAAATACTATCATACTGTGCTAAAACAAGCCTACTCGCTAAAGTACTCATCACACTACACACAATTATCTATCCACGAATAATCACTCTACCCGATCAGACCATATCTTCTACCACACTATATACTACCTACTCCTATGTCTATGTGACTCCATACACACTCCTTCCTATAGATCTCCTACACATATATATATACTATAAATATGCCAAGTGAGAGAGATAACAACACCACAATCTCTCACCTTCTCTATCTTGAAGGATTCCCAATACACAACATATACACCAAACTCATATGCCCCCCCCATATCTCTCTCATATGTATGTGTATGTACATGAGAAATATAAAGTGAGACACATCTCAGAGAACATCTCTCCAGCACCACACACTCTCACCACCACATGCGATGACTCTCTACTCTCTACCACACTCTAAAGTGTAATCTATCCATCAGAGTCGCATCTGTATCAACCACGCACTATAAATAATCGTTGTCTATACATAATACTCACCTCCCATCCACTATTAAACGCACTTCTCCACAACTAACAATTATACTCCACTCTCCTAGGCTCTAGTGTCCCATTAGTTCATGCAACTCCTTGTGTGCACACGTAAAGTTAGAGTTGTGAGTCAACGACCTATACCAGATAGAGAGTACCTCTCCCCACTATACCCCCTACACTACAACCCTGTACACCTCGTTGACCATACTGACCATAACATACTGCATATAGATGACATATGATACTCGTGTATGTGTGTCTAATAACCAACGCTCGTCCAGTTGTCTCATCAGAGATCTTCCCTAAAAGTCTATTTAATGACTGTACTAGACTACTATAGACTCGTGTGTATACACCATCACACATCTCATATCATGAGACCCCATCAGCTAAATTGTGACTGCATACTCATGAGTCAGTCATAGAGATCACGCACACTAACACTTTTACAAGTATGATACACCGTGTGTCGCAAGACGTGCAAACCACCCGCAGTCCGTACTTCTGCCCCTCTATCGCGAGCTATCACCAATTTTGTGAGATACCTGTTACTCACAACTATTCCTACCTCCCAATGATCCCCACCTAATAGATCACCAAACTGTGTTACTCGTACCGACTCTCCCATCCATCTTATACCTGCGCCTCTAGCTGCAGTATATGTCACTCGCGTGCTCTATACCTGTAATCACATCACGGAAACCACATATGCACCCAACCACAGATGTCTACCAATCTATACTCTCTCTATGAATCCATCTGAAACAAGATGAGAGCCCACATCGTGTCTATCCTCTGTTCCCTAGCTGAGTGCTGCAAGTCACATCACAATCACGTAACAGCACACCTCTCCTTTGTGCTCAATAGACATCTCACCTCACACACCTCTGAATCAATTATTGAGCATAAAAAACCCAAACTGACTGTCTGACTATGATAAAGACGTTTATCTAAATCTCACTGTACCAGCACCTGTACCAGTTCAACTCACTCTACTACCACTTGTGCCGAGTAATCCGCCTCGCCCTAACTGTCATATCCACTATCACACCTTGACATCACACATGATCACCAAATCCCTATATCAATCCACATAGTCATATACTCTGCATGCGTCCTCTAAGAGCTCCACTGTTCAAGCACAGAGATGATCATGACTCTCATATGATGCACTGTGAGCCCTCTCCTAGACTCATGATATTCATAACTCCTCTTATATCTGTGTTTCACCATGTCTGTAATATCCATACCATGCACAATATTCAGAAAGATCACAGTCATTACTCGCAGCAGCTTGCCCTAGTGTGTTAATCAACCTCATCTCTTCACCTACATAGAGAAAACAACATAGATGATACCACATCAGATCTATCATTCCACTGTGTAGTACCTCACCACATCACTCCCTCGAATACACATATAACTCACCTAATCCGTCACTCTTTGAGTCCACATCACTACATAACTATTATACCTCGCCAAATTAGACATCATCAACTCTCAAGACCTAATGACAGATCCTTCTGTACTATCATTCTCTAATCTCTAAACACTCCGGTAAAAATATACACTGGCTCCACATGCTATAGTGTGTTCCTACTCTGTTATCGATCACTGTGGATCCCCCGCTGTGTCACCATTACCTACATCCCACTTTCACCTACATCTCAAATACACTAGTGTGCTCTGACAATATTCTCTTCTGATAGTGATTTACACTCCAAATCTCAATTACTACATATCAAGATACATCACATGTATGTATCTCTCACACCCACCTAAATACTCTAAGAACTCAATAGACTATAATGGCTCCAAGTTCTCGCTCGTTCATAATCTGAGCAATCACTCACCAAGTATGTCGCTCAGACAACACTCCTAATGATGAACCCATACATATAACAAATACCATATTCCTGTTCTGTGTTCAGAGATCCACTGTCATATACTCTGAGTGTGTCATAACATGATTGCCCACCAACTATCTTCCCCCACAGATATATACTATAAGACAGTACTGTGCAAACCACTCGCTCTCCACAGCCTATCACATATATAAATCATCAGAGACCCAGATCCAATCACTCTCTCAAAGACACAACTACACCTCACTCACTCTACTATGTGTATTAATATAGATATAACATCTTCCATTGTTTGAGAATGCACTATGACAATAGAATAACAATCTCTGAGTGCGCCCTCTAGAACTGTCATAGAAATTCATCATATGTGAGTGCTCTCATGATGGATGTCTACCTCCCATCTCTATGTCCCATCCAGTCTTTGTGTACAATCTGAACCTTCTCCCTGATACACATCTCACCTCACATTATCAGTCATATCTCTAATCTCCACAGTTAATGTTTAGAGATCATGTGATACATGATAGTGTCCATCTAACGCTCTTACTCTGAGATACAATCTTTCTACCTCTCACCTCGCCTCCCAGCAACACTATTATATCAGTGCTCCATTTAGTAGATTACTATATATCTATACACCTCAAGATACCTTGATATCTATGTAATTAATTAGAAATATGACATGTCCACTACCTCAACATATTCTGTATCCTATCCTTCGTTCCACTTCCGCACTTGTATACCTGTACTCAATAAGAACGTAAGAAGTGTGTGCCAGCAAGAGATAAATACCCTAGACTCTCAGTAAGTACCTATTCAGGCATAGTCACAAAATATATGTGTAATGTATTCTGATCCCCACTATGAATCAACAACGTACCGTGTCCAAAACACTCACACCCTTCTTATTGTATCGTACCTCAAGAACGTTACTAGATCCACCCATACCCCAACCCCAATGATTATGATCGGACACTCATAGACTAGAGTAACTCCCACAATTCTGTGAATAGACTTGTAGTGACGCCGCTCCATTGTATGACAGTACGACCACATGATCTCCATATTTACTTCTTATTCTCTCCCATATCGTAAATCAGAGATGATAGTGTTCATCTGCTATCTACATATATAGTCCTTAGTACCCAACTCATCAGACATGAAGTGATACCTCCCAGTCGTGCTAAGTATACTTAGAAAAAACTGTTCTAACATACTACTCATATTATATAGAATTGTTAGAATAGCCACAGTTGTATATTCCGAAATCTAAACCACCATTGCATAGTCATACTTATAAGACACTACCTCATAAACTCTAACTATTCATCACTCCCACATTATAGATCATCTCTGAGACTACTAGTCAAACCAGCTCATAATATTGTGTGTGTCAATGGTGTCACACACTCGTGTTGATATGGTATATTGTCTCATATGTGTTCAAGTGTGTGACTATTGTTGCAACACCATACTATGCAAACATGGCCTCTGTTAAACTTGCTCGCTCTAAAAGAACTGTCTCGACTGCATAAATGTGTGTCTCTCGCACTCATCAAGCTGTGCTATCGTGTCTCATCAGCCTCTATATGTCAAGACCTACAGTCCCTACATGATCTCGAACTAATCTCTCCGCCCCGTGCAGTCTCTCATAACTCTATTAATATTATGTGCCCTCACGTGTCATATGCAACTTACCGCTATCTGCTAAGCAATCTTCACCATCGCATAACACGCAGTCACGCATAGCCTCCAGATAAGTCGTGCCCCTTTAAGCTCACTACACCTACCTCTGTGACGCATTGTACAATATACAAACTACTAATACTAAGTAGTGTGTTCACTAGTGCATCTCTTACACCAATCTCGATTTCGTGCCGTATGAACCTAGAAATATAAGATTATAGAGAATAAATAGTATGTGTGTCTGCACGCATTCTGTGAGATACATAAACCTCATATAGTATAAGTGCCCCTTACTATAACAGTGATCGTCTCATACTACACTGCGCCTTAGAGCGAGCCGTAGTCTGATACTATTGTCACGTTCTATCGCGATCCATGTATCACACTTTGTTGTGTTGCTGTACTCCTATTGTCCACGGGTGTTCCCCGTCCGCTTACATATCTCCCCACACACACCTGCCACCCTTCAGTGTGTCTCTCACTTCATAGTCCAGCATCGCATAACTCTCCACACAGTGAGATTAGATCACCTCACTCCAATCTATAGATGTTTCACATCTTCTTACTCCCTAGTAATTTCTGCTATGTGTGTAACTGTTGACTGCTATAGTACTAGTTCAGACGAACTCACTCTGTCACCTCAGTGATCTCACCCTCCCTTCATCTAAACTCTCTCTATCCTGTGACATTCTCAGACATCTGCGTCTATGGCTATGTGTCTCTGACATCCAGATGATGAGAACTAACACCCGTCATATTAGTCACCTGTTTAGTTGATCATATGACTTATACCTACAGAGATATACTCTAATGATACAGTACTCATATACCCCTGAGTGACAATAGTCTTTACGTGATCGTAGCGTAATCTCCTAATATATATACAGATCCTAGCACACCATCCATAACTCACTCTGATCTCTCTAATCTACATACCTCTTCGTGATCCACTCAGTAAATACATCCTGGTACTTGTGTCTGTGTGTGTGTGTCTACTCGTGACCCCCCCCTGCCACTAGAGATGATCTCCTGATTGACGATCGATTCCGACCTCAGCTTCGCTATATTGTTATCACTCATACCATATCAAGATCTTCCTATCAGACAAAGTTGTATATAATATAAAAGTATCTCTAGATACAATACTATCTGTGTGTATGTGATAGTCTTTCTATACATTGAGTCTACTGTCACACGTCGGTAGCCATTCCAATTCATGTGCACATACACCGAGATTGTGTGTGATGTATAAAACAGACGTCCGATTTGCACCACGCACCCATTGCATCCCTCATAGATTAGTGTGTCAATGAATTCCTCTCATGCACTATCGACACTATATTTAGAACCCATGAGGAGTTATGCCAGTAATATTGGTGTGCATACTACATCGTATCCTATATGTCAGCAGAAAAACTCACTCATAAATACTGTGATGTCACAACATAATAATCCCCCTACTGTTGTCATCTTCTCGTTATCGCACTAATACAGTATTAGATCGGTATTCCATAGTATATACTATACCTATTCACAATGATCTCTTGAGCCGAAGTTGTTGAGTGATCCAAGTCTCCTAACGCTAAAAGATCACCACTCACATGCTGTAGTCAGAAATGATAAGTGTAGACTTCTCTTAATATCTTCACACAGTGACTCATCTAATAGTTGTGTTTAGTCAGCTCCCAAAGAACATACTAATGCGGATGATAGATCCGTTCGCGTAATATACTTTAGAGATATATTCTATGCAAAAGTCTGTGCTGTAGTTGCTTCGTATGCTAATTGAATTCCTGTTTATTGTCACAGAGATGCTCTTATAACCTGACACCCTAGACTAACATCGTCGTGATCGCCCACTGCGATTGACTGATAGTCGCCGCACTTAGAGTCTCCTCAGACGAGCTGATCTCCACGTACCACTATAGATACTGTGGCGCCCACTACAGTCTTCACACGATAAAGGTTATTCAGCTTCTGTATGATTTCGATTGTCATATGCTGATCTAGTGTCTCAGACTATAATACGTCCACTGAGATATGACTGTACGTGTGTGATATCATTGTTCATATCACAGATACTATAATTAAGATCGAGTGTGTGTCATGTGCTAACCCCAAGGTCTCCGACACTTCTCAATTATCAAGATCCTAGTATCTATGTAAGCGGCAATTCAAACCACCGTTTGTGACACTTCGCATCACTCTCCGCGTGCACTATCTCTAGTATCAACATTCTCTATTTGCTCACAAGGTGTGTTTCAGCGTATCACTAATCTGGTGTACTATATAAGAGTCTAAACGTGTCATAGATATATGAGTGATGTAGAACATGTGTCGACGTCACAAGATCTCATAGACCTTCACATAACTCAGAAATTGTACTGTCTCAAGACTGCTCTCATGTAGTGTGTGATGTCAATTGATTCAGAGAAGCTCGATGCTAGTATAATGAGAGAACTACATGACATATGTCTCTATCAGTCATACAATGTCTGCGCTATATTCACTCTAACCTGCTCTATAACGCGTATCTCTGTAAACGTAAAATGCAGAGAGCATAGAATAGGTGTTCACTGCTAAACTGTACGTACCATCGACTGTGTAGACTCGATGTTCGTCTAGAACCTCACGACTCTGTCAATGTGTGTGACAGATAAAATCTGAATATGCTTTAGAACTCTTTGAGTGTGCATATAGCTTCTGAGATATGTGTGTCTATATGTGTCTACAGCGAGAAACTGTGATAGTGATCTAGTGAAAGGAAGTAGAATAGGCATAGGCTTGTCATGAGGTTATTTGAGTATCGCTCGTGAGAGAAAATATGACGGTCTTGAGTGTGAGAGTCACAGAGTCTAAGTGTATAAGGGTGTACGTCGCTACGTAATCGATATCTCGTCAGATTTCCATTGTTATTTATGATATTTTGCCACAATTTAGGTAATATTTTGATACCTCTTTTGCAAAATTCTTGCAGTTTTGATATAAAAAAGGAATCTATATGTTTTCTGACATCTATTGAATTGAAATTTTCTTTTCAAAGTGAATATTCCATAGACCGGAATAAATGGTAATCCAACGGTGCTGTCAGGAGAATAAGGCGGAGTGGTAAAAGTTCCAGATCCAGCTCCTTTATTTTGTCCTGTGTAATTTTCGCTGCGTGCGGTCTTGCATTATCGTATTGTAATATGCGCCATTGATTATTAACTAGGACTGATTGTTTTTTTAATAATTCCACCTTTAATCTCTCCAATTGAGTACAATAAAATTTGGCTGTGATGACCTGACCAGGTTTTAATAATTCATAACGAATAACACCTGAAATATAAAATAACCTTTTTTAAGGTCAATGGTGGTCGAGGTGTTGAAACTGATCTTTGACTTCAATGCATCAAATATACATTGAGATACATTTTGGCTGAAATGTAAAATGTTTACCCATCTCCAAAGAGCTTATGTGAGTTTTTTTTTATTTAAACAAAACAGAACAATACATTTAAATTGAATTGATAATATATATGTATAAAATAAAAAAAACAATTTATTAACGGGTCACCGTGTCTACTACCCAAGTTTCGACAAATTTATAAATTGGGCGACATAGATGTTTAAATTTTCAAAAACAAATTATTTTAACAAAATTTAAAAATTGACTTGTGATGTAAGATTTTTTCAGCTTCACCAAATGATAATTTATAACATTAACATCTTAGACTATAAAAAACCTACTTTTATTCCTAAATACAAATTGCAAAAGACAAAATAGTACATAACACAACTGGTCTCGCCTTTAAACATTAAATGTAATTGAAAAATTACAAGAAATGTTCACAAGGAATCTAAAAAAAAAAAAAAAACTAACGCACTATCAATTAGATTCAATCATTTCTCTAATCTAATTAAGACAAGTTTTATTGTATTTTTAAGTTTACTCAAGAATTTTTTTAATTAATTGATTATAGGCCAAATTGAAGTAATTTAAATGGTGAGTGAGTCACCTTCTATCAAATCAAAAGCCGTGCTATTATTTTCGTATTATATTTATATATGTGGATTCTTCTACTAGTGCTAAATGAATGAAAATAGATATGAAAATTGAAAATGTGAATAATCTAGACAAATCAGTTAGCCTTCTACAGGTGCGCCGATGGGTTCCGAGTATTTTTTGTGCCCCGCTGTTTCAGAATGCGATGAAAGGGTGTAGTGAGTTTGACCTGATTAATATAGACTTCCGTTTCAATGGCTATTTGGTGTGTGCGTTGACTGTTTCAGCGTACATTGAAACAGTAAATAGTTAAACTTCAATTGGCTGCCCAGTTCTCTTGATCATTTTTTGTAGATCCTGGGCATCTCAATGAGCCTCATACACATGAGAATTTAAAAAATACAGATAATTAATGTAATTTTTTTCAAAACTTATTTTAATAATTATTATTATTAAAAAATGGCACATATTTACTTTTGTTTGATATAATTATGTCAACTATGCCATCTGTCTTTTTCTAATAAAAATCGTCAAAACCAATTGGCGCACAATTGCAGTTCATTTACTTCCGAATAATTTCTTTTCGGTGCGGAAAATTTAAATGGAATATATTATAGAAGTGATGATAGTCGATTGATTAAATTTGAACATATAAAAATAAAAAAGTTAATTTTAATGAAATTATATTTTATTTGTGACATTACGAATTTTCAAAACACAGTTCAGTGATAATTGAATTAAATCATTTAGAAAGATACGCAGAAAAAATAGTCAATGTTGGGTTTTTGATTTTGAAAAACAATGTAACTAAAAAGAGGTCGCTTCCAACAGGCAAAAATAAATGTCAGAAAACGTCATAGATGAAATATGGCAACTTTTTCATTCTAGCTTAGTCTTAGCTTAGTGACGACTATATTTTTTCTGTGTATTTTTAAGTGATTTATGTAATAATTGGTTTTAAAAAAGTATGTGCTTTTAGATAAATAATTCAAGGTCTTGTCTTACTGCCTCATTGAATCTACGTCATCACTCTTATTATGGTATGTTGTATGACATAAGGTATTAACATTTTATTAAAATTATCCATTAATAATTTAACAGATGGAAAAAATATGCTCACAAATCATCAGATGATAATAGAATTTCTTCTGGATTATTCTGATTGATTTTTATTTGCAGTGGCTATCCACCAGAGTCGATGTGATGAAAAATAATAAGCCATAATATAGCACGACATCTTTGAGCTAGCCTAAGTAAACCTGAAAATCACCTCACATGACTTATAATGTACTAAAAATTTATAAACATCTAGATAACATCAACAGTGGATGATAAACTCATGATGAATCAAATGCAATACTAGACACTACAATACATATATCGACTCCTTAGAATAATAAGGATCCAATTAACATTTTGGACTAATTTGAGTTATTGTGTGAAAAGGGTCTCAAATGCATTATTCTTTATTTCTTCCATACACACCAACACTATATAACGGATATTAAAGTAAATAGCAAGAGCTGCAATTCCAACTGCATCAGTTATTTATTTCAATTTATGGATCATTATTGTTAATTTACAATGTTTTTATTTTATTTTTAATTTCCCTCATCTCACAGTGATCATTGATAATACTAAAAATAAATTAAGACCTTAAAACTGATCATATTTGCATACTCAAAACAAAATATACATGAATATATGTTGAAATTCAATCAACACTTTTGAGCTCACTATCTCAAAACAGTGTCAATGTCAGACCTTGTTATTAACCTTGTTATTCTGAGGGGTTGATATATGGAGTGAAGTACACCAATAACTCGCTTTAAGGCCTAGAAAGGTTTCGGAAAAGTTGGTTGAATAACAAAATGTCGTATAACATTTATTTAAAAATAAACTTATACAAATTCCATAGGATCCGTTCTAATTTTATAGAAAAATAACTTCCATTATTAATATTTTGCCTTCAAACACAGGATTTTATTTAAAATAAATAATTAGCAAATACGATGAACATATAACAATGTTCTAAGTTAAGATGAAATACATATGTAGGATATCGCATCACAGTACCAAAATATAGGATTAGCAATGATGTTTTACGACTGCTCGTCAACGAGTGACACAATGGCTGTTTGTAACAGTGATGTATATCCCACTCTCCTAACGATGGCTAAATAGATGTGACATTGCTGCGTGTTTTATTTAAATATTTTGTGCCGTGAATTGAAAAAGAGCAGATGTATAGCGAGGTATTGGTGTATTGATGTGGTATTGCCAGTTTTTACTTGAGTGAAACAAAGAATAATCCAGAAGAAATTATCAGATGGAGAAATGTTAGGTCAACATTAGAAATCGAAAGCTGAAAAACTAATTTCTATTTAATTCAATCTAAAATATTACAACCGACACTCCCATTAGCATTTGTACTCATTTTTGTATAGTCTAAAACACTGAATTGTTTATTAGTTCAATGAGTTGATAATAAAACATAACGCAACTATTCAAACAAAGTATGTCAAGTTTAAAAATTCTATCCATCCAATAGAATCTCTCTCTACAATTGTCTTTATAAATTAATTGTATATTGATTTGGTACGCACGTAATAAAGGCTATAGTCACAAACTAACATAAGGAAGCTGACTGCGTTTGTATCAAAGTTTATTTCAAAAGGCATTTCAATTTTTATTGTAACATTTTTGACTAACTAAGATTTATGGCTTAAAACAGTATGGCGTCTCTATGATTCGCCTTTCTTAAATATACTGGATTTGTCCAGAGAAATATGAATACTTTCAAAGCTCATAAAAACAGCAAACAAATATAAAAGTATTCCATATTTCTCTTTGTGAAAAAATCATTTTTAACCGACATTATTTAATGTTGAATTTCCTTCAAAATAGTTTCGTTTCGTGGTCATACCATCAGCACTCCTCCGGCGGGATTAAAAATAGTTTAAATATCTTTATATCTACGCAATACTGGCTTACTAACTAATAATGGGCTGATTATTTATCCGTGCAGTCCGGTTGGCGGAAGAGAAAGTCAAAATAGTCTCCCAAACAAAAGATTATATATTTTACTTCACAATTCATTCGGTACTGTATGATCGTATGTATTGTCAATATGTACAGGAAGACTCACCAAACAAGAATCAAAGGAAATATGGATAACATAGCTGGTCCTAGGATGGTCGGTACGTGTGCCAACAATTATGCCCACTCCCAGTACTAGTTTTCAATAGATCAAGTACATATGTATTACAGATTAAAATAAATTTAGTAATTTTGTTGTACAAGTGATGTTAGTATTTATTTTTAGCCAAAAAGCTTGTACCATGAAAATAATCTAGATGGTCAGATCCAATTCCTATCCATCATTATTATTGCAAGGTAATCAATAAAAGTCAGAAATGTTGCCGTGCTGGTTTTAAATACTAGTACATAATAAAATGACAATTCAACAGTTAAAAATTAAGGAGAACACATTTCTGTTGTGAAGTTGCATTTTCAGAACATAGTTCTGTGGCATTTTAATACAAATTAAATTAATCAACTCTAAAGATATACAGAAACAAATATAATCCCAGTAGCAACTAAATATTTTTTTGATAGATTTTTTCTGTATATCTTTCTGGTTTAATTTAATTTATTGTTAAAAATGAACTGATATCATAAATAGGCATTGTCATGCCATCCAAGAGACACTGCGATATCCATAAGAGTTAACATAGAGGATTCCACACATTGCTCCTCGATTAGTATATACTACTATGTCCTCCTTCAAAACCACCAGATTTTACACGCTTTTGACTATCTTATTATCAAAAATATAACATTATCCACTTTCCTAGAGCTACCACATAAACAAGTCCCAAGGTACTGTTATAAGTTTGATGTTACTATATTAAATTACCAACTAGACTGCACGGATTACACTGAACAACAGAGAACAAATTTTATAACTAAATAGGATGGCCGCCATGTAAAATTATAAAGAAAAGGCACCATGTCAAATTTATGTAGATGTGATTTTTGACTTGGTGTCTTCCTGTTTCAGATACTACAAAATCAAAATGTTACGGCTTGTATTGATTGCAATGAGAAAAAAGTTATTAAATTGTATTTTTACAATAACCAGACGATATGTACTTTGCAACGGTGATTTTGATTATGATTCTCCCTAGCACTCGTAGTCCTTAAACAAAGTTTATTATTTAAATCATTTTTATAGAAAGCAATGCCAAGATTGATGGGAGTCATTTTGTTTATCCTTAAAATAAAAAAAGTTTAAATTTGTTATAAAGATAATCTAGATTCTTCTATTAAAGTTCTTATTCAATTATAAGATTTATCGCTGACTTCGCAAAATGAATATTTTAAAATCAATACTCACATTATTCAAAAAAAATCATCATTTTTATCAAATTCATTTGTATCCCCTTTATCCTAGGAGTGTTAGGGCACTAAAGTCTCGACACAAGGCTCTATCTTCCCTCTATCTTGAACTGTTTCAGTACTCAAATCAAAGCTCAATCTGTCTTCTAAAACTCTTTATTGCAGTTTATCCCAACTTATTTTGGAGCAACCCACCAGCCGTCTTCCTTTCGGAGTTTCCTGGAAGGCATGACTTGGTAATCGTAATTCAAGTAGCTTATTGGTGTAGTGATTAAGACGTTGGCCTAGTGATCTAGTGGTCGGGGGTTCGCACCTCTTTCCACCTCAGACACCAGCAAGTTAGTCCTATTTTCATAGTACAAGCGTTTAACTTAGTTTGAAAATAGTAAGAATATTGATGTGACATGTAATCAGTGTACGCATCTCCTAAAAAAAAAATCATTCCTCATTCGCAAGATATGTCCAAGCCAAATAGTAAAAGTTTCATGATGTTCCGAATCAGGCTAAATTTACTCCTGTTACTCCCCTAACATTTCGGCAGCTTTGAATCTTGATTTCATTAACTCTGAGAATCCATATTTGGTGATTAATATATGTATGAATATTTTAATGTAATATTTTGATTGTACAATCTATTATGCGACTAAAGTGTATGATTTTTTCACTAAAAAAACTTTCAAAATATGTCTTAATAATGCCACAAATTCTATGAATGTTATTTTTAACACTGATGTTGATAATAGTGTCCGTTTCTCTATGGTATAAAGCGTATTTTGAAAGCATGTCACGTCATACACAACTAAAATGATTAAAAATTGGGATAATGTGAATTTTGATTCTATAATATTACTAACTACTGGTTTCTAAAATATGTTTCCTCAATTTGCACTGACAAAATACTAATATATTTAAGCTTGTTTAAAATCCGGGTGCTAAGAAAAATTTCATCATCCGTTTTGGATTCATCTTACCAAAAAGTGTTTTATAAAAATAAAAATAAAGTTTGTCGTTCGGCGTAGCCTACCATTTTGAATTTTCTATATCTATTTACCTAGATAAATACATACTTTATATACTAGTTTTATTAATAATTCTTTGTGATTGCTTCACACACAAAACTCCCATTTATTATTTTATTTAAGGATTCCAATTCACTTTCATGTAATATTCTGTATAACATCTTTACAATGAAAACAAATATCAAACTTTTATTTGTGTTAAATTATTTTCTTAACTTTGACATGTATTTGTGACAATTAAACAAGGCATTTTATTGGAACTTTTAATGAAATATGGTGATAATTCTCGGTAACCGCACAATGTGTTTTAAAGCAAGCAATTTCACATGTCAAATGATACGTTCAAATGAATAATTTGATCCCACTACGAGTAACGATAAAATAAATAATTTTTCCTACAGTTACTTTCAGCATCACTAGGCAGTGAATAATCGGAATTCATTGAAGATGAATTATTTAAAATACTTTGAAAATAAAAATATTATTAGGCAATTTATAATAGTAGTCTGTATACAAGAAACGAGCATAATCTTGAATATAGGTACAACACAAAATTCTCAACAAAAAATGTAGTATATATAAATGTGCAGTCTAAAATGCTCCATTACTGAGATATAAGAAAAAAATATTTGTATTTAAATTAAATGCTCGAAATAACGTGTGATGAAATAAAGACATGATGAAGAAAAATTCTCTACTGTATGTAATTCAATTGTTAAACCCTGCAAAATAAGTATTGAAGAAACAGGACATCACCCAGAACATTCAATTTAAATATATCAATATTTTTTTCTTATATCTTATATTTTAGACCAAATTTTTATATAACATTTAATATTGTGTCTTTAGAACAACACGGTATTATCTAACATTTATATCAAAGTGAGATATTGAGCTTCAATATTTTGAATATCAATTTTATAATTTTTAGAGCGGAGTTGGGTTCATTGCCCATGAGATGAAACTTTTACAAAAATGGTTCTTTACAATTTAGACCAATATAATATTTGTATTCAAATCAATAGTTATCGTTTTAAAAAATATTACAAGTGCTATATGCACTAAAACATAATTTCGTTTTCTTATCGCCTAGACTACTAGGTAATATGACATAATTTTAAAGATACAATTATTGTACGAATATTGATTGAAAAAAATAAATTTTGATCAAATGTTAGAAAATCCTTGTTCTAAGATCGCAATACACCTATATTCAAAGTTATGTACGTTTCATTTAGAACATCTATATATGGGCACCCTTATATATGTGTAAACTGAAATTTCACAACATAATTTTCAGTTATATAATAATTCAATGTGGTATTTACCAATCTATGTGTTGAAATTAATGCCAAAATATATGTACATACATGTACTTCTTATCGACAGCTATGTAGAACTTTATTGTCCATTACATTTAATTTAATTATAGTAGTAAGAATTTTCTCATCTAAAAATGCATCATAAACTGACTATATTTCACTTTGGAAAACTTTATCATTTTCTTTCTGACGGCTTTAACAAAAAAATCATTGCGCAACTTGCTGAATTTGTGCAATGTGTTAGTAAATGCAAATATGTTTTTTTTTAAATATAAGTAGCATTGTCCGATTCTAGAGAAATCAAATTGGTTATAAATACATGATGTTACGATGCATATGTACAGAGAGAGCGAAGCCAGCGCTGAAAAATAGAAACAGGGTGTTTGCTAATCAGCATACATATCACCTGATATATGTCACAGGGTGATTCTATGCGAGTATTGCTATTGTATCACGTGGTGACTTCAAGCTTCTTCCAGAGTAATGCATATATAGAATGTCATATTCAGGTCACACTGAGAAAAAATCCATTTAAAATCATGCGATAAACAATTTAAAAGTCGTATTTATTCTTAGTAACTGATATCTCTGTGCTGGGGTATAAAAGGACTTGTTATCATGGTGATGAATACGACCATAAAATGCGTGCACTTGGATCATTTTTGGAGAACGTGCCTTGGCGCATTGTTAGCACAAAACGTGTTAGGTTGGTGAGTTTTTTTTACTATTTTTTAACTAGGTACATACTATGAAACAGAGTGTATATGAGGGGTTCAGAAATAAAACTGCCACTATCCAACTGACAAAATTGAGATAAGTGTATTTATAACTGATTTCATAGCCAGAGCGAAGATTTTAAAATTGATATGCTTTTGATAAAATGTTTTTAAAACATATACACATTTTCAAGAGCAGTTGTCAATTGTAAAACTGCCCCACTATTGCCAGATAATCATTTTAAATACGTCACACTCTTGACTTTTGTCAATTGAATACAGTAAAACCGCGATATAACGAAATCCAAGGGACCAAAAAATAAAAATTCGTAATAACGAATTCCCACATATAACGAAATAAATAAAAAAAATCTTACTATATGTTACGCGCCGTCGCAAAAAAATGTCGCGCGGCTTCAAAAAAGATCGCAAATTCTGCAAACAAAGAAGGAAAAAGGCCATAGGGAACTGAATACCTACATATTTTTAGTAGTTTTGTTATTAAAACAGATAAGCAAATGGATAATCAAAGGAATTAAATTAAGAACAGAACCTATTCAACACTAATTGGAAGATATTTTTGTAAATTCCAGAATATTGCAAACACAAAACAATATTTTAATTGTGTTTAAATGTAGAGCCGCTTCAAACATAGTTTTGGGCATGAAACATAAAAAATAATTCAAAAATAAAAATTTGACAGTTGAATCGCGGCATTTTTATAAAATGAGTCGTATATAAATGACGAAGGTACTTACCGGTAACGGCGGCAACCACTTCAAAATATGATACTATGAACCCAAGAAGAAGTTTGAATTGTTTTACTACCTTGTCGGCAGACCGCCGCGCACCGCCGAAAAGGCTGTGCGCGGCGTTTCCGTTCGCATACGGCAGATGCAGCGGCGCGGCTTTGAAGTGCGAAATAATATTTTCATCTTTTAACATTTTTTTATTTCGTTATAAATTTACGTAAATGTATTGGCATTTTTTCGTACGGGACAAAAATGATTTTGTTATAAATATTAACGGGATTTCGTTATATAAATGCATTTTTGTATGAAAAATTGGTTTTAGGGACTAAATTTCGATTTTTTTTTCGATATACGTCATTTTTCGCTATATCGGGTTTCGTTATATCGCGGTTTTACTGTATTATCATATCACACAGTTTTTCTAAGACATTAAACCTTGTACGTACTTTTGTTATCCAACTTTTATAGATAATTTTGCCAAGAGATTGCGTTGTTTGCAATGCAAATTGAATGACACATCAGGTTTTACCGGAATATTTTTTAAATATGTCCAAACTCACTTTGTAGTGTTACATAAAATTCGCAGACCTGGCTTTGAAACATATTAGAATATAAAAAACATTTGTGAGACAAATTTACAAACACGTGGGTAAAAATATCTCATTTGTGAAATCAGATGCCCTTTTGTATGTGACAATCAGGTGAAGTAATTTTTCAGCCGGCTTCATCAAAGGATTTCTTCAAGCGTGAAGGGTTTTAATGATTTTTTTTCTCCGGGGTTTCACTTAGCTGATCACAGGGGCGGGGTGAGTAGGTCCGCGTAGAGCAACAGGGCTTCCTTCAGGGGTGTAGCCACTTGGGAACCTCCACTCACGGCCGCACACTCGACCAACTCGGGATATAAACCTAAAATACAATATGAATCAATGCATTACTTAGAACGTTCTTATAAAGGTAGCCCAAATTGAACAAAACGTTTTTAATGATTCTATGATTGGATTTTTACTGAGTATTAAGGTGCACACTCTCCGGTTAAATATGAAAAATTATGTTGGACAAACAGCCACCTTGGATTCGGCTGCAAATCTTGGTTCTTTTCACAAAATTTTTGATTTGTGAAATACTTGAACATTTTTGACTCATAATTAAGTCAGGTATCTACTAGTAAAATATTGTGAACTAGGTCTGTTATACTCTGTATATGTATACTGAAAAGCTACGACTTACCAATAAGTTTTTGCCATGCCTTTCTGTCCACTTTTCCTTTGGGAGCTTTTTTCATCGAGTCTACAAGAGTCGCTATGGCCTTCAGAACAAATGATATTTCTGATAATTTAGACCTGAAAAATAAATATATTGAAATACATATAATGATATTTCATTTTTACTCACAATATTAAAATCGGCACTGTGATAATTCAATTCATAAATAATTAAAAAAATGATTTTTATTTATTTTCAATCTTAAATTGACAATAGCCTAGGAGATGTTACATTCTGTCTTATGAGTAACTGCAGTCAATTCCATCACGCCGCTTCCCCGCGGGGGTAGACAAAGAGGATAGAGCGCCACACTCTTTTGTCTTGACACACAATTCTCGCCTCATCCACATTCATACATCTTCTAATACAAGCTCGACGATTACTGACGCTTCTAACAGAATCATCTGGTTTACCTGGTCGTGCCAAGTCTTCCGCAAATGTCCTCTACTTTTCGTATCATCAACACTTGCGTCATATATTTTTCTTACCATTCTCTCCTCATTCATCTGTTCCATATGACCAAACCACCCAAGTGATCCTATCTTAATCTTACTCACTATACTAAGGTCAGCTTTACATTCTTTCCTTATTTCTTTACTCTGTTATAAATGGATCTGCCACATATACGCCTAAGTGATCTCATTTCCACTGCATTCAGTCTACTTTTGTTCCACTTCTGCCAGCTCGCCAGCAGTGTCGGTACCAGGACTCCATTGTGAACCGCTAGTCTTGCCTCAGTTGACAAGTTCCTATTAGCTATAATTCCATTCAAAGCACAGTTCACTTTATTCCCTGCAGTCACCCTCCTTTCGATATCTTTCCGTTTCTATCGAACATATGTACTTCCCAAATACACAAACTCATCTACTTGTTCCAAATATTCATTACCTACAAGTATTTTGCACATTGTCTTGCTTTCCTCCTTCTCGAATACCATCACTTTTGACTTGTTGACATTCATAATAAGGTCGCTTTCCTTGCATACATCGTACATTCTACTCACTAGCCTCTGTAATTCTTGTTCATTATTCGCCATTAATACTGCATCATCGGCATACAATAAACTAACAACTCGGATATAATGCGATTTTAGCCATTAACAACGTGTGTAGTGCAGGTAGGATGCAATAAAATTTAAATATTGTCAAGTGGTTCAAAAAATTTATTTCTGGATATTTTGGCATTGATGGAGGCTAGTGATGCTGTAATCGAACTAGACTCAAAATAAAGAACATGAGCGGTTGAACAAAGACACAGCATCAGTTCATGGACATTTCAGTTTTCAAAGAGAAGCATGTTGCGCAAATGTAAAAAAAAAAAATGCAGACTAATCATTTATATTTATTTATTCTTAATATAGTGCATACATAAGTATATTTATATATGCTCTAATATAAACAGGATCAAAATGTTCTCTTTTACTACAACTTATCTTTAGGAGAACATATTCTTATTGTGAAGTTGTAATTATTCAGAACAGACGGTCTGTGATATTTTAAATATGAATTAAATATATTAATTAGAAAGATATACTTATAAAATCTATGTTACCTTTTTTGATATTAATACATTTAATCTTTCCATTATTTGAAAGAGCCATCTACCTTATTTTTATAGTTAGATAATGCACCTTTCCCGGTTTGGAAAGAGATCCAGGTTCGAATCCCGGTGGCGCAATTACGATTAAATTGATTTTATATGTATATCTTTCTAATTAATATATTTGATTCATATTTACAACTTATCTTGCACATATTTGCTTAGTTTCATTTTGAATCTATGTAGTTTCTCCTCCTTTCTATTATCTTCTGGCATTTCATTAAAAATCTTCATCACACTCTACATCATCTATTTCTTAGATTTAACCTTCTTCCTAAATGGCTGTCTCAGTCTATCTTTTCTTCTTGTATGGGACAACCTAACACGTAAAAAATTTTCATGCAGACAGAAATCTCTGGTTTCAGAGAGAAATTAATTAAAGATGTCTGATTATTGCAACATAAAATAAATATGATAAAGTAAAAAATTACTACTCGCTTTGGTATTTCTCCTTGAGTGTTGGCCTGCTGGTAACTCCGGATGGCTTCACCAAACCTTTCCAGTAAGGCTGTCACTGCAAACTCTCCTGAAATGAGGTACGTGGTTTAAATTAGCATGATTTTGAAAAAAAAAACGCAAGGGAGGAAAACCCTATTAATGTATGAGAACAGTACTGACCATTTTCAGCAGTTAGGTTGTCAACGCTATCCAGCAATGAAAACTGGAGAAGGGTCTCGAAGCAGGTTCGTGCAAACTCTTCCCTCAGCGTGACTTCAGATTCTCCTTCTGTAAAAATAAATGTCCATCATCATCAGTCCGCGTACCAGCGAACTTTTTTGCACGCGTGGGTCAAAATATATATGTATGACCAATTCTAAAAAAATAAGACGCATCAAAATCAATGTCCCCTCTAATTTTAGATCACGGTGTGCGCATAAAAAATCAATTGTGCAATTTTAAGGACCTGTGTTATTATTTGTGCGCTGGGGGAGAAAACAAGAAAAACATTATCATACGATGGGTTGATCAGATCACTAATGATGGCGTATTAAAACGCATAAGAGAACTTGACAAGAACTATCAAGGAAAGGAATGATTTTATATTTTCATTATTCGCAATGAAAAATATGATCTTTTGGTAGCAGAGCTAATAGTGTAGGTAGAAAGAGGTTATCTTGACTGTGTGACCTCAGAAAGTGGTTAAATGTCCAAAATGTTGGTGATTCTATACTGGATACATCAACATGGTTGCCAACCTTCGATAGAGAACAGCAAATGAATAACAAGTCTTGTTTAATATTGTGCGCGCGCTATGATACCAAATCGTGTGCGATCACACACCAGCACACTTTAAAGGGAACATTGATCAAAATATATTTCCATTTATAATGATGTCTTATTTGTTCAATAACATCTCATTTACGAAACCATTATACCTGATATGATCATCCATTTTCTCATGATTAAACTCATTCTTTGTTTTTAATTTGAATTCTGAACATTCTTTTGTACACTTTATTCACCTTTGCTGGCAGTAAACGCAGTGTGTATCGATCCCCGGTTGAGCAGTGCGACCACCTCAGATAAGAAAGGCGGCGGGATTTTGGAAGCATAGGGCAATATCTCCGTCTTGATGACTCCGACCAGTTCACAACACAGCCGTTCATCTTCAGCTCTGCAAAAAATTAGAGACCTTGTGTACAAAACTTCCATATGTGGAAAATACCAAAAATCCTTATAAGAATGGACTAGTTTGTGAGAATTAAATATTCCATGCACCACTGATAAGTTATAAGACTGTGGTTTTCATTGTTTTCTTATTAACCCAACACAGGAGACACCATCTTGTGTCAACACTTATTCTTTATCATCTGTTAAATGTTACATGAAAGAGGAAGATATTTCGGAAGCACATGACGATAATGTACTGTTGCATGTTTCAGATTTTCATATTGCTCATATCCCCGATTTCGCTATTTTTGAATCGGTGAACATATAAAGAACCGGCACAATGACTACATAAATAAATGAATCTATGATAAAAAATTGTCATTGGAATTAATCGCTATGAGTGTGTTACTCAATTGTAGAGGGAACGCATTTAGATAATATATTTCACTAATATAATTTAACTGATAGATTACATATAAATATACAATTGATTTATTTATTTGAGTAGCTTGTTGGTCTTGTGGTTAAGACGCTGGTCTAGTAATCTAGTGGTCGGGGGTTCACGCCTTGTTCCAGGAGACCAGCACGTTAGTCTTATTTTCATAGTACAAGCGTTTCGCTTAGTTTGAAAATAGTAAGAATATTGATGTGACATGTATTCCGTGTACGCGTCTCTATCATATTAAAAAAAAAATCAATAAAATTATTTCTTCAATATTAGTAAAATTACTTTGTGGCCACATATTATATAAATAATAAGATAAAACACTTTGTTTAAATCACTATTTACTGGTTTAAACAAAGTGTTTTAACAACATATTTTATGTTAAAATGTCAGGATTCACCCGTGCGTCGCTCCAAAATATGTATATAATTTAACTGGCGACCATCAGAACTGACTGTATGGCGTACTCAGTAGAAGTGCCGATCTGATTCTGAGTGATAGAAAATAACTTTTTAAATAAGAGTGAAAATAAAACACTTGGTAAAAATAAGAATAAAAATGTTTTAATGCAAAAGTGAGAATCGTAAGTAGAGGTGTAAAAATTGACATTCAACCTAGGACTGAAATCAACGTAGGCCAGAACCATCTGCCATTATTGCTTTCTGAATCCAATTCGCGATTGCATCAACTAACAGTAATTTTAATCGATACAATTCACGGGATCTATATATTTTCTGCCTCCAAATATAGAAAAAATGGTACCCACCTAGCCTGGAATAGTGCTCCGTCCAGTACGGAAGGTAGGGTGCCCCAGAAACGTGCGTACTGCTTGGGGTCCTCCCTGGCCAATGGAAGACCAGCCTCCAGAGCCTGTAGCAGGGCCGGGAGGGGAGCGCCGCCCTCGCCCATACCCTCCAAGCCACATTCTCGTAACACCTGGGTGAAGATATTGATGTTCAAGTTGCACCCGCTCGTCATCCAACATCTAACCATTGCCAGTGAATTATCGGATATAAACACAGTTATAAAAAGATAAGACAGTGAGGATGTTAGGGACGCTTGTACAAAATTCTTTGATTTCATGAATTGGCCACTCTAATGCTGCTGTACTGCAAGGTAGACTTATTAAAATTATGTCCTATGTAAGGTGAGTAATTATTTAAATCATATATTACATATCGATACCTCAATCTGCAAAGCAGCTAACTCCACCCATGGTCAAAAAACCATTTTTGATGCCATTATTTTTCTCTTTTATTGTTCTATGATACACTAAAAGCCAAAAATTCCCATCAATTTTAAAACACGTGAAATCACGTGTTTTAAAATAATAAATAAGTACTAGGTGCTGAAAGACCTTAGAATGATTCATGCAAAAATCTTAACACCTGACGCAAGTGTTGATGGTACTAGAAATAGAGGACGTCCGCAGAAATCATAAAATCAGCTAACTTCCAACAATATTTTACAATTTTGATAAAGAAATTCAGAAAAACTCCAAATATTCCCTATAAGTACGAGATAAATAAAAATTTCTCAGCCACCATATTTCTGCATAAACAATCTACCAAAGTGTGTTTTGGAATTTTCGTAATCCGTTTAATTACAAAATTAAACAGTTTTTTGTTGCACCTGAACAATTTAGAAAAATTGAGTTAGCTGTTTTGCAAATTAAGGTACCGATATGTTGTGTCTTTTATGCCTGTACTAGAATACTAGTTTGAAAATAACTAATCGCCTAACATACCGTCACGTCGATTCACA
This sequence comes from Eubasilissa splendida, assembly GCA_031772225.1. Classification (NCBI taxonomy): domain Eukaryota; kingdom Metazoa; phylum Arthropoda; class Insecta; order Trichoptera; family Phryganeidae; genus Eubasilissa; species Eubasilissa splendida. Next base: position 6,693,388 of record CM062870.1, read on the forward strand.
GCAGGGGTATGTAGAGAGGATGGAACGCTACACTCTCCTGACACAATTCTTTTCATACAAAAGTTTTCAAAAAAAGTCAGAGTACATTTGACCAGTTTGTTATGTAATTTTGGCTCCTGTTTTAAATCGTAATTAAAATTTAAAAATTGTAATTGAACAATTTGAAAGTGAGACTCGAGAAGATGGAACATTATCCTGCAGAAATATCATCACCTAAAGCTCGGAAAAGGAAGCAATGCCCCAAAAAAATTAAACAAAATCAGCAATCATACATTTTGGGAGCAAATGTAGAAATGTTGACATTTATAAACCATAAATAATTTAATTTTAGAATCTAAATTGTCTTTTTATCCTCGTTTTGAATTATTTTTTAAATAATCAGTTTCTTTGTGTTTTTTTCATAATTAATATTGTAGCAGAAATGAATAAATGCAAAGTGTTTTTTTTTTAATATTAAATATTTTTGATCATATATTTACCTCTACAATATGAAGTAACAGTGTGTTGGGTAGGTTTCTCTGCGGGGCGCACGCTTGGTACAGCCTCACCGCTTGTGTCAGGGCTCTGCCCCCGCACGGAGAAGACCCAATGCGAGACAGTCCCAGGAGAGCTCCAAACAGGGCGGGAAGTAGCTCCGTGCGCAGTAGAGCTTCCTGTTAATAAATGAAAAATTAGAATATTTTTTCTGCATATCTTTCTAATTTGTATTAATTAAAAATATCACAGAACGATGTTCTGAAATTGTAACTTCACAACATAACTGCGAATATATATTGTTTTTTATATTATAATGCCGGTGATGGTTTGCAAGATGGAAGATCAGAGGTTTTAGGCAAGCTAAGTTTTAATTTTTAACTATGAATAATGCATGAAACATGGCACCACTACATCATTGGAAAACTCTGTCCAAAGGATGCTACTTTTTATACTCGGTGATAAGGAACAGTGCGCCAGACCTTATTTAAAAAAAAAAACTGAATATACATACATCTTTTCATAAAATCAATAAAATATGTTTTTTTTGGAGACTTGAAATGTGTTGTGAAACATTGTTAAAAAAAGTATGCTATAAAGTGTGTAACATTTTATACAATAATATGCACAATTATCATTTTTATTTTCCACAAAAGAACACCATCCGAACTTAAAATAAAATACAACATGGAGTGGGGTGAACCAGAAAAAATATTTTCTAAATGGCAGCGTATAAATTATCCAATATTTTTATTATACCTGCTGTAACAGTTCCAGGCAGTGCAGCACGGCAGAATGCAACAACGACACCGACCCCGTATCCACAATGGACAGAGGTGAGTGCGCCGACACCACTATTATATTCTCCAGTAGATTTCCGAGGGTGGCCAGGTCTTCAGCCGTGAAACTAAAATAAAAATATAGGTATATAATATATTATTATAAACGGTGATGCATGTTAAAGAAAGTTCCTAATCCCGGTATAGATTACTCGCCCATTTAGCGCGGCGCAGTCAGTGCTAATTTGGTTGCCGTACGGTAAACAATACAACTTGTGTATCTTTTCAAATACGCACCGGTCACCTACCTACATCAATTTTGAGTGTCTTAAAAGTGATTTCCAGCATCTGTCGAGAGATTCTTCATTATTGAGCTTGGAAAGAGAGGCGGGACTTCAAAAGGTGAGTGGTAGTTTCTGAGTACTTATACTGGTCCTAAACCCTCTAGTACACGATTGAAATATAATGATTTTGGAGGAAAGTGTCAACAATAATGTCATGTATTAGTGCTGCATCCTAGTGTTATATTGTAGAACTATTTAGAGTGATCAAGTGAGTCCTGACATGATTTACACTAAACAAAATTCTACGAAAAGTATTATAAACGATTTGAAGATTTTTTATTATTTTATTTCTTCTTTATTACATACATATTCATTTTAATTTTGTTTTTTGCCAAACTGCATGGCAGTTTTACGGCAAGGATTGCCTTTTACATAGTTAAACATTTTTTTTATAAATAAAATATAACAGGGGGAAACAAATTAGATAAGGAGATGTTAGATGAATTACTTGGAAAGATATAAAGAATAAAATATATATAAAGGAAAAATTTACTGACCTCGATTTAATATTCTGGAATATGGTGGGGAATATTTGAACCAAGGCAGTCAAGAAAGCTTGCGACGGCACATATTCCACATTGCCAGACTGACCGCTCGCATTATTGGCTGCACTGTTGGCCTCCAGCTGTTCCAGTCTGTGATTGGCTGAAATGATAATACTTATTATTATGTTTGTTATAATGATTTTATTAAATGTTTTTAATACTAAATTTGACAAGGGAACTTTTTTTGTAGTTACTTCACTTTGACCACCGTATCATATTATTAAATAAATAAATATTTGGATTGTGCATGTAAAACTCACCACTGGAAGCCTCTCTCGCTATGTGCACCCAGACCTGCCAGGACAGGGAGCACACTTCTCTTTCCAGGGTAGGGTCGGGGCACCTTTTCATCAGCAGAACTTCCTGGAACGACTTCAGGGCGCCCACGGATACCTGAAAATATACTCATTTACATTTTTTTCCTTCCTGTCCTGCATTTTTCAGGCACCTAAAAGGTGCAATTGCAACAATTATAAATACTTTATCTAAACTCTTTCTACAGCCAAGCCTGCAGGTAGTTTAATGTGATGTCCTTGAGATTGTGACGATGTGTGGATGACATCCCGTGAGCACCACCTGTTGTGGATGTATGTGTGTATGTGTAGTGGGTTTAAAAGGGTGACGCGCGCCGGGCGCGCTCTCTTACTCATTGAGTTGATTGAGTGAAGAAACAAATGCAATCGGATTATGCTTTTTTGAGAGTTTTTATCATGACATATTTTACGATTTATCAACAAAGGCGATTTTCACAGGAAATATAACATTTTTAGGTTTGAAAACAATCTCTCTACACTATACAGTATGAACCGATCATTTATAAATATTGTAATAACAAAGATATCAATGTATGTGTGCACCATGAAGTAAAATATTAACCAAAACCGAATTAAAAGTAGTATTTTTATTTAATTATGTGTTAATATTATTTAACGACAAGGAATGAATAAAAATTTTATGTCAATTTTAGAATAGACGTGAAAATACACTTTTTCTTTATAACAAACTATGTTAGAGCATATTCTGGACTGTGAATTTCTGTAAAATATTAAAACAAAATGGATCGGCAGAATTTTCATACATTAAATGCGTAGTTTTAGAATACTTAGAATTTAATATATAACTTCAAAAAAACGATAGATGGCAATTTATGCGCCGTTTGAGAAAATATGTTATAATTGAACTACAATTGGAATTTATCCGCATTATTTGACAGTATGGATATGCTTTTTTGTGTTAATATATAAACAGGTATGGTATAGGTTACCTGTACAGATTTGTTTGTAAACGATACATACTAAATTGACCTTAAGACTTGATTATTTTTATTGGGTGATTTCATCTTAAGTTGTCCGTCCCTAGCTCACGGTGCGAATTGTATGCAGAAATAATTTGGTCAGTTTAGTGTGTATGTAACAGTCTGTCTAGACTTAATTAAAAAAAGAAATATTATTTTTGTCGGAGCAGTACCATGAGGTCAATAAAGTTGTTTTCAAATGAATAGTTTTTTTTTTGTATTTTGAATCATCCATCACAGTACAATATCAATATAATATTTCCACAAACATTTCAATGGTGATATGAATGAAAGTATTTATTACTATGGATACTAATAACATTCAAATATCTAAATAGAACATTGCGGGATGTAATATTTTAATTATTCATTTTGTCCAATTAGAGTTTGAAGTTTAATTATTTAGATATTCATTATTATATTACATACGTTATTATATTTTGTTTTAAATATTAATTTATATTAGTTATCCAATTTGTAAGCCTTTATCACTTTGCTTCAATCTCGGTATTTTACAAATACTATTTAATTATGGCATCCAAGTATTGTAAAACGTTTTTTTTATGAAACTTAATGTAAACAAGTAACAATTTAAAACAATTACGAGCAAATTAATAAGTATATGTATTGGTACTTTACCATAATATTAGTTCCATTCACATTGTAATTAATTATAATGTTTGAAAATGTCATCATGTTTGATTTAAATGAGAAATATTCTGACATTTATATATGCATTGTTTAAAATCTATCATTTCTATAACCAGAATCCAGAAACAGCTAAAATTTAAAATGTTATTTATAAAAGAGATCATTTTGTTATTATTTTCAATATGATTATATATTTTTCCTAAATTATAACAACATTGTTCGTTTGCATATTTGCTTTGTATATAGTGATAATCAGTTTCATTTAAATGAAATAAAACTTGGGTATCGGCTAATTTGACATTTTAGCTGAACTTGGCATCTTATCTAAACTTGGCATTTTAACTTAACTATACCCGTGTAACTTATATTAACCGTGCGGTTATATCGGGTAATCTAGTCTACATATTATTAAAGTCGTAAGCTATATTCGGAGGAGTTCGTATGACACAATATATGTACCCAAATCTGTCACATACTAGATCGCTGTAACTCTAATCGCCCTCGTGCGATATGCGTTTTGAAAATTTTGGCAGACAGCTGAAGGTTGACATAAACTTTTTCCCCATGACACTTTATTCCTTTTTTTTTAATCGCGCGGGGATAACAGATTTAGTGATTTTTCACCTTTTCACTCTTTTCTCAGTCTGTGTACATGCAATTTTTGTTTTTTAACATTCTGTGATTCGAATTTATGTGTTCATCGCTATTATTTTTTTTACCTATGAAACGCCGTGTCAAAGATTGATTTTTACCGGCCCTACCTATATCTGAAAAAATTTGGCCCGAAAGCGATACAAATTACCCCGAAAATTCAAGTCCACAGATTTCATATAGCTAATAGCCTATAATAATGTCGTCAAAACATGGTGCCGAGGACTCTGATTCGTCCAATTCATAATATAATATGGCCGTCTCCCGTTTGACAGTTAATTCACAATGGCGGATGAAAAACAAATGTTTTTTTTTACTTTTAACTATAAGATAATTTGTTCAATTTTGGCGCAATTCTTGACGTTTGATACGTGATGATTTTATTTCGTACACACGATTGTAATAACAGATGTTGAAGTTTTTCACTGATTTTTTTGTCAGATTGATATTATTGATATCATCGTTGACGTTTAACTTTTATCATAGATAAGATTTATTCACAGATAATTCAACACCATAATTATCGTACGAACACTAATAAAATACTTGAATACGCGACTTTTTTGAGGGCTTCAGGAATAAACTTTCAATTGATGTTAATTAAAATAATGTTTCACCTCGGAGTATTTATTTTATATGTTGTAAGTAAGTTAGTCATCCCGTGGATAATATGACTTACGAACGCCTCAATCCTGCAACAAATGTAACCACAGGAAGCTTTATCTGCAACAATGAACAAATAATTCTTACAATTCTTTGACCACCTGATGCGTCAAAGTGACAGCTGAGAAAAAGAAATTATCTTGAGAATAACCGTAGTCTAGAAAAGTGGCACACCGGTGGAGATACGTTGCATCTGGCTGGAGAGTTGTGAGCTGTGAGATATTTAGTATAAATAAATTAAATTAGTAATATTGATGTACAGTTAAAATAACCAAGAAATAAGTAAGGAATAAAATATTTAATCATTGCAACATTTTGAAATCGCATATTGCGTTCTTTTGAAATTACTCAAAATTGCGTAATTTGATATTCATCAAAATTGCGTAATTTGATATTCATCAAAATTGCGTAATTTGATATTCATCAAAATTGCGTAATTTGATATTCATCAAAATTGCGTAATTTTGAAATTCCTTAAAATTACGTAATTTTGACACTCTTAAAAATTGAGTAATTTTCAAATAAATCAAAATCGCGTAATTTTGACATTATTAAAAATTGGGTAATTATGACATTCCTCAAAATTGCGTAATTTTTAAATTCCTAAAAATTGCGTAATTATGAGATTCCTCATAATTCCTGACTATGTAATAAAATAAAAATATATGTAATTATGACGAAACGAAAGGAGAGTAAACAACTCTCAAAACGATTCGGGATAGGGTGTAAATAAATAACCTAACCTATACGAACCTATCCTATCCTAACCTAACCTTACTATCTAACCTTAGCCCAACCTAACTGAACCTTACCTATCCAAACTTATCGCATTTTGTCCTCCACCAGAATTTTACAATAGGCACATAAATTCACTGAGAAAATGTAATAAAGGAGAAGATTTGTAAAAAAAGAAGAAGATAATAGAATGACTTTATGTATCACCAGATTTTTTAAAATTAAAGATTGCACTCTTATTGACTGATAAAAGTTAAAAAAAACAAGTTTTTCCACTCGGCGGAAAAATTTGAATTTCATCATATGAAAATTGACATATTTTATTCTTAAAGTTTTTACTTTTTTAGACGCTAAATCTTCGTGTTTATATATTTACACGATAAACATCATCATCATCATCGTCTAAATCGCCACCTTTTTCTTTGATTTTCACAAACGACTTAGAGGTTAAACGCCGCACAGTGCCAGATTGACGTTTCATTAGCCGTGAAATGAATCCGATAGAGGGTAGTAAGATGTCGAAATGATTATTTTGAAACATTTTTCAAGATGGCGTCATGATTTAAAAGAAGTCGCATACGTGATTTAAAAACAATATATCTGCCCCTATAAAGATAAAATGGGTTTTTTTATTATATTAGTTAGTATACGTGCGATTTTAATTTTTAAAGATTCTACTGATAGCAGAATGTATTACGCATAAAAAAAAAGTATTCCTTATTTTTTCTTCATCTTCTGTTCCCACCACACTGTGAATTACGCATTTAAAAAAAAAGTAGTCCTTTATTCTGCTTCTTCTTCTGTTCCGACCCACTGTTTTTTTTAATTATATTAGTTAGTTTAAGTGCGATATTAATTTGGAAAAATTCTACTTATAGTTAAATTTGTTACGTGTTTAAAAAAAGTAATCAATTATTCTTTTACTTCTTCTGTTCCCACCACACTGGATTTTTTAATTATATTAGTTAGTTTAAGTGCGATATATATTTTTTTACGTAGTGAGTTATCCAACCTCCTCTTGGGTTGTTGGTTATGCACGTCGGCTCTGTATTTTCCAATTCCGGAATACCAAGAGAAGTGGTATTTTTTTACGTAGTGAGTAATCCAACCTCCTCTTGGGTTGTTGGTTATGCACGTCGGCTCTGTATTTTCCAATTCCGGAATACCAAGAGAAGTGGTATTTTTACAAGTGCACGGGGTGTAGACCCCCTACAATTTATTCACCACCTATTGGGTTGTTGGTTGTGTACGTCGGCTCATTTCATTATTGGACTACCAACAATTTTCTGTGGGGTACATAGTATTTGAGAAGTACTGATATCTCAAATACGTAACATTTAATAATAAAAAAATGTGCACATTATCACAAGAATAAAATGAATAAGTGAACTTGCCTCGTGATTTTGGCACAGTGCAAAGTTCTGTATGAAGTCAAGCAGCACAGCCCAAGCCCTCGCAAAGTCTCCTAATCCTTGCAGCACCTGATGCTTCGTGTGGAACACCCTAGCCACACCCGAAAGCGTCAGAACCTAAAAAAAATAATGGCATCAAACATTGTCAGTCTTTTTTACTGGGTTGACACATTGTTGCGTATTTTTATTATGCAAACAATTTATGTTATAAAATTATTCTGTTGAACAAAGGATGTTTTCTTTGAATTTTCAATTGAGTTTTGTCCTAGTGATTATACAGAACTGAATTTATTTTAAATGACTTGGAATAACGCATTTCTGTTGTAACACGCAATTGTGATAACCGAAAACGTTTGTGACGTGTAGGGAGGCGATGCAATTAAAATCCGATTAACTTAATGGTATGCCACGAACTGCCAAAATGAATTAACAGAGGCCATAATTGGTTTTGTTTAGTTCCCAGACTCTCACATCCTCTTTCACACAGTCAGCCCTCCTCTTCCTTGACCTGCCTCTAGGTCGCTTCCACTGGGGTGTCCACTCGGTCATGATTTTTGGTGTGCTGTCATCTGGCATTCTTTCAATATGGCCAGCTCATCGCAGTCCTTTAGGACCTACAGAATCTTACAATTGTTTCTTACTCAATCAAATTTTCAAGCTCATGATTCATTTTTATTTTGTAAGGTCCATTTTTTAGTGTAGGTCCATAAATTTTTCTTAATATTTTACACTCAAAGACATCAGCAGTTTGCTTCGATGACCCCAGTAGTTTTTTTACACAAATTCTCCCATATTACTCATCATATTTTGTTCATTAAATAATCTAATAATAGAATAATTAACCTGAGTCTCTGCCCATTGTTTCTGTGCCGTGTTTCTGGAGTGATGTATGAGAATATGTTCCCCCGTGTCCACCTTCTCGGAGCTAGCCATATTTGCCTGATTTTGTACCTATAACAAAAAATGAATAATAAAAATATTAAATGTTAAGAGTTTGTTTGGTTTAGGAACTGTTCCGAATTCGTAAAGACACTTTTGGCGCGTCTTTTTGAATCAGCCACAACCGTTGTTTTTGACACAATTCCGCATCCAAATTCCCATCCATACATTTCCTCATGCTTGTCTTTTCAGTGTGAAATGTGACCTTGACCGATATCATTCACGGTGTGGACCTTTCAGCTCCAATGCACCAGCATTGTATTTTGTGATATTGTCTTTAGGTCATTTTCCCTCCACACCTTGCGGCGATTCCGAATTAAGACAGGAATTGTCGTATTCCATTCTGCGGGACGTGCGACCCGGAGATCGTACAATTCATTTTGATCCTATTGATCCGGAAATACAATTGGAATTCAGGGACTGGAACCATTGAGTGTCGAAAAACGGAGTACCTGACGAGAGTATCCAAATAGGACTAACCAGACGAGGCTCAAACTCATCATTATGTGAGTGTCTTAGTGCAAGAACAATGAGTGTATAACAAGTTTACTAAGTTACCTTGTGCAGCATCGGGAAGAGGACAGCCCAGAGCAGAGGGCGCCAGGCGGCTGGTTGCAAGGAGCCTCCGTGGGCCCCTACGCAACTGAAGAGGGTTTGGCAGGCCGCTCGCCTGACCGAGGGGCGTCCTTCCGTACACAGCTCACCTGAGGATAAGCCGTAAGAGAATAATGCAAAAAAATAGTATGACTTACCAAAGCCAAATTTGATAGAAGCACGAAGCCTACAGACAAACTTACGACAAATCACTCCGGAGCATAAATCATTTAAATATGCAGTTGAGTTGTTATAGCATATATATGTAAAGTGATAATTCAGACAGCAAAAGAAAAAAAAATTAATTTAACAAACGAAATTTATAAAATAAGTAATATTGATTTCAATTGAAATGACAAAACATTTAATTAAATATAAAATAATTTATTTACCCAGCCTAATATAGAGGCACATCCATAGCTTCTCAAACTGCGGGAGGTCCACCGTGCCCGGAAACTCGGGGTATACGCTTGTGTCCTCGCTTAAGATGGCCGCGAGCCTTTCCTGGTTATGGTACAGGTAATCTGATATGTTCCACTGGAACAAACAATAGATTGTATTAAAATTTAAGATGTATATTATTTCTCGACTGCAGATATATAGGATAAGAATACGTTTTGTGATAGCAAAACCAGAACGGTGGGATTCTCGCAAATATAGCTCCAACTGATAAAATTTGGGATGATTATTAAAAAGTCTAAATGTTAAATTATGTAATGTACAACATTATTTATTACAGAATTAATTATAGCTATCATTGGAGTCATAAATCAATCATCCTAGAACACAAAGGTGTCAACCTCCAACGCAATGCATTGTTACATATGAATTCGCGCGCCAGCGCAGCGGCCGCTTGTTTGGCCGACCTACAACACAAGCGGGTGAAAAGGACGAACGAAGAGAGGAGAAATCCGTTTCTGGCGGGCAGCCAGGCGTGATAGAGTGGAGCGCACGTGGAGGCGGCTTCAGTGTATGTATTTAAAACATCTTCACCCATCTGAGGTAGCAGGCGTTACACAAACACACCCATACACTTACAGACTGTGCCTAGCCATCGGCGGAGCTTCTGCTGTTCAATCCGCTAAAGCTTGAATGCACCGTAACATCATGTATATATATATATATATATACATAACCAACTAACTTACCATCATGCCGTTTCACCGCGGGGGTAGGCAGAGAGGATAGAGCGCCACACTCTTCTATCCTGACACCACAATTCTCGCCTCATCCACATTCATACATCTTATCATACAAGCTCGCCGATTGTCACCATTTGTAATGTCAAACCATGGTGTGAATGTTCCATTGATTCTTACGCACGCAGAACTTCCTTCATATAGGGATGCGATTGCGTGTATAAATTTACTATTCACCTCGTAATCAGAGAGTACATTTCATAACCTTTCTCTTATAACTCTATCATACGCCTTTTGCAGATCTACAAAGGCATAAAAAAGTTTTTGGTTTTTCGCCAAAAACTTTCCCATTATCACTCGTATCTGATCCATGCATCTTCTTCCACATATACATACCTACATACATTGTAGGTATTGTAATGTGAATGTATACTTTTTGATCAAAAATAAATGTAAAAAAATATTATCCACCATATGAACCTTGGATACCATAATCATTTTCTCAAAATTCTACTAATACAAAATCATATTATGTACTGTTCTTCTCACCATGAGCCCAACGGCCGTAAGGCTGACATTGAGGTCCTGCGATTGCCGTGCGAAACGAGCCGCTGCTGCCGCTGCCCTGCGAAGACTCTGGGCGCCACCCGCACCACCCCCACCACCGCCACCAACCAGCTCCGCGCACACCACCTGCAGGCACTGGAAGGCCGATCGTACCAGCACAGGACTGCAAAACACAATTTATGACGTTTTATAATCGGATTCAGTAATTATTGTAAGTAATCAAAATTTAGAATAGATTCAAGTATACATATTTTATTTTAGCTTATTTAAATGTATAGACTGCACGTTTACGCAAAAAAAATTTTGTTCCGTAGTTATTTAACTTATATTTCAATAATCTTTTTTTTTTCATATTTTTATCACAATTAAATGCAGTGAACTTGAGTTTAAATCCATCTGCAAAATAATTAACAGATTACGAGTGAATGTAAAGCTGTTTGTAGCATAATGAACAGGATTTTACGATGTATAATGCAAATTTTGATGGCACCAGAAATAGGGAATGTCTGCGGAAAAATTGCCTTTATCAGATAATCTAGTTACTAGAAGACAGTCCTGTTAAAAGCTTCAACAATCCATAAGCGTGCACGAGAAGATGTATGAATGTGGATGCGGCGAGAGTTATGTGTCAAGACAGAGAGTGTGGCACTCTATCATCTGCATATGAGAGAAACGGCATGATGGTAAGCTAGTCAAATCAGTAATATTTCATAAAAATTGAAGAGGATTTATATCTTACAGCACTGGCAATTTTTTAAATAAATTTGATGTTTTTGATATAAGACAAATATATATATATATGCTAATACATACTACTCTAAACTACATATATAAACACCCACAAAAACAACCTACAATCCCCAAGAGCACATACAACATATGGCCAAAGGAACTATAAATATTTTGAACTTAAACTATTTAATAGGATGCTGATAGATTTAACTCAAATGAATTGTCCCGATAACATGAAACTGAAAATAAAAACTTGGATTCGTAATATATGTAGAGCTAGTATTAGTGCATTCACCTAAATATATTGATCAAATCTATAATAATTATTGTCACAAATTTCTTCCAAATAATACATTGAATATGCACTATATACACATATATACACCTTATATATAAGAGGTAACTGTTAATACGGTCTGATACTTGTTAATTAATTTCTTTGTACAATTGCTTGTAAACAATGTATGTCTATATATAAATAAATAAACAAATAAATATTTTACCTGTGATGGTCTGCGATAGCCGCCACAATGTGCAAAAGTTGGGGATACGCGGCCGCCAGCGCTTGCCCGTGCGAGTGGAGCAGTTGCGAGACACATTCCAGTTGTCTTTGTCGCACGTCAGCGTGTTGTATGGAGCTGAGAGAGCCGAGCGGTTCCACCAGCAGCACTTCCAGCTTCTGAAGGTAATTGTTATATAATAACATACACTGGACACGGCGCTACATCCCTTGCATGTACTCATTACTAAGCGCAGAAAGGGATGCAGAAAGAGGCTAGGATAAAGCGGGGCAACCAATTTGACTAGAATGTGTTAAAACTAACTACATTATCCCAAACATATTTGGATATCATAACTGTAGCACAAGCAATTGGTCGAAAAGACTTTGAAAAGCATACGATTGAACGTATCGCAGAATTGACTGCTGATAAAGTTCTCAATGAGAAAAAAATAGTCAAAACTGTTTTAGAGGAGCACACCGGCCCCAACGAAAGTAGTGACAATGACGAAGGAGGCCCAATAACAGCGTATTCAATCCTTGAAGGTCTGCAACTGGCTAATAAACTTGGAAATCATTTTATAACAAATGATCACAACGTAGAACAAGCTATACAATTTCAACGTAATTTGACCGCTTACATGGCTCGTTACTAAGAGTTATACAAGGAACTCGCAAAAAAAAAACAGTCACAGCGATCGATAACGGAATTTTTGTTTAAACTTGATAAACATGAAAATTTAGAAAGAAATATTACACAGGCTCTGGATATCTCAAGTGGTGAAAGCGATGACGTACCAAATGTCCATAAACGGTCTATCATCTGATAGTGAATAATCTATGTTACGATTTTTTTTAAAATAAAATTAAGATACAATAAAGAGTAATGAATTCTATTTTTTATTTTAGTATACTTTTTTTACACAATATTATGTGGAACGTATCCACCGTTTAAAAAGAGAGTCCAGTGTATACAGAAATAAATCTTAAATGTTTCTTTTTCAAAACTATGGTAATGCCCTGCCTTACATCGCTTTGTTTTCTCGGCCGCTTTCAACCATCTTGTAGCCATATTTAAAATTTCATTCATGTGCTTCCATGACATTCGTCGACTTTCTCCACACCACGCACCATTTTATTTATTGAATGAATCGCAATCAGTAAAACTCTAATATGACAGCATGTCAGATGTGACCCCCTATGAGGGTGCATTTGTATACATTTGTGTGCCTTTGTATACATATTTATTTAATTAATTAATTAATAATAAAGAAATTTTAACATTATAAAGCTTCATAATACATTTATATCATATGAGACTAATTATAAAGATCCATAAAGATATGTAAGCACATTGGTATTGAAGTAATGTAATGTTTTCATTATAAATTAACATGAACATAACATTAGTGGTTGAGAGCATTATCAAAAAAAGTGTGTTAATTTTATATTTATATTGTATTATATACATGTAATAAAAGAAGATAAAACTGGACCTTAAAATGATTAGAAGCAAATCACTTGTAATACAAATTTAGATACAGCAATGTTCACGACTAACCTCTGTGGCCTGCTCGGGATGTTTGAACTTATAATGCAACGCCGACTTGACCAGATATGTAATCGCCTCCACTCCCCACTCTCTCATCCTGATGTGGGGATGTTGGCACACCTGAAAGATATTTTTAAATGCTTTGTCAATATGTCACAAGTAGTTTAGGTTCATATTTCAACGGTAGATTACTGAGAGTACTTACGGCCAGAAGATGATTAGTAAGCGGTCTCCACATGACCTCCACTCTGTGCAAGTTAGCCAGTCCTGTCTCCAGTAACTTGGCCACCGCAAATAATGATGGTTCCTGTAAAATATTAGTTTACTGAATACATTGTAAGAGGTAAGAATATAGTAACGATAAAGAATAATTATATGTATATATATCACACAGGATTGAGAAGTCGACGAAGTGACACCAATAAAGTAATGTGATAAGGACACGAGGTAGTTATTACAGTAATTAAAAAATATAAAAATGGTGAATCATAATCTGGCGCCAGATATGTAATATGTAATAATGCCTTATTGAAAAATATTAATGAATAATTGTATTGTTTGTAACTGAAATAAAATCAAGACACTGAGAGCAAGAACACATTCTCAATTCTGTTGCCAGTGTCCCTAGATTGAACATCTTTCTCGCCAGATGAGAGAGGTGGAGATCGGTGAAACACCCTTGTTTTCTTGTGGCTGTACGCTCGCTCCACTTGCCATATTAATAATATTAAAAACTAACCCTGTTTGAGTATGCGAGTTCCATGGCTTCATTGGAGAGTTTTCGCAAGGCATCTAATAAATAATGGAGTGCCTCTGGATCCAGCTGCGCTGATGACTCAAACACCTTGCTCACCAAACCCGACAGCACTGAAGATTTAAATTAAATAAAAAATTATAGAAAGAAACAACAATACAACAAGACTCGTAAAGGTTGTTGGGAAAAAAATATCCCACAATGTATTGTATTTTAAAATATTTTTATAACCTACACAGTTACGCATTTGTTTATTGGTGGCGCCCATAGAACTTACAAGTAATAAAAAATACTGCAATGATTTATCAATTTTGAGTATGTATACAAATAAAAAAAGAATTAATAGGTGAGTCTGTCTTACTAGGTAGGTCTGCCATAACGGCTGCGGTGCTCATGAGTGCGTGGGAGTCTGTGTGCGCTCTGCCAGCCTTAAGGCTCCCCCCGGTTGAAGGTTTAAGACCCAAGATCCATACCTGAACCAAGAATATTGGTATAAATTCATTTCATCTAGCAAAAATATAATACATTTTTGAATTTATTCTGTTAACTCATTACAAATTATATTGCGGTAATTATATTATTTTTACACTATATTGTGGCAATTTCCCATTTAGGGCCGGTTGTGTGTAGCAATAGCAAATTATTACCATTGTAACTTTTTACTACAGCACCTTTTAACCATCGCCTGTGGTTAAAAACCTTTGCGGGTTATTAGTAAGTTAAATTGACAAAAAAAAAAATGAATTAAATATATTAATTAGAAAGATATACATATAAAATCAATTTTATCGAAAAATATTGTTCTCACAACTTCACAATAAGAATGTGTTCTCCTAATAACAAATTTACTATTGTCAAAGTATAGATAAGAAATCTCACCTCACAGAGTGGCAAGACAAATAATGATGAAATATGCTTTACCTATGACTTTTTCGGATTATGTGCTAATGTACATTAAACAACGAGATCATTATCGAACAAACTCTTATCATTAAAATAGCAGGATTTTTAATGATTAATTGTCGTATAATACAACTTTCAAAGTATTAATGTGACAGATGACTTTTGAAACAGCTGTGAAGAGTTCGCCATATTTGACCAACGATTTTCAGTTTTTACCATCCGATATTAGAGTGTAAAATTAGTTAACCATTGCATTTTTTGCCAACGATCAAATAACCCGTTTTCACAAAAAAGGTTAACTTTTCACAATATTGATTTTGAGAAAAGTGCTAGAAATTAATAAAATGTATTTAAAAATGAATTCAGGGCCATTCTAATAATCATATTGTAGAAATGAGAATAAAAAACAATTTAGATTCTAAAATTAAATGATTTATTTATATTTTTGATTTATAAATGTCAACTTTGCTACGTTTGCTTCCAAAATGTTAAATTGCTTGGTGACATCATGGCATCGCATCATTTTTCAAGCTTAAAATGATTGAGACTTCTGCAGGATGACGTTCCATGCTTGATGATGCTTTCTAATTGCTCATCTTTCAATTTTTAAACTCCAATCATGATTTGAAACAGGAGCGAAAATAACATAACAAACTAATCAAATGTACTGAGCGGCCATTTTGTCATGTGATAAACTTTTATATGAAGATTGCTCGCTACCTCTGCATCTAAAGTGAATTAAAAAAATGCTTTTTCCATTATATAATGATTAGTTTGCAATTCAAATGAATGTTTACAAGCTGTAGAATGACTTGCTCCAAATTTTTGAATTCGTACTATATCGCGCAGCATTGAGAGGTCGCCAAAGTGACGCCAATAAATTGATGTAATAAAGACACGAGGCAGTTATTAAAATTATGGGGATAGATTTTGGCAAATAAAGACTGTCATTTTTTGATACAATACGTCTTGCTGGGAAATGGAGGGAAAAATATGAATGTATTGAATTAAATTGAACGTACACTGCGAGCGGGAACAACTTCTCAATTCTGTAGCCACAGTTCCCTAGAATGAACATAATTAATTTCTTCTGACCTCATTATTATCATCGACAGTTGAGAGAAGCAGAGATCGGCGAACCACCCTGTGGCTGTACGCAATACAAACATTATTTTTGCTTCTAAACTCCTTATATGTTATGTTAAACGAGTTACTTCTATATAAAGAACCAACTCACCAAGTGCTGTATAGTTGTCAATACGGGAAGCCAGGCCTCTTGCAGGGCGGATCCATGCCTGGCAGCCAGCCTCAACAGCGCCCTCAGCCCGGCCACTTGACGTCCCGTCACCACCACCCAACCCGGCTGGCCTAATTAATAATAAAACTGAATAAGGAGTGAGTATTGACAGAGATAGGAGTACATATATTTTGAGAGGAAACTTAGTTTTATTTATTTAGCGCCCAACGGGTTTTAAGGCGGCCTTTCGGCTGTACAATGCTTATGTGTCTAGGTAGATAGAAATAGATTTCTTTTACTGTCTCTTTGTGTGATGTCCGACATACATCATACTCAGCGGCATACAGTCAGTACTTTGAAATAAACTAGAATTTCGGAGAAATGATCATAGATAAGTAATATAAACCGATGATTCAGTAGCATTCGATTTAACGAATTATCAAATGTTGCCTGATTTTTAAAACCTTCCTGAAGTAGTCAATCACAATATCATTGAATGCATTTGTGTTTTGGTTGACTGTGGCAACATTCGGGTGCCATTTTTCGACCATATTCTTCGTTTTGGCCCAGCTAGATAGCATTAGAAAATGTTAATAAATATAGGAAAATTGGTGTGTTATCAAAATGTGACAAATATTGAATCAGATGAATATAGGGGCTGATGATGTAGAGGTACCACAGATATAGACTGCGCGTGCCTGATTGTCCCATGCTTCTTAATCATGCATTAATGTAAGTTTTCGTGACTTCTATTTTGTTGAGAGTTGGAAATACGCATCGGTTCAACACCTTTCCATTTCAGTTGAAGATCATTTTTAAAAATTATGTTTAAGCATCCGAATACGCTCCAACCCAGCTTTGTTCTGAGAAAAATTTCATCAGATATGCCTCCGGTTATAGAAATATGTTGTCCCAGGTAGATATAATTAAAGTAGTTGTTTTGTTTTTGTTGTTTATCTCCAATCCTACTTTGTTCCCACATTTTGTTTTGAAGTTCATATGGTGAGGTATGTTGTATATGACTCGCATATGATATATACATCATTGCATAATGAAAACATATTCTATGGCAGTGATGGCAAACCTGATTGGGCTCGGCGTGTCAAAATTTTCAGAAAATCGAAACTAATATGTGGGACTGCCGATGACAAGTTCTTTTAACATTTATTTTGTACTCTGTGATTTTTAAGTCTTTTGTTTGATAACCTTTTAACTGCCAACTCTATTTGAAATGGTAGATATCACATAGGGTAAGACTAGGCTATAAGGGTCTTGACTTATCAATCAAAAGCTGGGACCTGTCGTCCACAGATGGCAAAATGATTTAAAAATATGACTTTAATCCCTGCGAGTTTGCAAAGTCCAAATGTGTGTGTTAACACGCTTATAGCTTGGCATGACAAACAGATTTTGGTGTGTTAATGCGCTGATGGCATTTAAAAGGTTAACACAGTGTTGACAGAGAAAATTATGCAACATTCTTGCAAATCACTTTTGAATTAGTGGGGTTTCGCATAATTTGAAATTTGTGTCTGTCTCTTGAATTCCGAATCAACAAGGTTCTACTGATAACTTTGTATTTGTTTCATTTGCCTTAGAGAAAATATTATAAAAGTAATTGTAATTTTTGTTCTACAAATTGGGCAGACCAAAAACTATAACTATTGAATAATGTGCATCAATTTTTATACTACACTAGTAGGGATTCTGAGTGGTGGCTTTTAAATTTATGTCTACAGTGCACAATCTTGTTTCTCGGCATGTTACAACTGGAGTTCGCAAGGATTAAAAATCCTTTTCAGCATTGGCCAAAGAAAAGAAAGGCCATTTTCCATTTTATTCCATTAAGTTTGAATCACGATGCACGCAAAAAAATTTTTGGTGCAATTTTAAGGATCAATGCGATTATTTTGTCTATTACAAGGTCATATTACAGTAAAATATATGAAAATATTATCGTATATACGAGGCGCATTTTTTAAGTAACGGAATTTTTTTTAAAGAAATACAACATCATTTTTACAACACTTTACTTTCTTTGGATGCTACACACCTTAAACTACTTCTCAACATAGTCACCACCATTATTGAGGCATTTGTCATAACGGGGCACCAATTTTTGTATACCTTCATCATAGAACGATGCCATCTGGAATGAAAACCATGCCTGTACTCCGTCTTTGAGTTCATCATCGTCATCAAAACACTTGCCACCAAGGAACCGCTTCAGATGAATGAAAAGATGGAAATCACTAGCGATGAATATCAGCTGGTTTCATGTTTCGTGCATTCAAAAAACGAATCACAGTCGGCGGGTTGATCTATTGTCTTGAACATTTCAACTACTCAATACAAGATGACTAACATTGCATGTGGTGAGTCAACAGATGAAGGAAACTTTTGCGAATGCGCAACATCGGGCAACAGTACTTATTTAAAAAACATGCCTCATATGTATTATAGGAGGGTGATTTCAGGGTCCCCTTGTTATGATCGAATAAGTGCATTGAAACTTTCCTGAAGTTTCATCATGAAACCTTTCGCAGTATAGTATTTCAATTGAAATTTACCTAAAACACATCTGAAAGTCCAAAATGTATGACATCTGAAGTTGACTAATCATTAAAATCAAAATTAGCAGGATGCTTGACTTAAAATTCCTTAAAATTATTTATTTGACTATAGTTAAATGCCTGAAGGAAGCTTGCTATGTGAAAATTACTTCTGGAAGATCATAATTAAAGAAATGTTTAAAATGAAGTTTGGATCTAAAAACTGTAGTGTGTTGGTGTAATTAATTGAAGTTTGAAGTCTTGGTAAAAAAAAAAGAGATGTATATACAAGGCTTTGATGAAGAAAATATGATTCTTAAATGATGATGAAACTAGCAGTGAAGTACAGTGGAGGTTCTACATATTATGATGTGGATTTGCTTCCATTCTGTTGTTAATTGATACAAAATTTATAAATGTACTGAAAAATAGCCCAGGAATATGTAGTAAGTAATAATTAAAAAATGTATAAATTAATATTGTTAATTGATATGACAGTTACTTTGTGGTTCAACATGATTATTCATTTAAAATGTTGATTTGAGTTGTTACCTGTTAATGAGTGGGACTGCACCCCTCAAACAGTGGTTTATTAAAAAAAATTTTGGTTTATTAAAAAAAAAAATTCTATTTAAATTTTTTCTTCTTAATGTATTTAATACATTGGTAATAACAGTTTTATAAACTTTCAGTTACAATAGGTTATGCATGCAACATATTGTTGCAAAATAAAAACAGTTCACTATGAGAGATTTCGCCTAATGCGTCGTTTATAATTATAGATATGCAAAAAATTGATATTATTTCCCCAGCAAATTTATTTACAGAAAATGTCTCGCATTTTTGAAATAGCGTTAAATACATGGACGTCGGAAACTAAGGCTCAAATCAAGTCATACGTGTGTGTAATTGATCTATATACTTCTAAGTGTATCTACTACTTTTGTGACACCATGTATATATATACCTAAAACATATAGTTTTAATCGATTAACTGTCAAAGCACCCGCTCGGATACTTGTGGCGGAAGAGGACTTGAATGATGGCAGTGAAAGTGTTAAGCAATATGTATTTACATTTGAAAAAGTCTTGGATCTTGGATATTACTTCATCATTGTGCGTTTGTAACTACATATTGTAATTTTTTACCTTTTACGGCGCAAGGTGCATTGCACTCCACGCACCTTAACGCTGGAATCAAATGTTATTATTTGATTATTTAAAAATTTAGAAATAAACTTTTAAACAATATATATAAATATAAGAATTAATATAAAATGTTTTTGCTCTGCCCATCCCAACCGTCTTTTTATCTCAATCAAGAGTAAATTGGGATCGGCAGCTTTTGGGAAACTTAACTGCATACTTAGAAACAACAAGACTCCTCAACATCAGACTAGCGTATATTACCAGAATGCCCTGAGCTGACATGGACTCTTACACAGCAGATGGTTTTAAAACTGGAGCTGTGGGATTAGCAACATTGGTATCTCACCGAGAAACAGGAAGACTAATGTGTAAAAAAAGGTCATCAACATTATCCAGACGATCACCAAGCTTGGGTTATGAATGATACACGGACCTGGGAGAATCTGCATTGGCGTCCATGGCTGAATGGCAGGAGCAGAGATCAGCCAAAAATGCGACAGGCTCATGGAAGAGAATTGAAAAAATGCTAACCTTGGTGGAAGAGAACTGCACGAGACAGTGTTTGAGACAAAAATGGAAAAGCAGAAGAAACTTGTACTTCACCCGAGAGGTACATGCATTATTACGAGCAGATTTAGCATCCTAACTCCATTGTTATGCGTCGTGTTTTATATCACTTACTCACATATTTTTCTCAATAAAACTCTTCTTTATATCTAATTAATTTTGACTATTTATAATATAAGATTATAATAAAATATAAATATTGTTGTTTTAAGAGAATATGTCATTTTTAAATACATATGATGCCTAAAACTTGTCACAAAGCTTTACATTGCACAGTTGTAACACATTTTTTCAGCATGAAAAAGAGATCCGGGTTCGAGTACCAGTGGGAACTAAATATTTTTCTCTATATCTTTCTAAGAAATTTTAAATTATTTAAAAAAATATTAAAGAACTATGTTCTAAAATTGCAACCTCACAATAAAAATGTAATGTTTTTCTCGTGTTGTTTTCTTGTCCGTGTGAAATATGTATGAATATTTTTTCTATGTTCATGCCAACAATATTTAATATTTCCAATAAATAAATCATTTTATTAAAAATATTAACATACCAGGGGGCGGTGTGTTTGATGGGGGTGGAGTCCCCACACACAGCACTTGGTGAGGCTCTTGTCCCCCGGGCTGAGCAGGCGCACACGCCTGATGCGGGGCTTGAGGGGCACGAGGACCGGGAAGAGCGCCCAGCGCAGCCAGCGGATAGTGGGCAGGCAGGGCCGCTCGGCAGAGGGCGCCCGCGCACGCGTCACGGGCTCCCGTGTGGCCGACCTGATGAAATGTTGACAGAGTTTATATACAGGATACAGTTTGTTCCTTTCAAATGCGGAAGGAATAATGGAAATGCTTTACCTTGGCGCTAACTCTGGCCAAAGTGTGTATTGTCCTGAGGACCAGTTCCAGCTCTCCAATGCTGGCCTCAGCCAGGACAGATAGTCCCCAAACAAGGCCACACCAACTGGATTGCACCAACTGAAATGTCACATGATGATATCAGATAATTGTTTATTCATTTCATCAATTTACACATCACATTTTTAAAGAGTATGTGTTTTAGGTTTTAAAAGAATATAGTTATTAATTTTTACCGTTTGTGTGTCGGTCACACTTTAATAATGTACGCAGGCATATTTTATTTACATTTTATCCTTTTTTTTCTTTCCTCCTTCATGTCAGTGTTGACATATAGAAGCCACAATCAAATGAGACTCGGATGACTCAGATGCACATCCACAAGTCCCGGTTTCGGATCGCCCTCACAGCTGAATTCAGCCATCTATCCACCGCTGTGGCACTCTTTCAGGTCTTTTTTGCCCCAAAATTGTATCCAGGTTAATCTCCTTTTCTAGACTATTACTTTAACACATAATGTGGTTGAAGAATAAAAAGAATATCCTATTATACGTTTCCTGTTGATACGTAACATCTTTTTCCAATATGTAATACATTTCAAAGGTGTTTATTTTACGCTTGTTGTTAATGCGGATTGTCCAAGTCTCCATTGCATACATGAATATTGGAAAGACAAGAGTGTGAACCAACATCATTTTAGTTGCTAGCTTGACGTCACCGCCCACTATCACCATAAAATACGCATGCATATTTTGAAGAAAATAATTCTATAATCGTCTGGCACTTTTGTCACACGTCACAATCAAGTGACCTTTGCATATCTAATATAGATAGGTACGTACTTCCTATGTGTTCATTAATAATTTAAATCAATACCGTGAGGCTATGTAAATTAAAAAATACAGAATTTTTCCTGACATCATTGACCTAGGTAAAATATTATCTACAAATATAGGGCGCAGTGCAACATAACCTAACCTTTCACCATACCTGTGGTAAAAAATGTTTGCATATATATGTATGAATTTACATTTATCTCGCCAAGTCCTCGTCGACATGCACCCTAAGGAGATCCAGCCATAATTTTATTTGTTAGATTTAGACAAATAAATTTTAAAATCAAATGAAACATCTCAACATACCTGTAAATGCAATTTCTGTTCTTTTTCATCAACATCAGTCTTTTCATTTTCGTGTGTGCCATCTTTGATTTCAATCTGTGTTGTGTTAACGGTGTCCTGAGTTTCGTCCTTCTTAATATCCAGTTGAGTATTCCTCTCGTTATTTCTTACATCAATATCTGTAAAATAATATCACTTAGATACAGAAAAGGATCTAACAAAAAAATACAATTATCATGTGGACTCAAACCGGGAACTATAAATTGTCATCTGATTTATATTTAGAGAGACATCTATTTTTTTACAATGGAAACAATAATCTTGTCAATTCAATTCAATTCAAACTATGGCGTATAAAGCTGTCTGCCGGCAGTAAATAGTTCAGGGTTCGAGTCCGAATGGGGACTGTATTTTTTGATACATTAATTAGATGCGTGTATCTTTCTAAATGATTTATCTAATTTGTTTTAGTTATCACAGAACTATGCTCTGAAAAATCACAACTTCACAAATAAAATGGGATTTCATAATTAATTCAACATCAACAAGAAATAATAAAAAAAAAACGTATAAATATGTATATTTTCATTTTTTTATTGGGTTTTTAAAACTGTGCACTAACCTGGAGGCTCATAATCCTGATCTCGGAGATATTCTGCACCCCCAACAATCAACGCGATGGAACGCACAATTTCTATGATGCAAGAGTACGCCACCGATATTCCATAGCCGTCTTGCACCTGCGGTGCTTCCGTGCGGTCCAGCATCTCTAGACTACAAAACAGAAGACAGTTATCAAACAATTTTGATGACCTATTCAGAAATTAAAGTAATCTCGGACATTTCCGGGATTTATTAGGGTGTGAGTCTCCCGCTGGGGGTTGCTGGGATGGAAGATGCCGAGAATATCATTGGCTAGAGAGACCTATTGGAGCATTCTACTGGCTCTCCCTCGCACTTTTGCGACCTGAACAGAGTGAATTTCTGCCGGACTGTGACCGAGTTCTGCGACTGCAAAACATAAATGTGACGTCTACCCTCTCCTTTTGGTAGTGCATGATTTCTATAGCTTCTCTCTGGCTACCCTCTGAATTTAATGTGATAACAAGTCTCACGTCAAATTGTACAAGTACGGCTCTGTTACGATGATACCGGATCCAACCTATGATAGTATTAATAACTGAATGTAATAAAAAGTAATATTGAAGAATCAAAACGAGAGTAAATAACTCTCAAAACGATTTGAAATAAGGGTGTAAGTAAATAAAAACAATTTTGAAAAATTTGTTTCCAGCGTTTTTCTGTCAATGTATGTCTATCCTGAGGCGGCTGCAATAGTATCGAAACAGTAAAATGTTAAATAAATTCAAAAATATATTACTTTTATAATTAAATGTGATGTCTGACATCTGTCGCCTCCCATGGCTCAATTGGCAACGCATTAGTTTAATTCAATGACCACAGGGATACCTTGTGCCTACAATATTACAACATTCATGAACTGATATTATATCCGGGTACGTACTATGTCCACTTGGCTGTTCCCGGTGGGAAGGTGACGCACAGCGGCAGCCAGACTCCTTTCCAGAAGAATCCTGCCTGCTGTGGGACTCCAGTCATACCTAAGATAAAATATTAATATGCAATGAAGGTAAAGGATTTTAAAGAGGACTAAAAACTAAACCGAACAAATTACAATGGTCAACGAGAAAAAAATTCACACCTTGGGAAATGTTGTCAGAACTTTATGAAATCGAGGGTGTTGATTCTGAAATCAGCACTAGAATTTCCATATAACACACTATTTTAGTGTGAAAAGGGATTTAATACCAAAAAATAATTGTACATCAGATAGGTGCACACAGACAATTTCAACAGTGACAACTGCACACAACGAAAAATAATATTACATAGATTAATATAAGTTACATCACAATATTAAACATTTTAAAAATGGAATAATAAATACATCAATTATAAAAAAGATTACAGAATACAAGCTTCAAAATTTATCAAAAACGTAATCAGTTGATATGGCAAAATGATAACATGTTTCTCCGGATAGGAAAAGCAACTAAATATTTTTGCTGTATATCTTTCTAATTGATTAAATTCATTTGTATTATTCCTTTAAGATAGAATATACATATTAAGTTAGGTTAGGTTATTTAATACAAAGTTACGGCAGCAGAGTAATTTGATGTTTGTGTGCAGTTGTCGTGGAATAAAAAAAACGATTTTTGTCAGGTAAAAACGGGGCTTTGCAGAGGTTTCGAAAAAAATATATCGTTCTTCTCACATAAAAGATAAAAGGTTCTAGATTTCACTAACATAGAGAAGACACAATATAGTTATAGAAAATGTATAGAAATGATAGAAAATCTATATAAACCATGACTTTAATGACCTTGAAATATGCCAAATTTGGAACCATAATCACCAGTTTCGATGACCTTTTAAGGTGACGGGATTGGAACCACAGCATTGAATTTTTATTGTTATAACTATGGCTAGTAGAGTTCCCAGCTATGAAGAATTAAAGTTTGAGTTTAGAACCCTTCCTGTCTTTTTTTGGCATCAGAGTTTCAAAATTTAAATTTTTTGATGGATTCTCAAATGGGGGACTAGATAAAAATTAAAGTTTTTGCCCAAGGATACGTGTGCTGGCATTTAACAAAACCTGTAAGTTTCATTTTGTGATTCAAGCTGGTTTAGAAGTTACAGTTTCTATACATTTGTAGGTTACATTTACATGGAATAAACATATACAGTCAAAATATTGATGCACCACGCTTTCAAATACACACTTTTATTTCAAAAATGAACTTAATAAGTAATATTATTGAAAACAATTACCGACTGGAGTGTTGACTTGCGAGGCGATAAACAAACTCTGCAGATACGCTCCTATTGCGTTCACAATGTCTTGGAAAATGTTGGTTGCATGCGGCCGGAGATCGTAACACTCGCAGAACGACGTCAACAACTCTGAAAATAACATTAGTGATAAATTAGAAAATATTAAGAGTGCATTGTCATAGAACCACTTTTATTCAAGGTTCCAAAATAGGTTTGAAATTTCAAATGTATTTTTTTACAATTTTTGACTAACCTGGTCTTATGGCTATTTTGTGGAGTACTTCTAGAGCTAAAGCTCTCTGCCACAGCGGCTTATCAGGGTCCAAAAATTTTATTGTTAGCGAAAGGAAGATTTCACACTCCGTAACCTGGAGAAATAAAAAATAATATAAACATCATTTAAAAATGCAAACAATTATAATGCATAAGATAATATATTTTTAATTCAGAAAGAGCTGGATGACGGGGTGACAGCTAATGAAGAGTAGTCCCCTTCACTAGATTATATGACAATATTTCCATTTCTTAAATTGATTTTATTGTTCCCATTTATTATACAGGGTGTAACAGACCTAGTCCACAATATTTTATGGGTGGATACCTGACTATATTACGAGTCGAAAATGTTCAAGAAATATGTGCAAATTCTGCACTGTAATGGAAAATATTATTATTTGAAATTTTTACAAAATCGTGTTAAGCTTGACGTCTACGTACTTCGAAATAAATATTTGTGAAGTTGTTAATTATTAAGCTATATCTTTGCTTCAGGCCTTAAATCATCTAACAAAAAATAGTCTAGCCGATCTACATTCCATGACCTTTAATTTTTTGTATTCAATATATAATTTGGAATCAATAAAATATTTTAATTAATCGAAATAATCGCATAATTACTATTTTTTTGAAATTCTTATATCTCTAACATGGTCTTGAACATTTTCGACTTGTAATTTAGTCAAATATCCACCTATAAAGTATTGTGGACTAGGTCTGTTACACCCTATATATGTATATAATCAAAACGTGTATTTTGCTATATCACTTTTGGGTCATCTGAATTCTTATACATATGCATATTATATTCTCACAAAAATGGACATGATTATATTGTTAGTTAAGACACAAATGTCTCCATTCTGCAGAAACTGAACACCAATGACAGACTCTCAACCTTAGACGAATCCTTCAATTATTTGGGCATCTTGCGCTAAGGGAAGGTAGCTTGGAGAAGCATGTTGGGGTGGGCAACGTCGAAGGATGAAGAGGAATATCCCACATCCGTTAGATCGACCAAGTGGAAAAAGCAACAGGCACTTCTCTGGTGACAGCCCAGGATGCCGATAAAAATAGAGGAACACAGTCAAGAGAGAACACAAACCTCTCATATTGGTTGATTGCGCATGAATCCCCGGAATGATAACGTTACATATTTAAATAATACTCAACATTGAATAATATGTTTTAATAAGCGGCCACTATCTAGCAAAAGCAATTTGTTATTAAAATATTTGTCCTAGATGTGTGAGGGGACATCTCGTACTCATAAATAAATAGGTTTCTCATTTGAAAAATTTTGGACTATAAAACAAAACTGAGACATAAAAAAAAGCCCAAATGTTTTTATTTTCATATGTATGATTAAAATTATAATTATAGAAACTGTCCTAAGATGGGTATTAAAAACTAGTTAGAATTATCAATTTTCAACAGAATGACAATATTTATTTAATTAGTTATAACCACTGAAAAGTATCACAATATTATAAAGTAAACCAATATCTATTAACCAACCAGTATGGAGTGGTAGTGGTGCAGGATGGAGGAGAGCATCCGCAGCAGCCGGCACACGAGGGGGAAGTGAGGGCGCAACTGGTGATGGGGGTGCGTAGTCTGCCCTCCTCCGGCCCCGCCGCCCGCGACCACGCCGCCTGCCCCCGCACCGCCCATCCTATACTTGACGTTGGGCGAGAACAGGCGAATGATCAGCGGACAGACGTGCTCCTTGAGAAGGAAGCGGAATTCGGTGATCTGTGAATAAATTAAAAATGATATATTTTTTTAAATGTTTATTAAGATTTCTCTGGTCGTAGGGTGTGAAATGGGTTAAAATTCATCGTAGACTTTTATCACAATACGGGGACAGTGCTCTATCATGTATAAATGTTTTTTGTGGATAGAGAAATTTAAAAGTGGCCGGACGAGTGTGACGCACGAAGAGGAAGCAGGACGCCCGTCAACCTCTACCACGGACGACAAGATTCAGCAAGCTCAAGAGATGGATCTAGCGAATAGGCGAGTTACCATCTGTGAGGTAGTGTCTTTTTTGAACATCAAATCATCCGCAACAAGCTTGGCAACCGTAAAATCTGTGAGCGATGGGTACCAAGACAGCTTACTGCAGAACTTATTCTCAAACCGTTCAAATCATCAACAAGTTGAATTTTGATGTACTGGAACACCCTCCCTACAGCCCAGATTTTGCTCCCTCCGACTTTCATCTGTTTGGGCCACTCAAGGATGCTTTGTGAGGTCGACGATTTTCAACAGACTTAGACGTGCAAGAAGCGGTGCAAAAGTGGCTATGCAACCAACCAAAAACCTTCTTCTTAGAAGGAATACGCAAGCTTGTAGACCTCTGGACCAAGTGCATTGACAAGGGAGGTGACTATGTAGATAATTTTTGAGTTGCCCTCATAACACAGTAGTATTAACTGCTATAATTTTTTTGCTTGTTTTTATTTTATAAATTTAGCTGAATTTATGAATATTTATTTCAAACCAGAAAAACACATTTTTTTTGAAGTGTTAAATCATTCAAAATGATCAAATCACATTAAAAATAACATTAACAAATTAGAAATACCGAAAATAAATCAAGAAACAAACCTTGAAGAATATGTCAGAGAAATCGGTGAGAATAGTTTCGAGGAGCTCTAGACCAAATGTCTTAGATATTTCCGTCACACCGACCAACCAATGGGGCTGGTCTCCGTTCACCAATTGAACTATATCCTAGAAGCGAAGACACACATGTATTAATGTACAAAATGGGCATTTCACAGGGATCACTAAATTTAAGTGTAAATTTAAAAAAAAAAGTATTATTTTTAAGTTAATTTTGAGTTTTAAATACTAATTATAAAGATATACATATAAAATCAATTTATCGAAAAATATTGTTGTTGCTACCGGGATTCGAACCTGGATCTCTTTCCAATCCGGGGAAGGTGCATTAACCGACTATGCTACAGCACACAGTACTTTGATGACAAATTTTTGAGCCTGTACGTTACACTTTTAAAATTAATACATCTATCGTTCCATTATTTAAAAGCCATCTCAATTACCTTTGAGTAGTCCGATAGGAGATGCCAGAATTTTTATTAAATTTTGGACACATTGATACAACTTATATATTATTAAGGAGAACACATTATCATCGTGAAGTTGTAATTCTTCAGAACATATGTCTGTAATATTTTAAATATAAATTAATATACATATATACATCCAATCTGGGGAATGTGCATATAATAATTTTGAGTTGATGGTGAAAGTTTTGATTTACATGTGAAAGTTGGTGACACAGGACAACTGTACATAAGCCAGGTGCACATATATATATCTGCACAACAAAGTAATAGAGTTACCTCACGACATTTCTCTAAGATAAGTTAAATTAAGTTAGGCTAGGTTATTTAATACAAAGTCACAGCAGCAGAGTAATAGGCTGACTGTGTGCAATTGTTTTGTGTGCAGTTGTTGAAATCATGAAAATTTCACCTCAAAATCACTGTTAAAGAACATTGTCTTGAGGCTTGATCCGACACTGAAAGTCAAGAGATCTCTTAAGATCGACACAAAGCATAGCACCCTCGGAGAGATATCTTCATCTAATCGGGGTAGAAATGAGGTGCCCAATTATTAAAAAAACAGAGTAATAATGTGGATGTATTATTTACCTGAAACATGAGGAATGCGTCGGCTGCACAGGGACGAAGATCCTTGGGTGCCTTGCTGTTGGCCGGCTTTATATCACACGGGTTCATGTCTCTGTAATTATCTCCTGGAAAATAAAAAAAAATATTTATTGCAGTTTCAACCTGTGGAATACTCACAAAGGTAAATGTTGTCCGGGGATGTTAACTACGACGGCATATAAAGGGCGCTTCATGATGAACAATTTGGACTAACGTTCAGCAGTCAACGAGCTTGTTCTCTTCCCAGATTTTCGCATGGTTCACATGCAATACCACATCAGGCTTCATCATTGTGTGATTGAATATATAACTAAACATGTAATAGATATCTCATAGAGACGAAGCTATTTTTTATTAATGGAAAAATATGCAAGTATGAGTAATTACAGGGCTTACAACCTGTCTTCGGCTGGCTTAAGTGATCACTTTACACAATGTAACGTTCATCATTCCACCCAATTAACCTCCATATATATCAAATTATTGAAAGTTGTATACATATATGTTAATATGTGAAATCACATTGAATACCACTATTGCCATCTATTAATTTTAATAGATTTAATAGATTGATATTAAATTTCTATGAAACAGCATATATATGACAATGAGAATCTAATTATTCTTTTGAAATTATTTTAAGCAATATTCTTTATCTGTAAAATGTTTTTAACACATTATACTAGAATACACCTGAAAAATCAATATTTATATATTTTATTATTTTGACCATTATTAGCAATATTTGAATATGTCCAAGAACACACAATTACTGCATTTTCACCTACAAAGGCACTGTTATTAAACAAATAATAGATATCTCATAGAGACAAAGCTATTTTTTATTAATGGAAAAATATGTAAATATGGAAATGGCCCTGTAATTACTGTCAGATTGAGTTGAATTTGTGATATTGAACACCAGAGCTTATAGTGAACAGTGACACTGTTTTGACTACACAGATTTCTAATTCCAGTTGTTTTAATATAAAAAATGTAATAAATTTCCTAACCGAGAGACGTGAATGGTATACTTTCTACTGATATTTTGTAATATGACGATACGTTTACCTTTGCAGTCATTTGCCGCCCTTTCAAATACTAGAGAAACAAGTTGCCTCACAGTAGCCCCAGCTGCGTGTTGAGCGCCTCCAGGAGCCTCCTGCAGCCGGAGACACACCACCAATGTCTATAAATAAATAGCATTTTTATATTTTAAAAAAATGTTTTGTCCTGGCACTTGTCTGGCTTTGAAGTATGTCAGGAATCGTTATAATGAGTAATTGCATGTGCGTGCTATCTTTCTTTCTTTTTTGCTCACTCACATCATACATATAAATAAAATCACGAGCGTGAGTGAGACAAAATAACGCCGGTACTCCGGTGCCTGCTACAGTTGAATCAGTGCATCATTTGAGTCTATCCTTCAGTCCTTCAGGGTAATCTTAGTCCTTCAGTTTCAAATGCATGCTAATTAAATTGACTCCATATTTTTTATCCCTAAAAAAAAGTGAAAAATTGGTCAGCTGCAGAAAATGGACTGCCATGATATGTTCCAAGAAAATGACGTCTCAAAACCTGTTCTTGTGCGAAAGTAGTGTATCAAAATCATTGAAAAGGCCCTTTCTCTTCACAATTAATGCATGGAGTTGTTAGAAGAAAACAACGAAGATTACGAGCGAGTAAGTACTGTAAAGCAAGATTTGACAGTTATCAGCAAATTTTGCATTTTAAAGGTAGGGAGGCCAAACAAGGGAATATAAATTATTTTTTGCAAAGCGGTACAAAATGAATGAATTATGCTATGTGTGACATTTTTTTATTTTTAATAATGTATATTTTATTAAAAAAGTGTTTTTTCAAATTTTAAAATGATATTTTTTTTAAATCCCCCATATTTGAGAAATTTTGCTTATCGCAACCATGTCTAGAACGTATCCCCCGCAATCAACGCGGATTACCTGTATATTATTACATGATAATACAGCAATCATAACATCAAAACTAACCCTGGCCAGCGTATCCCCTCGTACTAGGTCGGAGGTGGTGAGCAGCAGTGCCGCAGTCTGCAGTAAGCGAGGCTCCAGCCCGCCCACAGCCCCCAGGGCAGCCAAGCAGTCCACAATATGGCGGGCGCCCCTGGCGTCCACGCCCCGCCCCGCTATGAGACGCTGCATTGTGCCCAGACAGAACTGCAAAAGAAATATATTACTATCTACTGTCTGTGGTGCTTACAAGCTTGCAAACCAAGAAAGATTCAACATTTTGTCAAATAATATTCTTAATATTAATTTAACTCGTCTACTCACCAATTACAGTTGAAGCCAGTTATAACGTATATGCGTGCGTATGCGGATATACCGTGGGTCTTTTTTTTGGCACTTTTTTTTAAGGCGCCCAGCGTAAAAGCACATACAAGCACAGCAAGGTAAATTAAAATAGATCTTAAAAAAATAAAGAATGTATCTTTTACTAAATTAATTTATTATCATCAATAGTCACTCATAAAATGCAAACTATGATAATAGAGATTATTCCTAACTTAAGTGTTTAATATATTATGTTCATTAAATTTAAATATTTATTTGAAATAATTTACGAATTATGTTAATAGAATTGATTTTTATTTATATTTTATAAAAATAATAAAGAAAATTTAAAAATGTGTCATTTTTCATTGCAAAAATCATAATTTTGGACAATTCGTTTATAGCACAGTTATCATATAACGCGGGTCAAATATGCTCCCCGCAAACTCGCATTATAACCGACGTTTCAAGAAGCCTGTTTTAATATTCGACTCGCCACGTCACCACACACCTTCATTATTTAGGAGAAAATAATTACATATTTGATAAACATTTTGACACATTAAAAGCTGAAATAATAGACAGTCGTCATGTTTTTCAGTATGAAAATCACGATGTTGACAGCGGCAACGTGCGCAAAAGCGCGGAACGTAAACTGACAACGCGTTTTAAAAAAATTATTTTTAATGTTGCCTTCAAAAAAAATTGTTCTCATTATTCGTAATTCAGATTTTTTTTTTTAAATTTCGGTCCCTTGAGTTACGAATTAACATAGTTTTACTGTATAATAAAAACTCAAGACATAATATTGGCAAATGGGTCAAAGAAGAATCCTATTCATAGTTTTTTATATTTTGATATGTACAAAGGAAAGCAAATTAAATTAATCTCACCTTGATGATCTTCAGATCTTTGGACTCGCATCCTTGGACCAGCGGGTACAGGATCTGGTTCACAACTCCGTACAGAGAGGCCTGAGGATTGTTGGCTGCCAATGACAGCTTTTCGATTGCCTCGTCACATGACTACAAATAAGGATTTTAATGTAATTTGTAAGACATTATAGAAACTCGGTCAACGGTTGTTAGAAAGATAAAATGTATTGCATCCTACCAAGGTGTTGTTAACTGTCTTTATTGAGTTTGAGAAAGGCTCAGATTGCATGCTGCATCATACTTGACTCTTAGTCAGGGCTTGAACATGAGCAATATGCAATATACAACTACAATGTTCCGTCCCGCAGCTTGTTAAATGTTGTCGTGCACTATACAGAATTCTCCCCCCATCACTGACGCAATAAATGGACATTAAATCATCTCTCAAAAAAATAATATATATATATATTAAATATTAATGTTTCCCTTTTTACTATAACTTATCATGTACATACAGTCAAACTTGGTTATAACGAGTACGAAGGGACCAGTTGAATTTGCTCATTATAACCGTTACTCGTTATTACAAAAAATATTTAACATCCAATAAAATTAAAAGCAAGTCAAATACATATGAAAAATCTATAATTGTATGAACAAAAACATTTTAAAGTAAATTATACTACATTCAATCACATTATTTCTTAACAAAATCCAAAATACTGCTGTTTCGATTTTATGACTTCTCAAGAATTAGGGTTTTTAGACCGTGTAGTGTATTTTGTTCACTTGTTAACAATATTTTTGTACGTTATATCAGTAAAGCGAGCTCACTATAACAGTGATGAGTTGTATGAAAACAGGCCTGAATCAAAATAATAATAAGTATTTCCTCGTTATAACCGTGATCTCACTATAACTATGCTCTATATAACCGAGTTCGACTGTATTCACTTGTTTAATTTTGAATTTATGTAATTTTTCTTCCTTTCTTATAACATCTAGCAATTCATTGAGATCGCATCGTGCTGTACATCATCGATTGCTGGGATTAGCCTTCTTCCTGAATGGCAATGTATTGCATAGGATTAGTCGCCGTAAATATAAAATTATATTTACGGTGAATCATCAGCGAGGCGCCAGGATATGTGAGAGAAATTTCAGTAAACATAGACTATCATTTTTGATAAAATGCGGCAGGCGGCGCCCGTCGCTGTCTAATCGCTGAAATGGTGGAAAAATATGAATCAATTAGATTATTGTATGTAGCGAAATAAAAGGAGGTATTCTACAGGCGGGATCACATTCTCGTTTCTATCATCGTAGTGTACCTAGATTGAACATTGTCTGTTTTTCATTTCTTCCAATCATCGCCAGTTGAGAGAAGCGGAGATTGGCAAACTAAAGTGATCACTTAATCCAGCCGAAGACAGGTCATAAGTCCTGTAATTACCCATACTTCCATATATTTTCCATTAAATATAATAAAAAAATAGCTTCATCTCTATGAGATATCTATTATTTGTTTGGATTGAATATTAAGTTGAAAACAAAAGGGGAGACATTTTAGTGTAGATAAAAATGAAATGTGTTACAAAAAAACTGCATATCTACTCAAAGTGAAATGCAATAATTCTTTTAAATATATTACATATATAAGATTTTTGTTGCATATTATTTTAATTAACCAAGGAAATAATTCAAAGTATTGCGCAATTGTGAAACGGGAGCACGATTAAAAACAATATAAAAGTCGTCATTGTGGCATCATCGAAAACTCTCCTTAATTGAATTATTTAATGAAATAATTGTACTAATTACTTTGAATGATATTGCTCAGAATGGAAACACCCCATTTTTAAATCCTCGCGACCTTCCTCGCGCAATCATATAATTATCTGTGCAAACACATCATTTCCGACATAAACATACCTCCCGTATCTGGGGATATTTTTTCTTCGTCTCCAGGCTGAGGTTTTTGAAGTCATTCTGCAAAACCTCCAGAAATTTTTTAGTGGAATCGTCGCCGGTAACAGGGGCGACGAATGCCATCCTCTCACTTATAAAATATCAATAGACATTGACAAAACCATTATATGCGGCGACAAAACTGCCATGTACACAAATTCATAGAACACAAATTGACCATAGAACAGGGGTATTTTTTGACAGTTGTTGTCAAATGCTGCACCTGATGTGTTGCCATTTGTTATTTTCAATATCGCAAAAGTTGCGGGGACAAGTACCTAGGTAATACAAGAATTGCGCCAATTTAATTCCAGACGGGTAGTGATAATTTGTCGCTCTTTTTGACGGTTAAAGCAATACCTAAGGTATTTGCATTGAAATCATTAAAAACAAATATGAGGGTAAGCAGCCATTTAAATTTCAGAGTATCGAAGATCCTCATTGGTCGAATCCTAATACAGGTGAATATTATGTTCCAGGCCGATTTTGTTGATTTGACATTTGTCAGTTCGCATTTGGTAGTCGTAGAGAGTAGTTAGTTACAATTTATTATAGAGTATCTAACGTCTCAACAACGTGTTAAAGTCATTAAAACATTTTATCTAAATAATAACGGAAATGCTGTAACCATTAATGGTGATCATGTGTGACATGTTAGAAAACGTCTTGGTGGCCGATTTGGGTCTATTGGGCCTGCAACACATATGGTTTCAACATGATGGTGTCACCTCACACACAGCCCGAGCTACGCTTGAAATTTTGCAAGAAACTTTTCCTAGCCGCATAATGTCAAGAAGTGGTTATATCGACTGGCCTCCTCGATCACCTGATTTGACGGCTCCCGACTATTTTCTGTGGGAGTACTTGAAAGGAAAGGTCTACTCCAATAAACCAATAACAATTCCGATGCTACAGATAATATTCAAAATGAAATTGCTGAAATAACTAGTATCCGACCGAAGGTCAGTTTTTGGTCGAAGCCGATTGTTTGGGTCTTGTCATAACCTTCGGCTGAAGCCAAGGGTTCAATCATACTTAGAAATCTTAGAACATCAACTAGAAAGTATACATAATAATGCAAATTCTACACTGTTACTACATTATATGGTGTTGATAATAATTGTACACATATCCATTTAATAAATAAATTGCAGTTTCACAGAAATTATAAAATGAATTTTATTTCATTCGCTCTTACAATTATACAAGGCTGTCCTAAGGCCTATGCTCCGCTACGCAGCCCCCATCTGGGGTCACGCAGTCAAGACACACATCAATAAACTACAGACCTTCCAGAATAAGGTCATCCGGTTAGCTCTGAGTGCCTCTAGATGGCTAAGGAATACACAACTACATCACTATTTGGGCATTCTCCCCGTAAAACATCTCTCCAAGTGTTTTTATGCTGGCTCCTCCAAGCACCAAAACCCCACATTTAACACGTTATCAAAATACGATATTCCGTCACATCACAAATTAAACGCCCTAAAATCGTTCTCCTTTAGAGGTCATAAATCACTGCAGTAGCTAGCAGTACCCTGCCCCCTTTTAGCAGAATAATAATAAAATTTTACAGGCCCTTACGGCATACATCACGATGAAGGAGCAAATTACCCGGTACTCTGTAAGACAAGAAATCCAAGTTCCAAATATTTCATTTGTGCGTTTTCGGCGGCTAAATACAAAGCCGAGTATGCAGCCGAAGGTATATTTTTTGGCCAAAACTGAAGCTTCGGTTGGACTTCAGAAATAACACGCAAAGTGTTATGAAAAATATGGTCAAAAGAGCACACATTTGTGCCGCTATTTGGTCAACATCAATTAATTAAAGGTGGTGCTTGACAAAATTTCAATACTTTATATAATTTTTATTTACTGTGTATTATTTTTACCATGTATTTAATGATTTTAACTTTTATCATATACTATATTTTTTTTACATACATAGATATCCTTTAGGTATTATGTATACAGAAGGTTCTGAATGGCCATGAAAACATAAGACCATCCTTTAGGTATGTCTGAAATCAACATAATAAGGGCCTGAACAAATGAACTAAATTTTTAACTTATCATCACGCTGTTTCCCCACAGGGGTAGGCATAGAGGACAGAGTGCCACACTCTTGTCCTGACACAATTCTCGCCTCATCCAAGCTCGACGATTATTGAGGCTTCTAACATAACCATCCTCCAGTACTCCATCATGTACCGGTAGTCTTGCCTCGGTTGAAAAATTCCCATTCACTTTATTCCAGTCACATTTATGCAGTCACCCTTCTTTCGATATCTTTCTCAGCCTTTCCGTTTCTATCAAACATACTTCCCAAATACACAAACTAATATATCTATTTGTTCCAAACATTCATTACCTACAAGTATTTTGCACGGTGTCTTGCTTTCCTCCTTCTCGAATACCATTACTTTTGACTTGTTAACATTAATAATAAGGTCGTTTTCTTTGCATACATTGTACATTCTACTCACTAGACTCTGTAATTCTTGTTCATTATTTGTCATTAGTACTGCATCATCGGCGTATAATGAACAGTATACAATCAAATTGCCCATTTTCGCTCCTACAGTCATACATTCCAGTTCTTTCACACAATTATATCTGATAATATCAAATAAAATAAATGTTACGATTTCATCTCAAACAAAGTTCTTCAAAATGAGTATCATGTCAGTTTATGTCTGAAACAAATAACCTAGAACACTGAAATTAAACAACCTTCCAAACACCCGTACTAATCGACTTCCATTTTGGAGCTGCATTCAGCCACAATGAATGTGAATCCTAGGGGCATGGCTTTAAAATATATTATTTGGGTGGCTAATAATTAGCAAAATACACCAACTGATCAAGGTTTGACATTCTTTTCTAATCATAATGACAAAGCGCTCTATGTCCAGATGGAAAAATTCTGGAAATTAAATGGTCAATCGAATTCAGCCTCTTCTTTAGAGGCTACATTTCATAATATTGCATAGTCGAAATGAAGAAAGTCGATTAATTTATTTAGACTTTATTGACATATATATTTTTGTTGTAACAGAGGTGAATATATTATAATATAACATGATAAACATAATATACAATTATATTGCAATTAAATACTCGCAGTTTATTGTGTGCACCTGGGACTTAGTAGAGAAAAGGCAATGGTCATCAGTATTGAAAGTTCAATACATTAGCTTCACATACGAGAATTTAAAATTGAACCATGACAGTAATTTCCATGAAGTTTAATTAGTCAACATTTTACCTACCTCATCATTTAACACTCAGTTATTCGAGAATCTACTAACCACAAAGCTTTGAGTGCTCTTCGATGGTGAATTGCAAGAAAAGTTGGAAGAACTTCTTCACTCATCATATCAAATAAACTTTCTTGTCAAATTTATTTTGTGCTGTCTGTATCACTTTACAAACGGTGCAACTTTTTATATTCAAATGTTATTTACCAGTGGCGACATCTCTTAATAAAATAAATATGGAAAAATGAAATGCAATAATAACATTCTTATAGATATTTATATTATGTTAACATTTTTTTTCTTCATAATGAACCTCAAGATAAATCAAATATTACAATGAAATACAGATCACCTCTATACACTCAAACTCTTTTTGTGCGGTAGATGCGTTCCGTGGAAAGTTGCACAAAAAAAGCTATGACTTACATAAAAAAAGTGAAGATGCGTTTCATGAATTTTAAAAACCACATAACTTTGAAACAGCAAGTTAAAATATACCCAAAACCGCATAAAAAAAGTTTAGAAGAAACTAAGAAAATAATACAGCATAAATAATTACTTTAAAATTATTTTTATAAAAAATAACATTTTCGGTTATCATTTTGACAACATTTTAAGGATGTTTGGCATATTGGGATACCCGTAATGTCAAACACCCACTAGAGAAATAATATTTATTTTAATTACAACTATCGTCGCTTTACGATAATCTTCGCAGCGATTTGTAATGTTGCTCGAAATCGCTCTCTTCTTCACAAGAAATAGCATGCGCAGTTGTAGACAATAGTTCTTTTTGATTAGATTCAGCATCAATCTTCCACTCTTCTGTGTTGATTTATTTTTTCTAACAACATATAATTATGTTGATTATTACTACTTACTAATGTGATCAAAGTTTGTTCAGATTTTCTTGTTTCTTGTTTATGCAGTTCTTTATATCCAGAAATACAATTTTTGAGCTCACATTGAAACTTAAAGAGTCGTTCAAAATTCATATCACGAAGAATAAAATGATTTTCCAATTTATTGCAAAGTTGTAGACCTTTTGGAATTATTTTTGCCGTAAGTGGAACTGGATTTTCTTCCATTTCATCATCGTTTTCTGGTTCTTTATCAACATTCAAAGATAAATGAATAATATCATCGTCATTTATACAATTATCCATTAGTAATTCGTGGATATCATTTCAGTTAAAGGTATCAAACCCCACCCCGCCAAATAAATGGACCAAAGCAAGGATTTCAGCTGATATTTCGGCAATAGTTTCATCGACTGTATCACATCCAGGCCATATTGCTTTCCAGCATGAATTTAGTCATTGGTCTTAATAAATATTATCGCAAAACTGAACAGAAACACACTTTAAAAAAGTTGAAGATTGCTGTATTACTGAGATGTTGTTCTGCTTAATCTATCAAAAGCACACTGTTCGTAAACAATGTGCAGATTCTTGAGAGGAGAGCAATGATGCACAAATGCGCAATACCGCTTAATGCGGGCCGCTTTTGCATGTCGCCTTGAGATAAACGAGTGAAACTCTGGATTTTG
The DNA here is from genome assembly GCA_031772225.1 of Eubasilissa splendida. Lineage (NCBI taxonomy): Eukaryota > Metazoa > Arthropoda > Insecta > Trichoptera > Phryganeidae > Eubasilissa > Eubasilissa splendida. Next base: position 6,732,892 of record CM062870.1, read on the forward strand.
TACGTAGAATATGAGAACAGCGCGTTGCTAAGTACGTAATTAAAATTAAATATTTTTTTAAATTGCATTTAAAAAAACTGCATAACTTCAAAACCGCACAAAAAGAGGTTCGAGTGTATATACACTTATTAGTGAGGGAAAAAAATGCAGAACGGTCATTAAGTCAAGCAGTGGTTTTTTAATATAAGGCCAGTCCTTACTAATGGTCCACCAACCTGTTCGTAAAGCGAATTGATTGGTAAATGAATTCGATGTTTTCACTGCTTCTCTGATCATTTCCAATCCTTGTCCTTTAGAATAGTACACAGTAGAATGCGCTAGACCTAAATCACGTGCCATAATTTTCACTTCCTTTCCAGCATTGTGGTCATTGAAAATCTTTATTTTCATCTCAAGATCTATAGCCTTTCTTTGCTTCTTGCTGCTTCCTTCAGGTAAAATGGTGATCTTTATTTTGGTTGACATCCTGTGCTATGATCTGAACATAGGCAACACTCACTGCAAGGGAATGGAGAGAGGTGCTCCCTAATCTCATCAACAGCCCCTCACTTACGTATATATACCTCGCACAACGTAGATGGTGCGACACGTCATATTACATTATGTGACGACAATGGGACGCAGAGTTTTAATGGTTCTTGTACAGATAGCGTAGTGTTGATAGGCGTATGATAACGGTTATAAGTGTTTGCGGTCGTTAAGTGAGGAGTGAATGAATAAAAATTAAAGAAAATTGTAGAATGTCAAAAAATTACCTTAATTTTTAAACCGATACCTCAAAACAGCGGTAAAGTAGTCTTAATATCTTATACAGTATATCGGTTTTTACAAATATTTAATGATATACAGTATTGTTGTAGGGAAGATCACTTAGAAATTGTGTTAATAGTATTTTATATGTTTGCTAAATATACCATTCTATGCCCAAGATATATAACATTGTGGAATTCATAACATAGATCTGCCCAAAACTGATATAGTGTTGCTTTCAATTGTTTTCAATATATTTCCTTTCTTTAATGCATTCATTTCCACATATTGTTCATATTTTTTCTTACAAATGTTACATAAATGAAGAGAAGTGTTAAAAATAAAACATACATATAATTAGAAATTGTATACATTATATTCATCTTAAAATTGTAATATCAATTTTACACAATCAAATAGGGGCAAGTTCACCGCAAACATTGTATCTTGTGTCTGCATTAGTATTAAATTATCCCAGGCAGGCACCGCGATTTAATCATTATTGCAATATTTTGGTCTGACACCACAAGGAGGTAGTAAGCTACACCAAAATGGTCACGGAAGTAATAAAATTGGATGAGTCCCATGAAATGATAGTTTTATTCAGAGTTCAAGCTTTTTAACCACTTTTGACATGGCCTTTTCTTTTGCTTTTTCATATAGCGGCATCAGTTTTCCTTCCTTGGCGAGAATTTTTAAGAGTTCTACAATGAACGCCATGTAATTATGTTTTCTTCGAGCAATCTCTGCTTGATTTCTTCTGTTCTTGGCAATTTCAGAATCAATCAAAATCTGCAGTCGAGCTATTTCATTCTTCTGAGTATCTGTTTCCATTCCACTTTCTTCAGCTTCTCTCGATATTTCAACTATCTGTCTTTCATAAATCATTTTGCGATCGGTAACTAAAGCCATCAGGTTGAAATGAATTTCTCCTTCGCTGTACTTGTCAATTCTGTTTTTTATGACTTCCCTAAACACATCGATCCAGCTCTTTTCCGCTGGAATCGCCCCGAGGTCGATGGGGCCACCCTTCAGGCCATCCAATTCGTACAGTCTACCGTCGATCGGAATATAACCTACAAAATGGAAGACGTCGTCATCTTTGCCGGCCGCCTTCGAGTCGTATTCGAAAAGTGTCTGACGCGCGAACGAATTATGAACAGTTCTTATCAATTCGGAATTGCTCAAGGTCAGCCCCTTCATCTGAGGGTCGAAAGATTGACTGAAATCGCGCAGAGCAGAAAGAGTTTGTCCCAAAACAAGATCGGGATGTTTACAGTTCATCAAGAGGTTAATGACAGCTTGCGTCGCACAAGCGTTGTTCGTGACTTGTTTGGCGAAATAAATTTTGTCCAATCTGTTATCCTGGACCACTGATCCGAGCGTCTCGTTATCCGGCACCCATTTGAACAGAAATATCAGCCCATGAATCGGCTGCAGCTTCTCGAAAGCCTCTTTATTGAGGCTCCATATCTCTTCGACTTCTACGCCTTTGACACCAAACTGCCGGATGAGTTCAGTGAAGACACCCGGATCGCTTTCAATCAGGCTCCAATTCCCTGCACTTTCAGTCATTTCTATTTAATAATTATCGGTACAAAACCGCCGACACGAATTAAAACAACGCGCACGATGACTTTATTTATCTATGATGACCACAGAAAATAGAAAAACCAAGAAAACCATGACTTGAAAGATAGCGAACGGCTCTACGATCAACAAGACTAAAACTAAATTTCGTACAAAGGAATTAATGGGTGAATTGCAGAATATACAAAATATGAATTTTATCGTTGCCTTTCTGTATTTAATCTTTAAACTGACAAATTTTACGATCATTATTTATATTACAATAAATATATAAAAAGCTGCAATAAAAGTATCAAATAAACAATAAAAAAATCATAACTAAATTGTAAGAAATGTTCTATTGAAAATTTTTCCGATTTTTAACATAACGATACAAATATTAATTAATAATCAATTTTTTTTATTTTTACGATATATTCTGGGAAATTAAGTTCTGTAAATAATAATTAACCTACATTTAAAGGTCGCTACTGGTGTTTTCCATTCTCTTTGTAGTGCGGTTTTATAACCTTTATAAAAATCCGATTTGTGTCAAGACTGAAGCCAAGATGACTGTCTAAAATTGTGTATATGGTAGACCTTTTTAATATATGGCCTCAAAATTTGAATTCTTACGGAGAGTGAGATTAAGAATTCAGGCTACTGAAATGAGTTTGGTTAGGGATGATGTATAGAGGTGTAGTTATCATACGAGAGAGGCGGCCTCCGGCTTATATTGCCTTTCTCTGTCGTGCAATCAAACTTACGGTTGGCGGAGGTCACTGAGGAGGGACAGGTTCAATTTTATAAATACGAAAAGACAGATATCTATTTATGTATTCATTACTCGCGTCATGGGCAAATGTACATTCTTATACTAATTTAATCCTAAATTAATTTATACCTTACATTAATCCACATTGCTTCGCTGAAGTCTTCTTTAGGAGTCAGGTCTTTAGCCGGGTGGAGTGGCGAGGTCAATTTGGTGACTACTCCAGGCTGGCTCCAGGGCGGTTGTTTTCAGACTACTTTTAGGTTGGCTCGCCGATTGCTTTCAGACTAGCTCGGCAGCTGTCTGAGCGGTAGCTTGCCAACTATCTTCAGGCTGGCTCGACGACTGGCTGTGCGGTTACTTGCCGACTACTTTGGTCAATTTTCTCTCTTACAGGCCGACTCACTTCCGTTCTAACTTCACGTGGCTGATCTCCAAATCATCGGACTTGTTAAACTCTTTCAATGGTCGGTTAGTGGATTTGTTCTCGACTCCTATGGCGAACTGTTTTCGAGTTCAGCAGCAAACCGCGCTCCGAGGCTAGCTGACGGGCTCCCTGCGGCGGACTCCTGACGGACTCTTTCAAGTTTTAAATTCTTGCAGCAAGGGTATGTCTTCGCTCACTAGTTGGTTTCACCCTCCCCTTCTTCTTATAATTAATTCACAGTCTAGACTTCCTTATAAAATAATCACGTCAGTGTTTGTTCATCATATTATAATATTTACTTAGCAAAATTAAAAGCCTCACAACTACTTAAATCTACTTATGGGCTAACTATTTACATCGCTTAAAAAAGTTATAACTAATCACATATGGTTTTTTTTATTTATTACGTAACTTTACATAAAATCATTTTATTACATTTGACACATGAATTTATTTACATTAAAATTCGCACCTTGAATTTTTTCTACATACCTACGTTTATTATGTCATTTTATTAACAACGAAGTTAAACATACTTTATCTAAAATATCCTGCCGTTTCGCTATTATATATTATTAACGTTTAATCCTTATCGCGATTCTAACTGTTTATTTTATTTCGGAGTCATTTTATTTGCATTTAAGGCGCCGGCTGGCTGGTACCTATATTTGTATATTGTTTTCCAGAACGAACGCAGACTGAACACGGCATAAATGTTATTGCCTAGGCATATTTATGGCAGCTCTATTTACGATCGAGTAAAGATTGAAAAATTACACTAAATACGTTTCAAAAGGTAATTTGGTTACATGGAACGAATGGATGAGGAAAGGATAGTAAGAAAGACATGTGGGAAGGTTGGTTCGTGTTCCAGTAAAAAACCTTATTATATAAATTTGTTTATTCTCACTGGGGAGATGCCACCGAGAGCAAGAAACGACACAAATACATAAAGGACAGAGTAATATATCTTATAAAAATCGATGCAAGTATTATTCGAAAGACTGAGTCGGGAAGAGCGGAATGCTGAGTAGAGTGCTGAGCGTAGACTGCTTCCTCCCGTGCACGTATGTCATATTCATCTAGCGGCGTGGCTTGGCTTCTCTCGAACGTTCTCTCTTTGTTCGCGCGAGATGGCGTAATACCGAGAAATAAGGGAAAGAGGAGTAGAGCGAGAGAGAAAGGTTTCGGCTTGGCAACAACCCACCCGGCAATGCGCGGGGGAGGGGGTAGCGACCCTTTGTCTACTGTGGATACATGTTAGAAGCGGGGAGAGAAGGGGCTTGCATTGCCAATATTTGAATAAAGCTAAATAATAATTTAAAACTTGCGCCGAAAATAATATTCGTAATACGTGAACGTCACACGTGAGATGCGACCGTAACACGTTGGGGCATAACAGGGAGGAGTATTTTTTGGTATTATTGGACCAAGTGAGAAGAACCGATATAAAGGAACTCATTTCCAAAATTACTTGTTTCTAGCCATAGATAATATTCTAGCCTCTCGTTGAAACATTTTTAATGTTGCCGCCAACGGAAAGTTTTATTTGAATAGATACTGGTCGTATTTTTATAATATGAATAATATTTATAAGAAATACAAATTAAATGTATTTAATTATTTATTAAATGTATATCTTTCTAATTAATACATTTAATTTGTATTCAAAAAATATCACAGACCTATGTTCTGAATAATTACAACTTTACAATAAGAATGTGTTCTCCTTAATAATTTTTATAGCGCCATTTTCGTAAAAAAAAATCACCTCAAGGGCGCTTTATAGTACTGTAACATGCTGGTGAAAATTTTCTTCGTTGGGAAAACAAGAGATGAATCGACCTCAACAATGTTCTTGCGTAGGACGCTGGAGGTTATCGGTGGCGGAAACAATTGATAATGCGCATGATATATCATGAATTTTTAATTGATTGACCAGATGATAATTTATTATAATTCTTAAAAATTTAAAACTTAAAAACATTGTTTTAGACCCAGTTAATTCGGGTTAATTATTTTACCCATGTAGAATGTAATATAATTAATAGTATGGTCTGATTAAAAAGTTTTTGTCCAAGATACCATATCTTGTTAAAAGTTGTAAATATGGTTATTATTGCATTTATGATTTGTGCTCTAGATAATTGTAATATCTATATTTACATGTATGTTTGACTTAAGATTTCCGCGAGCATGTATATGAAACTGACGTCTCTTCTAGGATAGATGGTGTTTATGTAAATGATTTCCTTGGGCAAATCTAGGCCGATGTTTCGGCACGGTAATACATGTCATTGTCGAGGTGTTGCCTCAAAAAGTTATGGTATAACCATACTTTTTGCAGGAGATATAAATCTCCCACAATAGGGTTAATTTTAGTTCGATGTCAACCCATATACATGTACAGTGAAATCTCGATCGATCGTTTCTCGAATAATCGTTTTCCCGCATGTATCGTTTATTTCTTCCAGTCTCGAATGAATTTCATACAAAACACCCAAAAATAAATCACTTGGATCATTCCTCTATGCATCACTTTACCACATTAATCATTTAAATTATGCAGCATACTTCGTAGCTTAATGCTTTGTTTCAGCGGGCGATTTCAAATGAGCGGAACATTCGACTGCTGCTGACATTATAAAATACAAAGTTACATTATTTTTTGTTTATGTGCAGCTTTTTAATTTTATTTTTATTTAAACACATTCATTTACATGTGAAATATGTATTAAAACATTTAAATATGAAAAATGTTCCTTTTTTCTATATTCCCGCATTCATAGTCTATTTCAATAGGTCCTTTCAAAAACGATAGCTAGAGGTTTCACTGTATATCTCAAAGTCTGTCCATCTATTTGTCTGTTCTCTATAAAATTCTACACCTTTTGAAAGATCTAAACAAAGTTTTGCATACATATTCTTTAGAACCCTGTGAAAACTGATCACTCTATTCCCTCCCCACAATATTATTGTCATCCATTCCATTCCAATACAAATTTTGCATAGCTGCTCTTCAGGACCATGTGAAAAATTAATAATTATCTCATCTGGGTTTTATCGAGTTTGCAGTTGGCTTCCTTGAGGAAACCTAGGCCGATATTTCTGCACGGCTTTTCACATTTCAAGGCTTTGTCTCATTTTCATTTTCAAGGCTTTGTTTTTAAACAAAGATATATAGGAGAGTGTTAGTAGATTATTGTGTGGTAGTGTCAAATTGTAACATATGTGGTGAACATTTACATGACCATGTTTTTATTGTAACATTGTATAAATATTGCATGTTTTATTATCAAATTGTTAATGTTGTACATAGTTAATAAACAAATAAACACAGTGTAGTATTTTTAAATGAAATTTTATTGAGATCTCGCTTGTATACTAATAGAATATCACTGGTATAAAAACTCAACTGACGCTAGCTTAAAAACTAATCGATACCTTAATCGGCAAAGCGGCTAACTTCATTTCTCTAATATGTTCAGGAGCAACAAAAAACTGTTTAATTTTGTAATTAAACAGATTACGAAAATTACAAAATACACTTTGGTAGATTGTTGATGCAGAAATAGGGTGGTTGAGAAATTTTATTGATATTTTGATTTATATATTGGAATATTTGGAGTTTTTTTGAATTTCTTTACCAAAATTGTAAAATATTATTGGGAGTTAGCTGATTTTCCATGATAATGTAATGCAATCATGATTTCCGCAGACGTCCTCTATTTCTGGTACCGTCACCACTTGTGTCAGGTAAACATTTAAGGTTTTTGCATGAATCAATCTAATCTACTTATTTATTATATTATAACATGTGATTTCATGTGTTTTAAAATTGATGGCAATTTTTGACTTTCTGTGTACCATAGAACAATAAAAGAGGAAAATAATGGCATCAAAAACGGTTTTTTGACCATGGATGGAGTTAGCTGCTTTGCAGATTAAGGTATCGTAATGTATTTTCTCCAATATACGAATAGTAGTTGCGTTTCTTGAATGTCACAAGAAACTATTTAAGAGCACAAAAGCAAAACCATGGCTGTCCAAAAATATCATAATATTTATTTAAATATAATTTAAAACTATAACATTTTTAATCGGAAAATTGATTACAACTTTAATGTTATTATTATTAATTAAAACAGTATGCTAAAGATTAAACATTCAGAATTATGATTAATTAAGATCCTGATCAAATATATATTACAATTAGGGATTAAACAAAGCGATGGTTTTGCTTTGAAACTCCCTTTCTATACAATACATGATGTCTCCAATTAAAACTCAATTATGTACATGTACCGGACACCGCTCTATCTGAATATGGCTGTCATTTTATCAAGTTTAAAATATGCAAATGTAATATTAAATTGAAAAAAATTTGCTAGGAAAACTATTCTAATAAATCAACCCATAAAAAATTGTATCGCTAAAGGTATTTTACTAAAAATTGTTGATTGATTTAAGACAATTTGATGTTATATAAATATGTTGTTTACAGATATTTTTTTTACATTGATAAATTATGAGTATTTGCTAAAATATGAAGCTGTTTAATTATAAATTCAAATTCTTTGTTTATTTTAAAATATATTCGATAGATACCACAGCATTCAGTGGGGAAATGAATATTTTGTAAAGAAAACAGCCGATTTCATGAAAAATTCTTAAACAATGCGACCTGGGTATAGGCTTATGATCATTTTAGAAACTCTACTACAGATACTACACTATACAAAATGTATTACATATATTGTTAATCATTTTCCCCATCATAAGGTGGATCAAAATAAAATAATGTATAATAATACAAATTTTAAAATCCAAAAACAATGATATTAAATGAATTTTAGAACATAATAGTTCTTTGATAATTAAAACAAATAAGATGAATAATTTAGAAAGTTATACAGAAAAATTATATTTTATACATAATGAAAGTTCTCGGTTCGAGTCCCAGTGGTAACTAAATATTTTTTCGATAGTTAGATTTTTGTGTATCTTTTTAAGTGATTCATCTAATTTGTTTTAGAAATATTAGTTTTTAAATTCTAATTTTCAATACTGCCAAACTTCGAACTTAATGCTAGCAAATTGTCAATAGGATACATTATTAATATGAAGTTAATGGTCAAATTTATCCACCCCATAAGAAACGAATATTGTTACCTTCCAACTTTTTAACTTGTGATGAGTTAAATCGTTATTTTGACTGTGTTTTGTGTTCGATCGTTACAATGATTAGTGACTGATTATGTAATTACTGGTTCACTAATAACTAAACCGTTAAATCTCAGTTATCAATCACCGTTTAATACCCAAAACAAATTAAGCGCTGCTACACGTGCACTCTGCGCATTGTACCCACTATTAGGCAAGAACAGCAAACTTGCCGTTGACAACAAGCTCGTCACTTACAAGGCCATTTTAAGGCCTATACTCCTGTACGCAGCCCCCATCTGGGGTCAAGCGGTCAAAACAAACATGATAAACTACAGACTTTCCAGAACAAGATCATTCGATCAGCACTGGGCGCCTCCAGATGGATAAGAGTCACACAATTACATCATGATTTCGGCATTCTCCCCGTAAAAGAGTTCATAAAACAAATCTCCAAGCGTTGCGGACCTCCCTAAGCCCCGAAACCCAACTATAAACGTACTATCTAACTATGATATAACCGTTCCATCTCGTATTAAACGTCCCAAGACTGTCCTCATGTAGAGGATATAAATCACTGCGCCACTTTAGCAGTATCATGCCCCATGTTTGTAGAATAATAATAAAAAACTAAAAATACTATTTTTCAGGCCATTATGGCAAACAACATGATGAAGGAGCAAGGGGTCCGAAGTGACCCGGTACTCCCAATGACATTAAACCAAAGTCTAAAAATCAATTACCGTTGCCAATGGCGTAACTATGCCAATGCGACCGGTGCAGAGCACTGGCGCACACGTTAGATTGGGCATTACGAAAACATGTGAAAATACTATAAAAACATTCCTTTACAGTAATATCAGATTTAGAGTTAGGGAGATTTTTTTCAGTCGTGAGTTCATATATGTGTCTATTATTATGAAAGTGGTCTAAGCCAAGAAATTGAAAAAAATGAGTTTATCACATTGTTTTAAATTAATATAATATGATGCAAATTGTAACAATTGTGAAAAATTTGAAGCGTTACATTCAGTGTACTGTTACGACGTTCAACTGTATTCCGCTAGTGTTTATTTTAATAACAGTAAGTCATTTCAACCTTAAAATTTTTATTTCCTTATACATGCAACATGTATATGTCGAAATAAATTATTGAAACATTGTGTTGTGTTAGATAAAAATATTTTTTAATCAATTCAAACGCAAACCTTTAAATATCTCGAAACGAAAGAAACATGACTTAGACCACTTTCATAATAATATGCACATATATGACTAAAATCACATTTTTTTCATGAAAGTGTGAATATTATAGGACATGAAAAATTAATTTTGTTTTTACAATTTAATGGATAAAAACCTGAAGTATTTAATATTCTTATATCTTATACACCAGGGCCCTTTTTTTCTTTTTTGCATTAAGGCCAAATTTTTTTAATTGCACCGCTAATTGTTACAATCAAACGGTAGTCATAATAATGTTATTAGTCAGTACATTGAAATAAGTCGTACGTCCAGTCAGTACATTGAAATAAGCCATACGTAACTATAGATTTATTTCACAGAAATTCTGATCAAGTACAGCTTATTTCAACGTACTGATTGCATGTCGCTGCGTTCATAAAATACAAATATTTCAGGAAATACATAATGAACAGCATACAGCTGTCTAAAATATATACTTTTTGTAGAGATTGCACGCGAGACCCCCCTGCAACAACACTGTATATCGGTTTTACAAATGTTGATAGATAGATGGAGCATCGGCCATCTTGGATGGTGTTGTCGCAGTTGCAGGGAGGCTCACTTAGAAATTGTGTTTAGTTGTATTTTTATTTATTTTATATGGTTGTTCAATATACCAATGGATGGCCCAAAACAAAATTATCTCATTCATAACACAGAACTGCCCAAAAATAATGTACAGTGTTGTTGCAGGGGTGGTTTCATATGGTATGCCTTACTTATATATCAACCGTAACTCTATCTAAGAGATTATTAACAAATTATTTACTGTTTTACAAACATAGAGCGTGCTTTCTTATGGTGTGTTCTTATATTAAAATCAAGTGTTCACTTTTCCATTGAATGCTGAAATCTCGAATATTTATAACACCATCAATATAAACAAATATTGGGTAAATGGTAAGACACATAAATACTAATATTTAGTATTTGTTATTTAATTAGAGCTAAATTTCATGTTAAAAGAAATACAAATTGGAAATATTTTTTAACAATTTTAAAAATGATCCACAAACATCTAATTAGTGAGGTTTCATATCACCGGACACACAATGTCAACCTCTGAAATCGTCGTCCATCTTTCAAAGAGGCGCGCGCATCTCGAATTTGTTGATTTTGCAACAAACGATATATGTATATATGGATATATCTTACCAATTTCTATGGATATTTTTTTAATTTAACCCATTTTTGAGTCACCGTGTTTCGCCCGCCCCTAGTGCGTACATACGCGCTGAGGAGCAGTGAAAATCGTACTAAAATTATTTGGAATCTTTATCCTACCGACATCTGTCGATATTTGTTAAGGATTATTAGCCATCTTATAAACAAACACAAAATAATAAAAGCCCTTGTATCATTATTATAGTTTTTCAAATTCCCAAATTCAATGTATGCGTGTAGAATATAATGCATTTCAAATTATAAAGTTAAATTTAATGTAAGTATTTAAAAACTTGTAAATAGTGTGCACTAGTCTCAGAAATCAGTGCCTGCGGAGATTACTACTTCACTCTAGTACGTATGACCACAAATGGCGCTAGTGTGGCGATGGTGTAGAGCACTGTTGTGTTCTCTCATGGATAATTTTGTTTATGTTATTTTGTTAATTATGGTTTTGATTTCTGTTTGTTTGTTTATGTTTGTGAAGAACCTTTGCTATCGATTTCTTAAAAACAAATCATAAATTTGTTGCAATAATGTAGTGTAAAGTCGTAAATTATGATCAATGACCAAAGAGTGCCGCATATGAAAGATGTCATTCGTATTTATGAACGTGATCAATGAGTTAAAGACAGTGTGAGATTTATATACTTCATAAATTTTACTTATTACTGTCATTTGTAAGAATGACACATCGAAATAAGAGTTATGTCAGAATGTTTTAATGTAATATTACTTCATTGGAATAAAATTCAGATATGCCTGTTTGACTGAATTATGAGTATGTGCTTGGGCAATTGTGACTCAATTTTAACAAAAAACGAGATATGTCTTTTTGAAAGATGGATGACGAAAAGTGTATAAATAATATATTGTCAATTAATAAATTCAGAACTCGCAAAGAAATAATAACATGATAAATATATGTTTTTTAAGTATTTATCCCGGCAAAATCTTAGGATTTAATATAAATATAAATTTCTAAGTTTCTTGGATGCGTTTGCCAAACGAATTATGCGTCACAAAAAATAATTAAAAAGGATTTCAAATTTGATAAAATTACCAGATTGTTAAATATGAATTCAATTGCGTACAGATTTTCAACATTTTCTAATGAAAAATGTAGAATTTCAGAATAGAATACAAAATAAAACAGATATTAATGCATTTAATGAAAATATCATAGAAATATCAAAAATAACAATGTAAACTGAAATACTGTCTTTTGAGAAAATAGCCAGAAAACAATAAGACTAGTAAATTAATAGACATAATACGATGTGTATATATAGGAGAGGGGTTTGGAACATTATATTGTCAGCGTTTAAGTTTTCGTTCCAATCGAGTCATATTTAAAAAAAAAAGGCACACAGCTCTTTGATTGCGTGAGTGCCACCAAAATGAAAATTTTTGAACAAGGAATTTGCCTTAATTCATGTCTATTTATTTGGTGGTCTACGTCAGAAAATAATATTAGTAAACAAAACATTTAATTTTTTTATAAATCAATTTAAAATACTACAATCAAAGTTGATTATAATTTTTAGTACATTGTGTGCAATTTTTTTTGTGCAATTTGAAGATTCAATGCAAATAATTTATGCGCTAGGGGAGAAATTAAGAAAGACATCCCTTACCAGTACATATAAGGCTGTCTATTCAAGTATACAGGGTATAACACACCTAGTGCACAATATTTTATAAATATATTGAATAATTGTAATAATTGAATAAAATATTGAAGCTGCATAATTTCAAATATGTCAAAGATATAAGCATTTTAAAAAGTCATATTTATGAAATTATTTATATGAAATATTTTATTGATTTCAAATTATATATTGAATACAAAAAATAAAGGGTCTATTTTTGATATTTTTTGTTAGATGATTTAAGGGCCGAAGCAAATGTACAGAATAACAATGGGTCAATTTCACAAATATTTATTTCCAAGTACGTAGACTTAAAGCCTAAAAAATTTTGCCAGCAAAGTGGCAGATTTCTAACGCAATGTGAATAAAACCATAGATATGATTTCATGATTATTCGTCTTGCCACACTGTGATGCGAGATTTCTTATCTATGCTTTGACAGTAGTAAATTTGGCATACCAACAACCCGTAAACGTTTTTTTACCATGGATGATGGTAAAAAGTTACTATAGTAAAAACTTACCATGGTCAAAATTTACTACTGATCACACAACCGGCCCTTACAGCTTAACGTGATTTTGTAAAAATTTGATACAATGACATTTTCCGTAACGATACGTATTTTTAGAATAATTTACAATTGTAATTTAGTCTGGTATACACCCATAAAATATTGTGGACTAGGTCTGTTACACACTGTATATATACAAAGTATTAATGTGTCTTGTTAAAATATGTTTGGGCGCTATATTTTTACGATTTTTCAATTAACATTGATAGTTTACATCTAATAATGTTTTAGATTCATTAATCTGATTAAAGCCTACCAAAATAAAATATATTAACCACGTTACATAATTTGTGCTCCGAACGGAATTACAATAGTACGGGACATAATGGCGCTCCTCAATTGTACTCCACGTATATGACATCACCATTACCCAGTCAATGATTGTGGATGTATTAAAAATCAATTGTTACAATTGACATATTTAAGACTTTATCATGAGTGCGTTCTTCGAGATTGGTCACACATACCTTGTACTGGTCTTATCTAAATATAAAACACCCAGTTGAAATGATAGGTCAGACATTGTTTGAAATGTTGAATCATGGGGCAATTCTCAAATCCTCTCAACGTGAATTATGGATATTTCATTTCACCGCAGTTCGGAGAAACTCTTCTAATTGGCTGTTTTTCTGGTATCTCGCTCCGCTGCTGACTGCGATGAAACAAATTCTCTCAATTCTACAAAGAATGCAATATAAAGTTGCCCACCAATATTCAAAATGTACCTTTAACATTTAAAAAAAAAAAAAATCATCGTAAATTTATCGAATCATATATTTTTTTTAACGTCCTCTTGAAAACCACGTGTATATTATTATTATTATTATAACATTCGATCTCAGAAAAAGTTCCATGAATTCTTTCCGCAACTTGAAAAATTTTGCTTGTCTAATATATTCAACGTGTATTTTACACACAAAGGTTTCAGAAATTAGACATCTTACATTTTTTACTAACAGCATTTTTGTACGCTTATATACCTATACTTGGGGTTGCTTAGATTAATATAAATTTTAGACATTTAATTTTCTGAGATATTTTTATCATTAATAATGAATATCTAAATTATTTGTAGCCCTCTCTCTCTCTCTTTCTCTCTAGAAAAACAATGACTATTTAATTTAAATCAATTTTAGTATTCGCTACCGTAACTTTTTGAAACTTACCGCGCGCGGTTGAGTCAGAATGCGGAGTTCAATACTATCAAAAATACAGTGCAAAGAGAACTCCCGGTTTAAAAATGTTCAGTTTCTAAACCGGACACTATACCACCGCGCAGTCGATTAACCATAATTCTAATATGATGAATGTACTTCATAATGTAACATAATGAACATTTTCGTATCAGTCATAGAAATGCACACATATATATAAAAAATCTTTCACACATTGTTCATTTATCTATGATTTTCTTAGTTCCATTAAATTATTATTTACAATTTTTGAGAATATCTCAATCCTATTCTGTTATAAAATCACCACCACAAACTGTTAAATGTCTATATGTATATAATATAGTCCATAATTTATAAAATAGTCATATTATAACTAGGCACACAAATATTAATATTAATATAAATATTAGTTTTTTCAATTCTATCATTGTTTCGTTCACAAATTTCACAATTCACGTAAAGTTGACGGACTGTTTGTTCCAAAACGTTTTTTTTTCACAAAACACAAACCGCGTGTACGAATTATTGACTAAGAAATATTTAATTGTCACTTATATTTTTTAAAAAAGCTTCTTCCTTATCAATGTCAATGATAGAAAACACATTTTTTCCATTTAAGAATCCCGACAGACACTCACAAATCTGAAGATATGATTATACCGAAAACCAATGCCATTTTTTCTTATATAAATAAATCATATTAATTACTGCCAATAATAGTAGTATATTCTTTACATCGGAGAGAAAATTAAATATCATGTAAAAAATCAAAATTATTTTTTATTTGAATTGATTTTATAAAAATAATTGCTTAGTGTGTTACACACCTACAATTTTGATCGATCTTATGAATTAAAAACATTAAAATTTAGATTGCCCAATTTCTTGAGACATAAATTAATCATTTAGAAATTTCTTATATAAGATAATTTCATTCTATCGTGGCAAGCTACTTATTAACATCTTCACTTTCGATGACAAAGTAATAAGAACAGCATTGGTTTATCAGTAAATTTTCACTAGTGTCTGTCAAATGCAGCGTTACAGCGGAAAATTAATTCCTATTGAATTATTTATACGTAGATGAGTCAATCGCATCAAGCGCACCCGCACCTTTCCACGATCATCGCCGGCAGAGAGGTCAATGCGATGTTAAATTCGTGGGTGAAATGTAGCAATGAGATGGCACTCATTTTACGTGGAGAGCAGCAGGGACCGCCGTATCCTGGCGGTGCTGCCAGATGCACAATGTGCGTGTTGGGGTACTTTTGAAGGAAGGCGTACGGGCAGTCGCCTATGCAGACGTTGGCCTCGTACGTTTTGGGAGCGATGATCCAGTCCCAGCCGAAGGCCTCGAAGTCCACCGTCAAAGGATAGCGGCAGCAGCGTGTCTCCTGACTGTCATTATTACATTCGAGGCCGACTGTGCGCTTGGTGCGCCGCCTTGACGTGTCCTCCAGGAATACTTCTAAGTAGGGCATCTAAACAATGAAAATATATAATAATAATTAGAAAATGATAATATGTAAAGCAAAGATATTATATAATATTAAATATTATAAGTATGTACAGTGGAACCTCGACTTACGAGTAACTTAACTTAGAGTATTTCGAGATACAAGCAAATTTTTAAAATTGACTAAAAATTTGCTTGACATACGATAAAAAAAACCTATTGTGTAACTTAAAACTTTATCATTAATTTATATAGTATGTATTCTGCGTCAAAGATGTCACTAATAACAGCGGTGGAGGACGGTGATATACACACTCTTGCACTATTGTCTCCAATGTCCCAGTTGGCGTATTGCACTCATACAGTTAGTTTTGTGTTTTGTTTTGTGATCACTGTGTATATTGTTATGTAAGGATTTAATCCCTCAAGTTGTAATTTTTTACAACTCGCCACGTTTAAATGAGGTAAACACGCTTGGTTCATGGCGCCATTTGGGCTCTGGGAGATGCGCGGGGCGGACGCATTGCATAGCCGCGATGGCAAATCAGTTTGTACATAATCTAAGATGGGCTAAGGTCACCCGGTTCTAATCTGAAGTTGGCGTCATGGGTAGATGGGATGCACAATGGAAGGTAGTCACATCCAGCGATCCTGTACAATGGAGGATCAAGCGTGTGTGGTAGTTACGGCGCACTGATTTCGAGGTTACATGACCATCATTTCTATCTAATTGTAATAACATGTGAACAATAGTTTACCACCATGGAGGTGGGATTAATCTTATGGTAAAGTTTTGCCTTGCTTCATATCCGAGAGGTTTGCTACAGGAATCGAATCAACGATGTTTCGGAATAGTTTCACATTATTGTCATGTTGTATTTTGTATTAAACAAACCTACTAAATTAACATCTCTCGCTTAGATTAGATTCCCAGTCCGAATTACACAACATTTAATAAATTTACCAGGTGAAAGAAAGTTCGTCAGCTGAAGGTAAGTGCGCGGGACCAAATTCCAGCCGAACTCACACTTTCATGTCAACCAAACAATATATGCAAACATTTAGTATTTTTTGTCCAAGTTTGTAATAACTTTGTTTTGTTTGTTTTTTTCATAATTGTACTGCAAAATGGTCCCCCTAACAGTTGAAAAGGAAAGGGGTAAGAAGAAAGAGATGATTACGGTAAAAGTTAAGAAGGAAATCATCGAGAAGCACGAACAAGGCATACAGGTGTAAGCCGAAGAGAAGAAAAATGAAACAAGGGAGCTAGATTCAGCAAAAGGAGTCACGATAATATTAAAGCATAGGTTACCTATTCTGGAAGATGTAGAAAAGTTGCTTTTGGTGTAGATAAACGAGAAGTAACTAGCAGATGATTCTGTGTGCGAGAGATTGAGGCGAAGGCTTTGTACGTTGACATCGTAAGTAAACTGACATGTACATCGACAGAACAGGAAGAATGATTCAAAGCAAGCAGAGGATGTTTTGATAAGTCTAAGAGGAGAAGTGGCATCCAAAGTGTTGTGAAAGGCTGCAAATTTGGACGCCAAAGAATCTGAGGCGTTCATTGTCGAGTTCCAGAAACTCGTGGTTTCCGAGTGTTACCTGCTGCAGCAAGTTTTTAACTGAGATAAGACGGGACTATTTTGGATGCCAAAGAGGACCTATATTACAGCAGAAGAGAAAACAATCCCTGGTCATAAATCCATGAAAGACCATCTCACCCTCTTGATGTGTGCTAATGCAAGCGGTGATTTGAAAGGTAAGCCCTTGCTTGTGTTTCATTCTGAAAATCTACGACTTTTTAAGAAATTCGAGGTACAAAAGAGCCAGTTAAATGTTACGTGGAGGTCCAACAGCAAGGTTTGGGCCACTCGTATTTTGTTCGTTGAGTGGATCGATGAGGTTTTTGGTCCTGCAGTGAAGACTTATTTTGGAAAAAAAATTGCCACATGTTGTCTTGTTGGTTATGGAGCTCCTGCTCTTCCTTGAAATGAATAATGCTTCTGCTCATCTTTAAATACTGAAGGAATTCGAGTTCATTAAGATCAAGTTTCTTCCACCCAACCCCGCACCATTACTCCACAGCAGATCATTTCGAACTTCAAAAAACTTTACACCAAATCACTATTTCAGCGGTGCTTCGAAGTGACCGAAGAAACAAATCTTAACTTCGGAGACTTTTGGAAAAATCATTTCAATATTGTGATCTGCCTCAAAATCATCGATAAAGCATGGGGTGGGATAACTAAGGGAACCCTCAATTCTGTGTGGAGAAAACTGTGGCCTAATTATTTATTATTACGTTCACTTTTTACATGCATTATGTACTTGAATTGATAAATAATGTCTAACGGTCTGACGTATTACTCTTCCAAATTAATATTCATTAAGTATATATTTTCACCTAGTTAATTACTATGAGTGTTGCGTAATATTTCAAATATCAGACAAATGTACAGAGGGATATGCATATAAAATTTAATTGCGTTGACAGATTTGCAGGAATTTCATGAACAGGAGCCGCCAATTGTCGATGAAATTGTGTCTTTGGAGAAGAACATGGGACTGGAATGGAATGGAGGTGAATGAGGACGATATTCAAGAGAAACAATTGGAAGAACAAAGCCAAGAGCTGACCACCGAAAAACTAATGGCTCCGCATCACGAGCAACAGTGTGAGGCTACAGAGGAGATCTCGTCTGTGGATGAGGAGAAAGAGGCTGAGAAATATGTCACTTCAAATGAGATAAATGTGGGAAACAGTGTAACATTTTGTAGAAAAACACCACCCAAGTAAGGCAAAGAATTAATCTTTTCAATGACAATGCAATGTCACATTTTGACCAAATTGTCAAAAAGAGGCAAGTGTCAAGTTAAAGTTCCACAAAAATAAAAAAATATTGAGCCATCGGCGATGAATATCAGTGATTCTGATATGGATAATTAATAAATTCGATTATGTCTTTTAACATTAATTTTATTAATGAATGTATATTTTTGGATCTTGGAACGAATAAGTTGAGTTTCCTTTATTTACTATGGGGAAATTTGCTTTGACATACAAATGTTTTGAGATACGAGCACGTCTATGGATTATGCTCGTAAGTCAACGTTCTACTTTAATACAAAATACACGAGAAATATGTTTGTACAAAAATTTTCATATCTGGTGAGATGTAATATTATCAATTTTATTTTATTTTTAATTCAAACTTTTCAATGGATTTTAAAACATCAAAATCTCTATGAAACAAATGGGTTTATCTCTTGCCATGTGTTTAATGTAGTAGTAATTAAGTGTGAAATATTTCACTTTACTGATATTAAAATATTATTTTAACTTGTAAACTAAATAGTGATATAATTTTTTTATATTCACATTCAAACAATCAGTTACTAAGAATATTCTCAGAGTATTATTGACAAATTCTAATCCACCCGCACTAACCTATATAATATGAATAGAAATAAAATAAAAATGTCCATTAAATAAGGTTGCGACAAAAGAACCAACTTACATAATCGACTTTATCCCCTTTTCCCTCGGGCACCGCTATCCTCCGCCTCTCCGAGTCTTGCACCCTCACCACTAGCCCCAAAATGTTTCTCGGCATGGCGAACCACTCCGCCAGCACCTTGGTCACATTAACCTTCACCCACTTCCCCTTCTTCTCCTCACTCCGCGTGACGGCGACACCGGCACTCGCCACCACGCTACTTGTGAAAACGTCGTTACTCTTTGTCACGCAACTGATCTGAATGTTCAACGTCAACAGTCTTTCGTCCTCGTCATTCTCGTCGGAGTCCAACGTCGGTTGGTCCTCGTCCACGTCTTGGTGCGTGCCAGTGTCGTGGATGAATATGTGAAGATTCGCCTCCGAGACTTGGTTCTGCATCGCCTTCTCGGCAAATCTGTAGTAGAGGACCCTGTTGCTCTTCCAGAGGTGACGGACTCGCTGCTCTGCAAAAAATATTTAGAATATAGCAACACTAAAGATATTTTAATTCAACGCTGAACAAATAGGGACATTACCTAACATCTACAATGGTTGCCAAGGACATTAAAGTCTTAATAGATTAATCATCTACATGTGTATACGTGCAAAACGTACGAAATATTATTTACACCATTGGTCATTTGTATTCTTAAACACCTTTCACACTATCACGGTGACTTTGAATTGATAATAGCTTCATTATTTTTCTGCAGTGTGGATACATATTATTTATTAATAATTTTAACAAATCACTAATGTTGATAATCAACACGGTTAACACAAAATTAGTGTTTTGATTAAATTAACCAATAATAAAATAAACAATATAAATATTTAAAAAATATATTTTCAATACACGAAAGTGGCTCGGGTGATTTGTGATTTTAGCCGAAATTCATTATAAAAATGCTAAAAAAAAACATTTGATTAATTCATATCACAATTTTGATGACGCAATCACAACCTGTCGCACATAGTCAATCATTTCTCACAAATTCGACATCCACGCGTATCCATTATCACTTGTAATACAATTAAAGCCGCCACTTTAAAAGAAAACAAACAATGCAGGATTTACGCAAGCAAATTGTTGCATCCATCTCCAATTTTGCAAAAACCAATCTATAGAAATGTGACTCAACATAAAAAAGTATTATTTTTTCGATATGTGCACAGCATTTTTAAATATAACATGGAGGACATTGCTATCAAATTGGTTAGATCTTTCTTTCAAACATTGAATGAAAATATGAAGAAATAAAAAAGGATAATTGCTCGTAAAGAACAAATGCTTCCGTCTTCTTCTTTTGTATGTTTCTGTCCATCTGTGAACAAAAAAAAAACACACACATTAGATTTATAATCAACACAAGTCTACAAATAAGCAGCTCATATAGTTGATAATATTTGAGTATGTCCAAGAACACACAATTACTGGATTATACCACCAAAGGTATTGTTATTAAGACAAATTATAGATATCTCATAGAGACAAAGCTATGACAGGGCTTACGACTTGTCTTCGGCTGGCTTAAGCGATCATTTTACACAATTCTACCCAAAATCACACTCCACATTTATCAAATTTTTGGTTATATATATGTTACCATGTAGAAACTTTTCAAGTATTTTACTACAACTTCGCTGTTGCCACCTATGATTTGAAATTCATTCCCCTGAAACAGTATAGATGTCACTAATGAGAATCTTATTTTTTAGAAATATGAAAGCTATACTCTTTTATCTGTTTACACTAGAAATATGTCTGAAAAGTAAATTAATTTTATATATATTTCTTATTTAGACCAGTATATTATATTAATAATATTTGAGTATGTCCAAGAACACACAATTACTGAATTTTCCCAAGATAATATAATATATTTCGTCTCTATGAGATATCTATAATTTGTCTTGATTAATGTTACATTGAAAAGATGAATAATTCAGTGAGCAATCACCAGTACACTAGAAAGTAAACCTCTAACCGTTAATCAGTTACCAAATGTCATTATAATCGAATACCAATCACACAATCACAGTTTGTGAGATGAAGGGTGATGGGATATAACGATCAGAGTATATTTTTGGTTTGAAAACAAGACTAACGCCATTTTGTGAATTTTTACAGAACCTTTTATTTCACCTGTCTCAGTTCTTAGTAAATATTAAAGCTCAGCTCTTTTATGAAGCGCATGCTTCTGACGACACAAATGACGACAGTGCTGAGGAATTCGTGGACGACCCAGATATTTTACACGAAAAATGATCAGCATCTAGCTACTTCTCAAAATTTTTTCTGTATTAAAAAAAATTGTAAAACTTATGGTATTTCAATTTTCTTAATAAAATGTGTTTTTCCGATCAAATGATTATTTTGGACGATTTTTTAATCTACTTGAACCCAAGATAAAATGACCACAAATTTAAAAATAAGAATTGTTCAAAATAAGCAAAAAGCGACTGATCATTATTTCCCGTCACCCATCTGATGTTTTTTTTATAAAGAAAGAAATTAGTGACAGTTAAGCAAAAAAATTATACAAATTAAAAATCGCCCATTTTTGCTCCTACATTCAAATTATTGTTATACTATTTGTACCTCATTTTATTGAAAATGTATGGTCAATTATTGTCATTCAATTTCTGTATTAATTGCAATTTTTTTTCTGCCTATGAATTTTGATAGTTAAAAATTATAAAGATTGTTAAAGTGAGTTAACTCGGGTAAGTCGGTACTTTGAATACTTTAATTTTCCTGATGTCAATCAATGATACCCTAAATTCCATCCACGCTTCCTACACCAACTATGGAAAATTTGGTTAGGATCAGCTAAATGATGTAGGATCATATAGCGAACAGATAGACAGATAGACATTGAATTTTAAACAACCCCTGTCAATCATGAGGGAAAAATTTACTTAAATTTATTTCAAAAATCAAAAATTCAATGATGGCTTTTGTTTAAAATTATTAATTAAAATATTGTTGTTGTATAATTTTGTTGCCATGCGACACATGCTCGAGGATGTAAGCTTAGTTGAGCTGTAAACAAATGTAAATTGTGGATTAATTGAATTTTAAAAATACCTTCCGGCACTGGCCGTAAAAATCAAATGTATAAATTAGAAAGATATATTATATATGAAATTAATTTATCGAAAAATATTGTTGTCACTAGCGGGATTCAAACCTGGATCTCTTTATATCTGGGGAAATGCATTAACCGATTATGCTACACCAACATAGTTGATGACATATTTTCGAACTAGGTCTGTTTTCAGACATTCCATTTTGCACTGAGGTCCATTTTTATTCTTACGCCACTGCGTTTTGCTTTGTCCTTGTTGTAATCACTGACTGTCTTATTAAATTAGGCAATAAATCAAGATAATGTGGGTACGCTCCAATACTCTCCCCCCCCCACCCGTGCAGCAGTGTTGTATTTTAATTAATTATTATTTATAATATATAACACTTTGTTTAAGTTAGTATGTATAAGTAATGGGTATATTTTTATAGTTTTGTTTATATCTATTCTTGTATTTTTAATTTTAGTATACATTGTTTCCTGAATGTACACCGTAGGTATCGAAACATGTTGATTTTTCAATAAATAGTGATTTAAATTTAATAAAAATGAATTATCAATTAATTTTGGCGTCTCCTATCGGATTTTACTCAAAGGTGTTTGAGATTCTGTAAATATAAAGAAGATGGCTTTCAAATAATGAAATGACAGATGTATCAATTTGAAAGTGTACGAAAAAGTACGAAAATTTGCCATCAACTTACTTTCTTACATCGCGGCGTTTCACCGCGAGGTAGGCAGAGAGGATAGAGCGCCACACTCCTCTGTCTTGACACACAATTCTAGCTTCATCCACATTTATATATATACTCATTATTGAGGCTTCTAACAGGATCATCCCCCAGTATCTGGTTTACCTGGTCGTGGCAGATTTTCCACGGACATCCTCTACTTCTGGTGCCATCAACACTTGCGTCATATATCTTTCTTACCATTCTCCCCTCTCCATTCCATATGACCAAACCACCCAAGTGATCCTTTTTTAATCTTACTCACAATACTAAGATCAGCTTTACATTCTTTCCTTATTTCTTCATTCTTTACTCTGTCATAAATGGATCTGCCACATACCGAGCATAATTGGTTAATGCGATTCGCCGGATTGGAAAGAGTTCCAGGTTCGAATCCCGGTAGTAATAACAATATTTATTCGATAAATTGATTTTATATGTATATCTTTCTAATTAATATATTTAATTAGTATTAAAAAAAATGTTTTATCTTATTATTTATGTAATATGTGGCCATAAAGTAATTTTGTTAATATTGAAGATATAATCTAATACTTTCATATAGCATTCCGTTAATTTTTAACTGCTGTGTGAGGTCGCGGTTCAACAAGTGCCGAGCATATCAGGACAGCCCCTGAGATTGTGATAAAAGGACGTCCTTGGATTTCTGATAATAATAAATGTAGAATTATAGCGAGTGACATCGACGAGTGTCCAGAGAAATAAAAACCATGTTATATTATTAAGAGAACACATTCTTATTGTGAAGTTGTATTTATTCAGAACATAGCTCTGTGATATTTTAAATACTAATTAAACGTATTAATTAGAAAGATATACATATAAAATCAATTATATCTAAAAATATTGTTGTTGCGCTGCCAGGATTCGAACCTGGTAACCTAAACACAAAGTAGATGGCTCTTTCAAATAATAGAAGGATAAATGTATTACTATGAAAAAGGTAACACATATGTTCGAAAATGTGTTATCAAAAATAATGTCGCTGTAGCATAGTTGGATAATGAACCTTCCACGGTTTGAAAAGAGATCCAGGTTCATTAATTAATACATATCACCAAAAAAATATTAATATATTTTAAATACTAATCATAAAGATATACATATAAAATCAATTTTATCAAAAAATATTGGAAAAATACCGGGATTCGAACCTGGATTTTCCAGTCTGGAGGAGGTGCATTACTTTGGTATTAATTTAAAAAGTTTAACATATAGGTTTGAAAATTCGTCGTCAAAAATAATGTCACTGTGGAATAGTTGGTAATGCACCTTCCCCGGATTAGAAAAGAGATCCAGGATTCAATCCCGGTAGCGCAACAATATTTTTCGATAAAATTGATTTTATATCTATATATTTATAATTAATACATTTATTTAGTATTTAAAATATCACAGTAATATATTCTGAATAATTACAACTTCACAATAAGAATGTGTTCTACTTAATAATTCATATGTTTAGTTAAATAAAGACCAAAGTGACAGATTTCGAAAGCCCATGCGAAAAAATCCATAGATAATGCATAAAATAAAGCATATTTCATTATTATTTGTCGCACCTATAGACACATCCATCTATGCTTTGACAGTAATAAATTTGATGTATCAACAACCCGCAAAGGATTTTTACTACGGGCGTAGTGAAAAGTGACTATATTTTATTTATTTATTTACATCCTGTCCGGAATCGTTTTGAGAGTTATTTACTCTCGTTTCGATTTATCATAATTACATATTTAATTTTTTTTATTACATTCAGTCATTATTAACATTATCATCATAATACCACCATAGGTTGGCTCCGGTATCATCGTACCAAAGCCATAAGTGTAATACAATTTGACGTGAGACTCGTTATCACATTCAGAAGGCAGCCAGAAAGAAGCTATAGAAATCATAAACCCCCATAGGGGAGGGCAGACGTCACATTTATGTGTTGCAGTCGCAGAACTCGGTCACAGTCCGGCAGAAATTCACCGTGTCTATGTTGCAAGAGGTGCGAGGGAGAGCCAGTAGAATGCTACGTTAGGTCTCTTTAGCCACTGCGCTTCCCGGCATCGCCCGTCCCAGCAACCCCCAGCGAGAGACCCACACCCTAATAAATACCCGGAAATGTCCGATATTCCTTTAATTTCTCAATAGGTCATCGTTCCGGGTTGCTACTATAGTAAGTTACTATAGTAAAACGTTACTATTGATCACACAACCGGCCCTAAAATCAATAACAGTACAAAAAACACTGTTTCGGCAGCAATTTGTCAAGACTATCGGCATTTTTTACATAAAAAACTCTACTTCCGCCATTAATCTGGACAACTCACGTTAACACAATACTAGATGCAGACTATTCGACTACTGAACACCTACACATACACAAATCCCAAATTGTTCAATGACCTAAAATGGAATATCTAAAAATAATAACATATCCACAATCTAAAATAAAAGAATCAATCATCAACTTGTTAATAAAAAAAAGGTAGAAAAGAAACTGAAATTTTACTTTTTATAGAATTAAAATATTTTAAAATTTAAAAATAAAGTAAATTATTAACAATAACAGAAAATACTCCTTTTTACACGATACGAAAATTTAGCTTTCAGAAATCGACTCACTCTAGAATTAATGTTTTTATCAATGTGAATAACGAATTACAATGAAATAACGCAGGCTGCCTTAATACAGGCGTCGCCTAGTTGAGCAGCGTCATCCGACAAACTGATTAAAAGTGTACCTAGATATAAGATTATATATTTTTAATACGCCACGTAACACTTGTTTCAAATACTAATTAAATGCATTAAATAGAAAGATATACATATAAAGTCAATTTTATCGAAAAATGTTATTGTTGCACTACCGGGATTCGAACCTGGATCTCTTTTCAATCAGAGGGAAGGTGCATTAACCAACTATACTACAGCAGACAGTACTTTTTACGACAAATTTTACACTCTTCAAATTAATACGTCTATCGTTTAAATTATTTGAAAGCCATCTACTTTGTTTTTACGGAATCTCAAATACATTTGAATAAACCGATAGCAGGACGCCAGAATTAACAATTCATTTTTATTATATTTTTGATTAATGCACCCTCCCCGGAACGGAAAGGGATCCATCCAGGTTCGAATCCCGGTGGCGCAACAACTATATTTTTCGATAAAATTGATTTTATATGTATTATCTTTCTAATTAATATATTTAATTCATATTTAAAACCGTTCAGTTGGTATGTTTTGTTTTTTTTTTAATACAGGAGAAGAAGAAAAAGAATATTATTACGACGGGTAGGCACACCACACTGTTGAACGCTCAACCGAGTGAGAGAAAAGTAATTAATTAATAATAATATACTTTCGCCTTGAAGCATTTCGCCGCGCGTGGGAAAAGTCGAACAAAAACGGACAGCGGAAATTATTTTGTAAAGTTATGCATCTTTTTGTGTAGATTTTTATCGCTGGGATCTATTATTAAGCATTAATTTTTTTAACGGGCTAAAGTAGCGCTTAGATTAATAATTGGGTTGATTCCACAAGTGTAATATCTTTCCGATTAATACATTTAATTAGTATTTAAAACTCTTCACAATGAGAATGTGTCCTTTTTTATTTCTCTGGACACTCGTCGATATCACTCGCTATAAAAACACATTAGAACAAGGATTAAATAAATAAATTAAAAAAGGCATTGGGCTCCAGTGCAAAATATGTAAATATGAAAGGCCACTTGAATATGTATGCACAAATAATATTTTTATAAAAATTTTTTTTTTAAGAACACATTCTTATTGTGAAGTTGCAATTTTTCCAGAACCGTATAAAATCAATTTATCGAGAAAATATATTTTTGCTACCGGAATTCGAATGGAGCGATATGTGTATCAATTTGAAAGTGCAAACATATAAGTTCGAAAATTTGTCGTCAACTTACTATGTCGGTGTAGCATAATCGGTAACTGCATTTTTCCTGATGGGAAACGATCCAGGTTCGAATACCGATAGCGACAAAAATATTTTTCGATAAATTGATTTTATATGCATATCTTTCTATTTAATACATTTAATTTGTGTTAATAATATCACAGAGCTATGTTCTGAAAAATTGCAACTTTACAATAAGAATGTGTTCTCATTAAAAAAAAATTAATAAATATAATCCAAGAACACAAATTCGATAAATAACGTTATAGTTATTTCCTAATAAAGCAGTCGTATGTTGTCAACACTAGTGTCCAGAACGCCTTTTGGTAAAAAGCAACCCTTGGCCAGCCTCCTTCAAAATACCTCCCCTAACGTGTATGGCACTGGGGCGGCCAATTTATGGGGATGGTTTTACAAAAAATGAAAACACCCTCTTAAACTCAAGTTACTAGGGCGAAGAAAAAAAATCTTGCCTGTGGCGGTAAAAAGTTTGGCGCCGGCGTTGCACGGAGGCGGTGTCAAGGGATGGACGGCGCACGGTCGTGGACTACCAAGTTAAAGAGAGAACAAGGTAAAAATCTGAAATCACCCACGTGACAGGCGGGGATACTTACCACTACACTGCCGACGGATGTGAAAATAGACGTTTACAAATATTAATAATTGAGCTCGTTACAAAGTTCACCAGGTGAAACTGTATTTCAATTAAAATTCAATACTAGTTTTTCAATGTTAAGAAAGTTCAAATATCGGTGAATTATTTTTTCCAATCTCTATAGGGGTGAAATATGTTCGTTAGTTTAAGTTTTTTAAATTAAACGAACGTCAGTGTCTTGAAAGCATTTAAAAAATAATAATACATATATATTTTTGAAAAGATATCTAAAATAAATTTAAAAAATCTAATCGTATAATTATTAATTAGATACCTTTGTAAAATAATTAATTTCTGCCAGAGGGGGTCGATCGTTTCTGCAGTTTCGGGGGCACTTCACCCCGCTGTCCCTTTTCGAACTGTGTACTCGGAAACATACATTTTTGCCTCACAAACATATAACGATTTCAAAATGACAGATTATTTTTTTAAAACACGAATTCAATTCTAAACGAAAGAAAAAAAAAATGTACGTTACAATATTATTTCATTAATTGACCCACATTTGGCCAAATCTCGAAGGTCTACCACCCGTTTAGAATATTATGAAATGATTTAAATTTTTATCTCTCCTTCCGTTATCAAGATTGAAAAGATGCGTAGGCACGCACGCACGCACTCAAATGAATTCAAATAATAATATCGTATCGCACTTCGGATTTTCCGAGCGCGGGCAACGCGGACGCGAAGGACGCGCGCAGACGCGCCACCGCCGCCGCGGTCCGCCAATGACTGAACGTTAAATCCGTGCGAAGGGGGACCGCGCACGCGCGCGCGCACACCGCAAAGCGCGCGGCGGTTGCAAAGCTCTCGGCCGGCGCGATGGGAGGAGTTTTGCTTTTGCGAATAATTTATTTCCCGCGATTTTGACACAAAATAATATGCAACACTTGTCATGAAAAGTGCGTTAACGCCGGTCCAATGCATATTTATTTATTTTATATATAATACACACCTATAACTAATTAACTTACCATCACGCCGTTTCTCCGCGGGGGTAGGCAGAGAGAATAGAGCGCCACACTTATAAGCTCATACAAGCTCGCCGATTGTTGAGGACCATCCAAGTATCTAGTTTATCTGGTCGTGCCAAGTCTCCCGCGGACGTCCTCTATTTCTGGCGCCATCAACACTTGCACAATATCATTCTTACCATTCTCTACTCATTCATCCGTCCCATATGACCAAACCACCCAAGTGATCCAATCTTAATCTTACTTATTATACTAACATCAGTTTTACATTCTTTCCTTATTTCTTCATTTTTTACTCTGTCATAAATGGATCTGCCGTACATACGCTCAAGTGATCTCACTTCCACTGCATTCAGTGTACTTTCGTTCCTCTTCTGCCATATATACCTATATACCTACTCTAATACATATAAACAAATTAATACTTCCCTTTTTACTATAACATATCTTGTACATATTTGTTTAGTTTAATTTCGAAATTATGTAATTTCTTCTCCGTTCTTATATCAACCGGCATTTCATTAATTCATTAATTACCTCGGCCATATATTCAATGCAGATAGACAAGACAATGGTGACATAGAACGACAGAGGAGACAGTTGAGCGTTCGTGCGAATGTGCCATCACGGCGTTTCTACCGAAGCAGTAAAGAGGTGAAGAGCATCCCGTTTAAATCCTTCTTCACCAGCATGTATACCCGCGAGCTCCGGTCGTAATACAAGCAAGTGACGTACAACCGTTTCCGAATTCCGAAAATGAAGTAAAACTTTGAACACGCCTGCAGTCGAATTATGCTAAACACGCACGAAAATTCACTTCCAGCAACCGAGTGCACCGATCAGTATTTAACTCAATAAATGTATTTTTTTACTTTTGACCTTGCTTCTAGTGCACGCTGAATTAACATCCATTAAAATTGTTGACCCGAAAATATTTTTTTTTATTGGAAACATTCAATGACAAGGCCGATTCAATCCTCGCGTGGGAGAAATGCAGCCACCGGGCGCGGCAAATGCCACACCATCACACACCTATCCCAAACTCGAGAGAGGAGCCCGCAGCCAATCATTAAATAAAAAATCATCGGTTCTAACATCTGAAACGAAATTTAAAAAGACAACCCAATTTTTCGACATATATTATGTTTATTCAGATGATGCGTCACTAATAGTTGCCACGAAAACTGCATTAGTAACAGACGTTGGCTATCACATCACACACCTATCCCAAACTCGAGAGAGGAGCCCGCAGCCAATCATTAAACAAAAAATCATCGGTTCTAACATCTGAAACGAAATTTAAAAAGACAACCCAATTTTTCGACATATATTATGTTTATTCAGATGATGCGTCACTAATAGTTGCCACGAAAACTGCATTAGTAACAGACGTTGGCTATCACATCACACACCTATCCCAAACTCGAGAGAGGAGCCCGCAGCCAATCATTAAACAAAAAATCATCGGTTCTAACATCTGAAACGAAATTTAAAAATTCAACCCAATTTTTCGACATATATTATATTTATTTAGATGGTGCGTCAGTAATAGTTGCCACGAAAACTGCATTAGTAACAGACGTTGGCTATCACCAGTGGCGTAACTGCAAAAATTGGGCGCCAATTCAGAATGGAAAAATTTAGGAAATCGTCATGATTGACGGTTTTAAAAACTAGGACTCTTCACAGTAATTTGTCACATTAATACTTCGAATGTTGCAGTGTACGACGGTGAATCATTGATGATTTCACTGTTGAATTTATATTAGCGCATAGATCGAAAATTTTTCGTCAGCAAAGTGACAAGACTTCGAACACAGAGGTGGATAAAGCCATAGATAAAGCGTACAATTGTACGTATTGCCGATGGTGAAATAAATAAATAAATCAAATTTGACGACATTTTCAGATATTTGTCGATTATTTCGCCCTGCCAACACTATCAGGCGGGGGATTCTCTTTGACAATAGTAAACTTGACATTCAAACCCGCAAACGTGGTTCAATAATTAAAAAAATTTAATCAAACATAATTTGTAACCTACCGGCTCTCCCTCGCACTACTTGCGACCTGGACATGGTACTGAATTTCTGCCGGACTGTGACCGAATTCTGCGACTGTAACACATAAATGTGACGTCTACCCTCCCCTTTCGGGGGTGCATGATTTCTATAGCTTCTCTCTGGCCGCACTCTGAATTGAATGTGATAACGAGTCTCACGTCGAATTGTACAGGTGTGGCTCTGGTACGATGATACCGGAGCCAACCTGTGATGGTATTATAATAATGACTGAAAAAATACGTCATTCTGACGAATCGAAACGAGAGTAAACAACTGTCAAAACGATACGGGATAGGGTGTAAATAAATACTGGTCAAACAATCGACCCTTAAAGCTTAACGTGATTTTGTAAAAATCTGATACAATGACATATTCCGTAACGATATATATTTTTAGAACATGTTTGACTGGTAATTTAGTCAGGTATCAATCGACCCTTAAAGCTTAACGTGATTTTGTAAAAATCTCATACAATGACATATTCCGTAACGATATATATTTTTAGAACATGTTTGACTGGTAATTTAGTCAGGTATCAATCGACCCTTAAAGCTTAACGTGATTTTGTAAAAATCTCATACAATGACATATTCCGTAACGATATATATTTTTAGAACATGTTTGAATGGTAATTTAGTCAGGTATCAATCGACCCTTAAAGCTTAACGTGATTTTGTAAAAATCTCATACAATGACATATTCCGTAACGATATATATTTTTAGAACATGTTTGACTGGTAATTTAGTCAGGTATCAATCGACCCTTAAAACTTAACGTGATTTTGTAAAAATCTCATACAATGACATATTCCGTAACGATATATATTTTTAGAACATGTTTGACTGGTAATTTAGTCAGGTATCAATCGACCCTTAAAGCTTAACGTGATTTTGTAAAAATCTCATACAATGACATATTCCGTAACGATATATACTTTTAGAACATGTTTGACTGATAATTTAGTCAAGTATCTATACTCATAAAATATTGTAAGGATATTAAGTATTTTTAAGGAATAAAGATGTAGAAAACACGTTTAAAAGTTACGTGATTTTTTAAAAAAAATTCTTTTAAATTAACTGAAAAATGACTTGAAAGACGTCAGATACGAGAATTGAGTCAAGTGCTTTTATTATTATGCAAAATAATAAACGTCATGATCGACAGTCCTGATTGGCTCAATTTAATAAAACTTAAAATGCCATCAAGAGAGACCACTGATTCAACTGCGCGAATGAGCCGTTAAATTATCATACGAATTCTTCTTCGCCGAGTCTCCATAGAAACAGTCATGAATATTGGTCTGTGGACATGGTGACGCAACGGGAAAGATTCGGCCCCAAAGCGAGTATCCCTGGGGCAAAATCGAGAATATGGTCCTATACCGGACGCAATATATTCAATTGTGGATATAACGAATTCTATACATGCTGAATATTATGTTCCAGGCCGATGTTATTTTTAAATAACTAGAAAATGAAACACAATTTTTTAATTTGGTTCTTATTTATAAATTATTTGGTTTATTACAATTATGTATATAATATGATATTGACCAAATAACCGCCATTGGCAGCGGCACAAATGCGTGCTCTTTTAACCATATTTTTCATAACATTCTCACGCACTTGGCGTATTATTTCAGCAATTTCATTTCAAATATTGTCCTGTAGCATCGGTATTGTTGTTGGCTCATTAGCGTAGACATTTCCTTTCAAGTAACGGGAGGCGCCAAATCAAATAAAGGCCAGTCGATATCACCACCTTTTGACATTATGCGGCCGGGAAAAATTTCTCGCAAAATTTCAAGCGTAGGTCGGGCTGTGTATGTGGTGGCACTGTCCTGTTGAAACCGCCCAATTCGGCCACCGAGAAGTTTTCCAATATGCGACGATAACGATCACCATTAATGGTTACAGCATTGCCATTATTATTTAGATAAAATGTTTTAACGGCTTCAACGCGTTGATGAGACGTTAATGCACCATAATAAATTGTAATCAGCTACTCTCAAATGCGAACTGACAAATGTCTGCCAAACCAAAGTGGCAACGAAACAAAATCGGCCTGGAATATAATATTCGCCCTGTATGTTAGTTAATTTGTTCATTTTAAATCGTATCACCTCCATTTAAAATATAATTTTTTATCAATCGCAGAGAAAAATTTATACTCCATCACCATAGAAATGAAAAAATTACGCTCATGCAAACAAAAATTATTATTTTTGTCCTTCGGAACAGTGTTGGAGCAGTGGAGTTTTCTAAAAGCTTCTAAGCGATCATCTTTCTTTTCATTTTTGTATGGAACGCGTAAGATCCGACTCCGCTAAGAGGATGGCGTAAAGACGGATGCTTTAGATCTGATGCAGATTCCGAATTGGAAGACACGAGAGCCGGAACACGTGGGGAGGCGAAAAATTCAGAAGGCTCAATATAGGCTGCATGGCCGTAGAAGAATAATAATTATGTGGGCATCTAATGTGCTCACTCCGGGGCGTTATATTCCACAAGTACGGGTCTGACCAAATCAAAATTCACACCGTGCAGCCAGTGTGATTGATCTGTGTTCTGAAAATAATTAATTATGAATGGCTTGTCGTAACAATGGAGGAGCAATATCTGATATGGAAAGAAATTTCCGTGACTTCTAAACATATACAGGGTGTAACAGACCTAGTCCACAATACTTTATGGGCGGATACCTGACTAAATTACGAGTCAAAAATATTCAAGGGACAGATAACATGTATAGTGCCTGCGTTACGCACATACGACTGCCCGTGGCGGCCAAATCAAGGGGGCGGTCAAAAAATATATAAATATTGAGAGAAAAAAAAAATCTGTCAGAGATAAAAGGATTTTAAAAAAATCATAATTATGCGTGTTTACACGAGGGGGTTAGGAATTAAGAGATGCAGGAAGGGTGGAAGGAATTCGGGAGAGGGACATAAATCTGGAACAGGGCTGGCTGAAAGACCACCCACAACCAGAAAACACGACCCACCTGTGATATACTCCATTCGGTATCTTCGGCTCCAGGACACATTCAACTTTATTTAGCGCGAAGTATACTTAGACATATACTTTCGGTGATCGCGCGATAGTGTCAAATAATACCTTGTATAATAGCAAGATGCACAGCACTAAATTGGTTCGCACGGTAGCGAGAAACCGATTACACACAAACAATAATAATAATTCACTCTCACAGCAGGATGAACTTGGCGACAAAAAACGTACCCAATGGCAAACACTTAAAATAAGATCGTTTTATGGTATATGGGGAGGGGGTAGTGGATAAGTAGTAGACAGGAACCATTCTATGTCGCGTTCATATTGCGCGTACACGGCGATCGGCGAACATTGGATAGTCATAAAGATCGAACAATGCAATTATTTCGATTAATTGAAATATTTTATTGATTCCAGATTATATATTGAATAGAGAAAATTAAAGGTCATCAAATTTCGAGCAGCTAGACTATTTTTTATTAGATGATTTAGGGCTCGAAGCAAAGATATAGATTAATAATGGAACAATTTCGCTAATTAATTTCAAAGTATGATTTTGTAAAAATTTTAATTAATAATATTTTCAAATACCAATTTAATGTATTAATTATAAATATATACATATAAAATTAATTTTGTCGAAAAATATTGTTTTGCTCAAACAAATGATAGATATCTCATCTCATACAGACGAGGCTATTTTTATTATATTTAATGGAAATAAATGGAAGTATGTTCTTGGAAACACTTTTTGCAAAATTCCCAGTTCCCAAAATAGAAAACATTTAGAAAAAAATCTCAATTAATCAATTAATTAAAGAAAATAACACTGTAAAATTTGAAACAAGCACATCATTAAGGTTTAAAAATAACTTTAAAATACCTAAATGTAACACCAAACACTATCAGCAAAATTGTATATATTTAGGGATAAAAAATT
Organism: Eubasilissa splendida; assembly: GCA_031772225.1. Taxonomy (NCBI): domain Eukaryota; kingdom Metazoa; phylum Arthropoda; class Insecta; order Trichoptera; family Phryganeidae; genus Eubasilissa; species Eubasilissa splendida. The sequence goes on from CM062870.1 coordinate 6,767,754, forward strand.
TCAATAGCCTCCCTACACAAATTAAAGAAATAAAGGATATAAAAGAGTTTAAAAAGAAACTAAATGAACACTTCAAAAACACATAATTGGAAAATAAACAATATTACATAACACTTCAGAAGCACACAAATGGACAATGAATAAAATATGTAAGGTATTATATAAAATTATTGTAGTGTAACTCCTGAGAGCTGGTCTCTTTTTTGGAGAGGTAAGCGAAAGAAAAACCACGTAATTTAAAAAATGTAAAATACTTCATTGATGTTATAAAAAATTGCAAATAATATTTTCACACGTCAGAAAGTATGTCTCCACCAAGATTTAGTTTAGTTTTTAATGTTAAATTTCTTTAGCCATGCGCTGTGGTAAATGTGGTAAAACAACTATTCTGAATTTTCCAATCAACTTTTGGAAACGAACCATTCTTTTGATATTAACAAGGCTTTAGAAATTATACATAGGGGTTTACAGTTAGATAGTTTAAAATTTTAGAAATAAGAACAAGTGTTAATAACAATTTAAATATTATAAATAACCAAATCGTTTTTGTAAATAGTCACCTTTTAAATTTGTTTTCACAGTATTTCCTAATTAGTTACCCACCACTTATACTTTTATACTTTTGTTTTTATCTACGCTTGCATTTTTAATTTTAGTATACATCACTTCCTGAAGAAGACACCATAGGTATCGAAACATGTTGATTTATTAATAAATAAGGGTTTAAACAAAGTGTTTTATCTAATTATTTATTTTTGGAGATAACCTTGAAAAACGGATATTGAAGAAAAGTTATTACGCTTGCAATGAAAATTGACAATTATTGCTATGGTCTGGTTTAAAACACAAAATAAATGAAACACGTTCTTTCAAAATCGTGCTAGTTTCCATACTGGGGATCATTTAAATTTCAGAGTAGCTATTGTTTTTTTCCACTCTAGTAACCCCAGTGAAAATGTTTTCAATTTTTTGTAAAACCATCTCCATAAATTGGCTGCCCCCTAAATTGGTCGCCCGCGTGCCTCACACGTCAGGGGCGGTATTTGAAACTAGCCCAAGGGCAGCTTTTTACCAAATGACGTTCTGGACACTTGTATTGATTACAAATTACTGTTTTATTAGTAAATAACTATAATGTTATTTCTTGTATTACTACTATTATTTTTTTCTCAATATTTATATATTTTTTGAGCGCCCCTTGATTTGGCCACCACGGGCAGACACCTGCTCCGCCTGTGCGTAACGCAGGCACTGTAAATGTTATGTGTTAAGTAATCTAAAAGTTCCAGTGCAGATACTTCACAAATCTATGGATAATGTGGTTCTTTCGCCTCGTATCCGGTTGGGGATATTCGCTCGTTGCTCGACGGCAAGGTTTCAATCTATACGCGCATTAGGTACGTAGCCTGTATGATATATTACACTACATATTGGTATGGATGGACCGCGCTGCACACGGAGCATTAAACAACCATTGTTAGTGCTAAGTACCGAGCACTGCATGGAGGGCATCGCCGTGGGAAGGTCCCGCCGCGTCAAGGCTAAGGAAGGACAATGTCCCGCGCGGTAGGGCTGGCAGCCATCTTTAAAGATGGCCACCAATTCTGATTAATATTTTCATTTTTCCACATTTCAATTCGAGAAATTCTACTCCAATTACACTCTTTCAAGACGGGACTAATAGTAAAAAAAACTTCTGATAAGTGTCACACATATACTAAAGAACGTTTTGTGTTACGTAAATCTCGCTAGATAAGAAAGTTACGATAGAAAGAGATGACAATAAAACCGTTGATGTTGACTGTTGAATTGTCAAAAATAACTCGTATCTAGAGTCTTATACAAGTTTTTTCATATTAATATTATGAAATTAAATAAAATGTGTGTTGTCATTTGAATTAATCGATCGAAAATTAAATAATTTATTAAAGTACCTACATGTACCATCTACGATGTTCCGAATTCAAAATGATTGTGACAGCTTCAATTTATTATTTTGTTTATAGAGATCGATTTAGATATACAACGTTGCCGTTTCGCGATCTGTTTGTTTCATAATTACGTAGTATTTTGCCTTGTTTAAAAAACGACAGTGTTACAACATATACGATATAATCAATTGCGACTTACATTCAAAATAACGTACATAAAATGTTTACTTTGTTCAATAAAGCGTTGTTTTCTATTGAAATCAGTGAAAAAACATACAATTTGTGAAATTTGCAACTAATGTTATGAAACAGTGCAATGTTAATACAGTTTCGGCATTTTTTAACTAAAATTGCGAGAACGCGAACTTAACGTACATCATGCCGCTTCGGGACCGGCGAAATTAACCATAAAAAATACTCAATATGATCGATATAAATATTATTTAGTAAGAAATTATTGTGTTTTTGGTACAAAACTTGATTTTAAATAGTAGCTGAAGCCTCAAAGCATGTGACACGATTTAAAAAAATATTACTAGCTTACCCCTACGTAAGTAGTACCCAGCGGCGTGTAGTCGGCACTTTGAAACACAGTACGTAACTAGAATTTCTGTGAAATAAATCAAAATAAATTATGTACTCGTATCGCAAAATACACAGCTTATTTCAATGTACTGACTGCACGCGCTTGGTAGATAAGTGTCGCACCCCCTAGTAAGGGTGTTGACTGAAAATGTGGAAGATTTTAATACTTGGCAAGTGTAGTCCATAGTCAAAAGACTCATTTCTACTACATGATATTGAAAATTACGTTTTACAATGTCATTGGCGTGTTGTTTAAAAATGGACAAAGAAAATAGTGGATGAAACTAATTAATATTATTAATATTTACAAAATCAATTATGTAGTTAATTTGTGGCTTTCCACATTGTTAAAACACGTCAAAATTTGAACAAGAGTCAAAGAGCTTTTAATATGTTTAAATTGTTTTTCAACATTTTGATAAAAATTTGAGATCGTCTGTTTTACATATAAACAATGCTAGTATTAAATTGAATAATTTAGAATCATTAGAAATAAATAAAGCGCGTAAAATTAACTAAAATATTATAAATAACAAACTAAATTTTACTCATAATTTTGCATCGTTAAGTCAATTTCCACACATGTATATAGTTTTAGTAAGTTAATTTGACATCTAGACGTAGGAAATGGTATTTATCGAAATCGGTTGGTGTATTAATTAATTAAGTAATACAAATTAAATGTATTAAGAAGAAAGATATACAGATAAAATCAATTTATTGAAAAAACATGTTTGTTGACGAACCAGGAACCCTTCCAATTCGGGGAAGTGCGCTGATCCACCACGTCACCATATGTTATTATTGTCATCTCGTCCAATATTTCCATGCTAACAACAACTCACCACAAGCAATAAATCATGGATACAACACAAGACTAACAACGAACATCTACACACCAGCTCCGAGAGCAACAACGACATTTTACCAAAGATTCTACATGTTCTTAGATCCGAAACTGTACAACACACTCAGCACCAACTGGAAATCGTTCACTTCCAATAAGATTACACAAATATGGACCCAATTGGGTAAAGATCAATCAGAAGCATCGCTATCTAACATTCTAACATAATCATTATACAGTGCCTACACTAATAATTCAATAGTTCTACAATACTCTCATTTTCTTTTCTTTTTTTTTCTTCTCTACTTTTATTTTTATTCCCGTCGAATCTAAATCTTTTTTGAATTAAATAACACCACAACAGCACGAAAAATACTGGCTACTTTAACCCAGACGGCAGTCTAGCAAAGTAGCCAGGATAATGCTGTATATATCAGAGGTGGAGTCTACTCCATCGAGTATTTAATTGCAATATAATTGTATCTAATGTTTATGATGTTATATTATAATATACTTTTAAAATCAGCAATATTATCTTTGTGGTTAAGATTCATATTTTTATTTATTATCTTTGTTTTATTAACCACTAAAATGAGTTTAAATACATCTACCGGTTTCGAAAAATACCATTTTCTTCTTCAGAATGTCATAACTAACTAATACTATTTTTCGAAACCGGTAGATGTATTTAAACTCATTTTAGTGGTTAATAAAACAAAGATAATAAATAAAAATATATTATAATACATTCACCTGTTACAACAAAAACATGCATGTCAATAAAGTCTAATAAATAAATAAATAAAATTATTTGAAAGCAAACTACTTTAAAATATCACAGAACTATGTTCCGAAAAATTCTTCGCAATAATAATGCATTGTCCTTAATAATTAATTAAGCGGTAAAAAAAAACAAAGTTAAATTATCTAATAGAAACTAATTAAGGCATCAAGATGAATGTTTGCTTTTCCCCGAAACGACACCCCGGCTTTACGTCACCGCTCTCGCCGGACCGCGTCGCTCCGGTACGGAGATTATATTGCCAAATTAACTGATCAGTGGACCGCTTATCCAATATGTAATTATCCAATTCGGGACCTCCGGATCCACAAGCACGATCGCCCTTGCTGCGTTGACCCAAGAAAGTGCATGGACCCCGCGTTCATACGGTCGCTGTCATCGTCGCGGCGTGAGTGATTGCTTCCACTGCACGACTGCCATGTGTCGGCGTTTATTGCCCGCGTCCATGGGTGAGATCTCTCTCCGAGTTTCCATAGCTAAAGGCAGACATCGTACAGTGCATCGTACACCGCTCCTAGACTGTATGAATTCGAACTGTAAATCCGGATCGATAGGATCTAAATGAACAAACTCCGGGTCGCGCGTGTAATGGAATACCGCGGGGTATGGGAGGGAAGTAGGGAAATCTCGGTACAGGATTAGGTCGATGAGGGGATAAGGGTTCTAGTCGAAAGACCAGTGATCTCGGAAACCGGGATTCGGAAGGACTGCTCGCCTTATCTTGTATTTATATGACGTCTCCGTTATCCCTACAGTCGCCGCCGAGATCACACAAATGGCACGCGGATGAGCCGATCTCCGATCCCAATTGAATATGGCGATGTCATAAGTTCACCCACGACACACAAGCAACAAACAATACGTGATCAAAACACTGGAGCTGAAAGTCCACACCGCAATGTCGAGATCGAACACATATCGGTCAAGTTGACGTCTGCTGACGCCAAGTTCACAATTCACATTGACAAAACGAGCATTAGGAAATATATGGACGGGAATCAGGACGCAGAAAGGTGTCAATAACAATGGACGCACCAAAAGTGTGTTTTACGAATTCGGAACACTGTATAACTAACATATTATAAATAATCACAAAGTGCAAAGGACCCATAGTTTTTTGGAATCGTTTTAAGAATTATGCAACATTTTACTACAATATTAGGTCATCCCATAAATAATGAGGTTTTTTCAATTACATGAACTAAAAGTCGGAGAGGGGAGAGATAAACTACCCCAGGTTTAATTACCATCTACTATCAAAGCAGGTAGTAACTTATTATTAGTGCAAGTTTTGAAGAGTACATATAAGAGTAATATAGGGCATATAAAAGTATTTATATATGCTATAATATAAACATAATCGAAATCGTTTTTTATACTTTGAATCTTCATCGCACTGTACATCATAGATTTTTGAGATTTAGCCTCCTTCCTGAATGGCAGTCTCAGTCTATCTTTTCCTCTTGTATGATGTTTGTGCTCATGTTGATTTGCATCAATTTTTTTTATAAATTAATAATGAAGATTTTATAAATAAATACCATCACATTGAAATATATTTTCTGCTTAAAGGTCATCATATTCTGATCTCTCAGCATTGCACTGATTCAAGTATATCTTATATATTTGATTTGGGAAAAAACAAAAAGCAATTGGCAGAACTATTTCCTAAGTTAACCTTTAGTAAAAATAATTATTTCCTTTAGTTATTACGTGAAGAATTTTCTAACAATAAATGAATCATGTTCAGTCATAGAAAATGTTCTTAAAAACGTTCATATATTTTTTATATAGATAAGAAGGTATTATTTAACGTCAAAACTTTAACTTTAAAAACACTATTAATAGTACTCTAAAATTACAAATAAATACATGGTAGGGTCGTATAAACGATGGATTTATTTTGCCTAAAGACGTAGGTTAAGTACATATACATGATTGTATAATTTCATTTGTAACAGACCTAACGGAGTATTCCACTGGCTCTCCCTCGCACCGTCTTACGACCTGGACAGGGTGTATTTCTGCCAGACTGTGACCGAGTTCTGCAACTGTAGCACATAAATGTGACGTCTACCCTCTCTCTCTCTGGCTGCCTTCTGAATTGAATGTGATAACGAGTCTCACGTCAAATTGTACAAGGTATGAGTCTGGTACGATGATACCGGAGCCAACCTATATCAGTTAATGAGTGAATATAATAAAAACAAATATAATAATTGTGCCACATAATAAAGAAAAATAAAAAAAAATCAAAAGGTTTAAGTTAACTGCTCTTACTTTAAAATGTAGTCCAAAAACAATATTTTAAGATTTTGTAAAATATTGCACGCGTTATTTTGTTGAGTGGAATCGAAGCGAGAGTATACATAGGACCATTTGGGGTTTCTTTCATAAAGATACTTCCTATAATCAATAGCTATCCGGGTAGCAACAACAGTGTTTTTCGATAAAATTGATTTTATATGTATATCTTTCTAATTAATACATTTAATTTGTATTTAAAATATCACAGACCTATCATCTGAATAATTACAACTTCACAATATAAATGTGTTCTCATTAATTAATAGTTTAACTGACATATTCTATTTTATCCCCAAAAATAAATAATGTATTGGATATTTTCTTATTCCTACATTCTAATTTAACTCTTCATTTTTTATACAATATATTTTTTGGTATTAAAATTCAAATTGTACTATTTATTATAAGTCCTTGTTGTTACATTTTCAAATTCATACATATGTCGTTCCATTACATGAAAGCCATCTTCTTTATATTTATATAAGTCGGGAAATTTGTCGTCAACTCACTGTGTTGGTGTAGCATAATCGATTAATGCATTTCCCCGGATAGGAAGAGATCCAGGTTGGAATCTCGGTAGTAAAAACGATATTTTTTCGATAAATTGATTTTAGCCGGAGCACTGTAGTCCTCTACTGGGTTATTATTAATTTATTGCTACTAAAATTGCTAGCCACTGTTTTAATCTATCATTCTATTCAAGCTACCTATTGAATTGAAAATTCCTCTCGGCAGAGTCAGAAATGGATCAGCTGCTCCATTTTGCACGGAGTCCCTATTTATTAGGTTTTGAACTTGACTTAGAGCTAAACGAAGCATCCACTTCTTTTACTAATTCGAAAATTTTATTATCTTACTAAACGTGTTGTTTTAATAGTTGTTGTTTGCATTCGAGGATAATGCATTTTTATTATGATGGAATAATTTTGCCTAAAAATGTCGGTTATTACACCTATGTACAATGAACCATATTATATAATATCATGGAAACAGCATAACAACATAAGTCTATACCTACTGCACGCCACTGCTAATACGAGATAGTCATAACATCAGATGATATTGGGCATTATTAGAAGAAAGAGTCAGAGAGATGTGCAAAGTAGAAATAGATTATTGCGGTGGTCGGTGGTCACAACTTGGGGGAGTACAGCACGATGCTGTACACAATAGACGTTACCAGCGCAATACGACGTCCAATCCCCGGGCGGGGACGTCCTCTCGGTTGCCCAGGAAATACCACTTAACAATATAATCGGCCCATTAAAGAAAAAACTGCAGTGCGAACCCAGGGTTCGATGATCGCCAGCACGTCCAGCAGGGGTGTGCTTCATCAGACAAACATCAGCTCATTTATACGTAATAAATTGTGTATTGCATCCATGGTTCGCCTTATGTCTTCAATATGGAGTGAGCGCCTGCAGAAATATACATAATTTCCCTCAGTATATGCCAGGCTCAATATAAAGGGTGTCTAGCGGAAAATTTTCAAGTTTAATATTAAATTTAAAAAAAAATTACAATGTTATTCTATATTTTATTTATACTAAATTGAGTTTATCTTTCAGTCTGTCTCTTAAATTTGCGAACACGCGAGAGCAAAGCGTCCGTTCAATGGCAGCAACTTCACGGCGGATATTTTCTCGTAGAGTCTGAATTGTTTGAGGATTGCTGCTGTAAAATCTCGACTTAAGGTATCGCCATAAAAAAAAGTCGCACGGTGTAAGGTCCGGTGACCGAAGTGTCCAGGGTATGTCTCCGTGCTTGCTGATTAATTTATTGGGAAAAATTCCCCTCAGCTTCTCCATTGAAACTCTAGCTGCGTGTGGAGTGGCCCCGTCTTGCTGAAATTGTGTTCTGTTGTTGAACCCGGGAACCAGCTGCAGTTTCGGTACCAAAAACTCGTCGATCATTCGGCAATACACGTCAGCAGTGACTGTCTCTTGCTGGTTAACAAAATAAGGGGCAATTATCCCTCAGATTAAACAAAATGTTTAACGATTAAATGTATTAATATCAAAAAGGTAACATATAGGTTCGAAAATTTGTAGCTAAAAATATTGTCGCTGTAGCACAGTTGCATACTGCACCTCCCACGGTTTGTAAAGAGATCCAGGTTCGAATCCCGGTGGCGCAACAACAATATTTTTCGATAAAATTGATTTTATATGTATATCTTTCTAATTAATATATTTAATTCATATTTATTTAATTTATATTTGTTGTTCAGAATTTTATGTGATGCACAGCATTTTTGCTTGTATGCACTGCACGCCCCTGGTAAATTGAATGTGACGCAGTTGACTTTATTTAGAAGCGGGTCGCAATATACAAAAAAATAGATATACCCGCACAATCAACACAATACGTTTAGCATAACTTTATTATGATGACCTTTAAGTTGAAAATATATTTCTAAGTTTTAGTATTTATTTTAAAATCCTAACTAAATATTTTAAAAAAATAATTCAGGCAAATCGACACGAGCGTAAACATCATACAAGAGGAAGAGATAGAATGAGACTGCCATTCAGGAAGAAGGCTTAAATCTCAGAACACAATGGTGTACAGTGCGATGAAGATTTTTGATAATAATAATAAATAAATAAAGAAAGGCCAAGGCGTAAGAAGCCTGGAGCTGGAAAAAGGGAAACGAAAGTAGACTGAATGCAGTGGAAATGAGATCACTTAGGCGTATATGTGGCAAATTTATTTATGACATATAATAAGGAAAGATATATAATAAGATTAATAAAGGATCACTTAGGTGGTTTGGTCATATGAAACGGATTAATAAGGAGAGAATGGTAAGAAAGATTCATGACGCAAGTGTTGATGGCACCAGAAATAGAAGGACGTCCGCGGAAAGCTTGGCATGACCATATAATCCAGATGGTCCTGTTAGATGTTTCAATAATCGGCGAGCTTGTATGAATATGGATGAGGCGAGAACTGTGTGTCAGGACAGAGGAGTGTGGCGCTCTATTCTCTCTGCCTACCCCCGCGGCGAAACTGCGTGATGGTAAGTTAATTAGTTAGTTAGTTAATGTAACAAAGGAGATGAAATTACGCAGATACAAAATTAAACTAGGCAAATATGTGCAAGATAAGTTATAGTAAAAAGAAAAATATTGATGTGGTTTATATTAGAGCATATGTATGTTATTAGAAGAACACATTCTTATTGTGAAGTTGTAATTATTCAGAACATAGGTCTGTCATATTTTTAATACTAATTAAATGTATTAATTAGAAAGACAAAGAAAAAATAAAGAAGATGATGGAACGATACATGTATTAATTTGAAAAGTGCAACATGTAAGTTCGAAAATTTTCCGTCAATCTACTGCATTGGTATAGCATAATCGGTTAATGCACGTTTCTTGGATTGGAAGAGATCCAGGTTCGAATCCCAATAACAATAATTTTCGATAAAATTGATTTTATATATAGTATATCTTTCTAATTAATACATTTAATTTGTATTTACACGTAAAGATTAGTGATTTTACATAGCGCTGAACTGCCGGCCTGAAAATACGTTTTCCGCGATCATTTAAGAGCGACACTTCACCGACAAGGCATTCCCTAAAGATGGGTAATGAAATTTAGCCTTGTCACAACAATGATCCTTTTCAGGATCAATAGACGTGGGAAAACAAAAAAAAACACTTCCTTTCTAACAATATATATGTGAATGTATGATTAAATAATGAATAAATAATATGAAATGGTACATGCCCTGATAATGTAGAAGAGGCCCCGACCTCTGGCAGTGGACGCTGGGGGAGATGCGAGGGGAATGGTCAGATTCGTCACAGTCCGCAACGCAATAGACTGATGCATAGGAAACCAGAAAGGATGAAGCACAAACTGTGTTGATGAAACGATTAAGACATCATTATCATCAGCCAATGTTAATCTATTGATAGATGAAGACCTTTCAGTGATGCTACCAATCTCTTGTGTCCTTCGCCAATGGAGACGTTTAAATAAAAATTTAACAAGTTTATCTAAAACACAAATTAAATGCATTAATTAGAAAAATATACATATGAAATCAATTTTATCAAAAAATATTGTTTTTGCTACCGGGATTTGGGGAACGTGCGTTAACCGATTATGCCACGGCACACAGTACATTGACGACAAATTTTCGAAACTATATGTTACACATTTCAAATTGATACATCTATCGTTCCATTATTTGAAAGCCATCAACAATATTTGATTTTATATGTATATCTTTCTAATGTCAAATCAATTTAATTAGTATTTAAAATATCACATATCTATGTTCAGAATAATTACAACTTCACAATAAGAACGTGTTCTCCTTAATAAAAAATTATCTGATAAAAAAAAAACATAATTACCGCCGGGAGTCGACCCCGGAACTTTTTCTTACCGGGAAAACGTATGATCAATTATTCAATACAATTTCATATATTACGTCATCGAAACACTTGCTACCAAGGAACCGCTTCAGGTGAAAAAAAAGATGGAAATCACTTGACGCTAAATCAGGATACACTTGGCGATGAATGTCAGCTGGTTTCACGTTTCATGCATTCATCTCACAGTCGGCGGGTTGATCTATTGTCTTGAACATTTCGACCATTTACTACAAGATGGCCGCACTGTGTGAATGTCTCTAACATTGCATGTGGTGAGTCAACAGATGAAGGAAACCATTGCGCATGCGCACCATCGCATACACCGGAAATATCCGGCATATAACTGATGTCCAACAGAATAAAAGAAAGTCAGTATTCGACAGTAATGGGAACGCCGTCTAAGTCAGTATATATAGTGTCTAGTGGGAATTTTTCAATTTTTTTAACCAGAGACAAACTGTCACTTCTGAGGTTTATTGTCGTATGATTGATGAGTTATAGATGCCCAAAGCTATAGATGTTCTATCTAACTGTGTATGTATTATGTCTCTCTCCTTCGTTTTGCATTTATTATTAGTTTTAAATACGCCCTGACGAAGTTTGAGCTAAGCGTAACTGATCGGCGTGTAATAAAATTCGTAGTTTCATACAAAGCGATTGATTTCTACGAAAACATATAAATTATCATACCACGATATATTTTATAGACAGCGATTTCAAAGTCTCCCGACCGTAGTCCACATTACTAAGATGCATAAACAAGCCAAGAGAACTAATAACAACCAACAAGGAAAGCTGCATTCTCCGCAATGAAAAATATCCTATTTTACAACTCATTATGCAGGAGACGATAGAAGGTAGCAGAGGCACAGGTAGAAAGAGGTAAAGACGAGGAAGTAGTTCAATATCCAAAATGTTGGTGATCTTAAACAGGATAAATCAACATGGTCACACATAAAGAAGAAGTCTTGTTAAAAATTGTGTGCGCGCCATTTTTTTTCGCGTGCGCTATGACGCCAAACCGCGTGCGCGCGCGCACCTTAGAGCGAACATTTACACGAGACCCCCTCTAATGTGCAGTATCTCAGTCGAAATCTATCCGAGATCAAAACTAAAACTTGTAAATTTGCGAAAAATCGCCCTTGAAAACGTAAACGACACAACGCGATGTTTATTTTATAATAAATCTATTTTATATATATATATTATGCCAATGTCATGTGGCGATACAGAGGCCTATATATGAAGTGATATAAAGGCCTACATAAATATTAGAAAGGGACACATGTAAGCCGGCGTGTGGTGTTTTATCAATTTCTGAATACAATGCGATTGTCTGTGTTCTAATTTTAAACGTGATTATTCTATTTCTGGAGTGTCTAATCACTCAGAGTGGCAATTGTTTACATTATTGTCTGACTAGAGCAGTGGCGTACCGTTCGCTGGTGCTTTATTTTAATGTTTTTTCACATCTTCGTTTTATTAACCACTAAATTGAGTTTAAATACATCTACCGGTTTCGAAAAATACCATTTTCTTCTTCAGGATGTCGTAACTAACTATTAGTTATGTTATGTACTGTTGTTAGTTATGACATCCTGAAGAAGAAAATGGTATTTTTCGAAATCGGTAGATGTATTTAAACTCAATTTGGTGGTTAATAAAACAAAGATAATAATTAAAAATATGAATTTTAACCACAAAGTAAATATTGCTAATTTTAAAAGTATATTTTTTCATATCGTTTAAAACCCTTTATAGGGCAAATACCGAAATCGGTTAATATATTAACCAGTCGCGTTAAGGTCTAAATTTCTAATACCATCCATACTAAAGTTAACCTTGGTATATCAAAGCATTATCGAGAATGTTCTTTGGTTAATAAATTGATCCAACGTGAAGTTTGCGTTATTTTTAAAAATATGATGGTACAAATTCAAATTAAAAAATAATTAATATAAATGGTTAATATCATCGACGGTGTCAACCGACTTCAATTGAATGCAGTAAGTTATGCAAGAAGCGGCCAGTCGGCAATTTAAAAAAAAAAAAAAAATGGCGTAACATTGTTATTTCATTTTCACCATTTTGTACTGCACATGTTAGATTATTGTCACTAGTATAGTTCTGAGACGTGCAATCCCTCTTATCATCAGGTTATCACTTGATAATCTAACGTGTGTGTAGTGCAAAATTTAGTTGTGAAAATTAAAAATTTGAGTTATTACCTTTATCGGACATAAAAATGTCAAATTGTATTCCGCCTAAAAAATCGCATTCTAAAAATAATGTTGATTGCAAAAACCCACAGACCGGTAAATGAATAGACATGAAATAAAGTGTATGTATAGAAGAGGGGTTTGAAACATTAGTTGCGGGACGAGAGGCATTCTACGACAGTTTATGACACATTTATGCAACAGTAAAATGAAAATTAAATCTTTATTTTTTTCACGAAGGCATATTATATTGTCAGCGTTTAAATTTTCTTTCCAATCAAGTCATATTTTTAAATGAAGTCGTGGAGCTATTTGATTGCAAGCGGTACCAAAGTGATCACGTGGGTGATACCGAAACGAAAATATTGAAACAAGGAATTTGCGTTAGTTTATGTTTATATATTTGGCAGTCTGTGTAAAAACTCAATTTTAAAATCTAAAAAACTTATAACGTATGTAAAAATACCAAAATCTCTAAAATCAATTCTTAAGTCTTCCTTACAAAATTTGGTACATATATAATATATTTGTCTATGATGTTCTCTGTCTTCCAGAGCTTTTGAATTAAGAGATGCAGGATTTGAGTTTTTTTCTCAATGATATGTTCAAAATATAGTAATTTATGGATAAAATGGTAATGACGAAGAAATGTTTTCTTTTCCTTTCGCATCCGAATCAATACACTGTCATTAATGCCCCTCTGTGGAAGAAGGTTAAGAACTATGAAGACAGAGTATGAATGTGAACAAACCCGTTGAGTGCAGACGTAGGACTTTAGATCAGAAAAGTTTGCAGAATATTGTAATTGACGCTGTCGTGATTGAGATTCGATGCGAGAGTTTTGGATGCCCCAATATTCATCGAAATACCCCCATGCTCATTTGCTATCGCGGAGTGTGGTTTAAATAATAATATTGCGTAATTTTTATAACGCCATTGTAGTAAAAAATTTCACCATATGCATTTTACACAAACTGTTTATTTATTACATTATCTTTGTATTAAAAATTGTTATTTGAACTTATGGAAATAATAAAGAGTCTGATGCACTGTTTCTTATGACGGAGGGCAAAGAGTTCCACGCTTTTGGGCCTGCCACCTCAAATGCCTGTTCGCTAAACTTAAGACTTTTGACAACGGCTGGTCGGTTCTAGAACCCTTCCTGCGGCTGAAATAGAGGCTGAGTTTGACGTCTACTATTCAAATTATCTGGGATACAAAATTCTTGAAGATACAGAGGCGCCGTGTTATATATGAGAGAATTTAGAAACTCCATATATTATCCGCGATGCCGCATTTAGAATAGATTGTAGCCTATTCAGTTGAAACATTGGCGGGCCAGCATAAATGCTGTTACAATAGTCCACACGTGATTTGTAGTGCGTGTTTGTGTCAAAGTATAAGGATTTATAGAGTGTGTGTCAGGCGGCAGGTTACAAGAACAGACACTATTTACAGAATGCACCGAATTTATTAATGTTGCTGTACAAAGAAGTTACTGCTAGTTGCGCGAATTGTTATTGGAAGCGGTTTGTGGAGCTGTGCCCGGCGGGTACTCGTGTCTCTATGGCTGATGGGAGTTCACCCAACCACCGCCTCACTGGACGCGTTCAGCTACGCAATACAGACCATCTCAATAACCCTTCACAGCTTGTTTATAACCAGTCGTATGCAGATTCACATTATAAATGCTTCAAGTTGATTCGAAGTGTTCATGAATTATTATTCTCATTCGCACAATACTTTCTTATCGTCAATCTCCGAGACGCGGACGCAAAGTTTGATTAAAAAAACTGCCACCGGCGCTGGTGGTGTGGTGTGCTAAGTGAATAACCCCTGGGTGTGCAGAGACTTTTGACCAAGCAGCCGTGCATGTGTCCAGTACACACGGATCGTCACCGGGTCGAGAGGTGAACAATTATCTTTATCCCGGTTGTGTCAGTGACACAATACGATTGACATCTGTCATGGCGGGACGTCTGTCGGGCGGAGTGGGGGATGGCGTGGTGTCTCCAATCAAATACGCATACAATTAATTGTATCAAAGCTTTAATTACTATATATATATATACCGGCTAACTGTTGGTCAAAACTAACGGTCAACTGTGGAGTTCAGCAGGAAGTATTAAGACCTTTATCTGTTGTGTATGTGGACGACAAATTAAGCGTATCAATTAGAAAGATATACAACCAGGTCTCTTTTTATGCGGTAGATACATTCCACAGGAAAACGCATAAAAAAAGGACTAGACACACGTGTAAAAATAAAAGATACTTTCCATAATTTTCTAAAATCACATAAAAAAGTTTATTAAATTTCATAAAAATGTTATCTTAACATATTCCTTCCAAATTTATGTGTAAAAAAGTTGATATTTTTTGCATATTTTTTTTCTTACGAATTATCATCGCTAAATGACAATGTTGGGCATAATTTTCGAACTGGTTCTCAATCATTTTCATCACTAGAAGAGACAGTCAGCGCATCAGATCCATGTCCTGAAGATAATGATTCTTCACAAATAAAATTAGCCTAAACTTCGCATGTTGATTTTCTCTTTTGACATTATAATCAGTGATTAAACTATGCGATGACTTTGTACAATTCTTCTGATATCCAGAAATGCTCGCGTCGAAACTTGAATGCTCGTTCTTTGTTTTTGACCCTTTCAACATGTCAAATTGGTCTAAAATAGTTATTTAAAAAAAATGGTTCTTGAAATATAAACCGCATAAAAAGAGACCCGAGTCCGACCCGAGAGATATAAAATCAATTAAAATGAAAAATATTGTTGATGCTACCGGGATTCGAACCTGGATCTCTTTCAATTCGGGAAACGTGCATTAGCTGATTATGCTACAGCACATAGTACATTGACGACAAATTTTCGAACCCACACTTTTCAAATTGATACATCTATCGTTTCATACATAAATACTAATTAAATGTATTAATTAGAAAGATATACATATATAATCAATTTTATCGAAAAATATACTGTTGTTGCTACCGGGATTCGAACCTGGATCTCTTTCCAATCCAGGGAAGGTGCATTATCCAACTATGCTACAGCAGATAGTACCTTTGTCGACAAATTTTCGACGACATCAATACATCTATCGTTCCATTATTTGAAAGCCATCTAAAAAAAAAGTTACAGTACTATCTGCTGTAGCATAGTTGGATAATGCACCTTCCCCGGATAGAAAAGAGATCCAGGTTCGAATTCCGGTAGCAACAACAGTACATTTTTCGATAAAATTGATTATTTATGTATATCTTTATAATTAATGCATTTAATTAGTATTTTTAAAAAGATATAATATTTCATTGCTACCGGGATGTGCACCTCTTCCTATCCGGAGAAGCTCATTCTCCACTTTCGCTATAGTACTCGAATACATTTTCTACTTTTAAAATCAGCAATGTTATCTTTGTGGTTAAGATTCATATATTTTTTACATTTACATACATACATTTTCGACAAATTTTGAACTACATATACTCTGTTATTCAAATACCTTTGAGTTCTTCTTAATAATAAATTAGATTTTTTAAACTGGCAATGCTAGATCACTCTTTTGATATTATGCGATTTTCAGACCTTGAAATTATCACGGATTTCAATTATCTCGGGTCCATAATTACTGACGATAGTAGCTGCGAGCCAGAAATTAAAGAACGCATAGGTACGACGAAAGTTCCATGTCCAGACTTGACAAAATATAGAAAGACAACGATGGTCAGGCTTGTACAGTCTCTGCTGCATTCTATATTTCTACATGGTGTGGAATCTAACAATATTTTGGGCATCTTGCGAGAAGGGAGGATAGCTTGGATAATCTTGTTGTGGTGGGCCACGAAGCGGAAGAGAAAGCCCCCCAGTTGGACCGACCAAGTGGTAACGGCAGCAGGCACTTCTCCGGTGATAGCCTTAAGATCTGCAGGATGCCAAGAAAAGTGGAAGAGCATAGTCAAAGACGGCTGAAGTTCAACCTTCGATCCTCAATCACGAGGAACCGACATGAATGATGATGATGATGATTTCCAAATCTAACCAAATTCGACATCAAATCGTTTGAAAAAAAATCTTTTAAATATAGGATCGACTATCAATAGTTGACAAATCTAGACATGTTTATTTTCAAACAGCGCCAAATCAATTTCAACCAATCACATCATCGCAAAAGCAGACGCCATCTTGCTGACTCTCATACATTGTGAATATGGTTATTTTAGAATTTTTAATAAAATCAAACCTAATTGTTAAAAAAATTCAGGTTTAGTTAGGTCATGTGTGATATTTTTTATTTCGAACTTTACTTGTGTATTATAAATGTTCATACATTTTTTTTTCAGCATGAAATTTATTATAAAATTAAAAAACAGGGAAATGTACTGTTTAATTTAATCATTATTTTTTATTTAAATTTTATTTATTTGACATTTTTTTAATTACATGTTTTTTTATTTGATTACCTCTCCAAAAAAGAGACTAACTCTTGTGCTTGGAGAGGGAGTTACACTGTAATAAGTTTATATAGAAAGTTATACATTAGGTAGTCTATAATTATTTATTGTCTATTTGTGTGCTTCTGAAGTGTTCATTTAATTTCATTCTAAGCTCTTTTATATATTTTATTTCTTTAATTTGTGTAGGGAGACTATTGAAATTTTTCATCTCTAAGTATATAAAATTTTGCTGACAGTGTTTGGTGTTACATTTAGGGATTTTAAAATTATTTTTAAACCTTAATGATGTGCTTGTTTCAAATTCTACAGTGTTATTTTCTTTAAGTAATTGATTAATTGTTTCATACAACAATGTTAAAGTCACCCCGTAATTCAACATAATTCTTATTATAGGGGTGCATAATATTAATGGGATCTAAAAATATTATATTCAAAATTATGTTTTGTGTATGAAAAAATAACGTCATAGAGGAAATTTGGTATTAGTGTGTGCGTGCGCACAAACACACGTACGCCAATTAAATGTGAGATTCCTCTGATTTGACACGCGAACTGCGCGGGCGACTAGCGTCGGATTGGAAAACATTAATGAAGAACCCGAGCTAGCACGTGGAGCTTGGACAATATGTTACACTTGATGTTAAATTTATTGTTGACATTAAGGCCAGTGTCCACGAAAGGAGGCACGATGAGATAATCTCAGAGATTTAATTGAGGTACATCTCAATACAGTGTTCAGATTTTAATCGTAAAATAAACTTAGACATCAGCTTGAGATTGGCAAAAAGAGACAAACATTTAAACCAGTGTTTACGACGTTTGAGGAGACAGTAAGCGTTCGTGTTAATATATGCAACATTTATCAGTACTGCAAAAGAATAACACTCAGAAAAAATAGATATACTCTGATCAGTGCAATGCTGAAAGATCTGAATATGATGACCTTTAAGCAGAAAATATATTTCAATGTTATGGTATTTATTTTAAAGAAATCACATTATTATTTATGAAGTAGTAATTTTTTTCAGAAAATAGTTCTGTGATATATAATACAAATTAAATGCGTCGATTAGAAAGATAAACTCAATTTAACGAAAAAATATTTTAGCTGCCACCGGGATTTGAACCAGGATCACTTCCTATCCGGTGAAGTGCATTAACCAATTACACTAGTCGACAAACTTTTAAACTTCTATGTTGTAGTTATTTAAAATTGATATATCAAACGTATCATTTATATAAAAACTATCACCTTTTTAATTGCGAATTCATTTTTATTAAATTATAGGATATATTTTAATACAACTTATATATATATATATATTTTAAAGAGAACACATTATTATTTGTGAAGTTGTAATTTTTTTCAGTGGCAGCTAAAATATTTTTTCGGTAAATTGAATTTATCTGTATGTATATCATTCTAATTGATGCATTTAATTTGTGTAATGGTATATATTTTATAAATTCTCACTAAAAAAATATCTGCAAAATTTATAAGAAAATATAATATAATAAATTTATAAGTATTGTTTTTCGAATAATAAAACTATAAATATTCGATTAGTTTCTAAAGTATGACAAGAGTGTGAAATTAATATGGAATATTTCAAATAAATCGTATTACACGTAAGTACATTAAAATTTACAAAAAAACAAGCTAATTTTAAAATAAACTGTTTATTTCTTGTAGTTTTAAAAATAACAACGCATTGAACGTTTCGTATTTTAAATTTGTTCTTAATTTTATTTTTATCGTCGCTGCAGTTGAAAATACCCGCTCAGTAGCGGTTGACGTTGGCTCAAATGTGTTTTAAATAGTAGCTCTAACGTTTCTGTCCTTTTTTATTTGAAACTGTCCAAATATCTAAAATCATTTTTTAGATTATTTGAACAAACATTTGTAGTTTCTACGAGGGGATTGGTTGAGGAGTGCTTCTTAATTCAGCCTGCAACACTTCGAACAAGCAACACGTTATCTCTTCCACGTCCGATTTAGAATCCTGAGAATTGTTTAATATTCCATCCTTAAAAATTAGTAGGAATAGTATTCGAACAGCTGCACAAATATACGAGTATCGAATAGTAGAAGAAGGTCGAATATACGGGTTGGAATCACGGATAGCCGTGGTTCGTTTCTTGAATGCAAAAAATATGAGATGATGATCGCCGAGTGTGTGTCCTGATTTAGCATCAAGTGATTTCCATGTTCTCCTTCATCTTAAGCGGTTCCTTTGGTGACGAGTGTTTTGATGACAATGATGAACTGAAAGACAGAGTGCATATATGGTTTTCATCCCAGGCGGTGTCGTTGTATGACGAAGGTATACAAAAATTGGTCCACCGTAATGACAAGTACCCTAATAATGTAGGCGACTATGTTGAGATGCAGTTTAACGTGTGTAGCGTCCGAAGAAAAAATCCGGTACTTAAAAAACGCGCTTCGAACGTGTGTACTTTTTATTTTTTTTATTTAATACATATATAATTTTGTCACTTGAATGTATTGTTATCATTACTACAATCGAACACAATCAGTCACAAAAACGGTTTAAATGACGATTTAATCGGTGACCTTTGTTTACTTTACGATAATGCATCCACCATTGATTACACGACTGCTCTGCGAAGAGCGTAATGACCAAAAATATATAAAAACATTATTTAAATACTAATTAAATGTATTAATTATAAAGATACACATATAAAATCAATTTTGTCGAAAAATATTGTTGTTGCACTATCGGGATTCGAACCTGAATCTCTTTTACAATACAAGGTGCATGGAAATTTTCGAATTTATATGTTACACTTTTTCAAATGAATACATCTATCGTTCCATTATTTGAAAGCAAATCTACATTGTTTTTTTACGGAATTTAATAGATGGATTTGTCGTCAAAAATACTGTCGCTGTAGCATAGTTGGTAAACGTACCTTCCCCGGATTGGAAAAGCTATCCAGGCTGGAAATCCCGGTAGCTCAACGGCAATATTTTTCGATAAAATTGATTTAATATGTATATCTTTCTAATTAATACATTTAATTAGTGTTTAAAATATCACAAACCGTGTGTTGTGAATAATTACAACTTCACAATAAGAATGTGTTCTCCTTAATAAAAAACATTATTAAATTTCTTCCAATACATGCAATAAAATACTGATAAATTCATCGCACTTCAGGTTTATACCAAATATATCAAAAGCGGGTGAATAATTTTACGCGCTATCAGCTGTTTCAACAAAAGTTATCAATTTTTTTTAAATTTATTCGCGTTCATAAATTTATTTCGTTAGATAATTTACGATTATTAATTTTTTTTTTTTTATGATTAACGCCAAAATATTAATTGAATTGTTCGCTTCTTTTTGGTTTTATCAATGTTATGACGGAAAGCGGGTTTTTGAAATAAAATTACGCATGTAGCGGAATAAAATATTCAACAAAAGGCGACGCCGAGATGGCGAAATCACGTGGCCAACTTTTAACATACAATATGTATATAATTAATATATAGACCCCTCGTAACATTTTTAAGTAATCTTCACTTTTACCTTGTGTTTTATTTTCATTTACCAGTCGCGTCTAAAATCTTTTTTAAATCAATATGATCGATTCCCTAATAGATTGTGGCATCAAATTGTCGTATAACTTTAATATTTCTGTGTTTTTATTATCGCATATATTTTCATTATTGAAACTCGTATACATTATTATTTATACATTCCTAACAACCAAAATTAATATTTTATTTTATTTGAAAAATAGTTGTCCCCTGGTGAACTTATAACAAGCTTGTTGTTTGCCTTCGATAGCTGGTTCCCAAGTTTCCGATCAACAATAAGCACACATATGATATATGAACTGCACTAACCTTTTTAATTTTGCTATCTTTAGATTTCGACCGACCGAAGCGCGCACTGGTGGTCTATTTGGACCGCTGGACTGGTCGAAGCACGGAATGTAATTGAATGACGCCCGTCGGTTACCGTCTTCTTAGCTTTCCGAAAAGAGGGCGGCAATACTCACACACACACACACACATGTACATTATTATAGATCAAGAAACCCAGTGGTGCCAATCGAAGTAACAAGGCGCGTAAACACTTGTATTAAGAACGAAATCTGGATGTTTTATCAGGACAATGCTCCAAACGCACACAGCCATCGAATCGCCGTGTTGAAGGATCAACATTAAAGATCATGAGCGGAGGTGGAACACATTACGACGCGTGCTCTTAATGGTCTCAAGGAGAATACTGGTTACTGCAATGGATTTTTCTTTGATCAAGTACGAAGCGAGTCAAAAATTATCTACACTTATATTATAACACACCTTCAAGGTTGTCATTCTGCACATGCGCGCTCAGAGTTGGTACGACTGCGGTCACGTGTGCGGAGATTTGATCCCGATCGCGTCATTACAGTGTAAAAATGCCACATCAATATTCTTACTGAACTAAACGCTTGTACTATGAAAATAGGACTAGCTTGCTAGTCTCCTGGGACGAGGCGCAAACCCCCACCCCCGACCACCAGATCACTAGGCCAGCGTCTTAACCACTAGACCAACAAGCTACTCAATAACATTGCTTCTTAAAATGGCATAAAATAGTATTTATGCGCATGAACAAAACGAGTTTTTACGACTCGTGTCCAGGTTGATCTCTCAATGAAACTTTGATCACTAAGAGTCAGTAAAGGTACGCGTGTACTGGACGCGTCATTCTAATCCGTGCGCAAAACGTACAGAGTGAAGATTTATAAGTCGCTAAGCACTTATAAATGCAATATCCGTTATGCGTTCTCGATACGAGACTCCGAGAGAAATCTCATCTGTTTGCACGGACCATTAGGGTATCGCAGAAACTCGGATAAATCAGTGCAACTCCTGAAAACATGACAAATTTATTCCACGTCACTGGACCTGCTACACAAAAAAACCCAATTTCTTCTGATTTGAAGTATTGGATTATCTATTAAGATTTAATTCAATTATTTATCACGAAATTAAATTTTTAAACAAACACTAGAACATTTCATCAATGATGTATTCGCCATTATTGTTCAGGACTCCATCCCATATTTCAAACCAATTCGTCGACACCTTTTCTATAAAAATCGAACGGTCCGGGTATCGAAATAGTTATCGACCCAATTTCTGAGGTCATCGTCGTTGTTGAACGTAACGCCACGCATTTGAATGGAGAGCGACGAAAATTGTTGTAATATGACGGAGCGAGGTCGGGAGTGTAGGGTGGATGCGACGGAATTTTCTAATTGAGCTCCTAAACGATTAAAGGCGAAAAGATGTATGTATCGAAGCTTTGTGAGTAACTTTTTTTGTAAGGATATTGAAATATACGAGATGTAACAGATCCAGTCCACAATATTTTGTGGGTGAATACCTGACTAGTCGAAAATGTTCAAAAAATGTGTGTAAATTCTGCACCGTTACGGAAAATATTATTTTAATTATGAATTAAATATATTAATTAGAAAGATATACATATAAAATCAATTTTATCGAATAATATTGTTGTTGCGCCATCGGGATTCGAACCTGGATCTCTTTCCTAACCGGGGAAGGTGCATTATCCAACTATGCTACAGCGACAATATTTTTAGCGACAATTTTCGAACCTATATGTTACCTTTTTGATATTAATACATTTAATCGTTCCATTATTTGAAAGAGCCATGTATCTTATTTTCAAATCCCGGTGGCGCAACAACAATATTTTTCGATAAAATTGATTTTATATGTATATCTTTCTAATTAATATATTTAATTCATATTTAAAATATCACAGACCATCTGTTCTGAATAATTACAACTTCACAATAAGAATGTGTTCTCCTAAATGATAATATTATTGTTTGACCAGCTAAATTTGATCATTATAACCGTTACTCCTTATAACAAAAAATATTTAATATCCAATAAGAAAGCTGTGGCTACTAGTAGAAAGCTACTATCGTAGCAGGCGCCTACTAGTGTAGCAGACAGGGTACCCAAATATATGTCTTACTTTGCTGAAATGTTTATCCGATTATAATATAACACACTGTACTAAGAATCAAATAAATAAATTATTATTATTAATAATAAAATTAAAAGCACTACATTCAATCACATTATTTCTCAACAAAATTCCAAATACTGCTGTTTTAAAGTTTAAAACTTACGACTACTTACTACGCACACAAAATAAATACCCACTGTTTTTTTTCTAAGAATTCACAAACCTGAAAGGAATCGTAAACAATAAGGAACCTCGTCGGCATTTCATGACTTCTCAAGAATTAGGGTTTTGAGTTGTATGAAAACAGACCTGATCAAAATAATAATTAGTATTTCCTCATAACCGTGTTCGATATAACCGAGTTCAACTGTATGTACGAAATTTATCCATTATTAATCTAATCTTTACATCAGACCCCAAAAAATAATCCGATCGCTCGAAATTCGATGATCATAAATTTTATGTAATCAATAAAATATATCAATTAATCGAAATAATCGCATATTTTCGATTTTTTTAAATGCTTATATCTTCGACATATTCCTTGAACATTTTCGAGTCATAATTTAGTCAGATATCCACCCATAAAATATTGTGAACCGGGCTTCTAACACCCTGAATATACATTACATTGATGTGAAATATGTCTCTTTGAAATGCAGTTTAAATTGATTTTTAACCTTTTGATTCTAAACCTGTAATAGGAATAAAATTAAATATCGTTTGTCTCAATTTGGCATTATATTATTCACGCCAGCAGTCCATTCTAGTCGAGGCGCCTCGGGCGAGGCATTAGCCGAGGTGCCGAGATCCGAGTGCCACAAATTACACTCCCACCAAGGTTCCTCACCTCGCCTCCGACCAGAACGGAGCGCAGACGAAGCGAGCGAGAGAAACCGAGAGCCAGCTGCACACTCGCGGCGAGAGCGGACGGACAGCACGAGACGACCCGAGAATAGTCGATGCAAGCCGAGAGCCGCAGTACATTCTCGTGCGCGCGGCTCCTCTCGCCATGCCTCGGCGAGCGTGGATTGCTGGCATAAAGCCCAAAAATGAAGTAAAGGCGTTTCAGAACTAAAAAAAAATGCTATCGAATAATATGTATTTTTTTTATCACAAAATAGTGAGAATATAGCATTTCAAAAAAAAAAAAAAATACCACATATTGATATAAAAGAACAGATATTCCAACAAAGTAACCGTACGCGACACGTGTCCCGGAGTCATGGTTGATCAAGTGACACACGACGTGTATCTATCTGGTATCACCCATGTGCAGTTGTCTTTCAGCTCTTCAATTGCGAAACCATTATCGTCAGATTTGCGTCACCCAGCGGCGCCAAGGATGCTAATGGCCGGTGTGATATCCTATACGGGACGTGCGGTGAATGTTCATCGCAGGACGGTGTTTCCATCGCCGGGGCGACCATCGCTTCAGCCGGCAAGTGTACCTTAGCATCTCTTTTTCCACGGAAGAGATTTTTACGAGATTTTCGACCCGAAACAGTCACCGAGACACGAGATCTGATAGCTCCCATGAGACGCTTTAGAAATAACTGTCGATTATCGTATTTTTTTTTACTTATATTTATGAAAAACAAACAGTACAGATAATATAAAAATAAGACCAGTGAAGTTTCTTCTTAGGGCCGGTTGTGTGATCAGTAGTAACTTTTTACTAACGCCCGTAGTAAAAATCCTTTGCGGGCTGTTAATACATTAAATTTACTATTGTCAAAGCATAGATGAGATGTCTATAGGGCGCGACAAACAAACAAATCACGAAATATGGTTATTTTATTTAATTAAAGATTTTTTCGCCTCTGCATTCGAAATCTGTCACTTTGGTGGTGACATTTTTTCAGATTGTGTGCTAATGCATATTAAACAACTAGACCATCAACGGACGAACTCTTATCACTAAAGTAGCAAGAAATTGAATGATTAATTGTTGTATACTGCAACTTTCAAAGTATCAATGTGTCAGATGACTATTGGAACAGCTGTGAAGAGTCCGCCATATTTAACTATCGATTCTCATTTTTGCTATCGGATAGCGGAGAGTAAAATGAGTTTACTACGTATTTTCGAAATTACTTTAGTAAACTTTTTTACTAAAGTAATTTGGATAAATAGATTATTTGAACGCGTCGCGTGTGTGAGACAGTTTAAAGTTATTTTTTCTCACCGTGTCTCTGAGATTCGCCGTCTCGCGCCTCACTTTACGCTCGTATTGGGTGACTGATGTTTGTAGGTTACGAATTCAATTATCAGGAGAATTTTTTTAAGGTGAGCCTGAGGCCCTAATGCTCCTCAGATCTCACCCGTGTACGGTTCATGTCTCAGTGTATATAAATGTTGCAGAGCGTACGTGTGAGTACAGGTGTTGGTGTTTGCGGCTAGAGTAGGTTGATGAAATGAAACAGGACTTGTTGAAAGTTAAATTGCACGATAAAGCTAGTGACTAGAGCCGCTGCTCGCTAGAGGTGGTTCCGAGGATTGCTTCAGCTGGCTTCTCGAACCGGTTGCATTGCGATGTATTATCGTCTAGATTTTCGGTTGGTACTGGACGGACTTGAATGGCTGATACCTGTTACCTTCCTTTTTAAATCCCTCTGGTATAAAATCACCGGAGCAACACTTCTTCCTGGTTCATCAGCCATTCATTCAATAACTTTCTTTTTAAATAGAATTGTTTTAAAATGTTTTTTTTAATATTATACTTTATGTCATACCTAGGACTATCAAAATTACTAACAACCGTTTGATAATTTATCTATTAAAAAAAATATGTTTGTATTACAGTTATTGTGATCACCAAAAATGTAAAATATAAAAATTTTAATGACCTTTGCCAAAGAGTGGTTATATGATGGTCACCGTAATCCTGATCCTAAAAATGACATCCTTGAACGATCGAAGATCCTTTAAGTGATCAATAAACTAAAGGTCAGACACGTGTAGAGTTATTGCATAACACAGGAGCGGCTGTCGCATTAGCGCGGCCTTTCAACACCTTTCTTAGGAAGTTACCATATAAATTCGTGACGTGGAAAATATAGTTCGCGATAGTTTCTTGAGAGTATTTTTTAATTACGCTTGTACGCCACATTTAAAGTTTAAACATATTAAAAATCTATGTTTAAATGTGACAAGACATAAGAGTTAGAGGCACACCCAAGGACCGGTTGTGTGAGCAGTAGTAACTTTTTACTACAGTAAAAAAAATATTTACTTCTCGAAAGTACACCCCGTAGTAAACTCATTTTACTTTCCGATATCCGATAGTAAAAATGAAAATGACAGTTCACGGCTGTTCCAAAAGTCATCTGATACATTGGTACTTGGTAAGTACAAGTATATACACGACAATTAATCATTCAATATCCTGCGATTTTAGTGATGAGAGTACGTCTGATGATGATCTCGTTGTTTAATATACATTAGCACACAATACGAAAAAAAAATTCAACACAAAAGTGACAGATTTCGAACGCCCAGGCGTAAAAATCCATAAAATAAAACATATTTCGTGATTATTTGTCGGGCCTATATCAGTGGCGGTCGGTGATTTTTTGTTGAGGGATGCTGGATGATAAGTTAATATCTGTTATCAAATAAACAAACATAACATATGATCGAAGGATATTCAATAATTCGGTTTCAAATATTCAAGTTAAACTGTCATGCATGCGTCACACAAAAAAAATTCCTCAAAACTTCGTAATACGTATGATATTTATTGCATTATACCCATAATCATTTAGGTAGTTTTTTTGTACGTTGGATACTGTTAATGATCGCGTATACAGTATTCCAAGACCTTGACAGGCGGACTGAATGCGCATGCTCGAATGTCGAATACTTTGTCGATACGGAACGAATGATAGATTCCACTGTTGCTAGTATCCATGTATTTACGCGATTTATAGATGTTCGAAAGCTGAGAATGCGTATGTATATTGACTCGCTCGGTGCGAGCGCCGTGTCGTAGTGTGTGCTATGACTGGTCTCTAAAGGACAGGGCGAGTTTATTTACAACAGTGGTGTTTTCGGCTAGCTTTTTGACTCTAGAACACAAGGGATGCGGAGCATCCAAAGAATGTATGAAGCGACCGCGCCTGCCGCCTATAAACATCTCGATCTATTTTTTTTTTTTATTTGTAACTATATAATACAATGTAAAAATCTGTTTGGACTGTGCCCGTCTCACTAGAGAAATTCTGTGTCGAGACGGGCATCGTTTACAAGCAATTGTACAATTAATTATAATTACAAGCAGTAGATAGAATTACATTTATTACTATATAATAGGTCTATATGAAGAACAATTTTAAAGTGGACTCAGTTTTCGGATCACTTTGTAGCAATAATTAATACAGGTATTAGTCAATATGTTTGGGTGAGTGCACCAATACTGGCTCTACCCATATTACGAATCCAAGTTTTAATATATAGTTTCATGTTCTTGGGAAAATTCAATTTAGCATTCTGTTAAATAGTTTAGGTCCAAAATATATGTAGTTCCTTTGGCCATATGTTGTATGTGCTCTCGGGGTTTGTAGATTATTTGTATTTGTCCATGTGGAAATTATATTTTGAGTTGTTTTAAAATGTGTCTGTTTGTATTTATATATGTATTTAAGTGTAGTATTAGCATATATTTGTCTTGTATCAAAGACATCGAATTTATTAAAAATTTTATCAGTGCTCGTTGTGATTGGGGTTTTGAGGATAACTTTTAATATAATTTTCTGAGCTGCTATTATTGGATTAATTGCAGACATGCATTGATGTATCAACCAACCATAATGGCGAGGTAGAAATAATATTATAAAATTATATATAATGGTTAGACTTTATTCACACACTATATAAACGAATCAATTGATTTATTTAATAACTTCTCACAACCGGTTATCCAATGAAAATAACATTATAAAACTTTAAACAAGTGCCACCCGTAAAATTAAATAACTTCAAAATCCCAAAACGTAACACCAACAAAATTTCGTATAAAACAACTATTCTGAATTCGCCAATCGGCTTTTGGAAACAAACCATTTTTTTTTTTACAATAACAAGGGTTTATAAATTATATATATAAAATACCAGGGGTTTATAGTTAGATAAATTTGAAATTTTATAAATAATAAAAAGTGTTAATAGCAAATTAAATATTATAAATAACCAAATCCTTTTTACTAATAATAAAGTTGTATCAATGTATCAAAAATTTAATAAAAATGAATCGATAATTCTAGCGTCTGCTATCAGATTACTCAAAGGTATTTGAGATTTTGTAAAAAAAAGGTAAATGGCTCTTTCAAATAATGGAATGATTAAATGTATTAATATCAACGAAAATTTGTCGCTAAAAATATTGTCGCTGTATCATAGTTGGATAATGCACCTTCCCCGGTTAGGAAAGACATCCACGTTCGAATCCCGGTGACGCAACAATAATATTTTTCTATAAAATTGATTTTATATGTATATCTTTCTAATTAATATATTTAATTCATATTTCAAATCCTTTTTGTAAATAGTCAATTTTTAAATTTGTTTTCACAGTAGTTCCTAACTCACCACTTATACTTTTGTTTTTATCTATGGTTAAATTTTTTATTTTAGTATACATTGTTTCACGAAGAAGACACCGTAAGATCTAATAATGATTACTGTTCAAAGGTTTTTGGTGAAACTTTGTGGAATTTCATGATTCCACTATATTTTATTATATTCAATACCGAAATGACTAAACCATGCAAGAATGGAGGCCCATTCATTTGACAATAATAATTTAGAACTTCTACATAGTCGCGCCAAAGGACAAAAGTTAAACATCTTGGAGAAATTAGATATTTTTAATAATAAGAATAACAATAAGAAAATAATAAATATCCAAATACCGATCATTACATCCTCTCTTTTATCCATTTTAACTCCACCTCTACCTCCCTTAACTAATGTCTGAAAATGTTTTTAACTTTAGTTGAATTGAATAATGGGAAGATGGTCTCGAAAACATTCTAACGTTTAAGATAAATGAAAGAAGGATGAATGTTTCAACTTAATATACAAAATAATAAATAGTGATTTAAACAAAATATGTTATTTTCTCATTATTTATATGTATAATATATGGCCACAAAGTAATTTAGCTAATATTGAAGAAGTAAAACTTTTTTGTAAAACTTCTTTGGTTTGGAGTCTAAGTGATCACGAAGAGCCAATTTTGTCTTCAGCCGAATAATTTTATTTTTTCCTACAAAAAATGGTTTCAAAATTGATTTTTAAAAATGGACTTGGAAAAATATCGATAGCAGTGATCTTACATTATAATACGGAGAGAGCAATGATCAACACACCGGCCTTTACGATGCGAAAGCAAAGTTCCATCTATCAGTGGCGGTCGATGACTTTTTTTAGAAAGGATGCTGGATAATAAGTTTATACCTACTAAAAAATATACAAATAGCACACGAACAAGATGCGACTACTGACAAAAATAGTCTGTCAAATTAGCTCTATTATTATATTATTATTAGCCCTTTACGCTCTGCAACATCAATTACAGATCCATTTTTAAAAATTTAAATGATTAATAATTAAACAGATAATCGAAGAATATTCAGTGTTTCAATGATTCAGCTTAAAGTATTCAAGACAAACTTTCAAAAATCCGTCACACAAACAAATTTCTCAAAACAATCCGCTCACTTCGTAATATGTATGCTATTTTTTGCTTTTTAAGTCGTTTTTTGTACGTTAAATGCTGTTAACGAATGCGTATACAATATTCAAAGACCATGACAAGCAACAATATACTTTGTGGATACGGAACGAATGATAGAATCCACTATCGCTGGTATCCGTGTGTTTACGCGATTCATAGATGTTCGAATGTTGATAATGTATATGTATTTCGAATTGCGCCGTATCGTAGTGTGTGTTATGACTGGTCTCTAAAGGACAGGATGAATTTATTGGCTAGAAACAAAGAGTTCAAAGCTTCTCGATTCTAGAACACAAGGGATGCGGTGTATCGAAAGCATGTATGGAGCGACCGCGCCTGCCATCTATGTACACGCACTATACTGCTGCGGCGCTACAGAAGCTCCTGTTAGGAGGGTTCTAGTCCGCCGGTCCGAACCAGCCCTGATCACGGGTACCGTGACGGATAGACACGACTATCGCAACCACATTAAGTCAACAAATAACCGAATATGCCCTTCCGGGTTGATGGAGCACATATAAATATGGCTGCCTTAAATGCACGCGTGTCGCTGATGAATAATTACCAAAAAGGACTCGATGAATATTATCACTCAATTAAAGAGAAATAATTAATAATACTAGTTTTGCAAATTCAGCATACTAACTTTTTTCCTAACTCTAATCGGTATCTGTTATGGAGTGAGCAGCTATGGACTGACATTATTTATTACAAATTATTTACAATATGTTACAAATCAGTAAGACTTATTAAACATTTTGCAAAATAATGAGATCGCAGTGACCACACTAAAATATAAAGTGAAAGAACACATTCTTGTATAATTATTTGTTTCCTCTGTTGTATATCGTTTAAAAAATATATATTTGATAGAATTTTAAACAAATAATAACAAATCAATTTAATGGAAAAAATTTGCTTTTTCTCTATGAGATTATCTATTATTTATGTAATAACAGTGCCTTTTGTAGGTGAAGATCCAGTAATTGTATGTTCTTGGACATATTAAAATATTGCTAATAACATTTTAGTTTATTTTTACTATGTTACTTAATTATTTGTATGTACTTGAACATTAATTTACTATGTTAATTTTAAATACAAATTATATGTATTAATTAGAAAGATATACATATAAAATTAATTTTATCGAAAAATATTGATTCGAACCTGGATCTCTTCTAATCCAGGAAACGTGCATTAACCGATTATGCTATACCAACGCAGTGGATTGACGACAAATTTTCGAACTTACATGTTACACTTTTCAAATGAATACATCCATCATTCCATTATTTGAAAGCCATCTACTTTGTTATATTTTATATGTATATCTTTCTAATTAATATATTTAATTTGTATTTAAAATACCACAGACCGTCTGTTCTGAATAATTACAACTTCACGATAAGAATGTGTTTTCTTTAATACTATATTTGGAGAAAAAATAAAAATTATAATGTAATATTTATGTAATAAAGTTGAAATAAAACAAAAAAGTTGTCTGTTCATACAGTCAAACGTAACTCTTTTTGATGTAAATTGGTCATTCAAGATCGGTATTAGTTGCAAAAGTAGCCCCTTTTGCCCGCGGCCATTTATATTAGAATTCCATCAATAGTAAGCAGTCTTTGAAATTTAAATGGGCGCCAGTGTGGAAACTGGCTTGTTTTTCGAAGATGTTGCATTTATTTTGTATTTTAAACCAGATTATAGGGGTTATCATTCATATTAAGAAGTGCATTAATAAAAATATTATTCTTCAAGCACCCATCAGTTTTTTCACGTTTTTATCTAAATAAAAAAAGGAGGCTGCTGGGATTCCAACTATTACCCGTGTTTACGCGCTTTTATACTTCGATAGGTAGGCCTGGTATAAAATTTTGAATATGTGTATTATTTTTGGATGGATTTAAAAACAGCAAACAAAAGCGAAGCTGCTACTGAAAAGAGACAGTTTTTCGGTTCGGACGGACTTATTTATGGCGGCGATATAAAAACATTTTGTATTATATATTTTCGGATTATCGGTTGTGAGAAAGTTTTCGGTGGCTGGCCAGCAGAGTTAAGGACCACCAGACTACAATCTACCGTCTACCGGCCAAGGTTCACAATGGTTGGTGTATTTTGGATTTGCATAGATTGAATTACTGTATTCAACATTACCTACAGAAAACCCAGGACTAGCTATCGACGTATTTACGGCTACAACCCGCATGTACCAAAAGGTTCGTCAATAAATTAATAATGTTAACATATATATTTTTTAATGTGATGTTTCAATTTTTAGACAATTAGACGAATCACTTAGAAAAAATCAATCTTATTTATAGTTACCACCGGGTAACATTAAATAGGATCGAAAATCCGACGCGAAAGTAGTTGATTCACGGGGTGTAATTAGTAACTCATTCTCCCTGCAAGAGAAAGTCCCGGTAAGTAATTTTATAATATTTATTCGATAGATAAATTTTGTCTGTGTAACTTTGATACATCTGATTTTTTTTAAATAATTTTATGAACATATCGACAAAAAAAAAAGATGAAGGCGCTAGTAATGGTTAACTAGTTATTTAAACCATTATTGCGATTGTAATGACGATTGGAAATTCGCAATTCCTCGAGTAATAACGAACCTCCAACAATCACAGTCACATAACTATTTACCATCCAATAGTAATTATACAAAATTGTTCGGTAATAAAAAAAATTGATAATTTAATTTATATTTTATGAACGAGAATTTCTAAATAATACGCAGGTTTTTTTGCTTGTACGCAATGCTCGCCCTTGGGTGTGCTATACATGTGGCAGAGACACGTGCCACGTTTTTTGTCCCGTCGTTACTGACGGGCCTTCACCCAGTTAAATAAATATGTGAAAATAATTAATGTTATTGATAATTTAAAAGTCGTAAAAGATAAATTGTCGATGATTGCTGTATCGTCAGCGTCGTCACGACGGGGGCACTGGCGAACATGTGTTCTGGCCATAGTGCACGGTCAGGTCTTTGACACAACTGATTCCTGACATTGCCAAAATATGTCAGCGGTGACCCTCATTATCTAGTTAGCCACTCACTGCCCGCTGGCGAAATTATCAGAGCCGTGTGCTGACGCAAACCGGCGCGGAGACTCAGGAACGGGATGTGGAGTGTTATATTACTCCTTTATGGGTGATTCTTTACCTATGGGGGGACAGTTATTTTGTTTGGTAGTCGCGTGTCGCCGTAACCGGCGCTCTCATGGAAAGCTGGCTGACTGCAGAGTAGCTACAGATACAATAATAGCCGTAACTGAAATGTATAATTTATATTTTGTTTATATACGATGCGCGTTTTTTAAGTAAGCACCGATGCCGGATATTCCCGGTGTAGCGCTGTTGTTGCAACGTTGCGCATGCGGGAAGGTTTCCTTTATCTGTTGACTCACAATATGCAACGTTAGAGACATTCACATTGTGCGGCCGTCTTGTAGTGAATTGTTGAAATGTTCAAGACAATAGATCAGCCCGCCGACTGTGAATGCTTTTTGAATGCGCGAAACATGAAACCAGCTGAGTGTGTCCTGATTTGGCGTCAAGTGATTTCCATATTTTCCTTCATCTGAAGCGGATCCTTGTTGACAAGCGTTTTCAAAGACACAGTACAGATATGGTTTTCATCCCAGGCGGCGTCGTTCTATGACGAAGGTATACAAAAATTGGTGGCCCGTTATGACAAGTGTTGAGAAGTAGTTTAGGTTGTGTAGTACGTCCGAAGAAAGTAAAGTGTAATAATAGCCGTGGCTATTTTTTAATCTTTTTTTGCTTTTCTTTCCATAACATAAATATTATTTTGTCACTTAAATATATATGAAATAAATGCATTAAAGATATTTAGGGTACCGACGCATTTCAAATATGGACCCCGCAACAGATTGCACACATTGCGAAATTAGAACAAATATTGTATAAAACAGGTTTCTTTTACACCTTAGTGCTAGATCTAATGCATCACGGAGTGAGTAGCTATGGACTGACATATAAATCATATATCAATAAAATTAAACAGTTCAATTAAGATTTCAAAAACTTATAGTTGATAACAGAACCGAGTGTTTGTATAAAGATGATTATAGTAAATTATTTACAATATGCAAAATCTTACCAGTTGACAAAAAAGTAACATATGCTTTAATATTCCAAAAGTTGATAAATAATGGAAATATAAATACTGATCCTTTCCTTTCTGCCAACACCCAATAACCAGCTCCTGAGATGTTATTTGAGTTTGTCTATCGAGAATTGTTTCATAAATTGATTTTTTAGTAACATATGCATTAATATTCCAAAGTTTGATACATAATGGAATTATAAATACTGATCCTTTCTTTCTGCAACACAATAATCTATGTTATTTATTTACATATGCATAATATTAATTATTTACTCGTATTACTGAGATTTTCAATGGCAACATTATTAATTAACTCTGATTCATACATTTTTGAATGCTTTTAATTATTAGTATAAGTAATCATTTAGTTTCAACACTAATTGTATTTTAATTAAATAATGAATTAATTTAATTCTTAACATAGTGCATACATAAACACTCCTATATGTGCTCTAATATAAACAAGATTAATTTTTCTTTACTAAACTTATCTTATATTTACTCATTGTCATTTAAATCTAATAATTTCTCTACACTTTTATTTTATATACATTTCATGTATACAATGTTCATTTTATTTACATGAGGTGAAAAGGGACAAACATTATTCATTGGAATTCTGAGGATTTTCATACATTTTTGAATGCTTTTAATTATTAGTATAAGTAATCATTTAGTTTCAACACTAATTGTATTTTAATTAAATAATGAATTAATTTAATTCTTAACATAGTGCATACATAAACACTCCTATATGTGCTCTAATATAAACAAGATTAAAGTATTTTCTTTTACTAAAACTTATCTTTTTATATTTAATCAGTTTTATTTTAAATCTATTCAATTTCTCTTCCTTTCTTATGTTTTCTGGCATTTCATTAAAAAATTTCATCGCACTATACACCATCGATTTCTGAGATTTGGCCTTCTTCCTGAATGGGAGTCTCAATCTATCCCTTCCCTTTGTACGATGCTCGTGCTCATGTTGATTTGCATAAATTTTTCCTGTGAATTCCGATGATATTTTCTTATTGATGATTCAGACCTTTCAGCATTGCACTGATCCGAGTATATCTATTTTTTCTGAGTATTATTCTCATAGCTTTATTTTACAAGAGAGACATTTTTGGAAATGTCTGTAAATTAAACGAGAAAAATCAACAAAAAAAAAAAAGGTTTTATTTTCACATATGCGATTATGGAATTCTACAAACTTACCTCGGAAATAGATTCTTTTTTTTTAGATTTCCTGATTGTCTTTAAGATTTTATACGTACGAATCAAACGGTTGGAGTCAAACGATAAAACTAGTGTTAGGAAAATTATTAAAATTTTATCGTGGAAATTTATTTCAACATTTTGGAATTATATTATACACAAGGCGCGCGTGCAGAACCTTGAAACCTATTTATTTATGTAAGTGTGTTAGTACTGTGAATGTCAAGACATCGACCTGGGTCAGCCGTAGGGTCAAATAATGACCTAAATACTTAGTTTTGATTCAACGCGTAACCCAAATTATACGCTGGCCGTTACATCGCCCGCAATAATGCCCCCCGGAGGTTGGTCCGATTAACGGGCGAGCAGGCTTACAAAATACTTTATTGCAAACTTTAAATAAATTTATAAACTCATGTCGGTGTGCATTGAGCACTGACCTCTATCAACCTGAGTGCACTGGGCGTTATACGAGGGGAACAAAAATACTGAATAATTCGTCGCATGTTGCGACGGCGGGCATCAGGGGCTCGTGTCTACGGAATGAGACAAATCTATGAGATTTAGTTGAGATAACAGTAATTTTTAAGATTAGCAAAATCGAATTTGTGATTGAAATGCATCATTTTAGATTGCTAACTTTGTTTTATGAATTAAATACATCTACCGGTTTCGAAAAATATCGTTTTCTTCTTCAGGATGTCATCAACTAATCAAAAACATACGTTATATGGCATCATTAACAGAATCTATTTTAAAAATAGATATATTGTTACTTGATGATACAAAATTATTAGAACAGTTTTAAGGAAAATAATTTAGAATGGGACTTGTAGTTAAATTTAGTTGGTTGTTTATTAGGAGAACACATTTTTATTGTGAAGTTGTAATTGTTCAGAACAGACGGTCTGCGATATTTTTAATACTAATTAAATGTATTAATTAGAAATATATACATATAAAATATAACAAAGTAGATAGATGGCTCTCAAATAATGGAGCGATGGATGTATTAATTTGAAAAGTGTAACATATAGGTTGGAAAATTTGTTGTCAATCCACTGTGTTGGTATAGCATAATCGGATAACGCACGTTACCCGGATTGGAAG
This sequence comes from Eubasilissa splendida, assembly GCA_031772225.1. Taxonomy (NCBI): domain Eukaryota; kingdom Metazoa; phylum Arthropoda; class Insecta; order Trichoptera; family Phryganeidae; genus Eubasilissa; species Eubasilissa splendida. Next base: position 6,804,568 of record CM062870.1, read on the forward strand.
AGATCCAGGTTCGAATCCCGGGAGCAACAACAATGGATTCTGTTAAAGAAACAATATAACGTATTTTTGATTAGTTGATGACATCCTGAAGAAGAAAATTATATTTTTTGAAACCGGTAAATGTATTTAATTCATTAAGTGGTTAATAAAACAAAATAACAATCTAAAAAAAGACATGGTAAGTTCCACTTTTGTGAAATAAGAACATTATTTAAAATGGCGCGAGCTTTTCACGTAAATATATTCACAGACACATAAGCACACCGATCTATACTGTATATGTATGTGTTATCAGGGGCGTGCAGTGCATACAAGCAAAAAATCTGTGCATAACTAAAAACATTAATGAAAACATTATTTTTCAATTAATGCCATCTGTGTACCAGTAGAGACTTTAATTGCTTAGTTTTAAAAACTCACCGTTGTACTCATGGCGCTCTTTTTTTACTCGAATTACTCAAGTCATATAAATGGCTATTTACCGAATTGAAAAATCCTTTCGGTTGATTTTGTATGAAGTCGTTACCTATGCTGTTTATTAACAGAATAACATTAGAAAGGGTTACAACTACGTGCAAATCATTGAAGTGTCCACTTCCTCTTTTACTAATTTTTTACTGTTTTTAACCTGTTTGGTGCATGGATTGGTTTTTGATTTGAGTAAAACAAAAAGCAATTGATTTTCGAACAATAAATTAATCATGTTCAGTCATAAAAAGTGTTCTTAAAAACGTCCATACATTTTTTATATGGGTAAGAAAGTATTATTTTACGTTAAAACTTAAACTTTAAAAACACTATTAACAGTACTCTAAAATTATAAATAAATACATGATAGAGTCGTATAAACGACGGATTTATTTTGTCCAAAGACGTTGGTTAAACGAAAGTACATATATTGTATTAAATATGATTGTATAATATCATTGGTAACAGCATAACCTAAATCTAACTACTGCACGCCACTGTGTGTTATATGTTTTTATATACAATGTAACAACTTTTGGATTTTTTTATTGCCTTATTTTGTTTGACTGAATTTTTTATTTACATTTACATGCTTAATGTTTTCTTACACTGGGATGCTTTCCTTGTAACTGTTTATTTAATCGTGAATAAAGAAGAGTTCGGGGACTGTGAGGCTCCGTCTTGACACTATGTGCGAGACGAAGTTGCACAGCGTAGGACCATATAGGAGATTTTACTTATAAACGGTCCTGGGTAAGCGGCGGGTCCACCTTTGCAGACGCACGGGTATGGTGAAAAGTTCCAAGTCCAGACTTGACAAAATATGGAAAGACCGCGATATTTACATTCTCTGGTGCATTTTTTTTTTTTTTTTTGTATGAAATCATGGACCCTGAAGGCAAGAGAGAGAAGATGGATTGATGCCTTTGACATGTGGTGCTGAAGACGGCAAGACGCACGAATGTCTCCATTCTGCAGGAACTGAAGATCAAGGACAGACTCTCAACCTGAGCCTGAGACGAATCCTTCAATTTTTCGGGCACCTCGCGACAAGGGAAGATAGCTTGGAGAAGCTTGTTGTGGTGGGCCACGTCGAAGGACGAAGAGGAAGAGGAAAATCCAAGACCAAGTAGAAAAGGCAACAGGCGCTTCTCTGGTGACAGTCCTAAGAGCAGCATAGTCAAGAAGGTGGGAGTTCATGGAGATGGCGATCCTCAGTCATGAGGGACCATAGTGGATGATGGATGACGGTATGGGTATACCGTATTGCACCAATATCATAAATAATTCTCTACATATAAAATCAGAAGTGATTTGAATGGCGATGACGTCATCAGTATTAATTAGAATATTAAATCGTCATCTTAAATGCGGCGTAGTTTTAAGTCACAACAACATATCGGAAACATTATCACCACACGTCACAACATATCGGAAACATTATCACCACACGTCACAACATATCGGAAACATTATCGCCACACGTCACAACACATCGGAAACATTATCGCTACACGTCACAACAAATCGGAAACAAAATTAGCAATCACAACCGCGAAATTTTAATGCAATCTATTCCCATATTAATGCATTTCATGTATATATTATACTTCAATAGGTTGAGACACGAATTGTAAAAAATCCCGTATCCACGGAAGGAGACACAATGAGATACACTATATAGATACAATAATCTGATCTAAGCATAGTGAGTATAATTAAAAAAGGATCACTTAGATGGTTTGGTCATATAGAACGGACGAATGAGAGAATGGTAAGTAAAATATATGAGCTCTGAGACTAAGCGTATTGGCAGCTCACCGTTGGGTCCTAGGGTCACCTTGGACCTCTCCAGATGCAACGCATTCATCCACCGCTATGATACTCATCCAGGTGTTCTTCGTCTTAATGTTAAGGTCAGGATATTATCCCTTTCTAGGTTATCACATTGACGCATAATACGGCTGAAAAAGGTATTTGGAAGAATCTTTTGTTTAAGTACTACCGTAAGCAAATGATTGGTTGGATTCATTACAGGATTGATGCATTCGTGAGCACGGGATCAGGGCCGGCCCGAGGGGTGGGCGAGCTCAAAAGACTGACCGAAAAACTCACCTCAAGTGTAATCTTAATAATAACTGGGAAATGAGCTAAAAAATTGATGATGATTCAGAAATTTGAATATTTTACCCATGTGAAGCGAAACTTACGAGATATGTGTAATACAACACTCTCCACCTTATCATCAGTGCAAGATCGAATCACGAAAAATGAGGTCTGGTCGCAGGAGGACATTGTAGTTGCGAGATCTAAGATAATGGTTTAACAGATCGTTTTTTTTTTAAATCAGGGATGGTGGGCGCCCAGAAAAATTTCGCCCTTCTCCAGGAGTACATTTCAAAGGTGTTTGTTTGTTGCTTATCGCTATTGCGACTGTCTCTGCTGCATACGTGAAGATTATAAAGATATTTTGGTTGCTTGTTTCATTTCACCGTTTCTCGAAAGTTAGCTAGTTCACGCCCACTGGCACCAGTGTTCACGCTCAGCCCGCCCAAATAGACTGCCCCTCGAACCGCTTGTACGCTTTTTGCGTACATCTGAAGTTTTTCTCGGAATTCTTTTGTCTTTCGATTTGCCACAGTATTTTGGCAAATTACAATCGGTCAGTGACCCCCGGGAGCCGGGCGGCGCGGCGCCGAATTAAGGTCAGAAAGCGATTCGAGGACCGCCCGAAATGCCATCATTACATACACCACACGCATACACACACACACACACATGCACAATACCATCGCAGCATCATTTTGATAATGGATCAAGTTCCAGATCAGATCTTCCGCAGAGTGTTTTACCGAGCAGCAGTGTAAACCAACATCCAACATTATTAGATTCATATAATTAAAAACACAATTACTGGATTTTTAACTACAAAGGCAATGTTATTAAACAAATAATAGATATCTCACAGAGACAAAGTTATATGGGTAATTACAGGGCTTACGGCCTGTCTTCGGCTGGCTTAAGTGATCGCTTTACACAATGTAACGTTCACCATTCCACCCAATCTATCAAATTTGTATATATGCTAATATGTGGAATCACTTCGAACACCACTACACTATCGCCATCTATCTTAGATAATGCATACTTTTAGTTCAATAACATCGTTTCATCAAATTTTTTCCCTCCTTGTTATAATTTATTTATAAAAATAAAAAATAAATATCGTTTAACTATGTAAAAGGCAAGTTCATATTATAATAGTATACATATTGCATATGTGACCGTATTATTAGTAGGAAACCCGGGAACCATAGCTGCCGAATGCATCCACGGGAACAGTAAAAATACAATTGATTTTTTAAATATTTGTTGCAAATTAAACTTTGTGTTTTATATTAATTTTAATGTAGATTATCTATCTTTGTCTTTAAGCACTTAATGAGTTACATTTAATACACCAACCGGTTTTTTCGGAAAAAAAAATTTCTTCAACGGTATGTCAAATTAACTAACTAAAACCAAGGTTAAGTTGTTCTGATCTTTTAAAAAAAAATCTAGTATCTAACTTAAATTGTTACGATGATGAGAGATGTGGAAATTGACATGAGTCAATGATCTTGCATATTCAACCTGATCACTCTAGAATAAAATTATTATTATTATTGATTAGAATGACGCATCCAGTACATACGTACCTTTACCGACTCTCGGAAAAGTCTTTTGGGGTATGTGTATTTCATATTTGTGTTGAAATATTATATATGTGGGTCATGTGGTTGTTTGAGTCACCAATAGTGACGATCTCAAAAACACGAACCGTGAGTCAATCATTGATATCTTTGAGTCACACTCACTATCAGTGATTGAATATTTGGGAATATCGTAATTATTATTCTTATTTATTTATATTTGGTTGTGAATCGTGATTCAGCGCATGCGCACTAGGAGACGAAAATATTTATGAAGGAATGACATTATAATTTCTAGTTGTAAAACGTTTTACGCATTTGACCCGAAACACTGAAAATTTGATCCAAATAATAAACTCACATTTTTTAAAGCGATTTCATTCTCTTTGTGATGATGTTTGATATTAATTATTTATGCTAGAATATGTTTTTTAAAATGTATTTCATGTATTGAAACTATAATCACACGTCACAGTTTTCAATCGCTGATATTATGAGGTGATGTAAGTGTTACAGGCTAGGATGGAGATCGATACAAAAATTTTAAGATTATGTGAGGGTATTGTTGCCCCAAAGTTCAAGCAATACCCTCGCGTTCTTTTATAATGCGGTGTATATTGAGTGTTCTGAAATATGTGGGAATATACGTGGATATGAATGCACGACAGTCGTAAGATTTTATGAATATAAACTAATTACGCTTACAATGAATTTATTAAATCTAAATTATACAAAAGTTGAGGCGGCTTCTGAAGCTGTCGCTCAGGTGAAAGAGTGATGTATAGTGGCTCGGCCCACTGGGGTTTATTAATCACTAGAACTTCAGATATTAAAGGTGTAATTTTATCAATTATTATTTATTTATTTATTAATCTGTTATAATTACAATGAAACAATACAATAATAAGTTTTTTTTTTTTTAGTTCTACAACTTCTCTAAAAAGCATGTGCTTGTGCACACTTTAATATTTACTCTTAGCATTAACTAACTTACCATCACGCCGATTCCCTGTGGGGGTAGGCAAAGAGGATAGCGCACCACACTCTTCTGTACTGACACACAATTCTCGCCTTATCCACATTCATACACCTTCTCATACAAGCTCGCCGATTATTAAGGCTTCTAACAGGATCATTCTTCAGTATCTGGTTTATCTGGTCGGGTCAAGTCTTCGGACTTCCTCTATTTCTGGTGCCATCAATATATCTTTCTTACTATTCTCTCCTCGTTCATCCGTTCCATATGACCAAACCGCCTAAGTGATCCTTTCTTAATCTTACTCACTATACTAAGATCAGATTTACATTCTTTCTTTATTTCTTCATACTTTACTCTGTCACAAATGGATCTGCTGCATATACTGTTCTGCCAGCTTCAGGCCTCACTTCCATACATCAGTGTCGGTACCAGGATTGTGTACCGCTAGACTTCCCCCGGTTGACAAGTACCCATTCGCTATAATTCCATTCAAAGCGCCGTTCTCTGCAATCACCGTCGTTTCGATATCTTTCCCAGCCTTTCCGTTTCTATCAAACATACTTCCCAAATACACAAACTCATCTACTTGTTCCAACCATTCATTACCTGCGCGGTGTCTCGCTTTCCTCCTTCTCGAATACCATCACTTTCGACTTGTTGACATTCATAATAAGGTCGCTTTCCTTGCATACATCGTACTACATGTCTGTTAATAATAAGACAATCAGAAACGAGGTGATGTTTAACGAGTTTCAAAATTTCTCAAAATATATTTTCGTCTTCCAGACTTAAGTCACTATCGTGCTGAGCCTCAAATTTAGGACAAATTTATTGAACCTCATTACATGTTTGATTTGCGTCCAGTAATCTTGATGCGCACCGTGCACTCAATTCTGGGAGGAATCCTTCTTCCGAGCGGTCGCCAAATTGGAATTGTTGGAATTCCTAAATTCACACGATTTTAGGTAGATTTCGATAGATTCTTTCCATTGCTCGCTTAAGTATATAAAGAGAATGCTGACCCTGAAGCGAATGCCGTACTAGATAAAATTAAATATACAATTATGATAATACAAAATAATTTGTTGCCAATATAATAATAAGAATCCAACATTAACTATTATGTCAATAAAAATAGCTACCGCTTATTATTCTCATGTCTGTATCCATGCTATATATGTAATTCATTAACAAACTGTAAAGATTTTAAAATATTTTTGTTTGTTTGTTTGTAAATGTATTTAATTTAGAGATAACAATTTCATTGCATATTAATGAAGAGGAATATGTCCAGGTTCGAATCCCGGCAGCAACCAAATATTTTTCCTAATACTAATTAAATGTATCAATTATAAAGATACACATATAAAATCAATTTTATCGAAAAATATTGTTGTTGCGCTACCGGGATTCCAATCTGGATTCTCTTTCTTCAATGCGGGGAACGTGCATTACCAACTGTGCTACAGCGTTAGTAATTTTTTCAGACCGTCTGTTCTGAATAATTACAACTTCACAATAAGAATGTGTTCTCCTTAATAAATATTTTTCAGATAAATAGATTTTTTCTATATATCTTTCTAGTTGGTTAATTTAATTTCTTTAAAACGGTTGGCAGGTCATCATATTGTCATATTTTAAAATGGCACCCTTGATATTTATTTATTCTTAATATAGTGCATATATATATATATATGTAAATATATTTATTAATAAAATCAAATATTTATTTTTACTAAAATTTATCATGCACAAAAAACATGGTCCAAGATGGACCCTGTTTTGAGTGTTTTTAAAAAGGCATCACTCGTAGAATAAAAAAAAAACAAACACCCCTATGTAACAAATTGATTGGACATTTTCGCATCGAGTTCTAGTGGATGACAATAAATACGCCCGCATACGAGGTTCGGTCCCCGGACACGCTAGGGGTATTTCAATACAACGGCGTGCCCGCATGTCGAGGCGGAGGCACCCCCACGTCGCATTGTGTCACGAAGGGGGTGGTTCGAGCAATTAACATTAATGTGTGTTTGATGAAAAGATTACAGGGATATTGTACAGCGCTATTGAAATGGGGATTTTGCACGCCGTGGTGTGAAAAATTGATACGTTTAATTAACCCCTAGAATAAAGTAATAGATTTAGATAGAAATATTAATTGACCAAAATAATAAATTTAATTTATAGAATATAAAAATACGAGTCGAGACAAACGTGCATTTAGATAATAAATAATCAATAACTAATGAAGTATTAATTTAAACTGGTAAACTGATTTGCAATAATATTAATAAAAAATACATAATAAAGCACATTGGAAGGGCGCCCTCTGTACATAAGAAAATTAACTACCGGGCGGTTTTACAAATTGAATATTATGAACGTGTCTTATATTTTCATGCAATTATTTAGTAAAATGTTAAATAGTTTTTTTTTTTGATAATTGACGATAATCAATGACTGGTACACTGAGATGTAAACCTGCAACAGTTAACTCTCAGTTACCAATCATCGTCACAATCACAGTCACATATCGGTTTAGCACAGTGGCGTAACTATAAAACTTGGACCCCCCAATGCAGAATTGAAAAAAGTGCCCACTAAATAAAAGATATACGAATATTAGTACTGTGTGGTGTTATCCAAGAAATATACACGATACATAGAAAAAAAAATGTCTCTTGTCTCATATAATATCACATTTTCATTAAAAAAGCAAACGTCTTCTATAATAATTATCTATCTACATCTTGTGAGAAATATTAGCATTATTTGAGACTACCCCTGCAACGATACTGTATATCGGGATTTAGGCAGATCTGCGTTATGGGTGCCACAAAATTGTATATCTTCTTGGACATCCAATGGTATATTAAACAAATATCAAATACATACTATTAACTATAACCTTTAAAGTATCTTCCCTGCAATAAAAGTGTATATCATCCAAGATGGCCGACAATCCATCGATTTTATTTATTTATTTATTCTTAATGACCTACATAAGTATATTAATATATGCTCTAATATAACCAAGATCAAAATTTTTCTTTTTACTAAAACTTATCTTTCACATATTTGCTTAGTTTCATTTTGAATCTATGTAGTTTCTCCTCCTTTCTTACATCTTTTGGCATTTCATTAAAGACCTTCATCGCACTGTACATCATCGGTTTCTGAGATTTAGCTTTCTTCCTGAATGGCAGTCTCAGTCTACCTTTTCCTCTTCTATGATGTCCGCGCTGAAGTAAAATGTAACAGTGCCTGGTGTACATTTGCAAGACCCTGATTCGTCGCCCCGCGTCTCGCCCAGCCGCCAATCAGGAGTAATTATAGCCCGCTGGTGCTCACCCAGGGTTCACTCCGGCTATAAACATGTCATCAGCTCGACGTTATCACGAGATGCGGACAATGTTGCCTCGAATGTGACCGACTGTCGTCTTCTGCTGCGCACGTCTCCTACGATTCGAGGATAAGACGATGGGGTGTTCACGGCCGCAACGGCCCGTGATGAGATTGATCTGGAGATCAGTTTGAGATTTGTAGAAAGAGATAAAAACTCAAATATGTGTAAACGACGTTTGATTTCACTTCTCCTTGTGCCCTATCCGTTTAACGGACGTTGGCTCTTATCACCTTGTTCACTGCGGCCCGGTGCAGTTCTGCAGTAGACTGGCCAAACCATAGCCTCAGGTTCTTCAACCATGATGTTCCAGCAATCTTTCTTCATACTTCTCCGGATGTCCATTTCGTATCCGAAATATTGAAATTTTAGGATATTTATTGTTTTAAATACTTATTTTTCTTTATTCATCCGGGCCATAACATCATCATTTCAACTGTATCCAGCCAGCTTATTTTGAGCATTCTTCTGTAGATCCACATCTCAAACGCTTCAAGTCGCTTTATCACTTCTTCGGTAATTGTCCATGCTTCCATTTCATAAAATAAAATCGAGAACACATAGCATTTGATCATTCTCATTCAGTTTTACACGTGTGCATATCCGTCATCTCGATGCCGACCCACAAACTGACGACAATACATCGCGGCGCGGCCGCCCCGGGAACCAACCAATGTTATAAAACATTGTCAAAAGTTTATGTTTGCCGTCGATACGCACATCTTATATTACAGACACTGCCAAAACCACAGAACACAACATACTAAATGATCCGACCAACATCCTTAAACGGGCTAATGCCAACGGAATAAACTTAAAAGATTTAGGAAAACACATTCTTATTGTGAAGTTGTAATTATTCAGAACATAGGTCTGTGATATTTTAAATATGAATTAAATATATTAATTATAAAGATATACATATAAAATCAATTTTATCGAAATATATTGTTGTTGCGCCACCGGGATTCGAACCTGGATCTCTTCCAACTTGGGGAACGTGCAATCAAATAAGTTGCTAATGTGATCAAATTTAAAAAGTGGAGCAATATAAAATGGGTTAAACTTAACTACTAGCTTGACAAAAATCTACTAACGCTTAATGCTCTGAAGACAAAATATTTGTGCTTTTCCATTAATAAAATAGTAGGAATAACTTCTCACGATAAGTTGGTGGTTCATACATATGCCAAACGAAAAATAAACCTTGTCGCTGTACTCAACTACAGATAACGGAGAGTATACGGTATGTAGGAGTACAAATTGACCAACACCTAAAATGGAGAAAACATATTCAGCATCTCACGAGTCGAATGAGAAAGAAAAATTGTACACTTTGAAGTCACTAAAGAAGTGTTCATATAACGATGATTATTTACAATATGTAAGTTGACAAAAAAGTAACATATAATATAATTTTAGAAGAGATGATAAACAATGTAAATATGAATACTGACCCTCACCGTGGCTATTCTATCAGATCCTCGGAGAGTACCGATCGCGAACAATCTGTACAGTGAGAGAACGTTGTGCCAAGAATTTTTAAAAAATCAGTAAAGAAATTATTAAGCATTATGGAAAATAAAGAGACACAGTGAATATAAAGTCAAAAACATTCTTATCTAATTATTTGATTTCTCTATTGTATTACATTTATAAAAAAAAAAATTGTAGCTGATAAAATTTTAATTTACTTTTACTATGTTTTTTTGTTAAATACTTTAATTTACTAATCCTCGCCGTAAAACTGCCATGCAGTTTGGCAAAAAATAAAAATGTGTATGAAATAAAGTTGGAATAAAAAGATAAAAAAATTCACTTCTCTCGTAGCCGGCTTCCAGAACAGTTCACCAGCAGACGCTTCTCGTTCTTACCGCACATATCTGGTAAACTATTTATTCATCTAATCGCAATAAACGCTTATCAACTGTAAGTTATTAATCTTATTTCTCCACCTGCTCCAGTCACACACATATTTACCCACACATCTACACACACGCTCCGTGATATCCTCTTCATCCGAACACAGTGAAAAACTGGGAGATATAAGTACCCAGCATCCACGTATCGAACCTTCTAATCCACACTCCTTTAATCTCATATTTCTTGTATAATGCTCATTATATAATACATATTTGATAGCGGATAAACACCCATAATGACAATCACTATACAGCCAATGGGGTGCATTACGGCCTACCTTAGATAGGGGACCAAAAAGTCCACACTATACAGGTGTAAAAGACCTAGTCCACAATATTTTATGGGTGGATTACCTGACTAAATTACGACATAATTGCGTGATGGTAAGTAAGTAATACGAAGCATTTTAAAACCACCAAAAAATAAAATAATGTCATGGATATTTAACAATTTATAACTCTATTCATTTTATTATTTTGAATAGTTCATAAATACTTATTTATCTTCGAAATGTTGGCTTTGGATTCATAATAACACATATTGTAAATATATGTATGAGTTTTCCGTATTTCGAATTTTTTTTTAGCACACTGAAAACAAATTTAATGATCGCTATCTTTCAATTAATGCTTATAATATATTGTATTAATTATTTATAATAATATTCAGTTTATTAGTTTTATATTAGTACAAGTTGTTGTTTTAAAAAATATCTAATCTAGTGTATAATTTTATTTAATATAAATTAATATTAAAAATTCACATTTTCGCAAAAAACGCAATGAATTCGTTTTGAAATGAGGCCTTTAATTAATATAGAAAAAAGATCCGGTTCAGAAAAAGCCACGCTAAACCTTTTAAATGCCATGAGCGTGTTAACACGCCAAACTTTGTATGTCACGCTGAGCTATAAGCGCGTCAACACGCACTTTTGAACCTTGCAAACTTGCAGAGATTAAATGAATTTTTAAATCATATTGGCATGTCCCAACTTTTGATAGATAAATCAAGACCCTTAAAACCTAGTTTTACCCTATGCGGTGTCTTTCATTTCAAATAGAGTTGGCAGTCAAAAGGTTAAACGATATCCTTGAACGCGATTTAAACACCAGACCTCGAACATCACTTTAAATTAGTTAAAAAATTATTTTATTAATTTCTAATTTATTTATTTATTAATTAATATAAATTTTTATGACGTCACAACATAAACGATTAATAAAAATCCACAAATATACTGGATACGATCGCACATGTATTATACACATTTTTATCAGTTTAATAACCTTTTGATAACCTGAGAGCATCGCATTTTACGTTTTTGATTTCATTTTGGTTTTATTCGCTTTTTTTAAAAAAAAAATCTGTTTACATGACGTCACGAGCAGCATTTGAGTTAAAATTATATTTGAATCCGGCAGTTTATCACTGTCCATTTAATTATCAATTATTTAAACACTATTGAATGACATAAAATAACGGCTTAATGGTCCGTGTCCACGGAATGAGATACGACGCTGTGTATTATGTACACGTGTTGAGATTTTAATTCAGAGATAACAATAAATAAAGTGTTTTAATAAAAAAAAACACATTTTTATTGTGAAGTTTGCAACTTCAGAGCGTAGTTCTGTAGTATTTTTAATAATACAAAATATTTTTTTAAGGAGAACACATTTATTATTGTGAATCATTGTTGTGAATCAATAAGAAAGATGTACAAATAAAATCAATGTATCGAAAAAATATTTTTGTTGGAACCCTTCCTATCTGGGAGAGTGCGCTGACTTGTGACACCACGTCAACATTCTAAGTCAATGACAAGTTTTCGAACCTGTTGGAGATACTTAACAGTGTTGTTTGTTTTTTTTAGATTACGTTCAACATTTTGCCTGCTCGCCGGGAGTAAAACAAAATAGAAAATTGAAAATGTTCGCCATTTTGCCTGACGCCAGGCGTCAAAACAATTACTTATCGATGACTTAATCTGCAAAGCAGCTAACTCAATTACACAACAAGAACAAGAAAAACTGTTTAATTCTTGTAATTAAACGGATTAAGAAAATTCCAAAATACGCTTTGCTAGACTGTTTATGCAGAAATAGGATGGATGAGAAATTTTTATTGATATTTTGATTTATATCATACTTATAGGGAATATTTGGAGTTAGCTGAATTTTTTACCAAAATTGTAAAATATTATTGGGAGTTAGTTGATTTTCCATGATAATGTATGAATGTAGTGATTATGATTTCTGCGGACGTCCTCCATTTCTGGTGCCATCAACCCTTGTGTCAGGTAAACATTTAAGGTTTTTACAAGAGTGAATGTAAGGTTTTTCAGCACCTTGTACTTATTTATTATTTTAAAACACGTGTTTTAAAATTGATCTTTGGCTTTTGGTGTACCATAGAACAATAAAAAAAGGAAAATAATGTCATATTAAACGGTTTTTTGATCATGGGTGGAGTTAGCTGTTTTGCAGATTAAGGTATCGTTATGGCAAAATTATTTTTATAAAACAAACTTATATAGCCGTGTTGCATTTTTGCAGCCTTAGGACGGCACTTTCATGGGACGAACATTTTTAGATAAAAGTAAACGTTATTATTTCTGAATTTAAAAAAAAACCCTTTAGCCACGGTATAATAATTTCAATCGATCATCAAGGCCACCGTCACACGGATTCGAAACGAAGATTGTATTAGTTTGAATAATTAATAATACATTTGAAATATTAAAATGTTTAACAGAAAGACTGCTTGCATTTATTAAAAAATCACGTCATTTACGCCGTTGAAACGTTGTGAAATATTTTAAAACTATTTCTTTTATCTTTAATTCGTGAAACCAAAATGAACAGTTGTTTTCGTGGGATTAGCGATTTAGTACCCGACGGTGCTCGGTATATTTTGCTTTCAGACTTCTCCATACAATTCATAGAATCTTTTGTTATGAGTTAAGTTAAAAAGGAGACAACTGCACGGATGGTCTCCATGGGCATGAAAATATTTCTCTCTCACTTCTATATATCGAAATTATCATAAGATTGCCTCGTTTATGTGATTTTTTATTTATTTATTAGTCATCTTTCATTTATTTTTAATACTATATATAAAATATTTTTTAATTTGACATTTACCACTGTGTTCGTTTATACGTTTACTAAAAAAATTGAATTATAAATTTAATCTAATAGTTAATAAATTTAATGAACACTTCAGAAACACATAATTAGAAAATAAACAATATTATAGAACACTTCAGAAGCACACAAATAGATAATAAAAAAAATATTATATAAAATTGTTATAGTGTAACTCTCTCTCCAAGCACAAAGAGCTAGTCTCTTTTTTGGAGAGGTAAGCGAAAAAAAAACTATGTCATTTTAATAATGTAAAATACTTAATTCATGTTATAAAAAAATTGTAAAAATGTCAAATAAATAAAAAAATAATTTTAAAAATATTCGAACAGACTCAACTACAAAATCAGGAACTACAATTTATGCAGTATTTGCAAGCTATTTAGATACATTTACCGTCAAGAACACAGACTAGTAAATGAATAGACATGATATGAAGTGTATGTATAGGGGAGGAGTTTGGAACATTGTTTGCGGGGCGAGGGTCATTCTACACATACATATAGGGTATCCCAATAAAATGTATACACTGTTTAACGGGTGATAACTTTCTGATTTTTCTTTCTTTTCAGGGTGTAATTAATTGGAAATAATGAGTGGACCAAGATTAATTTCTAAAAAAAGAAAATGCTATTGGAAATATGAAAATGTAACAGAAGTACAAAGACTCAGGTAGTTTCAGGAAGATCAACCTACGCGACTTAACAATTAATCGGATAAAAGATATGTAAGTTTGAAATGAATGGAACTGTTCAAGATATTCATAGATAACGTTGCGGAAGACCAAGAACATCAACGAGCTTCACCAGCCATGAAAGAGTACTGGAAACTTATTGTGAAACATCCAAAAAATCTGTAAGACAAACAAGTCGTGAGATTGGCGTCAGCAAATCAAGTGTCCAAACGCATTTTAAGACGTTTTGAATGGAAAATATTACATTCCAACAATGGTGCATGCTATCAATGAAGACGATCCGGACAGGATGGAGCATCTCCACACCATCATCGTGATGTTAGAGCATGTCTTGATGAGAATCTTCTAAACAGATGGCTTGGACGAAGAGGTCTCATAGAATATCCAGCCCGTTCCCCAGACCTGACGCCACTCGACTTTTTCTTGTGGGGATACCTTAAAAATAAAATCTATGCCAGAAAATCGACGACACTGGAAGAATTAAAAGCCGCAATTGAGCGAGATGTGCCACAACACAAAATGAAATGTTTGTTGAAGTTTGTGAATTAATAGGCCACCGTCGTTATCAGCAGTGTATTGACCAGAACGGTAATAATTTTGAACATCTGCAATATGAGGAAAAGTTATACATTTTATGTAGATTCTTTTGCAATTTAAATATTAAATATATGTGAATAAAAACTGAAGTTATAATCATTCAAACTGTGTATAATTTTTTTTGGGACACCCTGTATATATATATTTTTTTGCTTGTATGCACAGCACGCCCCTGTTAAAGTCGCCTTATCATTTCTTCGTTAAGTGTCCATGATTGCATTCCATAAAATAATATCGAGAACACATTGCATCTGACCATTCGCATTCGTAATCTATCAGTACTTAATTTTTACTATTTAATTTGTGAAAGATTGTTCGAAATCACTTAATAATTATAATTTCATATGATAGATGGCGTTTTGTGGGCCGTAATTGTTTTATATATTTTTTAATGTTAGATGCCACAGACTAGTAAATGAATAGACACGATATGAAGTGTACCATATATATATATATAGGAGACGGGTTTGGAACATTATTTGCGGGGCGTGGGATATTCTACACACATTCTTGGTGGAAACATAAATCCGATAGATTATGACACATTTATGTCATTACAAGTAAAACTATTTACTCATCGAAAATTAAATCTTTCTGTAAACAAGACGTATTTTTTACATTCATGCATATTATATTGTCAGAGTTTATATTTTCGTTCCAATCGAGTCATATTTTTTTTTTAAATCTCGGAGCTCTTTGATTGTGCTAGTGGGCACCAAAATGATCACGTTCCACCGAAATGAAAATTTTGGGACAAGGAATTTGCATTAGTTCACGTCTATTTATTTGGTGGTTCATTGTCAAGAATATTTATATCCTATTTAATTTTATTTTTAGGTTGTGAAGAAATTGATGTAAATATATTATTGTTTATCAATCTTTTGATGGCGTATATATTATTTCAAAATAACAACAACAAAAAAACTTATTTCAAAATGTACAATGAATAAGATTTAGAGGCTGCCTTTTTTAATTAGGATGAGACCGAATAAATAAGCGGTAAAACTGCATATAATTTTATTAAGATCGCGAGCCTCGACTAAGCGCTGAGCTAGGTGCGACTGCACTTTATGCACTTACCGGCCATGCATTCCTTCATGGTGTAGGCAGCTTATTGTACCACCACCGCATATCGAAAGTCTTGAGCATGTTTATAGCAGTTTGTTCACTGATGGGTCATAGCGTTATTATTTTAAAAAATATAATATATACTCGTATATACAAGATACATAAACTAATCAATAATATATACTTTTTTTTTTAAGGAGAATACATTATTGTTAATTGCAGTTTTTAATACAATAATTTTTTTTCCGTATATCTTTCTAGTTGATACATTTAATTTTTATTAATAATATGATATATTACGATTGATTCCCAACAATTTGACAGTTTTTCGTTTCCAGCGGTTTGAAGAAAGTTGTCAAGTCAATTTTGAAAAGCAATGCCGTTATTAAAGGAAATTCTCAGAGATTGTTGAATAGGAAGCGTAAAATATGAAAATCTGACAGAGCAAGACCAGGAGAACAAGATGGATGTGAAATAACCTTACAGCCGAGCTCTTGAATAGCCACTTTTGTTCGGGCATTATCATGCTGAAAAATCACTCGATACCGCCATCCCGTTCGTTTTTTGATTTTCGGCTTCAAGGCGACGGACATGTTGTTAGCAAAAAAACCTCAGAGGCAACGGTTACATTCCTCGGAAGCAATTCATAATAGTATTATTTAATCTTGCCTTAACTCCTCGGTTAAACTCAAATAAAAGGAAATGTCGTAAATTTGTTTATGTTCATCTCTCCATTGCTCCGTGCAAAAAAAAAATTACAAAAATTAAACAATACTACAGGTATTGATATGTGCCAAAAAAATATTTCTAAAGCATCCTCGCCTTGGAAAACAGAAACGCTATAAAGTTATGCATCAACACTGCGGCAGATACCAGAGATCTTAAGTACCCAAGTATGTAATTAGATAATATTAGTCGGTTCGAGATTATTTTATCATCAGTATTATAACTCCACGTGTATCGAATCCATTAGCGTTTGTCGCTAAGCGGCGGCGTTGCTTTTATATTAACCCTTCCCTAGCCATGCTGTAACACACGTCTACCGCCCGTATATTTTCGTAAATACGCGCAACACAAAATTTACATTTTAACTTTAAAAATATCATTTAAATTTAGAAATGACTAATGATTTATAGGATTAACTTTATAATCCATTATGTTAATGTAATTATTTTTCAATTCAATAACCATGTAAAATTACTACTATGGAAAAATTAGTATTTGAAGTAAGACGGAAAAGGATCAAACATTAGTTTCACAGTGAAAAGAAAAACAAATATAATTATGTATCTTTCCCACTAATTAAATGAAAAATAATAAGAAAAAATATCGTATTATATAGAACTTGTGTGAATAAATGCTACGAATAATATATATATTTCACTTTTATTACTCGATATCTAGAGTAAATGTACGGCGTTAACTATTTGAAAGCCATTTAAGGTCGTAAAAGCATTTGTTCTCATTAAAAAACACTATAAATACTTAACGGTAACACGAGTTGACAGCATGGTAGCTTGCGGATACTTTCTATCACGGTATGGTAAAGGTTAATAAAATCACGTAAAAAAAAATGTTTTTTTGAATAATACATGCAACATACGGTCGTTCTGTGTGCATCATACCAGCTGTCAGTATCCACCACTTTGGTCCACGCGTCATCACTAACTCAATACACATTGTTTTTAAATATTACAGAATTTCTACAGTTTTATAAACCCGCATCAAACACGATGAAGGGGTGTGATGACAGCCAAGAGGCAATAATTAAAATTGTATAAAATTATATACTAATTTAATGTATTAATTATAAATATATATTAGAACAACACATTCTTATTGTGAAATTATAATTATTCAGAACAGACGGTCTGTGATATTTTAAATATTAATTAAATATATACATATAAAATCAATTTTATCGAAAAATATTGTTGTTGCATCACCGGTATTCGAACCTGGATCTCTTTTCTAACCGGGGAAGATGCATTATTCAACTATGCTACAGCGACAATATTTTTAGCGACAATTTTCGAACCTATATGTTACCTTTTTGATATTAATACATTTAATCGTTCCATTAGGTAGCGCAACAACAATATTTTTCGATAAAATTGATTTTATATGTATATCTTTCTAATTAACATATTTAATTCATAAATATATACATATAAAATCAATTTTGTCGAAAAATATTGTTTTTGCGCTACCGGGATACGAACCTGGATCTCTATTTCCAATCCGGGGAAGTACACTACCAATTGTGTTTATAACGCCAGTATTTTTCATGACAAATTTTCGAACCTATATGTTACACTTTTTCAAATTAATACATTTGTTATTCCATTTATTATTCCAAAAACAATATTTTATTGATTTTATATGTATATATTTATAATTAATACATTAAATTAGTATTTAAAACATCACATACCTATTTTTCTGAATAATTACAACTTCACAATAAGAATGTGTTCTTAATAATGTATAAAATTCACACAAATCAAATTTATCAACAAGAAAGACATACAAAAAATTTATTTATCGGAAAAAATATTTAATTGCTACTAGGATTCGAACTTGGACCTGAAGCGCGTTCACGCATATAGCAATCGAATACATTTTCATTAAGGCGAACACATTCTTATTGTGAAGTTGTAATTATTCAGAACAAAAAAGTGTAACATACTGGTTCGAAAATTTGTCGCGTCAAAAGTACTGTCTGCTGTAGCTTAGTTGGATAATGCACCTTCCCCGGTTAGGAAAGAGATCCAGGTTCGAATCCCGGTGGCGCAACAACAATATTTTTAGATAAAATTGATTTTATATGTATATCTTTATAATTAATATATTTAATTAGTATTTAAAATACATTTTCGTCAAATTTTGAATTTATATTATGTAATATTTCCAATTAATACATTTTTAAAAGCAATCATCTTTATATTGCACTAAATTTCTAATACCTTTTGAGTAAAACCCGCTTGAGAATGCCATAATTCATTAATTAATCCATGTTATCATATTTGGATAAACTTTGATACAACTTATATATTTTTAAGAACACATTTTTGTTGTAATGTTGCATTTTCAGAACTTTCAGTACTTTTGAAATATTAAAATATTATTATATTATTAAAATGGCACAGAACTATGTTCCGAAAATATAACTACACAACAAAAATGTGTTCCCCTTAAAAATATAAAATTCAAATCAAAATTGAAAATTTTATTAAAGGAGTCAACTACAATTAGATGTCGAAATTATACATTCTTATTGTGAAATTGTAATTATTCAGAACAGACGGTCTGTGATATTTTAAATATGTATTAATTAGAAAGATATACATATAAAATCAATTTTATCGAAAAATATTGCACGTTCCCCGAATTAGAAGAGATCCAGGTTCGAATGCCGGTGGCACAACAACAAAATGTTTTGTTAAAATTGATTTTACATGTATACCTTTCTAATTAATATATTTAATTCATATTAAAAAAAAAAAATTGATAAGTCACCAACCATCTCTATTGTATTATTTTCTAACTCTTTTTTGCACTGTAATATTTATTTTTAATATAGTGCACACAAGTATATGTTAAATGTGTTCTAATATTAATATTCTCCTTTTTACAACAACTTATCGTGCACATATTTGCTTAGTTTTATTTTGAATCTATGTAGTTTCTTCTTCTTTCTTATATCTTCTGACATTTCATTAAAGATCCACATCGCACTGTACATCACAGTACACAGTAGTCTTCCTGAATAGTAATTTTAATCTATCTCTTCCTCTTGTATGATGTTCAATCTCATGTTAATCTGCCACAATTTTTCTTATAAATTTTGCCGATATTTCTTTAATGAGGATTTTAAAAATAAACACCTTAACATTGAAACATATTTTCTGATAAAGTTCATCATATTAAGGTCTTTCAGCATTGTAGTGGTCCGGTGTATTTTTTCTCAATTTTTGTCCCTTTTTAGGATGATAAATAATTGCTCACCTTAATATATTTACATTTGCATATAAAGTAATCACTTTGTGGTTTAATTGGTTTAGTTGGTAAATAGTGGTAGGCCAATTCTTAGTAATCAAATTAATTTATCCATTAGCCCCATATTAGGTGTGTTTCCTTTAAAATCAATTTAATATCCATCAACACTGTATTTTCCCCTCCATTAATGTTCCGTCTATTTGTATATGTATTCTGTCTCTTTCTTTGCACTCTTTTGTGTTTATGATCAGTTTTAAATACGTCCTGAGATAAGCGAAACCGGTTGACGTGTAATAAATTTCGTGGTTTCATACAAAGTGATTGTTTTTTTTAAATTTAATTTAATAGAATTTGTAATATTTTATAACATAATTGAATTGTACTATATTGATATAAAGAACGAATAATTGTAATAAAAAAAAAATAGTATAAAGGCGACTATCTACTATTATAATTCCAATTTTTAAATCAATGTGACTTTTGACCCACACGCGATTCGTCTCTCTAATCTTCTCTCCGATTATACGAAGAGGTCAGTGATTTTATCTACCTGTGAGCTGTCGTCTCAAGAAATGAATGGTGCGAAGCTGAGGTCCTCCTTCGGACTGGTGTGGCCAAGTATGCTACGTCGAAACTGAGCAAAATGAAAAGGAAAAACATTGAAGTCTGAGTAATATTTTCCTGTATGGATTTGAAACATGGACTCTATGAGAAGGAAAGCAAATATCATGCTCGATATGTTAGAGATATGGTGTTTACGTTGCGCACACCATAGACTGTGAAACGAACGAACACCTGCATTCTTTAGAACTTCTAGTATGTTAGAAGAGGATAGGTGTTAGATCGGTTATAGAGGAATTAAACATCGAAAAGCGTATATCCTCAATTATACGAAATATCAGCAGAATGATGCAAGTCAACACGAGCGCGAACATCATACAAGAAGAATGGATAGAATGAGACTGCCATTCAGAAAGAAGACTAAATCATGTACAGTGTGATGAAAATTTTCAATGAAATACCAGATGATGTAAAAAAGGAGGAGAAATTACATAGATCCATAATTAAACTAAGCAAATATATGCATAATAAGTTATAGTAAAAATGAAAATATTAATATTGTTTAAATTAGAGCAAATACAGGGTGTAACAGACCTAGTCCACAATATTTTATTGGTGGATACCTGACTAAATTACGAGTCGAAAATATGTGCAACTTCTGCACCGTTACGGAAAATATTATTGTTTGAATGTTTTACAAAATCATGTTAAGCTTCAAGTCTATGTACTTCGAAATAAATATATGCGAAATTTATCCATTATTAATCTATATATTTGCTTCAGATCTTAAATCATCTAACAAAAAATAGACTGGCTGCTCGACCTTTATTTTGTTGTATTCATTATGTAATTTGGAATAAATAAAATATTTTAATTAATCGAAATAATCGCTAAATTACATTTTTTTTTAAAATTACTTATATCTCTGACGTGGTTGAGATTAGGCACATATTCCTTGAACATTTTTGACTCATAATTTAGTTCAGGTATCCATCCATAAAATATTGTGGTCTAGGTATGTTACACTCTGTTTAATATATACTTATGTGTGCACTATATTAAAAATAAATAAATAAATACGGCTGCTAATCCTCAGATTTTACATTTACATTATTACACTCCATGGAAAAATTAGTGATGGTGGAAAGAACCAGACCTCGCGGAAGTCACCAAAACAATGGACTGACCGTTGAAGAAACTGCTCCGAAGAGCTCGAGTGGAATGCGTAAGAAATGATATGTGGCGTCATTTATGCCGTCATCCACAATTAGCCGCTGTACCATGATCACGGATGCACTCATCGAGAGTAAAACAAAGTAGAAGCAAAACGAAGGTCCGCGATGCTCAGACGTGAGCACATCGAGTGAGAGAGAGAGAGAGAGAGAGAAAGATATATTTAATAAACGGTGATAGATGCACCACTGGAACTAATCACCACGACCGCCGACCCACACGGGTGATGCTGATAGGAGAACAAAAGAAGTCGCTGCAAGTAAAGTGATTAGTTTCAAAAGGACACGAGATTACGCGTATCCAATACAATGCTTCTTCTGGATGTAAGGAAGGTCATGTAAAATGTGATTTTTTTATATAAATAATTAGACAAAATACTTTGTTTAAACCACTATTCATTGATTATTATACATGTTTCGATACCTATGGTATCTTCTTCAGGAAACAGTGCATACTGAAATTGAAAATACAACCATAGATGAAAACAAAACTATAAAGTGGTGAATAAGTAAGAACTAATATGAAAACAAATTTAAAAGGTGACTATTTGCAAAGAGGATTTGGATATTTATAATATTTAGCTTGCTATTAACATTTTTCTAATTTATAAAATTTTAAACTATCTAACTGCAAACCCCTAGTATTTGTATGTATAATTTCTAAACCCTTGTTAATATCAAAAGAATGGTTTGTTTCCAAAAGGTGATTGGAAAATTCTGAATAGTTGTTGCTATTTAGGCATCTTAATAAAATATTATAAATAACCTAATCATCTTTGCAAATATTCTTACTTATTCACCACTTAATAGTTTTATTTTTATCTATGGTTGTATTCTTAATGTCAGTATACATTGTTTCCTGAAGAAGATACCATGGTAATGAGGCCACAAAGTAATTTTGCTAATATTGAAGATGTGATTTTTTACGTTGCATTAACATTTTAACATAGAATGTATTTAATGGTTGTTGGCGCCTGCAGACGTCGGACCGAATATTACATCCACGCGCGTAGCACAAGCCCCAGTAGGTACCTACCGTCGAAAAATTTACATATCTTGACTCTGTGGATCTGCACAATGGATGGATCCAAACAATCACAAGGGTAAATCTTAAAATAATCCAAAGATATATTCCCCGTTCTCCTTGGTTCTCCAACAGGAAAGTCTCAAAAATAACAGTATCAAATATCTCTAGAATGAGAATTGGGCATTGCCAGGTGGCCTCACATTTGTTCAGAATGAACATAATAGACTCCCCAATGTGTGAATGTGGTGCCGAGGAGGAAACCCTTGACCATGTCTTTTTTGCCTGTCCATTGCGGATCACAAGTTTTTTTTTACAATAATCTTGTCAATGGTAATTTTCAACTCCCGGTTAACTTGTGTCATCTTCTTTCCCTCAACTCGCCACATTTAAGCTATATAATAGCAAATTTCTTGAATGTCAATGGTATTAACTTGTAACGCAATATTCCCTATTTTATAATATTGTTGTACTGCTTTCTATGAAATAATGTTTGAACTTGTTTAATGGCACAAATCACTCTTGAAGGGTGGATTGCCTATTTGAAAGAAGAAGAAGAAGAAGACTCTGTGGACCTCACTAAACCATAGAACAAACATCGTCCGACAAATACGACCTAAAAATGCCCATTACGATCAAAGGCAAGATTATAGGACTATGATGCGATCAGCGATGGTTTGCGGAGCTGAATGTTGGACCATAAAGAAAACTCGTGACCATAAATTAAACGTAAATGTAATGAAAATGCTTAGAAGATCTGACGGAGTAATGAGATTATACAGAGTCCGAAATGATCTCGTGAGAGGAAGGGGTCGCATCAATCGTCGAGAAGCTTAAGGAATCCAAGTTGAGGCGGTATGGGCAATTGATGCGAAGGCTATATAATCACAATGCTTAGTTCGACATCTAGAGAGACCACAGCTGCCATGGCTAGTCAATCCTACTAAAAGAATTAAAGGAGGATCAGGTGGACCAGATACAGTCTAGAAGAGAAGTTTCTGACGCTTACACACATTAAATGATTCTAGAAGTTTCTATAAACTTTGTGAATTTTTTTATTGATTACGAGAGTTCTTGTCAATTGTTGTTGGGCAGTAAAAATTTCCGGGTAAATAAAATCAATCAATAACATAGATAGGCATTTCAGGGGGCCGGGATAATTGAAAATAGATCGTTCTAGGAGTTTCTAAAAGCGTGGTGAAATTTTTAGATGGATCGGCGAGAAGAAGGTAAAATTGTCTACCCCGTATAGTAGTCGATAAAATAAATTAATGATATAAATGACAATCGGGGGAGGATTATTTAAAATAGACAGTTCTAGAAAGAGTTGCTGGAAGCTTCGTGAAATTTTTACATGATTCTCGAGGGATTTTGGAATTAAAATTTTTTATGTGATTCTAATAAAACGACGAAAATAAAATCAATCCATAACACGTAAATAAATTCTAATTATAATCAGACTTTCTCGATCGTTTTTTTTTAGTAATTGTGCCATCTTTGTGTAAGTATGTTCGATGGTTTCCGTCATTCAATATATCACCGCCCTCGTGGATTGAACAAAGCCTTATTTGCGGGTACCTAATCTTCCAATCCCGATACCCTTGTCAGCGTCATCTTCCAATTTTAATTGATTTAACCATACTGGCATCTCCATACGTGTCGTAGAGTAACGCATTATATCTGTCTCCACACATCAGTGTGATTTTCGGGGCTTCTTACGAAGATATCCGAGTCCTTTCATCGTGTTTTGTTGTGTGAATTACACAGTTTTTATGTTATGCCTCGCGAAAAGCTAGATTTATTTTTAAAACTGTATGTAGAAAGTACATACATTTTATTATGGTTATACAATCAAGGATTTTTATTGATTTCAAGTGATTAATTGAATAGAAAAAAATAGCGGCCGGAAAAGGGAGTGGGGGGTAGGTACGCGACGAACTTATTTGTGAATTCAGTACCAATAAATGTACCTACATAAAACTTTATTTAAAAAAATAATGTACCTAGTATATCTGTACAAAGTAAAAAACTAACAAATGAGATTTTAAAATGTCAGAAAAAAATGTAATTTCATTTCATTTCTCCCTTCCTTCCCAGCGAACTTCTAAATTAATACGTAAGCAAGAGAGTACTAATTATACTAATTCGATTTTTTTAATGAAAATTCTTAGATTTTAAAATTTACGTACTATTTAATTCATAATAATCCTTATATTGATACAATATTGCTGAGGTAGTTTGCAATTACATCAATTAATTCATTTTTAAGATCGTGAGTCCCTCGATCAAACCTCATATCACCAATAAACTCCACCGAGCAAGACAAATCATGCTTTATTGAGAATATTTCATAACACATAATAAAATCAAGAAATTTACTTACCACAGTAAAACTCACTATTGTTAGAACACAAATGTCTTAGTTACAAATTAAAATGTAACATCCAAATGTACACTGATATTTGAAACGATAAAATTTTCTTCATTTTGGATCCAAATAAAGTCTCATCGAATGCAAAGCGAACGAGTAAATATCGTATTATAAAAGAAATATTTTCGATGTCTCACACACTGGCCGTCGGCCGGTTGCCATGCAGAATTCCAGACTGTCACACATTAACATTAAATGATTTACAGTGTTCTTTCTCGCGCCGTTTAAATACATGTACCGTCAGTATGTAATAATAATTATTGTTGAATATGGTGATAAAAAAGAACACACGAACACGTTCAAGATTAAGTACATCTGTACCAACACAAAACTTGTACAATGCGGTATGTCAAAACATCTGCAAACTTTCCCGGGCGCGATTTCTTTTTGAAAAAGAAACGGCGCTGTGTTTTTTGTCTGTGGTTTTGACGCTGTGAAAAATGCAGGTTTTGGAAAACGAACGAAGCACAATAATTGAAAAAAGCGAACGAACCATCTTGTGCGGCTGCGCGCGATGGACGCCCGAACTAAACTGACATTTGCGGCGGCGATACAAATTTATTTCGCGTAGTTTGGCAATTAAAACTGTATCGGGTGGAGTTGGGACAGATAATTATAGCTATATATATAGTATTTTCGGCTAGACCAAATTGAAGAGAACAATGAAAATGATATCGAATGGTAAATTTATTATTAATTAAATGGATACGCAGATTTTCAACTCTACGAAAAATTCAAAGGTAAATTTTTACAATTATTATTATACAATATAATATATATAAATAAATACGAATTTTTCAATTGTATTATACAGATTTATTGTATGGAATCTTTTAATAATATTTATAACTTTCGAGAAATTATTTCACCTAAAAAATGATATAAAGTGCAAA
This sequence comes from Eubasilissa splendida, assembly GCA_031772225.1. NCBI lineage: Eukaryota > Metazoa > Arthropoda > Insecta > Trichoptera > Phryganeidae > Eubasilissa > Eubasilissa splendida. The sequence goes on from CM062870.1 coordinate 6,830,681, forward strand.
ATATTTCACTTTTTATTTTTTAAACTTACCTACATATTTAATGTCACGATGGAGGCCCCGCAGCAGCGTCGTTTTTTACTAGATAGCAATATATATTAACGCTAATAAATGATTTTTTTATAAAAAGCTCGAAACAAAATTAAAAACATGAAAATTAGACATACGAAAGGTTTTTTTTTTGGCGTATCGTACCGGAACGTCGTTCACATATTTATTTTTTATAGTTTTATCAATGTATTGAAAGTAATTTTTGAAACAATATTTGCGCGTACATTGTGCAAACAAATTTGTCGGTAAAATTGGGAAAAATTATAAAATGCATTATTGTCCGAAGTGTTGGTTTATTGAATTGAATCGAGTCTAGTAGGTCCAGGAGTCGTATCGTCGAGTAAAAAGTTTAACACGATGCGAGTTCCGGCATCTTTTTTCTGGAAAAGATGCACTGGATATGTATAATATTATGTGTCACAATTATGAGGTATAAAAATCAAAATCAGGCATGTCCAATTTTTAGAGTTTTTGATAATATCTACAAGACTAGCCTATCGAAATTAGATAAATATCACCGAATTTCCTAAAAAAACGCATTTGAAATTTCCTTGTTACTTCAATCGCCGACATGTCTAATAGATAATTTCTTCAAACCCATATGTTTTCAGCCAATAAGACGACAGTATTTGGTAATGTGACCTGTAGTTACTGGTCATTTTCAATATGATTCCAAATGTGACAGTTATAGTATAATGTTTTTTTTGCATTTTACTCAAAAACAGGTAAAGTGGACATGTCTGCTTTTGATTCTGGATCTCACAATTCATAATCATCGGCCTGCTAATTTTCCGTCTTCAGCTATCTCATTCATATATTGCCCGCCATTCTTCCGATCCTCCATCGAGCCAACACTTCTACCAATGTGTTTTCCCCATTTCCAATTTTCCTACCTTCGTATTCTCGACAGATTTTTTGATCAACAACTGTCTTTGTTACCTTATACACTAAGTACCTACTCGAACTCTGAAGGTATTCCAACCATAGATAAAAAATATAATGAAGAAAAATTGTGTTCCATGTATTATGTTATGTGGCGACGTGTGTCTTGATTCTGAACTAACTAACTTATCATCACGCCGTTTCTCCGCAGGGGTAGGCAGAAAGGATAGAGCGCCACACTCTTCAGTCCTTTCATAATTCTCGCCTAATCCACATTCATACATCTTCTCATACAATCACAAATGAACAATGGTACATTCACATCGTGGTTTGATATTACAAAGGGTGTCAAGCAGGGTTTATGTAATGCCTCCATTGCTGTTCAACTTGTATATCGATACCTTATTCTGCAAAGCAGCTAACTCCACCCATTATATTCCTCTTTTATTGTTCTATGGTACACTAAAAGCCAAAAATTCCCATCAATTTTAAAACACGTGAGGACGTCCGCAGAAATCATAATAACTACATCACTACACATTATCGTGGAAAATCAGCTAACTCCCAATAATATTTTACAATTTTGATAAAGAAATTCAGTAAAACTCCAAATATTCCCTATAAGTACGAGATAAATCAAAATATCAATAAAATTTCTCAGCCACCCTATTTCTGCATAAACAATCTACCAAAGAGTGTTTTGTAATTTTCGTAATCCGTTTAATTACAAAATTTAACTGTTTTTTTGTTGCTCCTGAACATTTTAGAAAAATGGAGTTATCTGCTTTGCAAATTAAGGTATCAATATGGATAATTGTGTAAAAGAACTAGAATATATGAATTAGAAGCAAAAATGGGCGATTTGATTGTATGTTGTTTATTGTACGCCGATGATGCAGTTCTAATGGCGAATAATAAACAAGAACTACAGAGTCTAGTGAGTAGAATGTACGATGTATGCAAGGAAAGCGACCTCATGATGAATGTCAACAAGTCGAAAGTGATGGTATCCTAGAAGGAGGAAAGCAAAACACCGTGCTAAGTACTTGATTCTGCCTCCCTAATTATAGTGTTTTACCTAAATATAAATTGTCTTTTACAAACTCAATAGTGTTATTAGGAGAACACATTCTTATTGTGAAGTTGTAATTATTCAGAACATTGGTCTGTGATATTTTAAATATGAATGAAATATATTAATTAGAAAGATATACATATAAAATCAATTTAATCGAAAAATATTGTTGTTGCGCCACCGGGATTCGAACGTGGATCTCTTTCCTAACCGGGGAAGGTGCATTATCCAACTATGCTACAGCGACAATATTTTTAGCGACAATTTTCGAACCTATATGTTACCTAATGTATTAATATCAAAAAGGAAGGGAAAGGTTAATTAATGTTAAAATGGTTATCCAGGATCTCAACTAGGAAATTCTGCTGCATCCACCCTACAGTCCCGTCCTCGCTTCAGTCAGATTATCACATTTTTTGGTCGCTCTCCAATCAAATGCGTGACGTTTGTTCAACAACGACGATGACCTCAGATATTGGCTCGATTACTATTTCGATACCCAGACAAGCCGATTTTTACAAAAAAAAAAGGCATCGACAAAATGGTTGAAAGACGTGATAAAGTCCTGGACAATAATGCAAATAATACACAATTGATTTGAAAAAATGTTGTAATTTTCGTTTAATAATTTGATTCATTAGACAATCCAATATTTATACAGTTTAATTAATAAATAAGTTTAATGACGTCACGTTGTAAAACGTTTTCCGTCTTTCGTCAGCGATGACCCCGAAAATCACATAACCATAAACAATTAGTTATAAACCGAATACATTGTGTCGAGTCGATAATTATTAATAGTTCTAATCCGATAATTGCTTTATAATTATATTGAATACGCTCTGCGCAGTGAAAACATAATAATAGTGTTTATAATTAAACGTTCGTCGAGAGATTACGTTTCATTAGTAAGTCAATGAACTGCTTCCGACTCCCCCCCCTCCCGATAGTCACACGTCTCAATAAGTTAATGTTTAATGGTCAAATAAAATTTCACCATTAAAGTGATATGTTTCAAATAAAATAAGATTTGCAATTCTTTTGAATATTTGTGTACATACTGAATTTCACGGTCCGCCGCCGTCGTGTGACGTAGATTTTTGGTATCTCTTGTTAAAACTCGATTCGTTTGGCCAGTAGACTTTCGAGAACCTTGAGGGTTTAGGGATTGGTTTCACTGTTTATTGTGGGAGAGTCAACGTGGATGGAGCGACTGACGTTTGCGGGTTATGTGTGTCGGAAGTTGTTGAAGGTGAGAACTGACGCCCCAATCCTCCTCAAATTCTCACGCATGTACAGTAGAACCTCGATTATCCGGATTTTAGATTATCCGAATTGTTCAAAATACAATATTTTTTAATACATTTTGCGTCGTAATAAAAATATAATTTGACATATTCATATTACATATTTCTATGGCGCTGATCTGTCTGGACACTCTGTGGTGATACAATACGCGTTGCTGCACGAACCGCTGGTTGTGGATATCAATCAAAACATTTGGAGCAGTATTTAAATATTTATTTTTAATATTACCGATATGTCATCGAAAGGAAAACGTGTTGTATTCAGGCCTATTCTCAAAATTGCAATATTGAAATGAAGGTGATTGTTACACCAATCCTCAAAAATAGTGTTATATTTGAATGAGAGAGAGAGTGAGGGAGATAAACGTACCATAATCTGTCAAAACTATCTGTCTATTTTTGAGGGTTGGCGTAACAATCACCTTCATTTCAATATTGCAATTTTGAGAATAGGCCTGACTATCATCAAAATACAAATTGGATATAATCATTGCTTTGAAACGCGGTGACTCGGGACGTTCCTTGTCTAATAAATATGGTGTTGGAACGTCAACGATCTCACATATAAAAAAACAAAGTGAAAAAATTATGAAGTTTACTAATTGTTTAATGTCAGAAGTGAAGTCAAGTTATGGAAAAATCAGGAAATGAAAAAGTTGAAGAGTGTATTTTTGTGTCGTTCATACAAAGATGATAATCTAAACAGTCAATATCTGGTCCATTATTTTTGCAACAGCTAGCTTTGAGCATAAATCGATAATTGAATTTCTTAATAAAAAATATTTTAATATTTTTGGTATTGTTTCTTCTGACCAGAAAAAGCTCACGATCATAGAGACAGTTGAGGAGAAACGAGAAAGAGAACGGTGGTAAGTTCGGTTAGTGGACCGTAAATAGCAATGGGCGGGCCATATTTCAAGACGCAGAAGTATTTGAATTTTATTCTTGAATATTATCCACAAGACCAAAAAAAGACCTAGACGACGCCCAAAATCTCAACCGAAGAGACTGGCAGAGTCATGGGGGGGAGGTCTTCATCCAACAGTGGATCGATAATGAGACATCTTTATGTAAAACATATTAGATGAATCACGTAAAAAAAAAAATATTTTGTTACCACTGAAATTCAAACCAGGGACTTTCTCTTGCCGGGAGAATGCGTTACCATTACGCGATGTTAGCTATTTAATTTAACGGCGAATTTGGACTTTATATGTAAATTCAAGATTTCAATATGTTTTATACATCAAAGAACTGTATTTTAAAATTGTAACGTCACAGTAAAAATGAGATTTAATTAAAATACGACTCTTTGATTATTGATTGAAAAATATGATTAAAATATAATGTTGTGTGTTTCTGGTATTGTCCCAATGTAGACATTTCAAATGTGGGTCACACTTTGTCGTGCAAAATGTCTGTCTGTCTGTCTGTCTGCACTGCTTTTATTGAAGTCCCAGACTTGGTGGATATTGTAATCTGGGTGCAGACACCACGTCCTGGCGTGGGAGGAGGTATCTTCATTCAATCACACTTGAGCAGGGGCGCGACGGTGGCCCCGATTGGGAGCAAAAAATAAAAATGATCAATTTGTTCATGTCGAAGAACCTGTGACAATTTATTATTGTTCAGAACCGTGGTGAATTGCGCAATCTCCGGGTCACACGTCCCGCGGAATGGAATACGAAAATTCCGGTCGTAAATCGAAATCACCACAGGGTAGGGAAGGGAAATAGGAAAACGTGGTACAGTGAAGGGATAGTGATCTCGGGAACCGGGATTCGGATATATGACGCCTCCGTAATCCCTGGAGTCATCGCCGAGATAACACAATAAATGGCACGCGGATGAGCCGATCTCTGCTCCCGATTGAAGACGGCGATGTCACAAGTTCACCCACGGCACACACAAACAATATCACTGTGCACAAAAATCACAGGATACAAATGTTTGATCCTTCTGTGAAAAAATATTTGCTCGAGATGAAACTACCACTCCATGTCTCGCTTGTTACGGACAACGCACCTGGTCATCCTCCAGGCCTACTGGATGACCTCCTTAAAGAATTTAATTTCATCAAGATACAGTTTCTGCCTCCCAATACCACTCCGTTACTCCAACCTATGGACCATCAGGTTATTTCTAACTTTAAGAAACTCTACACTAAAACACTCTTCGAGCGTTGTTTTGAGGTGACTGTAGGGACCGATCTCACCCTCAGAGAATTTTGGAAAGATCACTTCCACATCGTTGCTTGCCTCAAGATGATTGACAAGGCGTGGGAAGGGATTACCGAGAGGACCCTCATTTCTGCTTGGAAGAAGCTTCGGCCAGAGAGCGTTGTCGAATGTAACTTTGAGCGGTTTGAGACAGTACCTGTGGAGTCTGTAGATTGTACCTTTGGCCAAGAGACTGGAAGTGGATAATAATGACATTGATGAGCTTGTGGAAGAGCACGGCCAAAGGCTGACCACCAAAGAGCTTATGGAGTTGAATCGTGTTTCACAGCAAGAAGTTGTGGAGAAGAGTTTGTCAGCGGAAGAGGAGGAGGTAGCAAAGCACCAATCTTCTGGCGCAATAAGAGAAATAGGAAACTGTCGCGTCGTATATTGAGAAGCATCCCCTAATAGGGCGGTGGCTATGCGCGGTACAAATTTATTCAATGATAATAATAAGTTATTTTCTTTGAATAAACATTACAAATAAAAAAATAGAGTATTTTTTTTCGGCACGGAACGCATTATCGTATTTTACATTGACATGGGAAAAACTGTTTCGCTTAACGAGTGTTTCATATTATAAGTAAGATTCTGGAATGAATTATGCTCGTTACGAGAGGTTCCACTGTATATTAATTTAATTTTAATTATTTAACTGTCTTTTGCATATTAAATTTTGCGGTTTAAGTAGGCATTTATTGTGTGGAACCGATAATGGTGGGTCAATGTATGATTTGGCCCGGGAGCTAAAACATTCAGTTCCGCCCCTGCCGACAAGAATCAAATTAAAACAAATTACATTCATAAAACGGGTATAACAGTCTGTGCACACAGAAAGTACGTTTGATAGGACAAATATCGGAAGGAGGGTGACTGCAGGGAATAGAGTGAATGATGCTCTGAATGGAGTAATCGCTAATGGAAATTTATCAGCCGAGACAAAACTAGCGATGCAAATTTTTTTTTTGCGACAGTAGAATCTCGTGGAGTATATTGGGCACTCCTCACTTGGCCTGACTGACCTTCCTCAATAAGTGGGTACCCCACCTACCGCAATAATTTCCTGGAAGCAACGAGGTATCTACAAGCGGTCGCGCACCTATTAGGATCACTCTGAAAGTCACTGGTCGGTGGAAATCATATTTTAGAATGTCGTTACTGTTCAGTGTAATAATTATCGTGTTAAGCCGGGTTTCCACCAAAGGGACAAAACACAAAACGCAAACAAAAACTGTTTTTCTCAACAAAAAGAGCCATGTTCTGTAAAAATAAACAGTTTTGAAAACAAGTCTGTCCGAAGAAAACATGTTTGTTCCTGCTGTTTAGTCCGTTTGGTTGAAACACGCGAATGTGTGTGAATTTTTATCAAGTATTTGTCCCGGTAATTTGTATTTTTCTTGACGATTTTAGGCCCTACCAAAGTAATTAACATTTCAAAATCGGTACTCGATATTCTGATGAAATTAAGAAAGAAAGATATCAATTCTCCATTCAACCCAACATCGTATTATAATGTGTTTTTTATTCGACCATTAATTAAACATTAATAAACCATTAATAAATAAATCGTCGTCGGTGAAGGACATCAAAAAGAGACGAACACTAGCCACAAAGTTCTTGGAACAGTCTCCCAGAACTGTTTCGAAGACAACAAAACAAGTTTGTTTTGTTTTTTGAAAACAAAACTGTTTTTTTAAACATAAACATGAGACGATTGTCATGATTGAATGAGATTTTTGAAAGATTTTCGACTTGAGGCAATCTTTGCGATGCGGATTTCTCAGCTTTCGTAGTCCCTGTCTACACACCATGTCCACCAGAGATCCGCCGTCACGTTTGTCAAACATCAAATGTCATTGTCGTTCATTGGTTGAGTGATATTGAATTTTTCCAGGAGCAGTTAAAACTGAATACATGTTTTGTAACGTTTTATATTAATGTTTAATGACTTATGCTAACTTGGAATAGACCATTGTCACGTTATGTACACTGGTTTGAGTTTTCGTCTCTTTCTATCAATCTCATGCTGATCTCTGAGTTTATCTCCAGATCAAAACCATAACACGATATTGTGATGTAACTTAAATAAATATCTGAGATTATATCGTCGTGTCTCCTTCCACGGACACGGACTTTTAAGGTGCGCTATGTTGACATCAGAAAGGTGAGAGGAGAACAGTAGTTCCCCTTCACAGTCGCTTTACTATTCTGTGTTCGTGTAGATGTCGCGAAGTGTCTTGTGTGAGGTGTAAGCTGGCAGCAGGGATGGAATGACTCTCCATACATATTTATTAAGATTATTTTTAAATTTGGTGTGAATATTATAGGAAAAATGTATAAGACCCCGTAGTTATTAATATTCTCCTTTTTTGTTCCCTTTAAATACTATACATATTCCGAGGTGGCCTTCTATTGCGCCCTTGATGGATTGAGTTGAATATGTGATGTGTATGCTAACAGATGGATTATATGGGAATGGTAATCCGCATCCATGTCCGTTTACCATTCTATGTTCGTGTAGGTCGCGATGTTTATCTTGATATAAATGTATGGACGTTAAAGGTGAACCTGAACCGCGAACAAAAACGCGAACTTACTGTTTACATTGAATTTATTGAAGTAAAGTTATAAAAGGTTGGATGAGATATGATGCGGATCAGAGATCGGATCAAACGCAACAGTAGAATATAGCGGACGAACAGAGAACAAATATCTTGAGGAATTTGCGGCGGCCGTCGATTGTTGTTGCACGGCGCATGCGGCCAGTGCTTTGTCGTTACTCAGTGGTGCGCGCCTCGGCCGTGGCACGCTTTGCCTGCCGATCCATAGGTGACGACATGAGACGTTTGCGTTACAGAAAACTTGAATTAATTTCTCTTGCTGCACTTATTGATCGTTCCTCTTGCACTGATGCACCGGCGTTGCACTCTGCTCTATGCAGATGTCCCGTGATTGGCGGCTGGTCGCAGTCTAGACGGCGGGACAGCAGCCGACCTCGCCCTCCGCGCAGGGCTGGGTGCTGACTCCTCCGCGGCACAGAAACTAACAAGATATCGTCCTTATCTTTGGATGCAGATTAATCTTTTATGGTTCGTCGGATCTGTATGAAAATTAACAGTTCACCTCTCAGACAGATAAGAAAGAGATTATAGAAATCTATTCTGGCATTTTTCGGAGAAAAGAAAAGATTTTTTTCTGTTTTATGGTTTACTACGCGTGCAAGCAGGTGATTCAGGTAAATCATTTAACCTATATTGAATAAACCTGAAACCGGATCGTAAGTACGAGGGCCGTCCAGAAAGTAGTACCCGTTCACGCCGTGCGGAGAGCTAGTGACGCGAGTAGCCGCCGCTCAAGGTGAAACGACTTCAGATGACTGTCTGCTCGCTGTGTGGAAAGTTTAAAATGTTTTAAAATAATTGAAAATCCCCCCGCTTGTGATGTTAGGATTGTGATCAAATTTCTTAGCTCAAGAAATGTGCGACCATGTGATATTCACCGTCAATTAAAGGAGGTTTATGGAGACAATGTTATTGATGAGTCGTCTGTTCGGCGCTGCTGGCGTCGAAACTTTAACTCGAACTCGAACTCGAAAACACGACAACTTCTCCAACAATTCAAGTGGGAAATTTTCAACCATCCACCCTACAGCCCGGACCTGGCTCCTTCAAATTCTCATCTCTTTACAGAACTATAGGACTTTCTTGGATGGAAGAAATTTTAAAGTGATGAATACTGGCGGTAGAGGAATATGAAGCTGGAATAAAAAAAAAAAAACATCACACGTTATGACAAATGCTTGAATTTGCATGGTGACTATCTAAGAGAAGTATTAGGTAATCCCATAAATAATGCGGTTTTTTCAATTGCATGATCTAAAATTTGGAGAGGGGTAAGATAAACTAGCTGCATTAAGTTTAATCATTACATGCTATAAATGCAGGTAGTAAATTATTCTTAGTGCATGTTTTGAAGAGTGCAGTTTGATTTTAACAGTTATTTTTTCAAAACTATAATGGGAGTGACAAAGGAGCATATTCGGCATATTTTGCTTTATTAGTTCAATAATGGTAACAGCGCAACGGAAAGTGCGGGGAATGTGAATGCTGTATATGGAGATCGGACAATAAGCGTAAGCCAGTGTCAACGATGGTTCTAGAAATTCCGAGCCGGAAACTACAACATAGAAGACATGGACGTCCTACAAACCCCGGTGGAACAAAATCTCATCGTAACTGTTAAGGAATTAGCAGAGAACCTTGGATTTGGTCATTCAATCATTCATCGACACCTGCGCGCCATCAGAAAAGTCAGCAAGTTGGGTCAGTGGGTTCCTCACAAACTTTCAGAGTCTAATCGCGTGCAGAGAGTGAATGTGTGCTCTTCTTTGCACGTCTCAGGAATGAACCTTTTTTGGAAAGGATGTTCCACCCACCATATTCGCCGGACATTGCTCTATCTGATTATCATTTATTTCGCAATCTTCAAAATCATTTGGACGGAAAAAATATCAATTCTGTAGATGAGGTTAGAACAGTACTGGAGGAGTATTTTTCGTCACGGACAAGTGAATTTTGGAAGAGGGGCCTTGCAAATCTACCAGAAAGATGGAAGAGAATTGTAAAAAATGAAGGAGAGTATATTAAAATATACTCTCCTTCATTTTTTACATCTAAAGATTAAAAAAAAGAACTTTGTTTATCATAATTTTGAAAAATAAAACAAGTATAATAAAACCGCATTATTTATGGGATGATCCAATAGTTTAAGATTTGTTAACAAATAAAAAGTTTTATTTTTTAATTCTAAAACGGGTACTACTTTCTGGACGGCCCTCGCACTTCTTTTGCTCACGCAATGCCATTCCATTGTCCGATTCCTTTCCTCACTATAAGCCAAGTTGAATACCTCAACATCTAAAAACAACAAATTGTTTGAATTGTGGAAGAAGACCATCATTACTGTAGCAACCCTTCTGATGAATAACCAACTTTCGTAGGTAAATACTTTATCATAGAATATTTATATTCAACGGGTGGGTACCCCAGTAAAATTTATAAACTGTTTTAAAAATGGCACGTTATTAATGTATTTTATTTTCAACATTTGCGGTACTAGAATAGAATTGGAAGCAAAGATTTTGATGGGGCCGAGTATCGATCCTGGTACCTCTTGCATGACTCTACCAGCTTATTGACTGACTCTACCCCCATTTGACTGCGGTGTCAAATTGTCATATGATTGCTGATATTCTTTATTATTTATACATTCTCAATAAAACGATTTAATATTTAATTTTATTTGAAAAATAACTACGTCCGGTGAATTTTGTAAAAGCTTAAAATATTTTTAATGTTTATGTAATGCAAGTTCCCCGGATTGAAAAAGAGATCCAGGTTCGTATCCCGGTAGGGCAACAACAATATTTTTTGTTAAAATTGATTTTATGTGTTTATCTTTATAATTAATACATTTAATTAGTATTTATCCTATTTTATGAAATAATAATTTTAAAATTAATTTTCTGAAGCTGTCTCATCATAATCTTCGACTTCAGCGTCGATAAAGTCATAAATTCAACGTGATACCTGAATAGTGTCACTTTTAACTTTATTAAATCGTTTTTTTTTAACTTGTAGGGGACAGGATTTCAAATTCACCGCCGTCTCAGCCGGCATCGACGCTAGCGACATAACGCTGCCGGCTGCCGCTGCAGGTCTGGCCTGATCCTTCGCCGACAATCTCTCTTCCGTTCCACCGCTTCACCGCGGCGGGTCTTGCCCGACCGCCGACTCGCTTAAAATCTTTCATAGTTTACGCATCTCTTCATTCTATCCGTAATTTTGTATTCTCGGTTCCATCATACCTGTCACAATAAACATCAACACGCCAACCGTCACTCTTTCATTTAACCATCGACCTAACCTCCAAAAACACATTAATTGGAAGCTGTGATCTGTAGACTGCCATCGGTATTTTGTTGAATGCATTGGATGACTTTCTTGTTCTACCTTTCAGTCGTACATTGAGAGGCGTTTCGGAATTGTCATAGGCATAGAAAATTACCCATTTTATTTGCCTTACCTGTCCAGCATTGTTTAATGTTTTCTCTTGAAATACCTTCCAATCTTGAAAATCTTTTCAACTCCAAACAGAAACTTCATAATGCTTTAGATTTCTTTCATTTTGGTTGCTAAAAGACGCTTGTTGAATGTGAGACATCCGAATTTATGTTAAGTCTAAATTTTAAAAATTGGATACAAACAATGGAAATAATAACTCAAATTTAACTAAAAATAACCGCAAACAACACAAAAGCACGAATACGATATATGTCAAACCTTGTTGTAACCTCAACCACTGCCTGCTGGATCTGGCTGGATTAGAAAGGTAAAAGGTTGTAAGCTGCTGACAACCTTTTACCTTTCCTACTTTCTTTCTCTTTGTGGGTTACAACAAATTAAAAAACAAAATAAATGATGTTTCCAGTCATGTGAGGCTTATAACCTTTTATCTCTACCAGGAGAATGGCATCTTTCAGCTCGTGTAATAAACTGATTTAGAAAAAATCGAGGGTTACAACCGTTTACTGGAAAGTATGTTTGATAGAAACGGAAGGGCTAATAAAGATATCAAAAGGAGGGTGACTGCAGGGAACAAAGTGAACGGCGCTTTGAATGGAATTGTAGATAATGGGAACTTGTCAACCGAGGCAAAACTAGTCGTACACAATGGAGTCCTGGTACAGACACTGATGTATAAAAGTGAGGTCTGGAGCTGGCAGAAGAGGAATGAAAGTAGACTTAATGCAATGGAAATGAGATTGCTTAGGCGTATGTGTGGCAGATCCATTTATGACAGAGTAAGGAATGGAGAAACAAGGAAAGAATATAAAGCTAATCTTAGTATAGTGAGTAAGTTGGTTTGGTCATATGGAACGGATGAATGAGAATAGAATGGTAAGAAAGATATATGACGCAAGTGTTGATGGCACCAGAAATAGAAGACGTCTGTGGAAAACTTGGCACGACCAGGTAAACCAAATACTGGAGGATGATCCTGTTAGAAGCCTCAATAATCGGCGAGCTTCTATGAGAAGATGTATGAATGTGGATGAGGCGAGAACTGTGTGTCAGGACAGAAGAGTATGACGCTCTATCCTCTCTGCCGACCCCCGCGGAGAAACGGCATAAGTTAAGTTAACCTTTTCACCATCTATGTGATGAAAAGGTTAACTTATTAACTTACTTTGGCGGTGAATATGAATTCTGATCGCTACATAACTTATTCGGATGCGAAAGGTAAAATAAATCCTTAAAACAATAAAGAATGAATGAAAAGATCCTGAATCTCATCATTCAAGGCAATTTTGGACATCCTGTATGAAGAATGCAATGGCAACATGACTGCTAACGTTCGGTAACCAGACAACACTAGAAAAAGAAGAATAAAACACTATTTTAATATTTTATATCATTAATATAATAATAATAATAATAACATATATTCAATAATATATAATACATATGTGATACAAAATATACTAACTACATATAACTAAACGGTGCACACAAGTTTTGAGCGATAACTTTTAACGTACATTCCAATACAAATTACATTAAATACTAATTAAATACCTTTTCCATGAAGTATTTTCACTAAAAAATTATAATAAAATCAAACAGATTACATTTTTAATTTTTGATATCAATAAATGTAAAGAAAACTATTCAAATTACCGTAGAAATTTTGTATTTAAAACGCAATCCATTTTGCACACTTAGATGATGTTAAATCTACGCCACCATAGAAGATTTTAATGTTCTATCTATGGTCGAGGTACTTAATTAAAAAATTATTAATTTATTATTTCGTTTATTTATATATATATTTTTAAAAAAACAGCTATGCGGATGAATAAGATGGTATAAAATTTAATAAATTCCTACTTATGATTTACGTTAGGTTAGGTTATTTATAATAGTAATAATGGTTTTGATTTTCAAATAATCATTTTCATTTCCATACTCCCGACAAAAATTAAACTAATATATTATTTTTGTAAAAGTCAAATTTTGAGTAAAAAAAACCATCCATCAGAGCACGCGACATCTCAAACGTGTTGCCGTTTGCCGCAAGTTGAAGTAAAAAATGTCTACGTGGTGTTTTAAAATATATTTGTTTATTTTTTTTTCTAAATTTGAAATGTCGAGCGCTCCGGTCGACTGTTTAGTTTATTCTCGGAGTCTTACGTCTAAAATTATTACAAACATTTTCAGGAAAGATATCATAAGTACAATTTCTTATCCTAGGTGTGTAGGCCAATAGAATACTTCAATATCTGGACATTAAACATTTACAATATAAATATTTCAACTGAAAATTAGTGATAAAATATCATAGAAAGTTTAAAGAAAAAATCTTTGTCATTCACAATAACGTGGTCGTGTATTCAAGAAGACTTTGGCATATTGGCTTGATTTGATTACTCTGTTAAATCGCCAAGACAATTTATTTTGAACGGAGTATTATCAAAATTAATTTAAATTCCAGGTAATCTCTTCAAATCAATGTTTAATTTTTTCGATTTCAACAGTCAGATATCCAAAAAAGAAATCTCAACCAACACTGTTAAACTAGAATGAAAGAAATTTATTGTTTTGCAACCCTTGCGCATAGGGGTGGGTTGTCAATGTTAACAAGAGGCTCGCGTGATCTCAGAGTATTATTTTTTTATCGCTTTTTCAAAATCAAACATCAACCATTTAAAGCATTGCTTTATTATCTTCTCGACAATTGATTGGTGGAACTCTTTTAGAAGAACTTCTAAAGAAGTCTTACGTTTCACAATATTTTTAAAACAAACTAACACAGAAGTGATAATGAGAATATTATTTTTTTCTTAATTTAATAAGATTGATCCAAATCAAATTTATCAAGGGGCTACCGCAAGGCTCTTCAAGCCCCCACCATCCCACCCGTGCTTATGTCAAACTATTTAACTATTTTGCAATTATCAGCTTCTTTTCTATCTCTACCATGATCCAATCTATTTCCTCTCTTAATCTATGCAAAGAAAATGTTAAAAGTTTATAATTGCATGTACTAAAAACAACGACATGAGTTTATGGAGGTACGAATAACATTTGATGTCAGATGTACAATTGTTTGCTGTTCTGTGACAAATAAGTATTCAATTTTATACTCACAATTAAATAATACAAATCATCGCCATTCATCGTAGAAGACCTAGCATTAAAATCAGTTAAAAAGTTTAAATATCCGGGAACAAATGTGACAAAGAATAAATAGCATTCTATCCGGGTGTCTCTCACTTTAGTGCAAAAAAATATATTGCAGGTCTTCAAAAATAAAGTCTTACGCAAGATTTACAGCCCAATATGTGATAACCTAACCGGAGAATGGAGAATATTAAAGAACCTGGAATGTCGGGAATGATATACCGCCCTAAATATGCTGAGGAAGGCTAAAATAAAGACAAAACGTTTAGCGAGAGAAGATAAGTCTTGTAACATGCGCAAAACCCTCTTAGAATCGAGACTGAGGGGAAGCGCCATCGAGGTTAATTTTTTTACGAATACGGCGCTATAAAAATTATCCAATGTTATTATTATTAAGACCAAGACGCAGATGTGTGAATGATGTCAAGACAGACCTTCAAGAGGCAGACGGGTGCTCAGCAGACTAGATCACAGACTTCCGAGTCCCACGAGACTGTTAAAAAAGAAGATTCAAAATAATTTAATACTGGTTATGTCCCGTGCCTCGCTTCCTTCCTACCCTGTCCCGCAATTGACACAACCAGTGTGAATAAGCGTTCTCCATCTATTCTATACAAATAATGTTATTAATGCTAGCCCCAACCAAGATTCTCATTCATTTCAAATTTATATTCCTTTGAATAAGGTATTTTGTTAAAATATTGGATTAAATTAAAAAATTTACATATACCACAAGTTGTGATGGATAAAAAAAAATCTTTCTTTCCGACCATGGCAATCACTAATTACTTTTGAATTCAAGTCAGCTCGATGAAGAAAGGTGCTCTAATGGTAATATAAACTTCAAAGAATACGTTGTGGGAAAAATATTACTATATTAATAAGGCTTGTGAAAGTATAAAATTGATCATTCCAAGAGTTGATTTAGGCCAGCACCAGGGTGAGCTGACCGACAGAGATAAAAATAAAATTGAAGTGAAGAGTTGATTAGATAAAAAAAATATTTTCATCAATGTCAAGATCTACGCTTCCTACATCATTTTTTTAATTGGTTCAAATTTACAGCAGATCATTTTAATTAGGCGTTATTGCAATATTATTTTTAAGCTAAATAATCTTTATTATTATAAAAAATATAACTTATACTAAAGCAGGGCGAACAGCACTCTGAGATCGCTGGGGGATTTTAAAAATCATGTCTAATGTAATCACTAAGATGGAGTGACAATGTACTAAAAAAATATCTTCCTTATTATGCATGAGACTTGTCTCAAAAGTGCGTAATGAGTGTTGATTCATTGCCGCCCGTATTTTGTACGTAGAATAAACAACTCTCCGAGATGAGAAATCAAAATACCATCGGAGATCCAAAATTGCAGAGAAATAGCGCAAAATATTGATCACTGGAGGAAACCTCTTGGGGAGGCCAAGATATGAAGTTGTAGAGCCAATATTAGTCGGAATAATGTAAATCATGCTGGTATTAAAAATAAATTTCCTATTTCAATCAAACTGCCTCAATGAATTTTATTTGTGTCTTACATTGGATTAAAATTCAACCCTGAGTCAAAAAACAAGTCTCATAAATTGTAAATAAAACTGTAAACTATTTAAAATATAATTTTCCTATACTATTTTATCACTAATTTTAATAGGCCTTTGTTAATTTAATATGTTCACCAGCGATCCAAGGTCTAAAATGCAATAGTCTACATAATTTGTATATATTTTTAAATAAACAACTAGGCATAAAGCTCTAAAACACATACAATAAAAAATTATATGTGCAAAAATGTAATAACTGTATTAGAATTCGAATAATTTTAATTTATTGAAATTACCCAATATTTTAATACCTAATACTTATACACCAAACTTTAATTTATTTACAAATTTCTTAGAGTTGATAGGTCTTCTTATATCGTTAATAACCACCGCTGATGTGATAATTTAATACACAAGTATTTTAAATTATGTCGACCATTACATTTCACATGGGAAAATGTATTAACATGAGACTTATAAGAGGGGCTTCGTCCAATCAAAACATAAATAAATGTGATGAAAACGATAATTATTATTATTATAAAAACAACAAAAGTGTTTGAAATTATACTTTTTAGTCTTGCAAAATTGCCGACAATGCTAGAATGTAATTTTAATATTTGCTGTAAGGGAGAGTGTGGTAATATAACAGATCAAAAAAATGTTATGACCAACAATAATGTATTATACAAATTGTTCCCACACTCTTCAATAACACACAAATGCCTGTGATTACGTTGTTCATAAAATATTTATATATATATACAAGTCAAATAAATATTTGGGAAAATATTTCAATATGTTTTGAGTTAGACATTTTAACAATGAACTATATAGGCTGGGCATAAAATCTGGATGCATAGGCTAATATGTATGTAATGAGTTACAGATATCTCATAGAGACGAAGCTATTTATATTATATGGGAAAATATGGAAGTATGGCTAATTGCAGGGCTTACGACCTGTCTTGGGCTGGCTTAAGTGATCACTTTACACAATGTAACGTTCACCATTCCACCCAATCAACCTCCATATGTATCAAATTTTTGGAAGTTGTAAATATGCTACCATGTAGAAACACTTCAAGTATTAACTAGACTTCGCTGTCGCCATCTATGAACTGAAATTTGATGTTCATTTCCCTGAAACGGTATAGTTGTCATTAATGAGAATCTTATTTTAGAAAATATGAAAGCTATATTCTTCATCTGTATATATGACAAACGATTAAACTAGAATACGCCAGAAAAGTCAATTTTCAATTTTATATATATTGTTTAATATATATATATGTTTTTATTAATGACATTTTCAACTTAATTATCATAATTACATATCAACTTGTTTCCATCATTAGTGATCCATGTATACACATATTACTGATGCAGAAATATATTATCTCCGCCAATCCTAGAACATTTACTTTTAATAACAAGTACAATGTTTTATCTATGTTTAGATCACGGTGTGCACATAAAAAATCTTTTGTATAATTTTAAGTAGTAATGCCATTATTTGTTTATCTTATACATGATAAATCAACACGGTTGCCAACCTTCGATACAAGGCGGCACATGAAGAAGTCTTGTTAAAAATTTTGTGTGTCATCATATTTGTCATCAAATTGGTCAAGACGTACATCACTAATGATGCAAACCACTGATAACATTATTAATAAAAATATATATATACATATTTGCCTATATGTACAGACTTTATAGCCCTACCTCTAGAATAAACTTTGTATACTATTGTTTCATCTCTGTTACTGTTATACTTCCTTGACTATGGAACTTGCAATCAGAAACCGGCTGGCGTTAAAAGATAAAACAACAGTGAGTAAATACAAGATTTATTTAAGTTGATAATTTTACTTTTATCAGATTAAATTATAATATATATTAAGGAGCTGTTTTACCTTCATAAGTGATATAATGAATAAGTAAGTAAACTGATTTTTCAATGGTTAAGTCACCTGTTATTATTACAATGCTTTACTTTGCTTATTAAAATGGTCAATGGATTTTTGGTTGCAAGACAGCGCTAACCACAGATCATGAAACACATTATTTATATATTAATTTGTAATGATAATCAGAACTTAACCTGAGACGGTGAAACGGTTCATGAAATAAGATTTTTTGATAAATTTTCGTAAGATTTGTGAATAATTTTATTACATAGCTATCATTTTTTTTATTGTAATTTAGTATTACAATTCTAAATGTGTGATTTTGTCGATTATAAAATATAAATACTTGTTCATATAATGTGAAACGTTATCGAATCAATATTAATGTATTATATATATATTTTTTAAATTGTATAAATACAATTAGTATTCTCATCGTTTTATGTGTACAGTTCACTGAGTAGAAAGGAAGGTAGGAATAACATTTTAAGATTTATTTTGTTAGAAAACGGTTAATTAGCATTGTACTTTGAGCAGGTAGATACTAGGCACGTATTATTTTTTGATTTTAAATTTTTAGGAAGGTACCGTGTAGGTACTGAATTCACAAAAAAGTTTTTTACCTACCTGCCAGGACGTGAATTTTAATATGTCCTAATTCAATTGAATAAAATATATAGTCACCACGGCAATGAGTATGAGATATTTGCTTGGTAACTTTTTCATCACAAATTTTTCAGAGATTACAAAATTTTATATTTAATATTATCTTAATTTTAAAGTTATGTGTTGTGTGGTCAAGCTGACAAAATAATTCCGTAATCAAATCCTTTCAATAGTTAAGAAAATACAAAATATTGGTCCATATTTGCAAAACACGGATTATTAATTGATTATTACAATATTAGTATAGAAATCTTTGCAGACTTTGAAATTAATAGGTTGATGCATAATTATTCAATGAAAACATATTATATATGTACAATTATCATTCGGGGCGTAGTCACCATCAACGTCAATTACTTCTTCCCATTTGCTTGGAAGACAGTCGATTCCACGAGCGAAGAAGCACTGGTTTTTTGAGGCAATCCACGATTTGACATCCTCTATTAACTCCTCCAAATCGTCATAGACTTTGCCAACCTGACAACTTTCAGGGAGCGAATCCCATCTTTCACTAGCGATTCAATCATGGTGTTCAACATAAAGGCGAGCGTTGTCATGGTGGAAAACAATTTGGTTCTTTTTGCGCAGTCTTTTCAGTTGAATGCCAGTATAAAGGCGATCAAGTTGAGCAAGGTACACGTCGCTGTTGATGTTACTACCTTTGGCCATTTCTGTCCAGGATTCGCCACTCCTGACACTCATCATCATCATTCCACCAGCACCAGTGGCAAAAAACGTCACGAAAAAAACGGCAGATAATTATGCATCAACCTAATATGTAGTAAGTTATAATTTTTTAATGTAGTGAAAAAGTGAGTTAAGAAGACAGCAAAATTAAAAGAAGAATAAGTGCAATGCTACGGTCCTTGTACAGTTCGGCGGTTGAGAAACGGAAATTGGCAGTGTTCGAGTCAGTTCTATAGGTCCACCTATGGGCACCAAACAGGAGTTCTCATTAAGAGAGCATTCGAGAATCCAAGGTTTCTGAGAGTGACATTGTGGGACCAAGTGATGAGCGCACGCTTGAATCGAGCGTTCTGCAGGGCGGGGCGTGCAGCACGCACAGCAATCTCATGTTTATGAATGCCTGTCCTATGAGTGTCCTGAGTGGCAGCTAATTAGAGCGGTGGCAAGAACGTGGCTGTTTGCGTTCAGCGTCGTGTGCAAGTTCAAAACGGTTTGTGTTTGAACAGCGTTTTGTATTAACGTTTGAGATATCCTTTGAATAAATGCTATGTGTAATTCAGTTAAAGCTTTAAATATTGATATATAGTCAAAGTACGACATTAACATTCTTGTATATTTGTGAAATTTGGCTTTATTCAATCTTAAATTATTATATAATATTGAAAAAAATTTCAGTCTTTTCTTTGTTGAACAATGACACTTGGACATTCTTATTACACAAATCAAATTTTAAAAATGAATTTTCTTTCAAATGCATATCGTCAGCCATGATCACACTCCAAATATGACCGTCTCTCCTGAACGCCGTGTGTTAACTGAAGACAGGTAATGAACCCTCTAATGTCACACGCTCCAAACGCTGCACGCCCCACATAACGCTATTTCACTCAAGCCTTACACTTAGAGAGAACCCCTGCTTCTTCTAGAGAGATCAAGTTGGTTTACATAAATAATACAATCAGAACACCGGTGGAAAGATTACGCCAATGTATTTTCTCATATGGAAGGCACCCAAGATAAACAGATGGAAAACTTGTGTGAAGAGGTTTGGCCTACAATGGGATGCAGCCAATAAAGCAGTGAAGGTCAGGGACTCCTGGAGTGCCTTATTAAGAATGTTTGGGGACATATATTTATTTGATGTATAAATATTAATTATTGAACGAAAATAATGCACTGTGCCTTCCCCACCCGGACGCGGCACTGATCAGTCAATTGGCGACCTTGAGCCAGTGCAGTTATACATGTATGGTACAGGTTACAATATTATACTAATTCGAGACTATACTGTGTCGAAACCTTTGACGAAATAGTGAATAAAAATATACAGTCCACATTTTGGAGGTGCCAGCAGAATCCGGATTGTGGTAAGTGCAAGTGCCAAACTCCTTCCTGTTCTGACATTCTTCCGGCATCTATGCTTGTACGCAACAAAGACAATGATCCTTCTAAGAAAATGTCCCGTGTCCACGGATGAGATTTCTCTCAGAGATTCGACTCGTGTGGCGTATAAATAAATCCAGAGTTCAGCAGCGCAAAGCAATCTATGAATCATCAGCCCAAGTGATTAACAGCCCATGGGTGTTATTATGTTGTCTTTCTAGGTGCCATCAATGCCCAAGGCGGACCATTTCCATACGTATTTATTCACATCAATATATTGCCGGCAATGTGTAGTTGAGCAGTAATATACAATCAACATCTGTTCGGAATGACGCATCCAGTATACATGTACCTTTACCGACTCTCAGAGATCAAATTCTCATTGAAAGATCATAGAAAATGGCCATAAGGGTTAGAAGACGAGACAAGATGAAAATATAAATTAATTGGTAATATCTTCATAGAAAAACAGCCACCAATACAAATTATTAATAACATTATTTATTTTAAGACTTTATTGAACAGCAGTTGAATAAATGAAATGTAGTTAATGTTGTAACTTATATTTAGACCATTTTCAATGCAATATTCCTCTATCCTGAAGATAAAATAGAATTAAAGAGCACTCCATAAAAGATCACTGTTGTTGGTGAACTCCGATGCACATTTTCAAATGAACTCACATATGTATTATTTATATAGTGACAGTGTAGATATTTGCAGTCTAATCTTAACTAGTGTAACTTAATTCTTGAAAGGTCTTTTCTGACTCACAAACCAAATGACACAATAGCTGCATAATTTAAAAAATTCTACTTAACATATTCACAGACAAGTAACTTTTTTAAAGTCCTTTTTAAAATATTTTAAGAGTTACACAGGACAGTATGAAGTCATATTTTTGTAGAGACACAATCTTAACTTGCTGTACATACGCACGCATTTCATAACGGATGGAGACATCTTTTCACAACGTAACTTAACTTGACTGACTAATTTTCAAATGAGAGAATATAAATTGACGATTACAGACGTCACATTCACGAATGTGTTAGGAAAGATGGTTTGGGCATGTGATGCAGATGGTAAAGAAAATACACAATGAGAAATAAAAACCTGGCATTAGAAAACCACAGAAAGTACAACAATTGATAAGCTTATTTGAGATGTATTTAGCCTGTGAGGCTGAAGAAAATCTGAAAGAGTGCCACAGCAGTGGATAAATGGCCGGAGAGAACCTGGAGCTGGAGTCAGCTGTGAGGGCGACCCAGGACCGGGACTTGTGCCGAATCTCATCTGTATATAATGTAATGAAGGAAGAAAGAAGGTGCGGATGGACCAAACAAAAGCGACATGTTAAAAGAATGTGGCATTTAAGAGAACAAACTTCCTGTTCCTGAAGAGGCAAGCAGCCAGGAAAGAACAAGTGTCCGGCTATGACAGTAATACTGATTATAAAAACGAAGCTAATAAGCAAAATATCAAACCACTCACTTGAAATTAATCATCCATCGCAGTTCACCAGTAATACACAATGATCTTCTACAGAATACATTCCTTTAATCATGACAATATTTTAGATTCTTAAAAATGTAGACCAGAATTAGAAATAAAAGCTTAGGCAATATTTTTTCTATTTTTGAGGTAGGTATATTCGTCCTGACAAAATTGCTAAATTATCTAAAATTTTAATTGGATAATTGAATCTATTTTCCCTTATTTACTAATGCAAATTAATAATGACTGATGAATCTGATAAATTTGGCTTAGTTTATCTGAATTATTTTTTTAATATATATATACATATAAAAGCATGCATTACTTTGAATATAAGTATCATATCATCATCCATCTTTCAAAAAGGTGTATCTCGTGTTAAAATTGAGTTACAACTGGAGTTACATTGCCCAAACACATGCCCATAATCCATTCAAACAGGCATATCTCCATTTGACATTTTGACGTAACCACTCTTACTTCAATATGTCGTTCTTACGAATGACAGTAATAAGTTATTACTTATTATTATTTTTATGGAATAAGTACATTTCACACTGTCTTTAAATCAAAAGAAATCTGTAAGATTCTTTTTTTTATCATTTTTCAACAGTGAAATATTCCACACAATTTGTTAATATATCATCTGCTGTAAAATCAACAAATTCGAGATACACCTCATTGAAAGATGAACGATACAACAAAATTCTGAACGAAGAATGTTACATAAAAATTTGATTCAAAATACTCTATTATCAAGAGATGTCATTAGATGACCTACTCATTCATCTGACATTACCAGACACTAGACTTTTATCTTGGGTGACACCACAGACTACCAAATATAGACATGAATTAACGCAAATTCCTTGTTTCAATATTTTCAATTTGGTATCGCCCACGTGATCACTATGGTGCCACTTACGTAATCAAACAGCTCTGCGATTTTTTTTAAATATATGACTCGATTGGAATGAAAATTTAAATGCTGACAATATAATATGCATTAATGTAAAAAATATGTCTTGTTTACACAAAGATTTAATTTTCAAAGAGTAAATACTTACAACTAATGCTCCAAACCCTTCTCCTATACGTACACTTCATTTCATGCCTATTCATTTACTGATCTGTGGGTGACAATCAACAGGTGGTCAATACAAAAGGAGAATTGATAAATACGACATGAACCCTAAGAAGGAAAAAAGAAATATGTTCTACAACTTCAAAATGTGTTGGTAATGTATTATGCACACACCACGCGAAACTCTATTCTTGAGGAACTCTGTATTGAAGGTACACTCCACAATAAACAGGAAAACTAAGATTGAGCTTGTTGAATATGAAGAAACTCTCTAGGGTACAGAAATCAATTGTAAAAAGCTTCAAAAAATGTGCCAATGCAACGCAAGCAGGATATCATAATAATTTGTGCACTAATATATTTTCTTATATCTCGGTAATAGAGCCTTTTAAGTCAAATTTATATTTAACATTTTTTATTCAAAATTTTATGTTACATCTTTTCATGTTTTGTTTAAGACACCTGTATGTAATTACGTCATCCCGTAAATAATGCAGTTTTTTCAATCCTGGTGGAACAAAATCCCATCATGTTGAGGAACTAGCAGAGACTCTTGGATTTGGTCATTCATTCATTCATCGACACCTGCATGCCATCGAAAAAATCAGCAAATTGGGTCAATGGGTTCCTCACAAACTTTCAGTCTAATTGGGTGCAGAGAGTGAATATGTGCTTTTTTTTGCTGTCACGTCTCAGGAATAAACCTTTTTTAAACCGAATAGTGACTGGTGACGAGAAATGGGTTCTCTATAAAAATGTTAAGCGCAAAATTAGTAGGGAACAGAGAAACACCGGCCCCCCAGACTAAAGGTCTTCACCCACATAAGGTGTTGTTATCTGTTTGGTGAGATATGAAAGGTTTAGTTCACTCGAACTTTTAAACCCAAATCAAACGATAACAGAGGAGTTATACTGCGAGCAGCTTGAGTCAGCGCTAGAAAAAATGACCATCCTTGGTTTCAAGACGAAAAGTGTTCTTCCATCAGGATAATGATCGGCCACATATCACGAGGATGACATTACAAAAGCTAAAGCAGTTTGAATGGAAAACGAAGCCCCACCCACCATATTTGCTGTGCATTGCCCTACCTGATTATCAAAAATACGAATTCTGTAAACGAGATCAAAACAGTACTAGAGGAGTATTTTTCATCACGGACAAGTGAATTTTGAAAGAGGGCCTTGCAAGTCTACCAGAAAATGAAAAAAAGTATATTTTAGATTTAAAAAATAACTCTGTTTATCTTAATTTAGAAAAATTAAAAAAACACATTATTTATGGGATGACCCAATAAATTTTCAAAAAAATCTCAATGTTTTTTAATAGGAAAACAAAACATTTATAAATTATATATCAAATAATGATGAATAGTGGGAATCAATGAAAAATCAAATTTCCCATCAAGCATATCTATCTGCCTTACAATATATCTTCATTTTATAAAATATTTAATGTATACCAATAATAATTCATCAGATACTGTCAATTGAAATCAACCTCTCGTAGATTTCTACCACAGATGAGTATTTTTTACACAATACTATTATTTATTTTGAAATATGCATTGCAAAAAATAGTTGATCTGATTTGTCAAAAAAAAAAAAACAGCTTGATTAAAAATATATTTAAACAAACAGAAGTGCAAAAGGAAAGGAAAATAAAAATAATAAAACAAAATAAATCAAATAAAAAATCATTTATAATTTGTATAAAATAATAAGAAATAATATATAAAATATTACAATCTCTTCAATATTTTGAATACGACATAAAAATCTCCTATCAACAAAAACCAAAAACATCTCTAAACTATATCATCAAAAATTATAATCATTTCATATAAAAAAAAAAATACAAATATAATTACAGTTATAATAATATAAGTTTCCATTTTACTATTTATAAAATCAAATATACTATGGCTAGCTGCATTATCCCTAAGTAATTTACAATACATAACCATTATTTATTAGCAACGCTCTCATCACAAATTCACTATTAATGTAATTGAACGCAGCAGCGTGATCGCTAATAGTGACCAAATGCACATAGGAGTTAATTCATTTAATTATTTTATATAATGTATTTGAATGCATTAAAAAAAGAAATACTATCCATGAGTCAAAAAAATATACAATTTGTTTTTTTTTCATTACTTTATAATTATTGTGTCGGTGGCAAAGTATTGCGTTTTTTTTTACAAGATTAATTTTATGTCTCAACTTCTAGAGACTTCTGATACATGTGCCCCGCTTTGTAAAATTCAAAAGTGTTTATAACATACCTTTGTAGAAAGAAGTAATTAAAAACTGAGGATTTTCTGTCACCGTTTACTTAAAAATATCATCATCATCGTTCACCGAAAGTCTATCAAAACAAAGCCTGTTATACAAGTCAAAATCACTCAAATGAAACTAACTACTAGTCAATTTTGACACTCATCATACACCATTACTTCTTTCTACAATGTTAAATTTTACAAAACACATGCATTTTCCCTAGAACATGAGTCATATACTGGAAATAACAAAAATTCCTGAAACAAAATTGATCTACATCCCTTAAGAATAAATTACTGTAAATTTCTCTACTCCCAAGGCTTCTGGTTCCATTTCACAAATCACACCCGTACGTTCAATACAATCTGTATGACAGAACTGACAAAAATCAATTCCTTAACCAAAGGTCAAAAAAAAACTATTCACATGTTCGTTACAATCATAAAACGTGATATTTTCACATTTTAATAAAAAATAATGCACTCTAGCGGAGACAGGTGTCTGTATCGGTATAATACAAGCGTGTGGCATCCTATTCCACAGATGAATGCTGCACGGTATCGACAAGTGTAATTTTAATTGATAATTGATCGATTCATTTAAAATTAGTGTTGATACGTATAGTCAGCCATATTGCTTTCTACGTAAGCTTGGTCATTTTTTTATTGTGAATATGGAAAAAAATATATTTAAATGCAGATGCCGCTTATACAGAGCGAAAAATGTATATATAAAAAAAATAGCAGCAACAAATATTACATTTAAATTCAGTTTATTATTCATACGAGGCAAGTACATACTATTTACGGATGTAAGCATTTAAAACTGGCAAAGTGTATAATGGCAAGATTATTATTACATTCTCACGAAGCGCTGTATTCTGAAAACTGCTTCAAATAAAATGATTTGAGTTAATAAAATGGCAAATTTTCAATTGTACTATGTTTTTCAACGGTGCCAATACATACCATTGCACTACCACAAGACGGGATTAATCTTCATTCTAAAATTAAATGGAAATTTAAATTGCTGTAGAGGAATGAAATATGCAAATGGCTTTTCTAACAATGTCGAATTCAGCATATTTTTCTTTATTGGGATACATTTTTTCAGAGGCTTCCCGGGTAAAATGTGTTTTCAGGAGGTTCACAAGTGGGGGTGTGATATTTAAGAATAATTTTTTTTAACAAAAACGCTTTGTATTTTTAATTTTAGAGCATAGTTCTGTTTAAAATAAATTAGATGAATCGATTAGAAAGATATACAGAAAAAATATTTTGTTACCACCGGGATATGAATCTGGAATTTTTCTTCACCGGGAAACTGCATTACCACTTAGTATGAAATCGATTGTGAATAATATGTAATTGATAAAATAAATAAATATCGTTTATATTTTCCACAAAACAAAAGAAAGCCGTCTGAACTCAAAATAAAATTCAGACGATGTTTGAAGAAAAACATATACTAACAAGGGTGGTACGATACATGAGTCTGAGGTATGTTTATATTTTATGATTTTGCAGAAAAAATTCTTTTTTAAAAATGTCATTTGTGTATATTTTTCATGATGGATAAAGTATGCCGAATTTGTCACTCACATATTTAATGCTTGCATGTTCATAAATATCCATTTACAGAGAATGTAAAGGACATATATTTTACAAAGAATGTTTTCGTAAAATACGAAAAACAGTCCCCTGACAGCAATTGAAATTTCTAGTATTATATATTCAACCTTTGTGTCAAACAAAAATGTATTAAATACATGTCGCATGTCATGAAGTCGCTCCATGATTTTTGATATACTGTAAATCGAGTAGATAGAACGAAAAAAATGTTGATACGCAAATGCCAGAA
Organism: Eubasilissa splendida; assembly: GCA_031772225.1. Classification (NCBI taxonomy): domain Eukaryota; kingdom Metazoa; phylum Arthropoda; class Insecta; order Trichoptera; family Phryganeidae; genus Eubasilissa; species Eubasilissa splendida. The sequence continues at coordinate 6,858,369 of CM062870.1, forward strand.
AAATTATCATCTTATCCTACAAGACATGATATGGTTCCACCTCATAGCATTGCCAATATATCGACATCTCCTACATTATCATAATAAATCGGTAATTTTTAGTTGTTCTAGTATTTCACGTGTATTTAATACAATTATAAATGGCGTTCATTTTTTTATACATATTAAGGTGTTAACATAAGTAGTGTCTTTTAAATTTAAAAATGTGCACCAAAAACGTAACAAATTTCTGCTCTACAAGATATTGTGTGTTTTGCTTTTATATTACATTTATATTTATTATTTTATTTGAAAAATGAAATGACACTATTTATGTTCACACATTATATATTGTGTTCATTAGAATATAATAGAATCACAATACAAAAAAAAAAAATTACTCACAATCGTAATTTCATCATTTTCGTCTCCTTTTCATATGAAGGTTGAACTCGACGCTCGACAAGGCGCTTCCATATCATAACTCATACCAGCAGCTAGATTCTTGACCATGCTCTCTAGAGATACATATTTGGTGACCTTAAGCTTATACATTGCTTTAAAGACAGTCAGTTTCTCAGACAGTCGGGTTAAGTCTCCTGTCTATTTCACCTTTCTGATTTCCGTCGCAAAAAAACGCTCATATCGATATCAAAAAAAAATTGCTGCCACTTAAAATATACAAAAAAAAAAAAAAAAAAAGAAACTAGAACAACTACAAACAATATAATTATTAATTTCAATACTTTATGTAAGAAGGGTCGATATTTCCAAAAATTAATGAAAGTAGTCGACTAAACAATAAAAATAACTCGGAAAATGATAGCTTGAAAGTGATTTAACAACATTATAAATACTAAAAGAAATCAATTATTTTTTAACAAGGTCTCTTTATATTAAAATGAAAATGTACAAATCCACTTACATTAATTACGTGTATTTCATTTTTGTAGTAATAATAGTTGCCGTTGATATCTGAGCTGGATAGTAAACAAATCAATACAAAATTTGAGAAATTAGATTAAAAAATGTATATTTAAAAATGGCATTAAAATAAAACAAGAAATGTAATTAGTGAATTATGCTGATTACATTTTATGGGTGCTTTGTATATTTTAGGCCTACTGGACAAGGTTTTCATTCGTCTATTATGCTTAATAATTTGTATATTATAATAATTATTATATATATAAAACTTTACATATAAATAATATAATCTTAGTATTTCACTACATCATACTGATTTACATAACTAGTGATATATATAATATGACAAAGGCTATGTAGTTTTGTTTTTCAGATTGTGATTTTTTTTTCAAATATCACGTTGATATTTTCCTATAGTTTTTGCACTGTTCTCGTGCTTGTCAATCGTTTGTCGTAAATAAATCAAAAACGTCAAGGCGTAGCTGAAAGCTGTCACGGAATAAAACTCCTAAGTAGGATCGTAAATATCATTTTAGCAGAGCTCACCTGCAGATCTGAGACCTCCACATTAGCAACCGTAAGTTAATCCTATCTTCATTAATTAGCACGACTCTTAGGCCTACTTTGAAAATAAATATTTTAAAAAGTGCAATTTAAATTTTTTAATAAATCATGAACCTCTAAAGACGTGTTGCCGTACACGGTACACCATGTCTGTGTCTTTTAATCCTGAAAATATGAATTTAGCCATAACGCAGACACTACACTCACATATTAGATAAAAGTGAATGGGTATATTAATATATGCGTATATTAATGATACCTTAAGGTCTCAATTGGTATAGCATTTTGTTTAAGGAGGATGAACACCAGTTGTTACAGTTGCTCAATGAAGTTATCAGTTACATATGCGTCTGAGACATGGGTATGCGCTGTGACTGAGAAGAATAACATTTTTATTCAACATCATAAAAATTTTGAGAAGTATCATTGGGCTAGTTTAAAAAAATTCATTTTGGCCAAGACGCTATAATATTATTGCTCTATACTTTATTAAGTGTATACAAGCGTCTCTAGATTTATTAAATTAGGAAGACTTTGGCGGTTGGGCCGTGTGGACAGGATGACCAGGGTGCAGGAGCTTGTGAAGGCCGAAGCTAAGGTGGAGTCACATGTCTGTCTTAGAAATCCAGAACTGGGAGAGAAATGGCTCATAATAGAGACCAATTCTTAGGAGGCCAAGACCCAAAAAGGAATGATAACGACGAGGATAAACTCCAAATTAATAACATGCTCTCATGGAAAGCACATTGTTAAAAACGAGACAGGTCTCGTACTGAAATACCCAATCTCCTTTTTAAAATAAGTCAGAATTAAAATAACCAAACTCACTCCTCTATGCACAATTAACTGACAAAAACTCGCTCGCTCGCTTACACATTAACTTTACTTTTCTGCATTTTGCAAATATTTATTATAAGATAACTGAAATAAAAAAATTACACACATAACAGCCTTGCATAATCTAATTTTTTGACTAAATATTTATTAAACTGACTAAGATAAAATTATCAAATTAGTTTTGAGGCCAGTAAAGTAAATATTTCATGTGGAATCATTGCAAACAGCGTGACGAGTCACATCGCCGAACGTACACGTCGTCGGTGATAACGTACCCACGTAGCAGCACACTTCACCGCGCATCGTCGCATTGACAACACAAATGTAACATCGAAAAACAGATTAACATATTTATCGAGGCAAACCCAAAAAGCTTTGCGACAAACTCTAAAAAAAGTTACGATTCAGACTTTTGTTTCCTAATATTAAGATATAAATATATTTTAAGCAAAACTTTTTTATAAATGTTTAATAATATTTTCTACCTGCAGATTTAAGCCGTCTTGTACAGTTACAATAATTTATTTGAGGATGCCAAATCAATTAATTAGTAAATGTCAAAATAATACATATTTTTTTAATATCAATTTGTTCCATTTTTAATCGGACACTTGTGTCATATGAATATTTGTAGAAAACGCTACATTCAAATTTTTTAAATTTCTACATGACGCACTGATCAGGATTCACTCCGCATCGCAAATATAGAATCTTGGGCAACAAGTGACATCATCGAATCAAAATTAAATTCATTACATTTTGTCGCTGTTGCACCGATTTCTTCTCGTGCCTTATCCGTTCGATGGATGTCTACTATAATCACTTTGTTTACTGCGGCTCGGAAAAGCTCTACAGTAGACTCGCCAAACTATTGTCTCAGGTTCTTCAGCCATGATGTTCTTCTTCTTCTTCCAGGGCCGCAAATACTTCAAATCGCTTTATCATTTCTTCCGAAAATATCCGTGCTTCCATTTCGTAAAATAATACCGAACACAGCATCTGACCACTCGCATTCGTAATCTAATCATGACTACAGAACACGCGGATAGAGGTTGCTCAACGCGGTATTTGATTTCGACAGAACGATCCCATCTTTCATTTATATCGCCGCATAAGATTTCAAATAATGATAAATTAAAAATTACAGCATTTGCAAACGACTAATAGATATTGTATGGAAAAGAAATGCCATACAAGAAAAAAAAATTCTCCCTAAAGAAACAGACATTCAATATTATTTCGATCATTCAATTAATTAAATTTGTATAAGTTTAAATGAAATTGAAAATTGACAGCAGCTGTTAAATATTATTTTGCCAGTGATAATCACCTTTACCTTAGTAACCAGAGATAATAGACATATACTACACGATACATCTTGAGCTTAACAGTATAAAAAAATGTCCAATTGATATATTGACAAAAGTATAAAACCGTACTAGTAACAATTGGAGTCTTTTATAAATTTATATAACTTAAAGTACACACCGATATGCGGGGTCTAAATTCATCTGATTAAGGAAGATTAGTGTATATATAGACTAACCCCTACAGACGATTAAAAGATGGGCAAAACAATTCAAAACAGACTTCATTATACTTCAAGCGATATCCGGTCATATTTTAAAAATAAATACTTGCCCCTAAATCGCCACATACAATTTTACAAATGAAAAATGCCGCAATAAACACGTTTAAAAATTTTCACACAAAACATGGAATGTTACGTCAAGAATTTCAAAATAAATACAACACACTGGGGAACAATCTTTTCATGGGCAAAATGGTTTTGTGAGATCTTTCGCCCTTTAAATGAGAGAAATAAATTATGAAAAAATAATGTAGCTGTAATTAATCATAAAATAAACCAATCCAAAAGCTGTCGACGTATAATAATTGAAAAAAATAAAATAATATATAAATAAAAAGAGAACATATTGTCGTTTAAAATATAACAAGCTGCTGGCTACATGGCGCGACTCACTCAATAATAATTTATTTAATTCCTAATTTAGACAGAACAGTGGTATGTGCCCATGATTAATAATAATATATTTTCTTTATACAAGTTATATAATTATATAAACGTTTACGTCACGCTTCAACTGTGCTCCGATAATACCTTAAAAATGTAACTAATGTAGAAACGTGTGATAATGTTTTTTTATTCAATTACATCAATACGAGATATTAATGTTTTCAATTGACAATCTTTCCAAGACGATACCAAAAGTCAATCATATATATATATATATTTTTAAAAACACTTTTTTTTTAAAACGTCATAAACTGCCTCGCACACCGTTACTGTCCATTTCAGTCAAGTTTACAAACTTGCAAAATATTAGAATATGGCTGATATCTTAAATGTAAGAATTGAGAAATATCAATTCTAATATCTGTCGTTTTGTCTAAATGTCCATTGTAACCGACTCGACTGTAAAAACTATTCAGATTCCTTTAAATGCGGGTATGGATCACTGCTATTATTAAGTATGACCAATGAAAATGTTTGTACAGCATTGTTGGAATTCAGCATTCATTTCTGAGATCCGTAATAAATATATTAGCTCAATATTACCATTAAAATGAAGTGTTCATTGTACATGAATGACTTTTATAAAGAAATTTTACTTTTAAAAATCAAGAACCTTCAAAATGAAATGCCAGTTCCAACGTTATAATTATTCGGTCAATTTGATACATGTACAACGAGTATGGGTTAAAAGGTTATTATTACGATGTACGCCGCAGTAAAAAAATCATTTTTGTCTCGATCATTCTCCAAATAAAATAATCAACGTTCAATGCATGCAGAATCGTGACCAAATGTTTGAAATAATCGACAGCCGACACCCGAAGCGTCTTATCACTGTTCACTCCCTCAACGTCACAATTAATTTTGATTGCGCATTTGTCACTTTTTTCAGGCCAGCAGTAGAATGATGGTGTGGCGTCAGCCGCACACGACAGACCCTCGGAGCGATCGGGATCACTAACGCCCCGGTTGGGGGGGTTGCTGCGGCGGCATTCCTGGAGGTAGGGCGCGCCCGTTGGGGTTGCCCGCGTTCTCCCCGTAATTCATGTCCACCATGGGTATTTCATCTCCCTGGAAAATAATTATTAAGCAAAAATTTATTATACTACATCATTCGGCAATCTTTCCAATCTATTTCAATCAATTTCCAATTAAATCTTTTAAGCCAATAAATTATTTGTTTAAAATTGTGCTGCAATTATAATTATATGGCGACTATTTCACAATTTTTTTTTTATATGGATTAAAATAAATAAATACTATTTATAGTAATTTTCTATTTTTATTGATTTGTTTACGCCGTATTTTGAAAACTTGTTTATTATTTTTAAATGTGTGGATATACCGTATGAGCCCGAATATAACACGACATCAAATTTAATGCGACACATAAAATTTCAATAAAGATATTTAGAATCCGAATTTAACACGATATATAAACACATAAGCAATTATGCCTTAATTGTGGAATAACATATTTTACATACATGTTAACAAAATAAAGTAATGTAAGATAAAATTATGTAGATAGAAAGATACCTAAGAGGAAGAAAAATAAAAAGGAATTTGCATTCTTATATTTTTTTAAATCTTTTATCCATAAGCGAACGTTTACTTCTGGAACTCCATATTTCCTTGAAACACTCATTTTGTTCATTCTCTCTGCCTAATTTGCAACCGTCACTTTAAAATTCATATCACAGCTTCTTCTGATACCTTAATTTATTTGTATTTTTGGTGAGCCTTTTTACTCAGCAATATTATCATTACTCCAACCCTTTTTTTTATGGATAATAAATAATAAAATAAGTAACCATTGTATAAGAAAACATACAAATGAAGAAAGATGAGTTGATCGACTTTGTACCCAGGTAGAAAACTCAATAGTCCAGGAATCAAAAGCATACAATATGCGGAGTAAAAAATAAAATATAAATAGGGGATGCGCAAAATACGCAGGGGAGCAAATTACACGAGCAAATACGGTATTTAGGCAGCCATAAATATTGTTTGAACATAATATGCTCCCAAATGGGATGGAATGATGTCACAAAATAATTTTGATAAGCATTTTAGCGGTTATAAGACCTAAGAAATAGAAAAATTATTAGTGAGAATAGAAAAAAATGGTCATCTGTTAAATAATATGATTCAAATAAATCTAGAATCGACTTTTGACAGATACATAAGAAACATGAACCCAACGGCTCACCTGATATCTGAATCGGGTGCCAAATTTTTTAGTTATGCATTAAAAAAGAAAATATAATATGTATATTAGGAAAACTGGAAATTTTTTAAATTTATAAACACACTTTCAAAATTTACATAGTTTAAAGAAAAGAAGTAGAATATCAAATGACACCAGAAGCTCATTGAATATAAAAACCAATTAGCAATGTATTATAGATTAGATCTTAGAATATACAAAATGAAGTTATCCAGTTTGCAACTACATATATAAAAAAGTTTATGATGTTTTTCAACTCACATGATGTCCGTGGTGGTTCCCCTGCCTTTTGATGGTCCTATCTTCATACCTCGTCCCGCCCTGCGATGCCATGGGCCGGCTGAGAGTGCTGTTGGCACCGGCGCCGCCCGAACCTCCAGGCGAACCGCCGCGGCTACCGGCACCGGCGCCCCCGCCGGTGCTGGCCGGGGGCCCGCCAGCTCCACCGCGGCTCACAAAGTCCGGTTCCTTCCAGCCATGCTTGCGGTACACATCACGGAGCTCCTGATGCTGCCACATTGTGAAAAGAACTTGGCCTGGAAAAATACATTTTAATTAGTTTGTCAAGTGTGTGAAAATATTTATATTGGAAATCCATTATATCGTATGATGTGTAGACTTTAAGCAGTTTAACTGAAGCATCCAGTTCCACAAGTAAGCGCAAAAGTACATTTCTGTGATAAAAGGATGATGCATAATTATCTGCTATTTTTTTTTGCAACGTTTTGTTTTTTGAATTTGGCGTTTAATTGACATTTATCATAATATAATTATTTAATAGGGTTAGGAAATTAGAAAAGCATCCACGTATATATCACATGATGCTGTACCACTAGGAAAAAGAGTGGCAAGCTGCTGAGTCATTTCGCCATCTCAACGATCTTTTCGGCGGAAGAAACGATTAGCGAAAGAGCATACCGAGAGTGGTTTGTTCGTTTCAAAGATGCTGATACCAGCTTAGATAACAAGTCAGGAAAAAGTAGATCTTAAGTTTTTGATGACCAGGCCCTTCTGGCAGCTGTAAAAAGGACGAAAGTTGCACTACCACTAGGAGACTGCCTGAGAACCTCAACATCAATCAGTCCATGATTGTTCGCCATCTCAGACAAATCTCGTGTGGAATTGACCAGATGGGTCCCCCGCACAAGCTCTCAGACAAATCCAAATTTTACAATATAATTTATAAAAAACAGCTGATAATTATGCATCAACCTAATAGATCGGGAAGATATACAGAACCAATAGAAAATTGAGCAAGCTACCCCATAATAAAATTCTAAAGAAAACAAAATTCTACAACCCAGGCAAACAAAAGATGTATAAAAACTATCCGCACCTGCAAACTTGAGCACCCTAGGTGTGTACTTGGTGCGTTGGTGCGTGATGGCCACCAGGCGATCCACTCCGCCGGCTTCCAGCAGCGCGCGCGAAAACTCTGCATTCCTCTTGATCACCTCGTTCAGTGTGGCTAGCACTGCTGCTATTGTGTCATCCGATGTGCCCTGGAAGAGATTAATCCTCATTAAAAAAGCTGCCATTTTCATTAAGCAAATGTATTCAATTTCATAGCTTATCATTCAACAGCTGTAGAGAACTGCTACCCCGAGCTAATGCGCTAATTTTACAGATTGGTGTAAAATGATGTTTTGTAATGATTGTACTGAAATAATACTACATGAAAAATGTTAACACATTGTTATATTTACTAATTTTGTTATTTGAGACATATTCCAAAAATGACCGCCCCTGCAATAACATTGTATATTGGTTTTGGGCAGAACTGAGTCATGAATGAATGGATGAGAGCCACAACGTTGTATATCTTCTTGGACATTGGTATATCAAACAGCCATATAAAATAAATAAAAATACTATTAAATACAATTTCTAAATGACCTTTCCCACAACAACACTGTATATCATCCAAGATGGCTGACGTTTGTAACATTTGTAAAAACCGATAGTGTTGTTGTACTGTTTATTAGAATGTGGCTGCCAAAGATGAGCTGATGGATTTTGGATACATCCCCCCACCGACTCTGGCCTTTCATTTGGCACATTTGCCTACAGCTTTTAAAGGATTTTCAGGTTTGTGATGTTTTACTCTCTCATAGTTATGTGTGCTGAGAAATTTTTGCAAAATATATTACTCACAAGATATCAACCACACGGGTGTGGTTGATATCTCTCTGTTGTTTAGGGTTCCTGTGCGGCTCCACTCTTCCGTCCTGTAACACTTTTTAGGTGATTTTCGGGTGGGGGTGTAAGAAGATTATTATAGAGATTTAGTATCTTTGTAGACACCAATGACAAATAAATATACACAAAACAAAAGAACATCATCTGAATTTGAAATAAAATTTAGACAATGTTTGAAGAAACCAAAATATGTTATTTCTGTAATTCATCAAGGATTACTGGGTGTCTGTTTAAATACAGAACTCATTACTTAATTTTGTATGAGGTGATAGTGAAAGATTAGATAATGGAACATATTATTCAACTGCTTACCTGATCATGCTGAGGGTTCCCGCCGGGCAATTTCTGCACCAGGTCTCGCATGGCATATTTTCCAATGAGCTCTTTGTTGCGCTGGTCGATGGCCAGGTTCCTCAGTGCGGTGGCGACGGCGCACACCACACGGTCCACTTCCATGCGCAGTAACTCAACCAGAATCGGAAGACCTGAACAGAAATGATGGTATGAAAATTCATTTTCTTTTAACTACAGGTTGATTTTTTACCTATGGCACTGTACAGTTTGGCCACTGACGAATCTGTTGCTAGTATATGTACATAGATGCAATCATAAATATAGTACGTAGATTTGTTTAATGTTTAATTAATTTATCGATAGGGAATGAAATAATATTATAAGTATATTATCAGTACACAACACACTCTTAACCCCAAGAAGACCCAGGACGACTATCGCCGTCCGAGTGAGGGATAGCGCGATAAACGTCCAAATATTTTGCGCTATACCATAGATAAGAAACGTTGCACCACGTAACAGCGCGCGCTGATGCTGGTGTTGCCAGATTTCTTCTTTATTCAAATGACAGAATTTTCAGTATATTTGAACACACACACCACTCACATCGATGACATACGCATTGCATGTGCTAAGTACACACTTCTAAAATACCAGAACTTTCCAAATGGAAAGTACTTGTCGGTTACATTTTGATTCTAGCCGGTGCAGAGTATTATCAGGATTTAACCTGCAATACACAATTTACAATTGTACCCTTATTTTGTGATACTTATTTGTCTGTAAGTGAGTAATTAAAGTGAATAAGATATTATTTTTTAATTGTTAAGCGCGTGTTTTACTATAAAAATACAGTGTGTGCTTCGATATAGACCACATTGACCATTGGCGCTAAGTACGGTATTAAATTAAGTGCTAATATATATTTTTTCATTTAGTTATCGAATTTTTGAAAAAAAAAATTTTTTACAAAATAGCGGAATGGAACTTTTTCGCTAATGGAGATATTGCAGACTTCTTAGAAATTTCCGATATGCTTGTTACTACCGCAGAGTCCGATGATGAGTTGGATGATGAGAACGATGTCGAGGATGATTATTTTGTGGTTCACATATATGATGAAGAAGACCATCACAATACTGTTGATGAAAACCAGCCATCAACAAGTGCAGGGGTTAAGCCAATATTTGAATAGGAGACAGATAATTGTTTTGTTCCAAATATACATAAAATCTGAAGTCGTCCTTCCAAATAACAAATACAAAATAAATAATAATTTCCTATCCTGAACGTTAACGCCTGGCAACACTATAAACTTTTATTTATCATTTTTTTTCATCTCAAAAGCGTACGAAACCGCGGTCATACCAACATTTTCATGTTTTTTTCGAATGCTGAATTTTATGAATTTTGTCGCCGATTGGTGGTATGATGCTGTTTCACCTAGGGTTTTTTCTGGGCCATGACCAAAAAATCAACTTATAACTGCTGATTTTACACAACTAAATTAAAAATATAAAACTGATTAATAATGAAACAGTAATAATAATAACAACCTAGAATTAAAATATATTATATAAGACTGTTGCGTACACGCATAGATGCCGGAAGAATTCAGGACAGGAAGGAATAGGCACTCACCAATCCGGATTCTGCTGGCACCTCCAAAGATGTGGACTGTATACTGGTTTAACTCACTATTTCGTCAAGGTTCCGACATAAGGTATAGAAGCGAAGTCTCGAGATTAGTATAACATCGTAAACTGTTCCGTATATGTTTAATCGTACTGGTTCAAAGTCGCCAATCGACTGGTCGGCAACGAGGCCGGGAAGGGAAAGAAAGAGGGAAGGCACAGTGCATTATTTTCGTCCAATAATGAATATATTTATACACACATAAATATATGTCCCAAACAAAGAGTTTAAAATAATATTATTAAGGTGATAAATTATGTGAAGATGTTATCAATTTTCATCCCTATTAGAAGACGGTTGTAAGTTTTATTATTTATTATATTGGCTCATCAGTCTGCTACGTTAGAGTCCATGCCAGTACTGGAAGAATACACCGATCAGTGCACAAAGGATATTTATAAAAAGTTACCTTTTTCCTTCCTAACAGCGGCACGAATGTCGATGCTGGGCTGCCAGTAGCAGGCGGCGAGATTCTGCAGAGCCCCAGCCGCTGCCTCCAGCGTCTCCGGATTTGAGCAGCTCTGCAACAGAGCCATGTACAGCGGGACCACCTGAAAAACAAAAAAGATAATTATGAATAAATGCAAACAAATAAAACAATACCAATTCATTTACAAATGGAATTAAAGTCCATTGGCCTGCCAGTTGTCACTTCATGGCAATAGAGACTTAATTGAAAAATGAAATAGAAAGAAAAAAAAAATTTTTTTTGTACTATTGAGACCTTAAAAAAATTTCCTGTAAAAAAAAAACAAATGATACACTAGGTATCTAAAATTAAATCAATCTATAAAACCACAATACCTCAGGACTCCACAGTACTTCAGTCCCTTTGGGTATCTGTTGTGGGGTAGGCACCTCCTCATTGGGCGGCTCCATAGTGTCCCCTGATCCTCGACCGTGAGGACTGGTAGAAGCCGAAGACGCCCCTGACTGGCCTTCCTTCTTCTTCTTACTGCCACCAAAGCAACCGAGGTTGTCACCTAAAATTAAGCATTAATAAATAACCACGTTACAAACATAACTCAAAAAATCTCAGATTGTCACTTCAATCAGACATGACATTTGTTCAAATCGCTCACCCTTGGATGTGGTGGCCTGCGCCCTGGCTTGGCCGGGCTCGGGCCTCCTATCGTACTGCGGATCCTCCACCTCCTGGCAGCGGTAAGACAGGTTGCGCAATGTACACACGCAATTCTCCACGATCTTGCTCCCTATGGAGGCTTGCGCCAGAGCAGCCCTGACCGCGTGCAGCAGCGCCTCGGCCAAGCCGGGCAACGAGCGGAGTCGCACTCGAGCTGCGGCCCCCGCCGAACTCACGTTACGCAGTACCCCGGAGGCGTTGCGGAACACTGGAATTTTTTACAAATATTTAACAAACAAACAAATATGTCTTTATAGATATATCATATCTTTATAAATCTTTTATAATTATTTTCCTCACATAAGCATTTTGTTTTTGGCTAACGAAGCAAAAATGCAAATGATGATCAGTGTTGCAAAATAAAGCTTAATAGATATCTGGAAGATCTGAATATGATGACCTTTAAGCAGAAAATATATTTCAAATAATGGTATTTATTTATAAAATCATCAATAAGAAAATATCGGCTGAATTTAAATGAAAAATTGATGAAATTAGCATCATACAAGAGGAAGGGATAGACTGAGACTGCCATTCAGGAAGAAGACCAAATCTCAGAAATCGATGATGTATAGTACGATGAAGATTTTTAATGAAATGCCAGAAAACATAAGAAAAAGTAGAAATTGAATAGATTTAAAATGAAACTGACCAGATATGTAAAAAATAAGTTTTAGTAAAAGAAAATACTTTAATCTTATTTATATTAGAGCATATATAGGAGTGTTTATATATGCACTATGTTAAGAATTAAATAAAAAAGGCAAAAATCACATAGCAATGCCTTACAGAAATACATTTCGGTTACTTAATGTGACCTAAATTATGTAATATTCATATCTCAGAAATTTTTTGTAATTACGACAGAAACAGATGGACAAGGTGTATCTAGCAGAGATAAAAAATGAAGGTACGGTACGGGTTCGTGGAGTCACAAGATTGGAAAAAATTTAATATGATTACGTGAAGAAACAATTATATGAGAGAATCGAGACCGATAAAATTGACAGCTTCAACCAGTCGCTATCTTAAAGATATTAATGTGACAAGGATGGGGCATGAGATAGAGCAAAGTGGAGCGGAACGGTTAGAGTAGAAAGAAGATATAATAATCAGAAAAATAATAATCTTTCGCAGTTTCAACCAAATAAGATTATTAAATACCTGTAGACCAGTATGTTTCACCCGGGCTTGTGGCGTGCCACCCCGAGTGAGGGATAATGACCTGCGCTACGATCACGTGCGCTCCCTCTTCAATTATATGCTGCTTGAGATCTTCACAGGATGACATGTTCCAGATGACACCTGTAACCAGTTCTTTCACCTGCGGAAATCATAGCAAGATCATTAACTGTTACCAACGATATATAAAGTTGCACTAAAAACATTAATTTGTATTTTTTAAATAAATCAAAAACAAAATAACAGTCTAATTATGGAAGGCATTTTAAAACCCAACATTTTTACAAAGAAACTCCATACACTATTTTCTTAACAGTCTTAAGTGAGAATATATTAAAAATAATATCTGTGATCTACATGCATGTTTTTTTTTCTATATACATATTGGAAATGTACCAACACTATAAACTATAAGACACAGTACGCACCTCTTGATCATGCGTCCGGCACAGCAGAGCTGTGAGTGCAGGAATTCCACTCGCCTGGCGAATCGCCCGTTTGTTCTCGTCATTCTGGCGGCCATACGACAAGTTGCGCAGCGCGCCACACGCATTACGGCACACCTCGGGACTCTCGTGTGACAGCAAGCGCACCAACGGGGGTATTCCACCTGCGCAACCAAAATATTATTACATTAGTAATACTTTGCTTGATTTTAATGCGTTCCCCGCCAACTCAACTTCCCAAATGCCACCCATATAAGAGGTTAGGCATGTGAAATGTCACGGTTGACATCAACATTGAACTAACTGCATTGAGATTTACTTCAAATGCCAAGGAATCACGTGGTGGCTGGGCTACTGAAATTAGATTTTTATTGAGCCCTAAAGAAATTACCATGAGAGTACTTGTTACTAGCATCCATCAACGAATGCCAACCTTGTTTTCTAATTATAGTTTTTGGCAATGCTGAATTAGTAAGAATTATTGCTTAGTAAAAAAATTTAAAAAAATAATATTCAGTGGAATGTAAAAAGGTGACGTGTATTTAAAAAGTAAATTGATAAATAACAGGCAGTAACTTTGCTAGCACAATTAATAATTATAACATGTAATTGTAACTGAACCTGACTATGCGGATGATTAATGTTCACTAGTTTGGCACGTACAGAATCATTACTGTTTTAAATAATTTTGATAGATATGGCAGGTCTCCGCAAAACAGGAAACTACCATCCGTTAAATAGTTTATCCAAATATACAACAGATTTTGTGCACACAGACTTTGATTAAACTTTTCTGAAAAATCATCAACTAAGCTCGTTAGTAGAATTATTTGAAAATTTGAAAAAAATTCAAGATTACAGGTTAGAATACATACATTCCATTCTGAATTTTTGATTCTATGTGAACCAGTGAAGGAACAAAATGGCTTACCCAGATTTCTCGTCTTTTGTTTATTGGGATCATCCATGTAGCACAGGTGCTGCAGGTAGGCTGCTGCATTGGCTTTCACCACAGGACTCGGACTGTCCAGAAAGCCGATGACTTCCGGAAGGTTGGGGTCCCGCCACTGCAGTCTCGGAGCATCACCACCACCACTCAGCATGCCTGAATGAAGAAAAGTAATATAAACACATCTTTCCAAGCTTGGGGTAATTGTAATGTGTATATTTGGAAATCAAAAGTGTAAAGAAAACGGATATGTGCTTGTGTATTGCTCGTGTGGCGCGTTATAAAAATAAATGTTACTGTAGTCTCTTTATAACTTTCTTAATCCATGTCCTTAAAAAGCTAGTTGTTTGAGGGAGTACTGGAAATGATTCAGCTTCTGTTCATATATGTGTGTGATAATATTCTTACTATTCATCAAACTAAGCTAAGGCTGTGTGATCACGAAGATCATTGTGTGATTGGCACATAGTACAGAACAGAATAAGTGTGAGTTTGCGTGTGCACCACTGAAACACTGATTGTTAAACTGTGTATATATTTTATTTAAAAATAAATGCAAGATAACAATATTTAAAAAAACCTTGAAATTCAAATACAATAAAAATTCGAAGAAAAAGAATAGAAAAAAGAAAATAATCACAAAAAAATAGGAAATTTTCCTCTGTAACGAGGTTTGAGGGTCAGCAAAACACCTAGGATGTCACTTGTAAACACGTCCGGCATGCCTTACGTCAAGGACGAACTGAGTTCTCGGAAATACTGTGTCAAGTTGTAATTTCATTCATAAATTTAAGATTAAAATATTTGGTTATTCTGAGATCAAACTTCTTTACAATGAAATATGCTTAGTACATTTTGTATGAAAGTTTTTCAGGGACAAATTAAAGATATGGTATACTGGGAATTTCATTACTTCGGTATTCGTTACAAAGAGATTTGACTGTATTAAACAACGAGATCATCATCAAACGAATTCTCGTCGGCGGGATATTGAATGATTAATTGTCGTATACTGCAACATTCCAAGTATTAATATGTCGGATGACTTTTGGAACAACTGTGAACAGTCTGCCATATTTAACTATCGATTCTCGTTTTTACTATCGGATATCGGAGAGTAAAATCAGTGTACTACGGGATGTACTTTTGAGGAGTAAATATTTTTTTACCAAGGATCAAACAACTCGTTTTCGCAATTTTTTTAATTTAGTAACTTTTTTTACTAAAGTAATAAGTTATTACTTGTCACACAACCCACCCTAAGCCCTTGTACTTTAAAAATAAGTTTAACTAGGTGGTCTCTCGGGACAGGTCTCAAACCCTAGACCACTTGGTTACTACTAGTTACTAGTGTCCCGGATCATTTTTGGACCTCAAACATACAAAATATCTGGTTTCTAACTAGTGATAAGTACAAAATCACAGACTGTGAATTAATCACCATAACCTTTAAGTCATATTTACTAACGGTGATTGAATATTGATAATAATGTGATTCATGATTTACCGATGTCAATATCATGACGAAACTAACTAATACATTCGCAAACCCTACATCACAGTTACCAATCATTATTACAATCGATACCAATCACATCACACAATTCAAAAGTAGCAGTTTCACTTTTCTAGTTGTAATGTAGATTGTAGGTTGCTTAGAAAGAGTCAGGCAATGCAACAGCAATTTTTTATATCGGTGAACAGAATCCGTCACGTCTACCACGGCCATCGAATGATCTTTCGATAAATGCTAGTCAATTATTGAGTTTTTTTTTCACAAGGTCATGTTGTGGGTGTATATAGGTATTTTGTAATTTCCAGTTTATGACTCACCCCATTGCCTTTACATTAATTTTAAATTCATAAAGCATAATCAACTGAAAATAGTGTTTATCAGACAATTTAATTTAAGAAATTACTTCAATTGGAAATAACAAAAAAAACCCACACCAACACAACTAAAAAAAAACACATGGAACATCCACACACTCGGACACGATGATAGATTTTTTCACGATCATAAATATTCAAGTATGCTCGGTGATTATCAATGTAAATTGCCATCAAGAAATATCGTCAAATTACAGAAAGGACACGCCTTTACAAGAATAAACTAACCGATTGAAGACATTGCATGGAAAATGCCACTGAATAACTGATGTTTATTTGTCTGAAAACTGCATATGCAGAAATGCATTCTTATCATACCTTACACCTCGCATGTACATATTTATATTGTGAAATTTAAGATACTCTGTTGCACAATACACATAGATACACTTCATTCACGGAACAAAGGAAGTACAGAATACTGAGAATACCAGCTGTCGCAGGCCTCGTTAACAGGTGGTCATTGTTTAATTTATTGTATTACACACAAAAAATATCTTAGACAGCATTGAGGTCGTTTGTAGAATGTGTGATTCACGAACATAACTATATCAATTTGATTTCCTGCCTTGAATTGAAATATACATACTTCATACTGTAATGACTTGTGTATGTATACGCTGTGCATATCCTGCGATTATATTGTGCTGTGAACATGTACATTTTCCAAGATTGTAACGCGGTGTATACGTGTGCATATTCCAAGACTAATGTGTTGTGAATGTGTGTATATTCCGAAACTAATACCCTGCTTGTGTGTATATTCGAAGACTGTGAATATTATAGTGCACTGTGTACATATGCATAATTTAAGATAGTGTAGTGGGCATAGGACGACATCTGCCAGCCGGTAGCTCCAACCAAGGGTACCAGCCCAGCAAGAACTAAGAGCCAAAGCACAAAGCTGTTACACTTGCAGATATCAGAGGGCCAACAAACCAGGATGCAAAAAATGACGGCCAAACCGCGCACGTAATTTCTTGATACTGCACATAGCAACATGGCATACATTTTCATTTTCAATGCCGATAAATCGGCGTTTATTTTCAAAACAACATTCCTTAAAACCTTGCATCAATATAAAAATTCTTAGAGTAACTAATACACCAGCAAGTACAAGTATTAATACTACATTACATTTACATACAGCCTGTTGGCTGCTTCCTACCTCGCTAGGTATATATAAAGTACCTGTTCTGAGGTAGGTATTTTGCTTTGGTGTTATCAGTTACACTCATAAAACCAAAGAATATTGTATCGAGTAATGTCAGTCTCCTTATTTAATTGAATACCTTTTGAATCCAACTGGAGACATGAAATACAAACATAACTTTACAACATAAAGAGTGTGCAAGAAAATCACTCCAATAGCTTTGTGGCCAAGTTCATCACAGGCAACATTTTTTGTTGTTTACAAAACACAACTTAACAGAGCATTTGAGTTTTTCTTACCCATTGTCATGCCAGCCATTTGCTTTTGAAGTTCTTCCTCATCTCCGTACATCGACTGCCCGCCCGCACTTCCCAAACTTAGGCCATTCTGCGAGTCCTGCAGGAGAGAATATAAATGTTTAATTCATTAAACCAGTTCATTTAGATAACTACAGTTTTATAAAGATAATTAATGTCAGATCACGTGTTTCAGTTAAAACTGTCTGGAAATCACCTTGGCGAGTAGTATTTACTCATTTTTTCCACAAATATATTATTATTCAACAGAAATATGTCACATATAATAAAAAGCAAACAAATCAAAAGAAGTTATAATTGAACTAAGAAATGAATTATTTGAATTGAATTGAGGAACACCAACAAATATGTCCATCTGATAAAGCCCTAAAATAAATACATATTGATTTTGTGCAGAAAAGATATGTATGTTTCAATAAATATTGCGTATAATTTCTTTGGCACTGATAATTATCAGCCAATGTTTAATTTTTTCACAAGATGCTTTACACAGCATAAATAATTCCTTCATTCATAATATTGAAGATGTCAAAAATTTAACCAATCTTATTCAATTCTAGTCTCATTAGGTATACCTTGAATCCCAGCGGCATCTGGTAGGGCTGGTAGGGGTACAGCGCAGGGGCCCCCGTCGGATCGACGCTCCCCTGGCCGCCCTGCCCCACGCCTCCGTACTGGTCGGCGAGGGAGGGGCGTGGAGAGGGCGCCCCGCAGTAATGCTCCGGGGGCAAGGCTAGGCGGCTAACGCTCTCCACATCTTCGTATCTAGATGGCAAAAAAAAAATTATCAGAAATAATAACATTATATATTAATACTACAGTTCATGACATGAAAATACCTAAAGCACTCTGGAAATTCTTACAATATTGAAATCTGGTTATAGAAAAAAAAATTATACAAAAGGTCTATAAAAAGTAGTAAAAATATTTTTTTTAAATTACGAATTAATAAAAATATACAGTGAATATTTTGTATGTGTTGTTAAAGCAAATTAACCTTGTTGAATGGAAAATTGTCTAAAAGTAAAAATGTAACATTGGGGATTACGTCTTAAAGGTACTCAGTAGAAGGGTTTCAAGACTTGCGCTAACCTGGTGGGGTGCATCTGGAGGTGGGGGTTGGGCGAGGGCGGCAGCAGCCGGGGCCCCATCAGCCCCGGAGGAGGAGATGCACTGCGAGAGCTAGGTGATCTCGCTCGATCCACATATTCCTGAGAAAAATGCAATTGAATTTAATTTTAGGCATAATCTCATAATACAGATATTTCACAGCTGGAGTGTCACAGAAAACTGAGTGGCACCATATGTGAACTGGGAATAAGAACTAGCATATAGGGGAATATCTGCAAGAGTAATCATCATAAGACTGAATTTTGTAGGCGTTAGATTGGGGAACCTACAGAGTGAATATTATGTTCCAGGCCGATGTTGTTTATAAATAACTAAGAAATGAAACACAATTTTTTATTTTGGTTTTATTTATCAATTATTTGGTTTATTACAATTATGTATGGAATATGACATCGGCCAAGTGGTCACATCTGGCAGCAGCACAAATGGGTGCTGTATTAACTATATTTTTCATAACATATTTCAACAATTTAATTTTGTCCTGTAGCATCAGAATTGTTATTGGCTAATTGGCGTAGACCTTTCTTTTCAAGTACCCCCACAGAAAATAGTCAGGAGCTGTCAAATCAGGTGATCAAGGAGGCCAGTCGATATCACCACTTTTTGACATTATGCGGCCGGGAAAAATTCTCGCAATAAGGGTTGTGTGAGGGGCACAGTCTTGCAAATGTCGCAAGCCCAATCGACCCAATTTGGCCATGAAGAAGTTTTCCAACATGTAACAATAGCGATTACCATTAATGGTTACATCATTGCCATTATTATTTAGATAAAATATTTTGATGACTTAAACACATTGCGTTAGAAGGTCTATAATAAATTGTAATCAACTACTCTCTACGACTACCAAATGCAAACTGACAAATAAAATCAGACTGAAACATAATATTTACCCTGTACTTGTTGATGTAAAGGCATTATTTAGACATAATATTAAATTATTTAAGAGATAAATCCAGTGAACTGTGAATTGAAATGTGAATGTGAAACTGTCATTAAATTAATATTATATTTTAATTCACACAATGCAATCACTGAAGAATCAACAGTGTGACAACCTACCACGGGTAAAATTTAAAGTAATTTAATGAAATATTTAATTAAGTACCTGTCCCATGTATTGAGACATCTGCGGAGACGCCTCGGAAAGGTATTGTGGCGCAGCTCCATAAGGGTTGCCACCATAGTGTGAATACGGCTGGTAGTGTGGTTGGTAGCCGCCTGCGTCACCCATCATCTGAAAGTACGCACAATATTAAACCATATCCAATAATAAAGCGATATTTATTGAAAATTCAAATGCATACATAAATTGTGATAAAATCTAAGGACTGGTCCTGGAATTTTGTGGACTACCAAAACATCTAATGTCTCCATCTCGAGATCTCCAAATTGAGATACGATTTTCAAAGATTAAGTTTTCTGAGACATTTTATGGCAATATTCGCCGGCAAAGAAAATCCAAAGAAAAAAAAAGTAAGTTTGGAATCTATGGGAAAAAAATAGTGTAAGATTAATAAATCACTATTTGAATGTTAGCTAATTGTATTATTATGAATAATCCATGAAGTATTAAGTGTAACATATTAATACAATTCAAAATATTAATCCTGTAAGTTTTGGGATTATACATAATAATCTCTGAATTTATAAGTGCCTCAAATTGGCCCAGGATTGGTTTCCTAATCACGACCCTCGGCAATGAGAATGACAATGATAGACAAAAGTGCACATTCAATATTTTTTAAGGAAAACATATTTTTGTTATTTTTAATTTTTCCGAATATGGTGAACATCCGAACTGTGATATTTTTAATACAGATTAAATTAATCAACTAGAATGGTATACAGAAAATACTATTTATGGAAGAAAAAAAAATTCTTTAGTTGTTACCGGGATTCAAACCTGGATCCTTTCCTATGCGGGGAAATACATTACCAATTCCGATGTAACATATATATCAATTTTAATTTTAAAGAGCAACAGAATATAAGTTCAAAAATTTTTCATAAACGTACTTTTTTGAAATAGCGAAATTGATAACGCAGACAGAAAAAGGTCCAGATTCGAATCCCGATAGCAACTAAAGTATTTTTCTATACATCTTTCTAGTGGATTCATTTAATTTGTATCAATATTCAATATACCAATTGCAAAGATATATATATAGATAAAATCAATGTATCGAATATACGGCTTACGACCAGTCTTTGGCTGGCTTAAATGATCACTTTATATATATATACACATATATATATAACATTCACCGATTCTCACCCCTCAATCTCCAAATTTATCAAATTTTTATCACTTCAGCCAGCCGAAGACAGGTCGTAAGCCTTGTAATTACCCCATACTTCGATTAAATATAATAAAAAATAGCTTTGTCTCTATGACATATCTGATATTTGTTTAATAACAGTGCCTCTGTAGGTAAAAATCCAGCAATTGTGTGTTCTTTGACATATTCAAATATTGCTAAAGTGTTTTATCTTATTATTTATATTATATATAAATAGTATTTAATTAAAATACAACACTGTTGCGCGGGCAGGGAGGGGAGAGTATTGGAGCGTACCCACATTATCTTGATTTATTGCCTAATTTAATAAGACAGCCAATGATTACAATAAGGACAAAGCAACAGCAGTGATGTAAGAAAATAAAATGGACCTCAGTACAAAATGGAATGTCTGAAAACAGACCTAGTTTGAAAATATTCAAAGAGATAATATTATATTACGAAAAATTTCTACAAATCATGTTTAGCTTTAAGTCTATGTGCCTAGTCTTCGAAATAAACATTAATAATTCATTTTTATTAAATTCACATAAATACAACTTATATATTTTTAAGGAGAACACATTCTTATTTCTTATTGTGAAGTTGCAAATTTTCAAAACATAGGTCTGTGATATTTAATACAAATTTAATGTATCAATTACAAAGATATACAGATAAAATCAACTTATCGGAAAAATACTTTTGTTGATCCCAAATAGCGACAAAAATATTTTTACGATGAATTAAATATTTACAGACCTATGTTCTGAAAAATTGCAACTTTACAATAAGAATATTCAATGTGTTTACTTACAGGTCATTCTCTACTAATGCGTAACAATATGGACACAATGACTTACGTGTGGGTATTTGTGTGTGTTGGCCACAGCCATGTGGCCCATGTGATTGTACTGGGTAGAAGGGGGTAGATACATCCCTCCGTACTCCGGCTCAGGTATGCCCGATACTTGGTAATCGCCACCCTGCAAAAAAAGAGATCTCCTTTCACAACACTTTCAAAACTGAATAGTAAATGAGCATATCAAACATAGATTTATTTTAAGGAAATCAAAACAACAACAACGACATATGGAAAGAACATATTATTAATCTTACAAACAAAATAAGGAAAACTGCCTACATATTTTTAAGACTTGGAAACATCTTATCACATACAAATCTGAAAATAATATATTACGCATTTGTACAGTCACATTTGCAATACAGTATTGTTGGATTGGGAGGAGCATATAAAACTTCAATATCACAATTTGAAATTATTCAAAAAATGATGATAAAAATAATTCTTAAAAAAATGGCTATCAAAGTGTCCTACTCTTTACAGAATTCAAAGTACCAAAAATAATAGACATATGATATGGGTATACAAAAAAAAAAATCAATAATTCAAATTTTTCAAATTAAAATAAATTAAATATTAGAAGCGAATTCCGATCTACAAGATTTAGAGACCATATTGATATTACAAAACTTTAATATACAACAACTCAAAATCAGTATATTTATCTAGGCATCAAATTCTTTAATAATCTCCCCCTCGCAATTAGAAAAATTACAGACTATCATAAATTTGTATCTGAAATCAAAAAATATGTAGACCAGCAGACACATACATTATATACTCCTTCTCTATACACGAGTCTCGACTCTCATAGAGAAGAAAAAAATGTAAAAAATAAATATATATATATAATTACTGATTATGTTTAAAAATGCATTATATCTTTTAATGAAAAAAAAATTAAAATTAAAAAATGAGCAACTGTGATATTTATTTATTGATTTTTATAAAAAACATAAATTGTGAATAATTAAATATACACATTTTTTCCATATTAAATATATACATACATCATTATTATAGAAATAATAAAAGCAGTGTTCAAAAAATTGAGAAAAATAAATATGCAGTTTTGTAGAGAAAGCCTTCTTTATTTCAGTGACAAAATCTATTAACAACATAACCGTCTTAAATCTGTTAAACACTTTTGTACAGCAGTGTCGTGCTACATTTCATAATCGCGAGAAACGCACATTCCATTATTATCAAAACCGGCCATGTCCAAATATTATTGAAACAATACTAGCAGTGTCCAAATGAGTTCCAATATTTTCATTTTGGTGTCACCCACGTGACAACTTTGGTTCCACTTACGCAATCAAATAGCTACACAACTTTATTTTTTAAATATGACTCAATTGGACAAACATTTAAATGTTGACAATATAATTATGCATTCATGTAAAAAATACGTCTTGTTTATGCAAAAGATTTAATTTTCTAAGAGTAAATACTTTTACTGTTGCAATGCTGAAAGATCTGAATATGATGACCTTTAAGCAGAAAATATATTTCTACATTACCAACATTTGGCAATATTGTTTCTACATGCATCATTTGAAGCTGCTCTGATTAAATTTGTGATTTTAATTCCAATTTACTCATTACCATTAATATTTCCAAGTAAATAATAATAATATTGGATAATTTGTATAGCGCTATTTTTGTTAAAAATTTCACCTCAAACTGTTGTCAAATTATACATAAACTGTTTAGTCCTAAACAATTTTGTATTAAAAATTGTTATTTTAACTTATGTAAATGATTTTAAATAGTCTCCGATGCACTGTTCCTTATGACGGAGGGCAAAGAATTCCACGTTTTTGGGTCTGCCACCGCAAATGGCCATCCACTGAATTTAGACTTCTGGTCGGTTTTACAACCCTTCCTGCGGCTGGAGTAGAGTCTAACCTGGGAGTTTGACGCCTACCATTCAAGTTGTCCAAGATGCAGAGCTCTTAAAGATACAAAGGCACCATGTTATGTGTCGCCTTGTACATACATCCATACAAGAAGGTATAGTATAATCACCTGCATCATGTGTTGTGGCATCTGTTGCTGCCCTGCGCTCCCGTCAGGCCCGGCGTGGCCGTTGCTCCTTTCGTACGCCTG
The DNA here is from genome assembly GCA_031772225.1 of Eubasilissa splendida. Classification (NCBI taxonomy): domain Eukaryota; kingdom Metazoa; phylum Arthropoda; class Insecta; order Trichoptera; family Phryganeidae; genus Eubasilissa; species Eubasilissa splendida. The sequence goes on from CM062870.1 coordinate 6,882,603, forward strand.
CTGCTGCTGCAACTCCGCACGGCCCCTAAAATCGTAACCACCCGTCAGCATTCATAATTTGCCATCAAAACATACAGTCAAAACAGCAAAAGTTACATGGCCCGATGTAACTGTCAAGTGAAGGCATCTTTATTAAAATGTCGGTAGCAGCAAATGCATTTAAAATGTATACGTCCAATTTGTGGCACGCCGGACACATCAACGGGCAATAAAGGTTGTTATTATTTTTAAGTACATGGAACGAAAACAAGTGGGTCATTCAGCATGAAAAATGCATGCATTCGTTCTGCCTGGATAACAAGATTTATTAAAATAGATAATATCTTCGACCTGATAGACCCAAGCACGTAAGTCAAATAAATTACATGTATTTGTTATGATTACAATGTGTTATTCTTTCATCAACTCACTACCACGCACATAAGTCAACATTGTCAATTTAATATGTACTAATATTAATAAAAATAAATTATTATAATTCACCCATTATATGATATAATTGTGTTCAATTAAGTTTTTGTTTCCTATAAAAAAAATTTTTTTGACTTGTGTGTCTTTGACTGCTGATTCAAGATATATTAATAAACATAAGATTTTACGTGAGGTCCTTGACAAATTCTTATGGACTCAATATGGCAAAAAGAGAAGCCAAAAGGACAGGTATGCATGATTTAAAACAATACATTCCCGACATATTATATTACTCCATAAAAAACAGTGTCAAACAAAGCATCTCACATTATCGGTTGTGGCTGGCTGACCAAGTTTTTACAACATTTATAATTTTCACTTGGTATATTATTTAGCTAAGATACAAACCGCTTTATCTATTATAATACAAGACACTAAACCGCTTTATCTCTGTTGCAGTGCAAGCCAGTGTCGCAGTTGTACATTAAATATAAACAGAAAATATTTTTCAATATTATAGCGTTTATTTTTAAAATCCTCACTAAAAAAATATCTGCAGAATTTATAAGAAAAATTGAGGCAAAACAACATGAGCACGGGCCATACAAGAGGAAGAGATAGAATGAATCTCAAATCATTATTCAAAGGTATTTGAGATTTGACCCAATATAAAGTTGAAATAGGAATAATGGATGTATCAATTTTAAAGGGCTACAGAATATAAGTTCAAAAATTTGTCATAAACATACTTTCTTGATATGGCGAAATTGGTAACGCATTTCCACAGATAGGAAAAGGTTCGAATCTCGGCAGCAACTAAAATTTTTTTTTTCTGTATATCTTTCTAGATATTCATTTAGAATCTCAGAAATCAGTGATGTACAGTGCGATGAAGATTTTCAATAAAATGCCAAAAGATATAAAAAAGGAGGAGAAATTACATAGATTCAAAATTAAACAAAGCAAATGTGTGCAAAATAAGTTATAGTAAAAAGGAAAATATGAAATAAATAAAAATTTTAATCATTTTTAAAATAGGTTTTATGGAAACACTGGCGTGGACGCCCACGCGCGCGTGTGCGCAATAGCTAGGTATTATATGTTATATAAAATTATTGAATGTAAATTATTCTGTTTTTTGGGTGCATTGAAGATCAAAAACTTGAAATCGACTTTCACACAATGACAAAATAAATTCTGAATTTATTTAAATAAGTCTTCAGTATATAACCAGAAGTGAATAGCAAGTATCCGAGTGATACATGTATACTTATTCTCCTCATTCGTGTATTTTTAATTCTCAATGTCAAAAAAACAGAAGGGGTCACGGGGGAGTGGGGGCTGGCAAGTCTAAATTTACCTCGGATAAAAAAATATCTGGGCCCAGACAGGCTATTAAGAAAACAAACATAAAAAAAAAGTTTCTAAATATACCTCCAGTTCACGGCAGTCACCAACATTATAACAGTAGTCGAAACTCATCAATAACACTTTACAAAAGCCACTGCACAATGACTCACAATAGAGGTATTGTGCACCAGACTAGCAACTTTTAGTTTACAAAAGTAAACACGTTCACAGCACTAAGTGCCTGACAGGAATGGCAAATTTGACAGAATCATTTGTTTAATTGAATCACACAACAATGTATGACTGTGCCCTTTGTGGTGATGATTAAACTATTCCTGCGTCACTTTTATCGCATGCAAATCATACACATTTTAATAAAAACCACAGATATTATGTGTCGCGCCACACATTTGTAATTTTCTGCGAAAATGTCAAACGCCTAACATACTTCCTGTGATCCATGAATGACAACTTTGAAGAATCATGCTCAAATTATGCGATTGAGTTAATCTTCTTCTTCAGCGTCCTTGTCAGCCGTATGCGTTGATTGAACACTTTTTGTAATAGACGCAGTGGTTAAGATTACTTTTTAAAATTAAACTTAAATGTCCGAACGGACTCCAGCCCAGCTCTGCTCTACGAATAATTTATTCAGATGTGCTTCCTGCTATAGAAACATGCTATACTAGGTAGGCATAATTGACAACTTATTCAAGCTGAGTCCTACAACATGAATAACTATCGAATCAAGAATCAATACTAAAGCAAATTTTTATAAACTTCTTAGGGCCGGTTGTATGATCAGTAGTAACTTTTTACCAACGCCTATGATTAAAATAGTTTGTGGGTTGTTCGAACGTCAAATTTACTATTTTCAAAGCATAGATGGAGATGTCTATAGGCGTGACAAATAATCATGAAATATGCTTTATTCCATAGATTTTTTCACCTTGGCGTTCAAAATCTGTCACTTTGATGGTGATTTTTTTGTATTATGTGCTAATGTATATTAAACAACGAGATCATCATCATCGGACGAACTCTCATCACAAAAATAGCGGGATATTGAATAATTAATTGTCGTATACTGAACGTAAACTTTTAAAGTATTAATGTGTCAGATGACACTAAACTGAAAAGTAAATTATAGATTCTCATGAGTAAAATGAGTTTACTAGGGGTGTACTTTAGAGAAGTACATTTTTTTTGCCAACAATCAAACAACCCGTTTTCGTAATTTTTTTTTACTACAGTAAAGAGTTACTACTGATCACACAACTGGCCCTTAGCGCAGACAAAACTTAATTAAAGATGATAATCCAGAGAGATCGGCATCTTACACGTGTAGTGGAAGTGTAAGATAATACATAGGTACAAACCTCTGTAAAACTCTTAAGCGGTGTGTCACTTAACGTCTATACTGATAAAGTACTGCTATTAAAAACTATCATCGTAAACTATACGTTGGCCAAGCTTGAAAGTCCATTAAAAGGTTTTTAACATTTGATACATCGATAATCCATAATGCCTCTTTGCCCGGCTAAAGCCGTACGGACAACACAAATTGCCACGGTAACCTTATACTTGGCACCGGCTAAAGCCAAGTACTGCGCCGCCGCCAGTATAAACAACTTGCACCCCAATTTAATTCAACGTGAGTGTCATATGGCTTCAATCAGTATATAGAACGGAGATAATGGCAGGCTTTAGAGAGTTGTTATTAAATATACTAATTGAAGATTTGGAGAGATTTTATCAAATATTAATTAAGACAAATTATAGATATCTCATAGAGACGAAGCTATTTATATTATATTATATGGGAAGTATGGGTAATTACAAAATATTATTGTTTGAAATTTTTACAACGTACTTCGTACTACGTACTTCGAAATAAATATATTGTTTGAAATTTTTACAAAATCATGTTAACATTTCTACGTACTTCGAAATAAATATATTATTTGCAAAATTTATCTATTATTAATCTATATCTTTGCACCAGGCTCCAGCCGCTTGAAATTCGGTAATCTTTAATTTTTTGTATTCAATATGTAATATAGAATCAGTCAAATATTTCAATTAATCGAAATAATCGCATAATTATGATTTTTTTTTAATACTTATATCTCTGACATGGTTGAAATTAGGCACATATCCCTTGAACATTTTCGACTCGTAATTTGGCCAGTTATCCACCCATAAAGTATCGTGGTCTAGGTTTGTTACACACTGTGTATGACGAATGATTAACATATTATATGCCTGAAAAGTCAATTTTATATATTTTCTATTTAGACCAGTATATTATATTAACAATATTCAAGTATCTCCAAGAACACTAATTTTTTCCATCTGGCATGCCTGGGTTGAAGAGAAGAGGGGATAGCGAAGTGCTTTTGTTTTGCGCAGGCCCTAAATAATATGTATGCAAAATTTGCTCCAGGTAGAATGGAAGTGAGATATCCGAGAGAGTAATTATACATTTTATTCAGGGTCCTAAAGTGCAAATGAACAAAATTCAGATGGCGTTTAATCGTTCAATGGCGAGAGGGTGGGTTGGTCAGGAGATGAAAGGGGTGTCTATATTTTATGCAGGGTTCTAACTATACAAAACACATTCATAAGACACTACTGGCCTAGGCAGCCGAGACATATTTTGTGAATTTAATAATCATGTAGAAAACATTATTTATTATCAAACAAAAAAAAAAATGCCCCATCACGGACAGCCTCTACTTAACTGAGTATTGTCAAAATAAAAATATATTATTATTTAAATATGTAAAGTAATGTTCGGGCGTTAGCATAACATACAGCATATTTGACAGCTAACGGAGTCTACCCGTCGGTGACTGGCGTAACGCCAAGTGGCTCCGATAAACTGTACTGTAGCGGCAGATTTAAGCTAAACTATGTGCTACAGCAGTAGCTGTTGGATAACGGCGTGAATCAAAATCTCGAATGAGTATTGAAAGTTTTAATTTGTACATCAATACATAGTGAATTTCCCATCAAAATAATAACAGTCGTGCTTAGATAATTCCAGATTTTTCTGTACAAATATCATTGACGATGTCAGAATGAAAGCGAGATCAGTACAAGAGACAAACATACACACACACTCAAAAATGATTGTACTAATTGATGAAAAATTGAGCAAACAAAAACATCACACTCATTACCACGGTGACTACATATTTTATTTAGAACCTAATAGTGTCAAACTAATGTTTCGATACTTTAAAAAAATTTGCACGATCCATGTCCCGGCAGGTATGCAAAGAACATCTTTGTGAATTCAGTACCTACCTAAAAATTAGAATAAAAAGTAATACATACCAAGTACCTACCCACACAAAATACAATGCAACCGTTTTCTAACAAATGAAATTTTTAAATGTTAAAAATATATTGACCCCTCCTTCGTAAACTATCGTAAGTAAAAAATTGATATTTTTAATCATTCTAGTGTTTGATACTTTTTTAAATGGCTGTAATATTTTTTTAGTCCAGCGGAAAATTTTTATTAGTACCTACATTATAGAATAACTAGAATGATTTAAAATGTCATTTTTTACTTACGATACTTTACATAAGAGGGGTCGATATGTAATAAAATTTCATTCCTTTCCAGTGAACTATACACATAATACACACACGCGTGCACAATATTTACATACAACCATGAGAGTACTAATTATTTTAATTTTCACAACAAAATTTTGTATTACTAACCCAACGTGTGTGTAGTACGAAGTTGAGTTGTGAAAATTAAAATAATCATGTTACACCGCAAAGTAACCGACATATCAATTAATGATATACACAAGAGTATTCATTTTACTCGTATGATTTTTTTAAATAAAAGTTTTTACAATAGGAAGGGTATACAAGTGATTTAATGGCAGCCAAACCTCACGACCACAACATAGATTAAAGTCTGTAAGGAGACGGAGAAACATGGTTGAATAATACAATTTCTCACCCATAGAGGGAGTTGGGATGCAGCTTCTTTGGCCCCTCCATGGTAAGGTGTGGCTATTTCCGCTGCTGCTTCAGTCAGTAGGGCCGCTGCATGGCACGGTCGATCGCACTGCGCGTGGCCTGCAGTTCAACCGCACAGGTGCAAGCCCTGAAATGTAAAGGCAAGCCTGTTGATCATTGTACTCTTTGTAAATTGTTATATTTGCATTCAAATATTAACCATCTGATTTCCAATTCATCTAATCTAAACATTTTTCTTCACTAATTAGATATTCATTGTGAGCTCGTGTACCCAATTGACCACAATAAGTCAATCAAATAAATAACATGTCAATGAAAAATAAATTAGACCCGGTTGTTTGATCATTGGTAAATTTTTACTATAGTAAAAATGTTTACATATTTATTATAACATAACCCCACCCCGGATGTAGACAAGAAACGTAATATCGATATTTGCGATATTTCTAATACTAATCAGACCTAACCTACCCATGGGTATAACGTGTAGCTGCAATATTACAAATATATTAATTATTTATAACAAATCATTGCCTCGGGCGATAATTATCATTATCTCTAAGAAATCATACAACAAGAATACATTTTTCAATGAACAAAAGCAGACTTTGAATCTTTTACAATAATTTTGAATATAGAACATCGTCAACCGACATCAGGAAAATTAAAGTGTGCAAGTACACAATTACTTTCCACACTAGCTAAGCAAGTACTTGCCTATTTTTAACAATCAAAATTCATAATACAGAAGAAAAACGTGTATTTTATAGAGAAATTGATGAACAATTAAATGAGATTTATTAAAATAAATATAGTTTATAAAAACTATTAATTTCTCGGAGAGACCACCATGTAGGTACGTTTTGGGCAGATCTGAGTCACGAATGCCACAACGTATCGAATGATATATTGAGCGACAATGTAAAATAAATTTTAAAACAAAAAATATTTCTATGTGAGCTTCCCTGCAACAACACTGTATACCTATTGTATTTGACCGTCGATAAAAAAAATTCACTCATCGAAAGTGCTCTGCTGATTCCAATGTCACCTAGTGACAGATTAAGTTTAAGATATCACTAAATAAAGCAGTCTGTATCTTGGCTAAATAAAATATACTCTTCCGGAATCTGTTTCTATTCAAACGCGTTACTACTCTATCATGACCAGTTCTGGGAGAAGTGTTGATATTACCATAACATAAATGTACACCATAGCACAAAAACACATAGTGGTGATTTTTGATACAATACAGTGTTTACACATTTTATATTTCGATGGGTAGGCCTGGTATTATAGTTTGAATATTGCATGAATATGCATTCCATTTTTGTAAATTTAAAACAGGGAACAAAAGTGAAACTGCTTCTGTTCAAAGACATTATCGGAGTCGGTCTTATATATTTTACGGCAGTGATATAAAACATTTTATGTATTGTATTTTTCGGTTATGTAAAGTTTCGGAGGCTGGCCAGTCGAGTTTACAGAAGATTCAAGACACAGAGCGACCACCGGTAGAAGAATCAGCGAGTAACAGCCCATTTTCGCTAAGGTTGGTATCTTTTCATTTATATGGGTTGAATGAATATATTCAACAAACCAATTAGAAAACTCAGGACTAGCTATCGAAGGTAATTATGGCAACATACAGTATAATCAAATTCAGTAATTTCAAAACTTGTCAGCTGAGGCAACACTAGCGATACACACTGATGCACGGAAATGAAACTTGGAACTGCTAGAGGAATGAAAATAAACTGAATAATGGCAAAGAATAAACAAATTAAGAGATTGTAAATCTGAAAAGGGTCACTTATGTAGTTTGGTCATGAATGAGAGACTGGTAAGAAAGATATATATGACACTAGTATTGATGGCACCAGAATTAGAGAATGTCTGCCGAAGACTTGGCTTGATCATGTATACAAAGTACTGGAAGATGGTCCTGTTAGAATCCTCAATAAACAGCCAGCTTGCATGAGAAGACATTGTGGAGGTTTATCGCCTTCACAATGAACGCACCTTGCAAATACCTGGGTGTAAAATTAGGCTCTCATTCAGATCAAGTTTAAGTCAAACGAGCAGGTGGAGCACCTGGTGTAATTAATTGGGAGGCACCGGACGCTCGCATACACATATCATTCTGATATAGTCGACCACATTTTGACATGATACACATAAACATCACCCTATTCTCAAAATATGTATGAATTTGATGCGAGTCAGGATGTATACAGGAGTGTGATGCTCCATCCTCTCTGCCTACCCCCGAGGAGAAACAACATGATGATATGTTAGTTAGTCAGAATAATGGCTACTCTGTCCATTTTAATAAAATACCAGTTCCGTATGCTACACTCAATTTCAAACTTGCTGGCACTTAACAGTCTGATTACAGAATTAAAAAATAACACATCGACCCCTCCTACGTAAAGTATTGTGAGTAAAATATTATATTTTAATCATTTTAGTATTTTGCACCACAGACTACCAAATATATATAGACATTCCTTGTTTCAATATTTTCATTTTGGTGTCACTTACGTAATCAAATAGCTCCATGACTTTTTAAAAATATATGACTTGATTGGAACGATAATTTAAACACGCTGACAATATAATATGCATTAACGTAAAAAATATGTCTTGTTCACACAAAGATTTAATTTTCGAAGAGTAAATACTTTTACTGTTGCATAAATGTGTCATAAACTATCAGATTTATATTTTCACAAATAATGTGTGTAGAGTGCCCCTCGTACCGCAACTAATGGTCCAAATTCATGTATTTCATGTCTATTAATTTACTGGTCTGTGATTTTGCACGTATTTAATATATTTTTAAATGGCTGTAATTTTTTTAATACTATGTTCATGTTTATCATAGAATACAACATATATATATTTTTAATTTGTCACGGAGATAAGTATCAAATATATGCAAAATACTAGAATGATTAAAAATGTCGTTTTTTATGTAGGAGGGGCTGATATATTAAAAAAAAAAATTTAATTAAAATTTAAACTTAAAAATTCAATTCTAAAATTTTGAATTTTAAAGTTAATTCTAAATTTTGAAGTTGCCCTAATTAAAATTTTGTTTTAATTGGTTACAACACCAGGCTACAATCAAAATGAAAGAATAACAAACAAATGTTAAAAATAAAAAAAGCTATTTCTCAATACAGCACCTAAAAGGTTGCTAATGTTGATAATGTTACGCAAAATTATTATGTGTTTTATATTAGTACGATAAAATCGCATACAATTTCGCAACCAATCGGTTTGGGCACAACCAAAAAAAAAATTATATGTAATATTGACTGATAAAATATTTGTATATCTCGTATCATAGGCGTGCGTTTATAATATTTATCTGATGTTTCACCATACTGAATTGAAGTCTTACACAAGATCCACACAACCATATACACTGGTTAGTTAATAAGCAGTCGCTCGCGCACTCCGCACTCGCGGAAATGGAAATGCTGCCAATGCCCGATGATGTCAAATATTCACAGAATCAAAACAATGTGGTCAAAATCTAACGGGAGAAACACGGATGAAGAAGGATCGGACGACGTGCAATAGAGCAGCAGTCGCTTAAGTGGTGGTTTGCAAAAAAAATTTGCTGGTTCGCAGAGAAATGTGGACATTATTTGCATTTTTTAATTCATGATAATATAGATCCGTTTGCAGCAAACATTCAAGATAATAATTAAAGCACGAATCTAAAAGAAAGCCTCGTCGTCGAAAGGCCTTTTCATCTGTCAGCAATTCAAACATGGCACCAATCTCGGCTTGAAATAAATGCAGTTCTCCGTCATGCAGTGACATCAATGGAGCCAAATATCCATAATCTTAGCAAGCCGGAACATTTGTCACACAAGAAATGTATAATACTAAAAGTTTAATATAATTAAACCATCTTTTAATTAAACAATTAATAGATAATCTCATAAAGACGAAGCTATTTTTTATTATATTTAATGAGAATATATGGAAATATGAGTAATTACAGGGTTTACGACCTTATATATCCCTTTATATAAATATAACGTTCAACATAATGTGATCACTTAAGCCAGCCAAAGACAGGTCGTAAGTTAGTAAGTATTACCCATAATTCCATATATTCCCATTAAATATAAAAAAATAGCTTCGTCTCTATGAGATATCTATTATTTGTTTAATAACAGTGCCTTTGTAGGTGAAAATCCAGTAATTCTGTGTTCATGGACATATTTAAATATTGCATCTTTTAATTGTTGTTTTTACAATTTTTGTTTAATTAATAAAGTTTCTATAGTTTGGTTACAATTAATAGTTTTATTTTATTAACTTCTTGGATCATTTTTTTCTTTAACTAACCCTATTAGTTTTCAGCGGGATATAAAATTATGAATTTAGTGGTCTGCGAGATCTTAAAGTCAGGCGACCGCTGCAATAGAGTGAATATTAATGACTGTCTGTTTTCCCCTACCCCTTGTCACCGTGAATGAGAATGTAAAGTTGATCTTAACATGGCGAATAGGATTAAAAACGGATCACTCGGGTGGTTTGGTCATATGGAACGTATGAATGAAGAGAGAACAGTAAGAAAGATATATGACGCAAGTGTTGATGGCACCGGAAATAAAGAACGTACTGGAATATGGTCCTGTAAGAAGCCACAATAATCGATAAGAATTATGTGTCAGGACAGAAGAGTGTGGCGCTCTATCCTCTCTGCCTATCCCTGCAGAGAAACAGCGTGATGGCAAGTTACTTAGTCAATTAGTCACCATAAATGGGAATGGGCAGGCAATATTTCAAAACACAATATTAGAGTGAGAGTGACATGGTAATTATTAGAAGAGAATGGAAGAATCGTGGGGAGGCTTTCGTCCAGCAGCGGATACAAAAAATATTTCATATAAAATTTTTCTATATATCTATCTTTCTAATCAAATCATTTAATTTGTGTTAATTAAATTATTTCTTAAAAATATAGGAAGGAAAATTGTGAATTTTTGATAGCTTACTTGCAAATGACATTTATCCACTGCCGTGTAGATTTTTCGAAGGTTTGATGGTGAGCGTGATTATTTTTAAAAGAAAAAAAAAGTTATATTCGTGACAGGAATGTCCATAGTTAAAGAAGCTAGCTTATCACACAAGAGCGCAAGTCCATTATTATTTAAAAGGTTACTAGAACATGATAACATAAAATTGCTAACGACCCGGAGAAAATAGTCGGTACACGTAATACACACAAACCTACTGTAAACGGACTGGACTTAATATCTCTGTAAAATGCATAAAGAAAATCTTATCAGCTTGTTGTGTCACTTCGACTAAGTATGTGTCAACATTCCAAAATCATTTTGAGTGACAACGTTGTCTGTCAACGTAATACAATCTTACATTACGTCATGACGGCGCCAATATATATTTTTTTTTCAATTATTACGTAACCACTAAACTGTTTGAAAATGACAGAACACAAAAATTTCACTATCAAAGAAAAATAATAAATACACATATAGTGGAATCTCTATATTCGTCAGGTTCGATATTTGTCAATATTTTCTATATTTGTCACTTCCACCGCCCGGCAATGCTGTCTAACTGGGCCAAAACACAGAATATGGACAAAATCAGAATATGATTAACTACTTTATGAAGGTTTTAAAAAACAGGCAAGTTCTTTATTAAATCGAGTGCTACTGAATCATCGGCAAACGAAAACCATCACCAGAATTAGAGTTATCTGATGTTTAAATTATCTCTTTCTAAATATTAGTAACTTTCCTCATCTTCCACTTCTACAATCATGTCTCCTTAGTACAATAAAAGTAAAGTTTTTACATAAAATGTATTCATTTGTAATAGTACACAAATGAAATTGGAGGCTGGGAATGAATTAATTGAATTGCAGTTATTAGTTATGGGAAAAACTGTTTCTATATTGGTCAGGCCCTCAGGAATGGATTAATGACAAATATAGAGGTTCCACTGTATATATATTTAAATTAGTATTTAAATCTGATCATCAAGGACAGACTCTTAACCATTTGCCGGAGACGAATCCTTCAATTTTATGGGCTTCTTGCAAGAAGGAAAGATAGCTTGGAAAAGCTTGTTGTGGCAGGCCATGTCAAAGGACGGAGAGGAAGATCCCCACGCGTCGGACCCACCAAGCAGAAAAGGCAACATGCATTTCTCTGGTGATAGCCCTAAGATTTGCAGGATGCCGAGAAAAGTGGAGGAACATAGCCAAGAGGTGGGGGATCCTTGGGGATCATGATCCTCAGTCACGATTGATGGCATGGATGATAATGATTTAAATACTTATGTTAATATAATTGATTATTATTAATATTAATTCGAGAAGAAAAGTAATGATCCGCGCCGACAGTGAGATTTTTTTATGATATGGATTTTGTATACACACTGAGTTTTACAAATTTGCGTCTCACTTCACATTTGTTGTGCGTCAAACGTAAAATGTCAATCCATTGACGATTGCTGTTCTGTTTGTCATATGGGCGATTCAAATCCTCAAAAGCAGTTTAAACGTTTAATGTCTTCTGTTTCTCTAATTTCTTAAAATTAATAGCTGTAGGTATGTACAGAACTAGGTCGAGCCTCGTTGTCAAATCAAACATTGTGTACATTGGTTTGAGATTTTGTATGTAGAGGTTGCTTTTTTTATAGAACAATGAGAGCGGACCCACTGCTTACCCGGGACCGATGCAATAAACTGAAGACTCCTATCTCGGATCTACTCATTCACTACCTGGTTGGCTTTTTTTTAAGGCTGTTTGATAGCGCCCCGCATGTATGACATACAGCAATACCACACAGCTGCCAAAACAAAATATGCCCTCATCGTCTCCGGTTGACTCACTTTATTAGTAAATAATATTTACAATACATTATATATAGATAATATAAAATATTAGGTTGAGTCATAAATAACTTCCGTCTTTTTTTTCATACATTTATTTTTCAACAACAAAAAAATAATATTAATGAATCTAAAATGCATTCTCCATTATTTGATAAGACTTGTTCCCATCTTGTTTTCCATTTATCGATTCCTTCCCCATAAAATTTGACTGGTTTCGACTGGAAGAAGTCTCTCGGACAGCCTCATTTGCTGCCTGGTCAGAATTGAAATTTCAGGTGAAAGTATGTTGGACCAAAGTTCGGTGAGTAAGGTGATGAGGTAAAACGGACCAGCCAAGTTTGAGAATTTTTTTTGAGTCACCCTTGCTGTATGCGTATGTAGTTGCATTTACTGAAATTATAGGGTACCCCATATACCCAATTTACTGACTTTCCCCAATTTCTCGCAAACAGTTGATTGCGACGTATTGAGCTTTTCTGCTAACTCTCTTGATGTTTGATGTGGATTTTGTTCCAATATTGTCTTCAAAATGTCGTCATCGTAGTCTGAAGGCCGACCCGCCCTCGGTTCGTCTTTCAAGGTCACGTCTCCAAAATGAAATTTGACAAACCGATTTCTAACTGCCCGATCGGTTAACACTCCTTCACCGCACACACTGCATATTTTTTGAACCATGGCTGCAGCACTATTGCCTTGTTTGAATTCCCAAAGCATCACATAGCGAAAGTGTATTTTTTGATTCTCCATTTACAACATAATTTTTTTTTATATGTAACGTGCACAACACTAGACTGCTGTTTAAAGACTAACCAAACTTTTAACTGTGTAATGAAAACAAAAATCCCTTATCTGGGTAACGCATTGTGTGCGTAAACAACAATAGTAGGTACTATCCACTTGGGCAGAAGTTACTTATGACTCAATCTAATAATAACAAGGCCGTGGAGCAGAGGGGAAGTGAAGAGAGACACACCCTTCCGGGAAACGAGATGTGGATCTGATGTCTGAGATTATCTCAAGATCAAAATCTCAACACGTGTACATGGTTCTGAGATTTATCTCGGGACAACGTGCAAAATACTGGTAAGAGTATGGAACAAATAGAACGTTTGTACATTTGTCAGGAACAGAAAGGCTGAAGAAGACATCAAAAAGACTGCAGGGAATAAAGTGAATGCGCCGATTGTTAATGGAAATTTGTCAGCGGAGGCATAATGGACTCAGTACCAACACAGGTGTATGGAAGTGACGTCTGAAACTGGCAAAAGAGGAATAAAAATAAGACTGAATGCGGTGGATGAGCTCATTCAGGCGTGGTTATGGCAAATCCATTTACGACAAAGTAAAGAATGATTATATCAGCAATGAATAAATATTGAGCTCACCTTCGCATAATGAATTGGGTTAAGAAAGAGTTGCTTGGTTTGGTCATGTGAAATAAATAAGTGAAGAGATGATGGTAAGAAGGTATGACGCAAGTGGTGATGACACCAGAAATAAAGGGTGTCAGCAAAAAACTTGGCATGACCGAATAAACCAGATTCTGGATAATGGTTCCTGTTAGAAGTCTCGACAATCGACGAGCTCGCATGATAATATGTATGAACGTGAATATGGTGCGAGTTGTGCGGGACTAGCACTCTATATGTAAAAACTAGTATAGTATTTAACAAATAGATTATTTTTAATTTTGTATTTCACATATATTTAGTGATCATTTTTTCAATATTCAATGTAAAATTTTTGTCACACAAATGTATCAAATATGTGCAAAATACTAGAATAACCAAAAATGATACTTTATATAGAAGAATGAAGAATAAGATAAGAATGTGAGACGTGACCCGTCAGTGGGTTACGACTCATAGTTTTGTTGCTGTTCTCGAGTATAAAAGAATTTAATTTGGTTTTCTACTATTAAAATCGAAAAAAGTAATGACTTTATTTTGTAGTGGTGTAAAAATTTTAAATTGAGAGTTTCAGGAAAACGGTTAAACTACAGTGAAACCCTGATTTTAAGTTTTTGAAGGGACCAACAAAAAAAAATGTAAATTGGGGCGTATTAAAAAAAACATTAAATTTATTTTTTATTGAAAAAATAAAACAATTTTTTTCGATGTATGTTTATAAATAGTTCTTTCAATATTATAAATTAAATTAAAGGTTTCTGGCGGTACATTACTAATACTAATAAATGCTTTGAATGCTCTTGTAAGAACTATATTTATGGGATGAACAGGAAGGTTCTTCTGTCAAGTTTTCGTTTATCCGACTGTCCACTATTTCATCAATTTCCACTACGTCCGATGTTATTACGTTGAAGTCAACGTCTAAGTAAGTCTGCAATGGTTATTCATAAATTCTTTCCCAGCCATCACTGTTATCTATACTATCTTCTAGGCAATTTTCTTGCTGATTCCAGCTCGTAAAAACTAATAAAAAAAATTAAACATAAAAATTACGTAGGAATGAGAATGAAAAATGTGTATAAACGACCAACATACTCTTATTATGATTATGTCATAACACATTATACCTAGCAGATCTTAGCATAGTGAGTAAGATTAAGAAAGGATCACATGGTGGTTTGAGAGAATGATAAGAAAGATATATGACGCAAGTGTTGATAGAGAAATAGAGATCGTCCGCGGAAGACTTGGCACAACCAGGTAAATCTTAGAAGCCTCAATAATCAACAAGCTTGTATGAGAAAATATATGAATGTGGATGAGGCGAGAATTGCGTATCAGGATAGAAGAATGTGGTTCTCTACCGTCTACCCCGCACGGGGAATCTGCATGATGGTAAGTTAGTTATGTAGAAGTGGTTGGTTTACTATATTCAAGTATGTATAAAGCAATCAATTAAGAAGTGCCAATTTTCTCACAGCCAAAATATATAGAACATGTTTAACTTTTACGGATTCTTTAATAACTACAACACTAATTCAAGACTGCCAATTATCTGACCGGATACGCTAGTGTTTATTTTTAATTTGTTTGATCATGTCACTTCAATATTTTTAATATTTTTGAACTAAGCCATATATGTAACCCAGCAGCAAAGTCGGCTTTTTCTTTGTGCAGAAAAACCGTTATTAAAAATTAATCTGAGATGCGTGCCCTCGCGGAACTATTAAATCTTAATAGTTTCTCACCCATTGTTTCTATACATCACTACTAAGAGTCGGTTGTGTGATCAGAATAGTGAATTTTTACTACAGTAACTTTTTACCATTGCCCATGGTAAAAATGTTTGAGGGCTGTTTAGGGGGGGGATGTCAAATTTACTATTGTCAAAGTTAATACCGCCTAATAGTGGCAAAGCAAAAAATCACCACATATCTGCAAATATTACCAAAATTGATTTATTTTAAATATTCACCATTGGCAATACATACAATTGTATGCTTTATCTATGGTTTTATTCACCCCTGCATTTAAAATCTGTCACTTTGCTGGCAATAAATTTTTGGCAATATAAATCAAACGGCTGTTGCCGATGCTTGCTGCTAAGCCCTGTGGGTGGCTATTATGGCCGATATTTGCTGCTACGCGGCCAGGGCTTTCGTAGAATCTATATTTTATCTAAACCAATATAATAAGGGATTTCCGCATTGAAATATAGATTCTATGAAAGCTCTAGCCGCGCAGTGATCAACACTGGCAACATAGCTCTCTGCAGGAGTAAGCAGCAAGCAATTGGCGACTGCCAATTGCTTTTCTACTAGTTAGAGGGAATATTGCTCCTATGTGTGGGTTTATACAAAAAAGTGACCTGTTGAAGAGAATTTGTTCATCCTAGTTTAAGACCAATATTCAGTATTGAAACGTCACCCGATAACAGATTTGCTGTGTTTGGTGACCAGATATGAACAGCCAGTTTATATCTATTATTACAACATTTTTGCATTCCTCCATCTTCTTTTTGAGCACATAAGACCAAACCTCAAAAAAACATGACAATATTGTTATTTTAAACCATTTAATTATAGATAATTTTTTCGATGATCAAATATTTAATTATTACGCCTGAATTTAAATTAGTGACATCCCAATTAAAACATTTCACCTTATAATCATCAACTGCGCGGCATTCGTTTTCCGGTACTCTGAACTCCACTCGTTATTTGGTGGGGCAAAGTAATAATTGGTGTTCTAATTTTAAATGGTTGACATTCATTTGTCTGTCCCACAGGTCATCCTCAAATATAGGCCAGATATTTGTAGATTTTTTTAAAAACAGATTTCAATCATTTGTAGCACACTTAAAGAGAATGATTTTATTCTTATTTCACCCTACAATTAAGGCATTGTGAAAAAAAAAATTTTTGAATTATACAGGATGTAACAGACCTAGTTCACAATATTTTATGGGTATATAGGAATATGTGCAAATTCTGCACTGTTATGGAAAATATTATTGTTTTAAATTTTTACAAAATCGTGTTAAGCTTGTAGTCTCCGTACTTTGAAATAAATATTTGCAAAATTGTTCCACAAGTAATCAATATCTTTGTTTCAAGCCCTAAATCATCCAATAAAAATAGTTTTGCCTGTCGAAATTCGATAACCTTTTATTTTTTGTATTCAATATATAATTTGGAATCAATAAAATATTTTAATTAATCGAAATAATCGCATACTTAGGTTTTTATTTAAATGCTTATATCTCTGACTGACATGGTTGAGATTAGGCACATATCCCTTGACCATTTTTGACTCGCAATTTAGTCAGGTACCACCCATAAAATATTGTGGACTAGGTCTGTTACACACTGTATATATGCAAAATAATATTTGTTTTAACTTAAATGTAAATACATCCATCCCTCTGTAGTCCAGTGGGCATGACACTGGCTTCTCAGACCGGGGATTCAATTCCCGGTAAAGTCACAATACTTTTATGTGATTTTTCTTAAGCTAGGGTGTTCTTGTGATGATTTTCACTATGGTATTTGGGCCTCACGGCCTGTCAGTGTTAAATTTTTTAAATAATAATTTAAAATATATATATATATACACACTCGAAATTTCCAAGAAAATTAACGCAAATCAAAATTGAGACAAGAAACTGATACAAAATGTATTTTAAATGCAATCACAACCCTATATATCAAGGAAGTACGGCATGTGTAAGAATCAATGTACCATTCTCACCGCGGTTTGATATTACAAAAGGATGTCAAATAGGATAGCATAATGTCACACGCAAGTTACTCTGTGAATGAATATTTTTATCTATGGATTTAACTGACTTCATTGGGTTGGGGGAAAATTTTACTAGAACATTTTATCAAAGATTGAAAGTAAAATTATAAAAAGATAGCGCATTAAATAAATGTAAAGCAATAAACGGAAACCGACAATCTCGGTGAATATAATAACCTCACATCCTGGTTCTTGACTCACCAGCAATTGTGATATTTACATAACATGATAAGAATATTGATAACTCATAAACGTAATATTTGTATTATCACTTGGTTAAACATTTAAAAATAGAACAAAAATTAGTTCTTGTGTCGCAGGTGCAAGTAGAGGATATACAGCCGCACACTCCCGACACACATCTTTTGATTCTTATGTATTCATGCTCGTAGTTCTAAGCAGTAAATGATTTAGTAAGACGGGTTTCCTTCAAAATTTGTTAAATATCTGATTGTGCCAGGATTGATATGATCACCTCTGATTTATTATACTGATCTCAGACATTTGTTCTGTGTTTTCAAAACGTCTGTGCAAATGTTTTTCAGTTAAAATAAATTACATAAATCACTAATGCAGAAAAAAATCTACTCACCAATGGGACTTGACCATTTAAGTTATGCTATTGTGACCATATATATTATCATTTTTATTGTGAAGTTGCAATTTCAGAACATAGTTTTGTGATATTTTAAATATTAATACAAATTAAGTTAATCAATTAGAAAGACATATAGAAAAAATCAATTTTTTGGAAAAATATAAAATGTATTATTAATTATAAAAATATATACATATACAGAATATAAGTTCTAAATTTGTCATAAACATAATCAATTACTGTAGTGAAATGGTAACACCGTTCCCCGGATAGGTAGAGGTCCAGGTTCGAATCCCAGTAGCAATAAAATATTTTTAGATAAATGTATTTTTTCTGTGTATATCTTTCTAATTGATTAATTTAATTTGTATTATCTATACTAATATAGCACTTCCTCATCTCTTATCTGGATATGTTATTGGATTTGTAAGAAAAAATTAAGAGCGAAAAATATGTATATTAGCACTTTCAATTAGCAAAGAGTCTATGGAAGACAACACTAATGCGAGTGTTCTACAGATTGTAAATATGAATAATAGCAGACTGACTTTGCATTTAAGATCACGGAACCATGGAAAATAAAATAATTAATAACAAAAAAATTCTAGATATGACGCTTTTAAAATTAAATTTGTATTGACATTTCTGATATGTGCTAACTTTGTTTTGATATTGGTGATGAATTTTTATTGTTTATGAAGATATCTTCCGAAATAATTCAATCTATACACATGAGACCTAACTCATATGTACAGTGTGGTATATAAAGGCTGTACAATAGTAAGTTACTTTTGACATAATTTTAATACACATAATTGACAATGTAAGTCTCATTGCACATTAAGTCAAATAAATTAGCATCGTCTGATAATTTTGTATTTATTAATCAGAACTAATAACAACATCTGTTAATAGTAATGTACTGCGATATGCAACTACTAATGCAATTTTGTTTTAATGAATAGACGAATTATTCATTGCGACAACAATGAATGAATCAATCAATATAATGAAAATTGCATACTAGGTGAAGGACAGTGAGAGCGAAAATGAATCGCAAAGCAGAATGTTAATTTCAATGCTCGACTATTTACGCAACTGTCAGAAATCTGATGTCTGATGTGAAAACAGGCCGATGACACAGAAACTGTGGGAGATCGGTACCAATTCTAGATTCCCATCCATTCATTGTTTATTTACACACAATATGCGCGAACAATAGCAAATAGTTGATAATACACACTGGCCCGGGTGCACGCACACAACCACGGGCGGACAAGTGACAACCGCCGCGGCCCGACCTAGTATATTTCCAATGACACTCGCGGCATAATGGCCAACACATGCCCCGCAATAGGCACACCTAAATGATTAGCGATTCACTTAACGACGCGATTTATCACAGTAAATAGATAACGAGCAAATCGAGAGACGGCGATGTGAGCAAGAAAATTATACGCCCTTGTCTCATGCGTGTAACCGAGTGAGCGTTAGAAGTATACAAAACATCAAATACAAACCGTTCGTCGCAAATAACGGTTGATGTGACAGCTCCAAACGTCGCCGCTTCTGTCAATCATGTCAAAAGAGGTCGCGAGGCGAATTTGACGCGTCTCCGATGCATTTCAACGGCACCAACAACTACTCTGTCCCACTCGTAGTACTACGGCTCGACGTACCCGTCCCATGTAAAAAATACGCGCTTGACGTATTACGGCCCGTGGGAGCGGCCAGACGTTCCTGGCGTGTAAAAAACTCACTTTCGTAAACACAGAACTAATTTAAAACTATTAATGTCCCCTATGTTGCACTAAATAGTAAAAAAAACCGCCGCCGTGATCGATTAACACGTTAAAAAATTAGCACACAACTGCGGATACACTCCTAAATTCTTGAATATCTGGGCAACGCCATAGATGATAGATCCAAATAGATGTGGATCTCGACTAGAAGAAGGTTTTTTTTATAAATTCCTATCGAATTAAATTTCATGGGGTACTATTGAACAATATTACAAAATGAGAAGATACGGGTTAAAAAAAAAAAATTTAATTCAGTAACAAAATTTCATTAAATATTTTAAATGATTTAATTTAAACATTATTTCAGAGTGTACGCATGGGATGTGCAATGTTTTCTGGGAAGTACGAATTTTTTTAATAACAATAAAATAATTCAATAATATATATAAAATTAGTACAAAGAATACTACAAAATAACAATATAGATATATACATAATTGTATTGAGATAAAAATAAACATCTAATATCTAGAAAATTCATATTCATACTTTTCGAAATCCTATTAAGTTCGCCTAGTTATAGATTGCTATAATTATCTCTATCTTAGAGTTCCAGAGCGTTTTCAAAACTCCCTATTTTGAGTCATTGAAGATTTCATTAATTATTATTTTCATCTGCTATATCTTAGGAGTGTCGGAGGACAAAGTCTTGACAAGGCGCTTCCATCTTTCGTTCTCTCGTACCTCTTCATTGCAGATCCAATCTGTCTTCCTACAGTTTTCACAGAACTTTTTTTTTAGACAAATATGTCAGGACATTGTTACGTTATTCTGTGGAACAACTGTGTACACATTCCCGAAGTAATTTATATTTTGAAGTATTATTCCACGTTCTTATTTTAAAGAAACCGTCTTCATTATACATACATTATAGATACATTTAGCAAAAAATTTCAATAAAATTATGTTTTTTAAGAAAAACCAATAGTTGTATCTTAGCTGAAACATTCAAATTTATGATAAAATATCAAACTGATAATCCAGTGAACATTGTGAAACTGTCAAGTTCATGTTTGTTTCTCTATGTATTTATTACTTAATTAAAATGAAAAATATGATCACATTAATTTCACTAGCATCTTAGCACAACTCTCAATTTTCAGTAAAATATTTAATTTTCTACCTAGATAAATTTTTTTAACCGCATTTTTTTCTTCTTTTACTCTTCAATACATTTACTGCAAACCATATACTGGAAGATGGTCCTATTAGAAGCCACAATAACCGGCGAGCTCGTATGAGAAGATGTATGAATGTGTATGAGGTGAGAATTGTCAGGACAGAAGAGTATGGCGCTCTATCCTCTCTGCCTACCTAACTCATTAACTTACCATTACGCCGGTTCCCCACAGGAGTAGGCAAAGAGGATAGAGCGCCACACTCTTCTGTCTTGACACACAGTTATCGCCTCATCCACATTCATACATCTTCTCATACAAGCTCGCCGATTATTGAGGCTTCTAACAGGACCATTCTTCAGTATTTCAAGTCTTCCGCGGACGTCCTCTATTTCTGGTGCCATTAACACTTGCATTATATATCTTCCTTACCATTCTGTTCTCATTCTTCCGTTCCATATGACCAAACCACCTTAGTGACCCATTCTTAATCTTACTCCCTATACTAAGATTGGCTTTACATTCTTCCCTTATTTCTTCATTCTTTACACTGTCATAAATGGATAGATATTTGCAATGCAGTAAAGTAAATGCACTCGATGAAAGAGAAATAGATTTTTCTAAAATTATGTCAGTAACTACTTATGGTGCTCGAAGTATGACTGGAGAAGAAATTTTATCAATTTTATTTTATTTATTTACCAAATGCGTTGGATATCCAGTTCTGGGCTTTCATTGTATTATACATCAGCAAGTTTTATGCTCTAAGCACGGTTTCAAATCACTGGAAGGTATTTAGAACCCTGTAACAAAATTGGTAAATTTCATATCTGCACGCGGATTAAACAAAATATATTTTTTAAACCTATTAAAAGAGGTAAACTCGACGCACAATGAATTACTTATATAGGTGCCATAGCTATGTCATGGAAAAGTCATTTAAAGATTCGTAGTGTATTGAAAAAGTTAAGCCTATTTTCAAAAATAAGGAAATCACTGAAAACTATGGCTTTCAAAATTAATGTTTTTTACCGATTTGTGTTTACATTTATATGAATTAAATATTTAACTGCAAGGTGTTAAAAAAAAACAATTATTATCATGTTTGATATAAAATATTTGCCATCGAATGTATAGCAACAAAAATCTCATTAATACTAATAACTTAAAGTGTATTTTTTAATTAAATTTCGAAAAACTTTTTCCCCCCTTTTATAATTGCTTGGAAGGGTGAATGAACCCATTATATCTTATCAGACCATACTGACACGATATGTTTTTAAGTAAAAACTAATTATAACACAATTGCTAATTCTAGTTATTAAAATTTTTAAAATATTAAAAACTGCTCGGCATGTCAGTCAGTCGTTATATGCATGTTATTTGAGGATTTTTGGCACCCGCATGTAAAAAGGTTTGCTACCACTGACCTCATTTTAGGCCATTCTGAAATCTTTACTAAATTTATAACAAACCATAGAGGTTGCAAAATAATAATAAAATGCTATATTAAATTATTTATTTTCTAAAATTTTACTTGATTCAACTCTGATAATAATCAGCACAATGACCTTATCGGCAAAATCAACATAATGCAGATTTTTTATGTTAGAATTAATTACACTGAATTATATTTTTGGTATTTTTTATTATTTAAACATTTTTAACGATAATTTTTATTCCTGTTGAACTTCGTAAAAAGCTAAATGAATTATTATTATTAATAAAGAACTTAGGACACTTGTAAACTAATATTTTTAACATATCTTGAATATAATAGTGAGCCTTTCTGCCTGTCATGGGGAAATTTGGGTTTCAATTCTCCGCCAAGGAGATTTATATATTTTTATTAAACTAAATTCATGAATATAATTTTTTTAACCAAAAAAACATATTGCAGTAAGGGAGGTAATATTAGAAACATTAATATTATAATTTCAAAGAGATGAAATACTTTTTTTTTAATATATCCATTCGTATCTTTCATACATGATAATTTTGACTTAAAACGCAAATCTGTCGAAGCCAGCTGAGAAAACCAGTTTTTACTCCTTGATAAGTGGTTGTCACATCACTATTTCATTTAAGCCGTCTACGTCTACAAACATAAAACCATAGAAATAAAAATTAAAAATGTCGAGGGACTTCGTATTTACATTATTAGTGAAACGTCGAAATGATTCTGCGATCTTTATTTAATTTTCAGAACAAACCATATAATAAATTAATCTTCGATCATGCTAATTTATTTAGTAAGTTATCTCATAAGTTTATGGATACCTACGTCGGACTGGTTTTTTTCTGTTATCTAGCATTTGTGACGTATGACCTTTAGAAATAGACCTTTAGGTATAATTGGGTTGGGTTAGATTTGTAAAATACACTCGGTTTAGTTTTTTCGAAGAAATGTAATTTTTCAACCTTTCAGTAAAATAAATAACAAAGAAAATGATTTATTCCAGACAATTTGTACATAATAAATCAAAACCGCCACATAAATAAATAACGATTTTAAACACTAATTTCTCCTTATTTTTAACAATAACGAGAATTGATTACCTACAACAATAAAACGGACACAAATATTGTTTTAAGTAAAATTAATTTATTTGTTAAATTATTCTCAATAAAATTGTTTTTTCAGAAATTCTAATATATTGTTTGCAATGAAACAAATGAAAATGTTTTATCTAAGGTTGCCCACCTATCTGGTTTTGACTAGAAATCTTAGTTCTAGAAATTTGATTAGAAAACTATCATTATTATTTAAGACAATATTAAAAATAAAAACAATGATTATTTTTCTTTAAGATATTTATCAGTATATAATGTAAGTTATTTCTTTTACTTTGAATGTAGGTATATATAATTGATTTATTTTTAGATAGAGATGCGTACACGGAATATATCGACCCCACCTATGCAAAGAATCATTACTAACAAATAGGTTATTTTAGTTGTTTATAATAAATACATACATTGTGTAAGTAAATACATGCATACATGAGTGGCAGTAATTTTTTTTTATTCTTTTTTGTTCTATTGAACATGATATTTGTTAAAAGAATATTGCAATTTATATAAATATTTCTTTAAAAAAAAACATATTTTTTTGATTACAATATTTTACATAGGAAGTGTCAGTATGTCTTATCAATATTCTTATTATTTTCAAACTAAGTTAATCACTTGTGCTATGAAAATAGGACTAACTTGCGGGCCTCTGAGGGATGCCCTAACATTAGGCGAGTATCGCTAGACTAGCCCAGTGGGGCTTCTTTTTCTAACGCTTGTCCACTTAGCTACTTCAGCCAGGACTTTTTCTGTTAGCAATGCTTGAATGATAAGATACAGGATCTGATATTTCTCCAGAGGTTTTGTAATATGGCCAAAATATTGGAATTTCCGAGTTTGTGTTGTTTTAAGGATTTATTTCTTCTTTTGTATCCTAATTAACACATTGCGCCATTAGTACCGCTTTCATCCACCTTATTTACATTTGTTGTAATCTATACCACACCTCAAATTGCTTTAGCATTGTTTCAGTGAGTGTCCATGATTCCACTCCATATAAGAATACAGAGAACGTATAATATTACATTGTATCATTCTCATTCACAATTTCAAATTTAAGTCATGGCTGTAAATATCTTTCTTCATGCAAAAGAATGCAGCTGGAGCTTGCTCAATATGACAAATAAATTCAATAGAAGGCTCCCAGTTTTCATTTAATCTCAATATATTATGCATATTCTAGATAGGTATTTATTTACACCCTATTCCAGAGTCGTTTTGAGAGTTGTTTACTCTCATTTCGATTCGTCAATATTACATTCAGTTATTAACATTTTAATACTATCATAGGTTGGCTCCGGTATCATCGTACCAGAGCTATACCTGTACAATTTAACGTGAGACTTGTTATCATATTAAATTCAAAAGGCAGCCAGAGAAAAGCTATTGAAATCATACACCCCCAAAAGAAGTGGATAAATGTCACATTTATGTGTTGCAGTTGCAGAACTCGGTCACAGTCCGGCAGAAATTCACTCTGTCCAGGTCGCAAGAGGTGCGAGGGAGAGCCAGTAGAATGTTCCATTAGGTCTCTCTAACCACTGCTCTTCCCAGCAACCCTCAGCAGGAGACCCACATTCTAATAAATTTCTTAATAGGTCATCGTTAGATAGGTAGACTATTTTCTTCACTCTTTCCAGTCTTATTCCATCCATATTTCAGCCCGCTTTTGCATCATCCATTTTGTTTGCTATGTGAAGTTGGCATTATAAATTCAATTGTGTGATGATAATGATTTATCAATTACAAATATATAATTCAGATTCATTTTTAAATCTTTAGAGAGAGCATTAAATAATTTAATTCCTTGATACATAAAATAAAAATTCCACTTAATTGGACCGCCGGTTAATTGAGGCAGGCACTTATTTGGGCCAAATCTCAACCGCCTCACGAATGCGACATATCTTTTGGACAATTTTATTTCAACATTATTTTAAAATTTGTGACCCTTTCCAAAATGCCATGAAATGATTTGACACTTTCAAGTAAACTTGTTAAAATAATATATGTAATAACATAATGCATATTTAAAGAAAAATATTCATTGTTTAACTTTACGCTCGCTTCGGTTATTTGGGGCAACCTTTTAATTGATTTTATTTTCGGTATGTATTTCTGCAATCATTTGTGTGTATACTGTAATACTGATACCACCTTGTCCTCAGTTAGATTGCAATGAAATTTTTACAGTAAAATCTGTTACCTTCTGAATATGTGCTCCCATAAGGCTGTCCCTGGTTGTTGCGTTACCCTTAGACAAGCTACAAAATGCAACTCTTATTGTGGAAATAGATCCCGTGGGCTGTATCGATTAAAATTAATGGTTAGTTAACGCAATCCGAATTGGAACAATGGCAGATGGATCTGGCCTACCTTGATCTTAGTCCCGGGTTGGACGTCAAGTTTCACCTCCAGTTGACTTGCACTTTTGCAGTGAAGAACGGAGATATCACTGCACTCCCGATGCTGCAGAACACCGCTTCTTTTTCGTGATCCGGATTTTACGCACGGCGCTACTCTCGAACGTTAAAAAAAACAGGTGTTGAACGTTCTGAGTCGAAATGCAATCTGGTTCCACGTCGGCGAAATCCCTAGTTAGAAGTGGGCCAGAAAAGGACAGGTATAAAAAGGTTTATTGGATAGATGGAATACAAATGGAGTATTCAACTTGCGTCAACACTTATATTATATTACTTAAAATACAATGGAACTTATTCAATATGGGGAAAGAAATATTTTTTCGTTGTAAAGGGTGTAAACAAAAAAATCTCACCAATGTTTTTGATGTTGTAATAAAAGTGTCATAAGTTTAAACAAGTCAACATTTTATTCAATATATTACACTACACAAGGGGCATTTTACAAACACAATTTATTAACATATAACATTGATTTCATCAGATATAAAAATGGTAAGAGTGGTCTGCGGCAAGCTGGCGTAATCGATTGAAAGATAACTAGTAAAGTCATAAACAGTAAACAGTTTGATGTTGACACAGTCGATGGGTAATGTTTAAAATGGTAAGTGTGGTGTACAGCGAGCGTCATCCTTGTATCTATTGTTTATTATCGTATGTCGGCCTGGTCAATAGAATGTTGAGTCATAAAATCATAATCAGTGCACAGTTTGGTGACGACGCGGCCGATGGATAATCCCATCTCTTTAAAATTGTATGGAAGGTGTGTGGCAAGCGGCATCCATGTATTGATTGTTTATTATCAGATGTTTTCCGTGTTGAGTCATAAACAGTCAACAATTTGATGACGACGCCAGTTGGTATATATTTTGTTCTTTTGAGTCGTGATCTTTTCATGTTAAGTGTCTTTTATTTTATGTTGGAAGAAAATAAATGTATGAATTCACATAATATTTTGACAGGACCAGAATATTTTTTCATGTTGACTGATTTTTCATATTCAAAGGCTAACAATTTGAACTATTTTGTTATAGAATTACTTTTATCTAAAATTTGCCACCTTAAGCCTTTGCTTACTTGCCTATCAGTTAGGGACGGCCCTGTACTCCCATATACTTGTGTCTAATTTATAAAGTAATATCATCATCATCACTGCTATGATTTTGATACACTTATCTCATTAAACAAATAAAGTAGCAGCTCGGACATGGCTTAGTGAATTATTATTAATAGTTTTAGTGCCGAGGACCGTGATAGCGCTCCTCGCAATACATACCAAAAGTGTGAGGAGCACTGTAGCGCTCTTAGTGCCTTGGTGACTTCACGCAGCGGGAACGAATGTGTGTCAGCGGGTGGAAATATTTTGCTCTGCAGATATTCATGTATATAAAACACAATTTTTTGTTTAGAAGTGAAATTTACCACAGAAAATTATTTGTTTTTTGTTCTACAATCTACAACAAACATGGCGCTGACCAATCGCTCTAACCTTAAGAGTTTTGTGATATATGTATGAGAAAATACAAGTATTTAATATCTTTTCGTGATTCAGCTTTTTTTTGTACATAAATAAATTTATAAATAATTCCAATCATAACTAGACAATAGATATTCTTTCTTATTGTATTTTACAAATGTCAAACAAACATTTTATTTCCCAATGTTTTTTTTTTCATGTTACATATTAATTTACTCCGAAATAATTCTTAGTTAATACAATTTTCGTTCAGAATTTTTGGAACTCGTAAATAAAATTAGACCAGCACTAAAACGGTTTAAAATATAATATGTCTGTAATAATGTAACGTTTTACCAATTCCAAAGAAAAAAGTCATGGCCACGTATGACCGAAACAGCCAGCAATTAAAATTTATGCAATTATTTATGAATTGAAATCATTTTATGCTAATTAAAAATAACAGGATAATTGAGATACTACATATGATTTGTTTATTTGTTTTTTGGTGCCAGTTTATTCTTAAAACATTGGCATTGTTTTATTCTATAAGAATGTAGTCCAGTAGACGATGTTTAGAATGAAGAATGAAAATGGAAAGAAAAATCTGGAAAAGCGATCGATAAAGAGCGCCGTCTCCCGACCATGACAGAACGTATCATATTGTGGAACGCTGACACTGGCGCGAACCTCGTCATCCGGAAACACTCCCTG
This sequence comes from Eubasilissa splendida, assembly GCA_031772225.1. Classification (NCBI taxonomy): domain Eukaryota; kingdom Metazoa; phylum Arthropoda; class Insecta; order Trichoptera; family Phryganeidae; genus Eubasilissa; species Eubasilissa splendida. Next base: position 6,911,159 of record CM062870.1, read on the forward strand.
AAAATTTATAAAATATTTGAGATTACATTATTTACTTCTTTGCTAGGTTGGAGGCGCGTTATGTACTTATTAATGTACCGCAAAAATAATTAAAGTCATTCCATGTGAAATCACCTAATTTTAAAATAAATGGTTGCTCGACCATTTCATATATTTTAAATTTTTTTATCACATTTAATTTAGTTCAAAATTTATTTTATTTTTATCTGCCACCATCTTGGATCTAGGCTCAATTTTCTTCGCAGCGACAGGTGAAACCTCTGCAAAGCCTCGTTGAAAACGGTGGTAAAAGATTCTGGTTTTCACTAACATAAAGAAGACACGTAGGGTTATAGAAATGATTATATTCAAACCTTGAAATATGTCAAATTTGGAAGCATAATCACCAGTTTTGATGACCTTTTAATTGATTTTTTTTGTTACAACTATGACTAGTAGTTTCCAGCTATGAAAAATTAAAGTTTGGGTTAGGAACCCTTCCTGTCTTTTTTGGCCTCAAAGTTTGAAAATGTTCAATATTTGCTGATTTCAATGTTAAATATCTCAAATGGGGGACCAGATAAAAATGTAAGTTTTTGCCTAAGGATATGTGTACTGGTACTTAACAAAACCTGTAAGTTTTATTTTGTGGTTCAAACTGGTTTAGATGTTACAGTTTCCATACATTTGTAGATTACAGTTACATCTTAGGTTTTATCTTTTGTGGGAGGGAAAAATATAATTTTTCAAAACCTCTGTAAAGTCCTGTTTATGCCTGTAGCTGCGAAGAAAATTGAGCCTAAATGGCCTAGTAGCAGATAAAAATAAAATTAAAATTAAAAAATATCCTACTATGTACTACCAAATTACCACACCTAGGTGATTTCACATGCAATGACTAAATCTACTACACTAAAAAATCTAACAAATTTTTATTTTAAAATTGAACTTGTTATTAAGGTATACTTAGAACTTATCAATTAAGATAAATGAAATATATATATATATATGGTACTAGCCGTCCATGCCCGGGATTCAATGAGTGGGGTATCTTTTTTATGAGCAGACCTTAAAGATTATCGATGTATGTAAAATTTGGTCCAGGTAGGATGAGAGTAAGCTGTCCGGAAAGGTGGGATGGGGTACTATGGCATTCGATATAATACACACTTATCATAGTGGGCGAATTGTGCCTATATTTGGTTCAGGGTCTTAAAGAGTAACTAAGCAAAATTTTGTTTAGTTTGATCAAAGAGTATAGGATTCAATTATATTTAAATAGATCACTAGAATTATTGTCAAAAATTATAATAATATCTAAAAATTTTTGGTTTAATATTTATCAAATCTCGCTTGGGATATATTATTGAATGTGGATAATATGGATATATTTTCAAACTTACTTTAAACCCATCAAGATCTGATCGAATGTCTTCATCAGAATATCCTTTCATAACTTTGGTCGCTACGGGACCCATGTAGTTGTTGACCACGGCAAACTCAAATAGTGAAAGGAAGACAAATACTGAACATGATGACATCCAAACATCAATGGCCTTTACGTATGAAACGGGAGGCAACGACTGCTGGGATTGTGTGTTTTGAGTCGCTAAAAAGATAATTGTCAAATAAAGTACAATACAATATTAATTTAACATATTTGCGAACCCTTTGAACTTTTAAAGCCTTCCATATTTTACAAGTTTGGAAATGTACAGTTGACTAATAAATCATTGAGATTGCCCTAAATTTAGGATTAAATAGAATCATCTTGTAGGGATACATAATCTCAATTTGCTATAAATTTGCATGAATTTCACAACGGTTAAATAGCCGTCTTTTTATATATATATTTTTTATTTCTTCTTTATTACATATATGTATATTTGTTTTAATTTTAATTTTTACCAAACTGCATGGCAGTTTTATGGCATGGATTGCTTTTTACATAGTTAAACATTTTTTAATTTTTTATAAATAAAATATAACAAGGGGGAAAATTAGATAAGGAGATGTTAAATGAATTACTTAGAAAGATATAAAGAATAAAATATATAATAAATATACATAAAGAAAAAAATCAATCTTTCGAAAAGATATACAATTTTTACAGTAATCCACAGTATTTTATGGGTGGCCACCTGAATATAATATAATATAACAATGAAATAAAAATTAGATAAGAATATGTTCTTTTACTTTGCATTTTAAGGTGTTAAATAGGTCTTTATTGATTTTGTTAATTATTCTTGGCACAACACGTTCTCTCACCGTACACAATGTTCGCGATCGGTACTCTCATGGTTCGACCCAACAATCTGATTAGATCAGTATTTATATTTACATTATCTATCAACTCTTCGAATATTATAGCATATGTCACTTTTTTGTCAACTGATAAGATTTTGTATATTGTAAATAATTTACTATAATTATCTATATACAAACACTTTGTTCTGTTATCTACTATAAGTTTTAAAAATCTTAATTGTAACTGTTTAATTTTATTAATATATGTTTTATATGTCGGTCCATAGCTACTCACTCCGTAACTGATAACCGAGTCGACCATCGCAAAGTACAGTAAGTACAGTAGGGCCCAAGAGGTGCATAACCTTAACATATAAAATGCACTCAACATGGATCTTAGTTTCTTACATATATAATCAATATGCTATTTCCAACAAGATTTTTCATCAATTATTAAACCTAAATATTTATATTGCTTCACTAATTTAATTCCTTTGATTATCCATTTGCTTATCTGTTTTAATAACAAACTACTAAATATGTAGGTATTCAGTTCCTAGGCCTCTTCTCTTTGTTTGCAGAATTCGCGATCTTTTTGAAGCCGCGCAACATTTTTTGCTACGGCGCGTACATATAGTAGATTTTTTTTATGTATTCGTTATATTGGGATTCGTTATACGAATTTTATTTTTGTCCTGGATTTCGTATATCGCGGTTTACTGTATATGTTTTATATGTCGGTCCATAGCTACTCACTCCGTAACTGATAACCGAGTCGACCATCGCAAAGTACAGTAAGTACAGTAGGGCCCGAGAGGTGCATAACCTTAACATATAAAATGCACTCAACATGGATCTTAGTTTCTTACATATATAATCAATATGCTATTTCCAACAAGATTTTTCATCAATTATTAAACCTAAATATTTGTATTGCTACACTTTTTAAATTTTGTCACATTTGTAATCATGGCCAACAATATACTGTATACTGTATATAATATATACTGAACTATAGATTTAAAAAATGAAGGAATAATAGAGATACAGTCGTCGTGTCCATGAATGTGTTAAATATTATTTTCAGGATGCATTTAACAATTTTTTTTTCATCAAAAAGTTAACTTTATCATAACGTACATTCTTTTTAACCCTTTCTACCTGACGGTACTTTAAAGTACCATCAACCTTATGTCATATATCTTACAGCAGTGTCAATTCTCTGACAATATTACTAAGTCAACGTAAATAATAGTCTACTCGATTTATTTAGACTACTAACATTAGTTATGTTTTTGTTATATCAACATTGCTGCGGGTGAAATGTCAGCTGCGCATTGTTACAAGGTTAGATTTGACGCGCTTGTATTCCTTGTGATTATTAATAGTTATTTTGACCAAATTTTTTTTTCTTAAATTGTCAACTATTTTAATGTTTTAGAATATTTCTTCCATATGGTTTGTATTACGCTATATTTATTTATTTTTTGTGTATGTCATACTACAAAAAATATATAGTTGATAGGCACTTAAATTTAATAATTCAGGGTGGAAAAGGGTTAAACTAGTTTGGTAACATACACAAGTCAGTTTAGTCATATTTTACTATGGTCACATAATCAAAACATGCATTCTGCAGCTATTGTCGTCTTTTTATTACAAAATTTTTATATAACCATCATTTGTCAAATGAGGGAACATGTATTAGTGGCGTAACTACAAAAATTGAGCCCCAATATGAAATGGAAAAAAGGGCCCCCTGTAGAGTGGAACCTCTATATTTTTCATTAATCTGTTCTTGGGGGTCTAATGATTTTTTTACATAAGAAATAACTGAAATTCAATTAATCTGTTTCCAACTCCTAAAAATGGAACAAAAATTAAAAATATGTTGTTTAAACTTTAACTTTATTGTACTAAATAGATATACTTAGTGGTAGAAGTGGAAGAGAAGGAAGGTTAATGTTAAGAACAAGAGTTGCTATCAATTAAAACAAAACAGCCAATAGTAATTCCAATTCTGATCATGAGGCCCGTTTTGCTGATGATTCAGTAGCACTCGATTTAACAAGGAACTTGTCCAATGTTGACTATTTTTGTCTGCTCTGTAAAACCTTCCTGAAGTAGTCAATCACATTAATCGTTAAATACATTTATATTTTGGTTGACTACAGCAAAATTTGGGTGCCATTTTTCAACCATATTATGAATATAATTACGCGAGAAATTAGTGCGAAATACACACACACGCACGATGACCGCACAAAGCAGACTAACTATAGTTACCTAATACGTTTAGCTGATTGGCGTGCGATTGCAGCGCCAGTGCCGGCGGTGGGATTGACAATGAATATGGGGGAAAAAAATTGTCATCATTGTGACGATTATCGAATATTACGAATATAGAGGTTCCACTGTATATGTATTGTATGTAAGATCTAAGAATATTAAGTAACATGTGGTTTAATCCATTCAATATTATGAACAAAATTTGAAAAAACTCTTCCTTCATTTTAATATGATAGTCTGGTCTCTAATACAACACATTAGCAGAGAATTATTGTATGAAAACTTTCATGTGTTTTTAATACATTTTAAAATTTTAAAATACCATTTCGGTTGAGATGGAATTTCTATTAGTATTGCAGGACACGGATCTTTTGGGCCCTTCTCTAACGTGGGCCCCAATGCACCTCATTGGCATAGTTGCGCCACTGTATTTATAGCCGTCATACATAATAATATTGGATAATTTGTATAAACTTTCACCTCAAGGGCGCTTTATAGTCCTACATTATCTTTGTTTTTAAAATTAAAAATTGTTATTTTAACATATGAAAATGATTTCTTCTTAAATAAAGTTTCTGATGAACTGTTTCTTATGACGGAAGGCAAAGAGTTCCACGCTTTTGGGCCCGTTCAATAAAATTAGATTTCTGGCAACGGTTGGTCAGTTCTACAACCCTTCCTGCAACTAAAGTAGAGGCTGACTTAAAAATTTGATATCTACCATTCAAATTGTTTGGGATACAAAGGTCTTGCAGATACAGAGGCGCTAACCAGCACAATTTAAATTTAACTCTTTCAAGGAATCGGAGCCAATGTAGCTGATGTAAAAGGGATGTTATATGAAATAATTTGGAAACTCCATATATTATCCGTGCTGCCACATTTAGTATGTATACAACATGTTCATGAATGTGTTCAAAGGGTTCAAACAATAATAAAAACCATTAAAAATCTCTAAGTATCGTGAATTAAAACAGTCCCTTCTATGTATGTATTGAGCTTATTAAATTAAACATTAATATATTTATAATATTAATGTTTATATATTTTAACATAATTAGAATTTTGTATCAAGGTCCAGTCTATGTACATTGTAAAGGATTTTGTAACAGAGTCAAATGTACATCGTGTAATTATTTTAAAAACTAGTATTCAGAGATGTTTCTAAAAAAACCATGAAAAACAACAAATGCACGGTTTTAGTTACCAAGAGTGAGCAGTGAAGTAACTCCGAGTGTGACTCTAGCAGGGATGGCTTCTGGTTTAATCCAGAAGGAGATCCAGGACATAACAACGATAAGTGCCGAAGGGATGTATGTGTGAAACAGATGGTATCCCAAACGTCTCCGGAGATTGAATACAACGGCTAGACATGTGAAGTTACCTAAATACAAAAACAATAGTTATGATTAATTATTTTTTTAAATATATTTACTTGATAATCGGTAAAAACAATACATAAATAAATCTGAATCAAGATCAAACTGTGTACCCAGCATTAGAAAATAACCTATTTGTTAAATACAAATTAAATGTATTAATTAGAAAGATATGCACGTAAAACCAATTTTATTGAATGTTGTTGCTACCAGAATTCGAATCTGGATCTCTTTCCATCCGGGGAAGGTGCATTTACCGACTATGCTACAGCACACAGTATTTTCGAACCTATATGTTACACTTTTCAAATGAATACATCTATCGTTTCATTATTTGAAAGCCATCTACTTTATTTTTACGGAATCTAAAATACCTTTGAGTAGTCCGATAGAAAATTTGTCATCAAAAGTACTGTAGCATAGTCGGTTAATGTACATTTCCCGGATTGAAAAGATATCCAGGTTCGAATCCCGGTATTAACATTATTTTTCAAAAAAATTGATTTTATATGTATATCTTTAATTAATTAAAAGACGTATCTCATTTTTTGTTAAAATTGAGTTACTAGTGCGGTTACATTGCTCAAACATATGCCCATAATCTATTCAAACAGGCATATCTGAATTTTATTTAAATTTAAATGAAGTAATATTACATAAAAATATTTTGACATAATCACTTTTATTTCCGTGTGTCATTTTTACAAATGACAGTAATAAGTATAATTTATGGAATAAATACACCTCATGCTGTCTTTAAATCAAAAAATATCCATAGAAATCGGTAAGATTTTTTTTTGTCATTTTTAACAGTGAAAAATTCCACATAATTTGTTAATATATCGTCTCCTGTAAAATCAACAAATTCGAAAGATGAACGACAAATTGAGGTAGACAAGAAAGCCAGAAGAACGATTAGCAAGACTAACTAGACAGATTGAGCATTGATTGGTCATCAGGTACCGAAACAGCGCAATATAGGAGAAGATAGAAGTGAGACTTTGAGCCCCTGATCTTCATAAAATAAGGGCACGAAAATGATGATGACGATAAGGTAAAATATCTTGCAATACATGTTTAGTTTTCTTAGAAAGATTAATTAATACATTACCAGTGGAATATTCAATGGTGCAGTCGGTTGTATAATTGTTTGATATATCAAGCTGCGGAAGTTCTATTTCGGGGTTTACCACCAATGGGTCTGTCATATTCCAGATGAACCTCAAATCGTGCACTGTATGTGACACTGAAAAAATGACTGCATTTTAAAATGAAATAGTATGTAAATTAAATATTCTATTTAAGACAACAAAAGTTATACATTTTTAATCAGAACACACTGGAATACTTTTACAATACATTAGTTATAGATAAAAAATTATTTTAAATTACGAAATGTGATTATAACTCAGTTAAAGGCAACTTGATATACCTAGTACAATACCACCATCTCAGATGAGAAATCCCTAGCAGGAAGTAAAGTGAACATTAAAGTTTGATTTGACTATTTTAATGACAATTAAAATTAAATAATTTTGTAATAATGACCGTATAAATAAATACAGTTTCTATTATTAGGAGAACACATTCTTATTGCGAAGTTGTAATTATTCAGAATATAGGTCTGTGATATTTTAAATTTGAATTAAATATATTAATTAGAAAGATATATAGATAAAATTAATTTTACCGAAAAATATTGTTGTCGCGCCACCGGGATTCGAACCTGGATCTCTTTTCTAACCGGGGAAGGTGCATTATCCAACTATGCTACAGCGACAATATTTTTAGTGACAAATTTTCGAACCTATATGAAAATGTATGATCTTTTACAACAGATATAAAGCAGCGAAGGCGTAGGTAGAAAAAAAATATCATGACTGTTATTTCAGAAAGTGGTTCAATGTCCAAAATGTTGATGATCTTATACAGGATCAATCAACATATTGCAACATGGTCGCCAACATCCGATAGAAGGCGGCACATGAAGAAGTTTTGTTAAAAATTATGTGTGCACTATGATGCCAAATTGTGTGCACGTGCACATGCGCACACCATAGAGGAAAGATTGGTTGCAAGTCTGTTATTTTCGTCAGTTGTGTACATATATAATGACTGCAGCGCATTAAATGCATTATTGAGTAAAAAATAGTTGACTTTTCACTTAACCCTTGCCTAGAAGCTAAAGAGCTATTATTACGAGACATGCCTGTATTCTTAAAATGTTTAGAGACATCTATACTAAGAACCCGGTGTCATAAACCTGTTTATGCGTATAGTTTGAAATAAACATATACATAACAAATTTGGTGACATAGTTGGTCAAAATACATTATATTGATTACTCACAGCTTTCTATCATCATGGAACAGATTTGAGTGTCATGTGGATAGGATTCAAACTTCATGGCACAAGAAAGGACGAGAGTGAGCCTGCAAGGTAAATTAAAATAATTGTCAATTACATTGTCTTCTACCACAATCTAAATTTAAATTTGCAAATGACAATGATTCCATTCTGTGTTCTGTGTATGGATGGAATTATGGACACTCACTGAAATAAAGCTAAAGTGACTTGATGCATTTGAGATGTGAATCTACACACAGATTCTAAAAGTAAACTAATGATAATATGAGTAAGAAATGCTTAAAACAATAAAAACCTAGACATTACAATAATTTGGCCATATTAAGAGCGACCAGATCCTGCATCTCATAATCCAATGCAAAATTGTGAGCAGAAGAGTCCCTGGAAGATAAAGGACATCCTGACTGTAAAATCTAATCTACGGTCTTAACTATTAGAACTGCTGCAAACAAAATAATGATCGCTAACATTCAGTAACTGGACAAGCACTGGAAGAAGAATTAATTAACAGATTCGTGGACATGATGGCTATATCTGTCAAAATTAATTCCCAAATTTGAAAAATGACAATTCCTAACCATCCTCCTTTATGAAGGTTAGTGCTTTTTTCATGTGTCCGTCCTTGAGATCAGGAAGGACATAAATTATTATTCTTTTTTTCCTTTGTGCTCTCGTCTTATATGTATATACAGTGTTTCCATTATTGCATGTAAAATGTCATGTTGAAAAATAACAATAAAAAAAGCCAACTGCAATGCTCATGTACATAGAAAATTTAATTCAGTTTATAGTTTATATTTATATATGATTTTTCAGTATTTTGACCAGTGTACGTCCCTGGCACGTCAGTAGTTGGCAATCCTAGTTATGCTCGTAGTTTAAATAAAGTTACTTGACAAAAAGACGGCTATTGCCATCGTGAAATGCACACAATTGTATAGCAAGTTGAGATTATGTGTCTCTACAAATATCGACCTCATCTAAAATACCCTGTATATGTTTCCAAACTTGTAAAATATTTAAAAAAGGACTAAAGTTATAAGTGTACGATTGAAAGGCTTCAAAAATTCTAAGTATCTGCATATCTATTATCAGATTGGACGACCTGAAATGACATGCAATCCTCCACTTCACAATGAAATAAATAATCAATTGTCTTTCTTCTGCAAAGCAGCTAACTTCATTTTTCAAAAATGTTCAGGAGCAAGAAAAAATTGTTTAATTTTGTAATTAAACGGATTACGAAAATTACAAAACACACTTTGGTAAATTGTTTATGCAAAAATAGGGTGGCTGAGAAATTTTATTGATATTTTGATTTATCTCGTACTTATAGGGAATATTTGGAGTTAGCTGAATTTCTTTACCAAAATTGTAAAATAATAAAATAATATATATGGGAGTTAGCTGATTTTCCATGGTGGAGTTAGCTGCTTTGCAGATTAAGGTATCGATATGTTAAATTTAAATGAGAGATGATAAGATTTAACTCTCAGCTTTACAGTGATGTCAGTGTGGTGCAGTCAATCAAAAATGGTAGGCTATGCTGGTTAGGTTGTGTACAGCGCACTAAAGACCAGGAACCAGCAAAGAAGGTTTTGAATAGCAACCCGAAGGGTGTGCAATGTGGTAAAGGACTTCACTATCATGGGAGAATTAAACTGACAAGCAGCTACGGTGGAGAAGAGTTTGCTGGCAGCCATAAGATTTATGATAATGAAATATTTGAATTGGATGTTTATATAATGATTTGTATAATTAAAATCCAAGTTATCTAAATTAAATAAAGCAGGTTGAATTTTTTCTTGATTGTTAAAAACAGAGTAATATTTTTCACTGCCACTAACTTTGACATGTAGAGTAGTGTCTTGTCATGGTACAGCCACAGGTAATGATTCGGCACACTCATCTCGTGGAATGTGACCTTCTTAGCATTTTTGAAGAAGCAGTCGGGTCTCCAGATACTGTTGAGCCATTCGACGTCCAGGATTCTGTATTCTTCATTCATGTTCTCAGGTAATCGTAAGCGAGGATCTCTCCATGATTGTGCCAAGAATATATCAGTTACATATGTCTGTGATATAATATACAAGATTGCAATTTAAGATGTGTAATTATATGTGGGTCTGTGATATATATACAAGTCAAAAGTTGCTAAATAACACAAAATATTTTAGTTGATACCAGGATTCGAACCTGGATCTCTTCCTATTCGAGGAAAGGCATTAACCGATTATGCTACACCAACATAGTAAGTTGACAACAAATTTTCGAACTTATATATCACTTTTACATTGATACATCTGACGTTCCATTATTTGAAAGTCATCTTCTTTATATTATACGGAAACTCAAACGCCTTTGAGTAAAATCCGATAGGAGACACATGATAATTCATTTTTATTAAATTTTTGGAAACATTAATACAACTTATATATTTTTGAGAACACATTCTTATTGTGAATGTTGATTTTATATGTATATCTTTCTAATTAATACATTTAATTTGTAAAAAAAATGCATATTATAATTATGTTTGTCAGAATGCTATTGTATTACGCAGGGACGTAACTATGTCAATGTGGTGCATTGGGACCCACGTTGTATTGGGGTTCATAATTCCACGCCTATCAATAAACTATTTGGTATCAATACTTTTCCCAGAGCTAATGTGGACTAATATTTTTTTAAATCCACCTTAGCTAAAAATGGCATTATGACAAATTAAAAAACTTTTTCGATACATTATACAATAGTACTCTGCTGGTACGTCGGATTAGGGGCCACAAAGAGAAAACTGCTGTATGGCGACGCAAGGATTTTTTTTCAGTTGTGAGTGTCATTTTAATGTCGTTAATAATTTTGTTTTTTTTTTGAAACAAGAAATGAATTTTACTATTAAATAAATAAAACTACAGAAAACTTAATATTCTTATTCGTACATACATATTATACATATATACAGGGGACCCTTCCGTTTTGCATTCATTCAAAATGAAAAATTCATTTTTTGATATATGTCGTGCTTGGTATATTGGATCTGGACCGGATTAAGGATTCAAAATCACGAACCGTGAGTCAATCACAGATATCTTTGAGTCACAGAGATTGAGCATCTGGGAATATTTTCATTCAAATTTTTTTTTGTTAAAAATTCTATTGATTTTCTAACGCCGCTGTTTAAATCAATTATCACTTGAATCAGCGCCATCTACCAGTTTTTCCGTAATTTGATCAGCACCATCTAGTAGTTTAGTAGTGCCAAAAAGTTTTACGTATATTTGCTGGGAATTTGACCCTAAAAATAAATTTACATTTTTTTTAAAAGCATTTTTATTCTCTTTGTGATGATATTAAATTAGATTTATATTAATTATTTGTGTTAGAATATGTTTTTTTACGCAAATGAGGTTTTAATAATATATAAAAATACTATTAAGGAGAACACATTCTTATTGTAAAGTTGTAATTATTCAGAACATAGGTAAGGTAGAACATAAAAACAAAGTAGATGCCTTTCAAATAATGGAAGGATATATGTAACATATAGGTTCAAAAATTTGTCATCATTCCACTGTGTCACATTCACATAGCATAATCGGATAATGCATGTTACACCGGATCGGAAGAGATCCAGGCTCGAATCCCGGAAGCAACAACAATAATTTTCGATATGCATGTATATCTTTCGAATTAATACATTTAATTTGTATTTAAATAAATACGCTCAAAATTATGCTTTTTTATTTATTTATTGTGATATTGTATGGCGCATGCATATTAGTAATGAAACTGTGATCACAGTCACAGTTTTCAATCACTGATATTATCGAATACCAATCACAATCGCACCAGTGAGTTGAGAGTAGGATTTTTTCTCATCACTAATACGGAGGTACTATTGAATATTTCTACTCTGATATAAATGGTTCAAAAGACTTACATACATGAATTAAAAATGATAATAAATTTAAATTGTGGTTATTTTAACAGATTAAAATATCTAAAAAATGTTATCAAACAAATATTTCCAATCATTTGAATCAGCTTGAATTCAGCTTCTTTACAAACATTTAAAATAACTAACCATAGACTCTTCATTGATAGAATCCAGTGACAGAACGGTGACATGAAAGTAAACCACAGTAGGTTGGCCCAGCAGTTTCGGTGCCCTGTTTTTGTCATAGTATTTAGTTTTTATCGGCAGAATATCTTGCAACGACAGGCTACTTTCCAGACTCTTAAGTTCCAGATCCAGATATGATGAATTGGCTCTGGAAATGTAAAAAATCTATTAGCATATGATTAGCTAAAAAAGATACTAAAGTAAATACATATATTAGACAATGAAGGGTCTGATGCTTTGCAGGGAATCCGTTCACGCAGAACCAGTCTAAACTGCGCTTGGCAGAAAAATGGATGATATGAGCAATGATGCCGGAGCTAACCTACAATGGTATTAAGTTGTTAATAACTGAATGTAATAGGAAAAAGTAAAAAATGTAATATTGACCAATTGTAATAATAAAGAAAAGTAAAAAAAAAGCCATAAGGTTTTAGTAACTAACTGCACTAACTTTAAAATATAGTCCAAAACAAGCTTTAAGATTTTGTAAAAGTATTTTTAGTGCTGGCGCAAGCACTTTGTTAAATATTATTTGTTTAAACCATTTATTTCCTTTCATAAAAGAATCATAGAAGATATATAAAGAAGAGTGTCTGTTGGTTTGTTTGTTTTTTATACAAATCTACAGTTTTATTCCGAGCTTGATGAAATTTTGCACACTTGACCTTCAAAAGAAGAGGAAGGTCACTGTCTACATGAGATTTCGAAAAACCACCCCCATCCCCCTTTCCCACCCTTAATGTAGAATTTTGGTGCTTCTTGATGAAATTTTGCACTCTTGATATTCCAAATGAGAGGAAAATTACTGTCTACTTGAGATTTCTAAAAAACTACCCCCATCCCTTTAAATAAAGCATCTTCACTCTAAATAAATATAATAATAAATCTTCTTTGCTTTTCTGAAAATCCTCGTTAAATACTTTAATCATTCCTAGTGCATGTGATTAAAAATAGAATGTTTTGATAAAAATCGACTAACATGAAAACAAAAATATAGTTAATGAGATAAAATATCCTCAATCATATTGCTCTTCCTCATCTTTTATTTATGACTTTTAACTATTGCTATTGGATATGTTATTAGACTTGGATCTGTACATGTACCTACATGATAAGATGTACGTGTCGAAATTCGACATATTCGCTACTTTGGCGTGTTTTTCATATTAGGTAAGTACTTAAATATTTTGTCTTTTATATATTCAATAACGGTATGTAAATGCACATGCAATTTTAAATTAAGTGTTAATTGTCTTTATTACGAATAAAAAAATATATACATTGGTGAAATCGTACGAATTTTTACGACTGACATCTGACCATCTGTCATCTCGCGTCGCACTTTCTTTTCTTATCTATGATCGCACTGTCAAATGCGACACGAGATGACAGATGATAATGTTTACGTTTGTTCAATAATCATACATTTCAAAGTTGATACGTAAGAACACCGTTTGTACAATTCGAAGGATGGCAATATAATGCACTTGCAGAAAAGTAATCGGCTATTAGAATGCTGTCATTAATGTAATGTCGAAATGTAATAGGAACTAATTTGATTGAAAACGTAATCGCCCTTGTCCACAGATGAGATTTTTATAAAATTTTCAACATGAGATAATTTATTTATTTATTTTATTTGTAACTATATAATACAATGTAAAAAACTGTTTGGACTGTGCCATAATAATTTCTGAGACAAGATTATGTTTCTATGAGATTCTTTGGAAACAATTCTCGACTTTCGTAGATGCGCCGACTCGCGCCTAACTTCACGCTTGTCTATCAAATATCACTCCATTAACCATCGATGTTCCGTCCGTCAATTAGGTGATTTTGAATCTGTAATTTAATGCGCTATGTTTGTCTAATTTTCAGAATAAATTTTCTAGATGACTTTTGCGCGCACGGATCGCATGTTGCTGTCAAATTGAACCATTCGTGTACACGAGTTTTGAATTTTTTTCTCTCTCCATAAATATCAAGCTCACATCAAAATCGTAAAATGTGTAAATAGTAGGTACTGAGATTGATCTCAACAGTTATTTATATTTTTTCATTGGAATTACACTTGTATAATCTGTACTTACCATTCATAAATAACACGACGTAATTACCTACGTCTAAAATCCAATTACAGTTTCTTTACTATAAAACGGAGAGAATAGATTTTACGTAAATAGACACCCGACATTTTTATGCTAACCTATAAATATAGATGTATTATTTATGTATTTACTTGACTGGAAATAGAATGTGAGAAATGATAATAATATGGATTATAAAGCAGATAAATTATGCGGTAACTTATTAATATTAATATTGTATTACATACAATTCATTTCAGTGAATAGAACGAAGAACTCATTCGCCGAAGACTGAAGTGAACGAGTCCATCCCTACGTCTGGGACAAGAGTCCCAATTTAGGGCAAACTAAATAAAAATGTTATTACAACGTATTATAATAAAATTATGGCGTTGACAAATATTCGAACTTCTCAAGAACATAGTATTAGATAAATATTTCGATTTTATAATATAAGTACATACTTACAAAAATGATACCTTGTCTTCACACATAACCTCGAAAGTGAATATCAAAATACTGAACATCGAAACTCTAAGAAGCATGATCAGACGCACACTACACAAACACTTAATTAATTGTTGTTTAATGTTACATTATTTATAATTAACATTCAACTCCACCCCCCACTACCACAACAGTACACAATTAAGCAAAATTGCTACCAAAACGGAACACATTTTATTTCAAAATTTATTCTAAAATCATTGTGTTATAAAATGATTTCTGATTTAATATACAAAATAAACAGTATTCCTCTTCCGAATTGGAAAAATAAATAATCCTTTTCCGAATTGTATAAATGCATTTCATTTCGTTTTATTTGACAACATTAAAGTTTCGCCATCTTGTTAACAATGGGCGAGATAAATATTTAACTCATTTTGTGAGGTCAGTCTCATCTCTATTCACATCGGCACAAAATATTTTTTTTGACAGCGCGCCATTCCCATTTTGAAAAATGTGTACACGTATTTCCGACGCGGCACCAAAATTTTAATTAAACTCGTTTTTGATGACAAAAGCAAAACTTAACAAGCCACTAGATTTATTAAGACTATTTTGAACACTTTATTTTTTATGTATCTCGCGATATATTTTCGTTGGACATCGACTCGCAAGAGCTGTCCTACCTATGCGAATAATGTTATGTCAATGAAATCACTAATTTGATTAACATTTAAGGCTTCGGTGTATATTATATATAGGTTGAGAAGTGATGAACGCTTTCCAAACTTGATAAAATATGAAACTATTATTAAGTAGACTCTCAATTATCCGGGATCAGAAAACAATTGAACCGGATTATCTCCGCAAAAAAACAAATACAAAATTGAGGTTATAAAATACGAGTATCAACAATACATTAAAACATCAACCGCTATGCGCGGGTAATTTAAATTAACAATTGCGCGCGATGCGCCCGTCCGCTTGCATCAAAAATAAACACTGAATCTAAGCATAATAATGTGTTTTCTAGTACATATTACGTAATCGATTGAAAAATTATTTTTACATTTTTAAAAATATCGATTATCGAGTCATTTTGTGTGTATAATTTAAACTGTACATCATCGTTGGAATCAACTCAAGATACATATATAAAACCGATCGGCATCAAAAATAACATTAAAATTATTTGACTCTGCGAAAATACGTGGAAGCGAATAAAGATAATAATAATGGACCGAGAAAAGTGGGAGGTAGGTACTTGGGGAGGCTTTCATAGAGCAATGGATAGAAAATGTTTGATAATGATTATGATGTTGAAATAGAAATAACAATCTGATGATGATGATAATACTCATTGTGATCGGTAGCAACAATATCACCGAAATACCGTGAATTGTACTTAATTTGAAAAATTCACCGAAATACCGCGAATTTTACTTAATTTGAAAAATTCGCATTGAGTCTGGCGAAAAATTATATTAACAATAAGGGCTACACTGATGTATACGGACGATATAGCGAAAGGTCAAAGTCATCATCGTTATCCTCAGCAACTTTGCGTCCAGTAAACGACACATTGTGACCTTGGCGTACCATGGTCTCATATGACATTTTAATAAAAATGAACTAATTTGTATCAATACAATAATTTTCTCTCTAAAACTGTGTTACATACGTGTCAAGTTTCCTAGTACTTTAGGAGATAAACGTGCTTGTGGTATAGTGGTTACGATACTCGTCTAGTGATCTAGTGGTTGGGGGTTCGAGCCTCGTTTCAGGAGGTCAAGTTTAGCTTAGTTTGAAAATAGTAAGAATTTTGATGTGATACGTAGGTATTATATATATATTTTTTTAAAGTTATATTTTAGTAAAGGGTGTTTTTTTTTTGAGATATAGAACTTTAAAATGAAATAAAACACATAAAAATCGTGGTAATGGCCGTGGTATTGGCTTTATTGGAAAGATAATTTTATGGCATTGGTGTTTAAATATTATTTCGCGCATATGGGCGCCGCGGCTGGCTCGAATAAAGCGCAATCAGGAAGTAGGAAGTAGGAGCAGCTGAGGCCGTATATCCGTATTGGCTTCCAAGTCGTCTATCGTCTATGGTTAATCGAATGCCGTGGGAGAAGTATAATAATAATAGTTTTTAAAACAACAACTGCTGATTGGAGTACAGTTTACTCTAAATTATATAGCGATATTCGGTCAAGGGCGGCGAACCAAAATCCACCTAAGTTATTAAAATGAATATTCAAAACTTTAACATTTCAGCTTGATATAAAATGTTCAAAGAACTAAGCAATCCTATGTTTCGAGATTGATAAAAATTAATAAGGTAAATAATAACCCGGGTGGAAGGTATTTCAATATCTCCCAACTGCAATACCGTCATTCAATACAGAAAAGATTCTTAACCATATCTAATCAAGATGAATAGCCACTTTTCCACATTCCTGCATCGTTTCATATCTCATCTCATCTAGTCAGACGTACAGCATCCATCTGGCTACTCTTTTCTTACGCAACATTTTAACAGATGAAATAGATAACGTCTGGTTATAAGTGTTTAAAAAGAGCTTACGATGTAAATGTACAATTAAATTTAATTGCAATTAAAAAATATATATTTAAAGATTCATAATGGCCTAATGGTAATGGTAATGGTTGCGTAATTACTTTAAATAACTGTTTACTTAACTTCCGTTATTTAATGTTATCCGTAAGTTAAGTACTTGCGCAGTCTCGTAAAACTGGCAAGATACACAGAAAAATGTGATAACCAAAACAGTGATGGCGAACCTACGACACGCGTGTCGCGAAGTTCGAATTTTAATTGCAAACAATTATACTAACAATTTATACAGCGTCCTTTTACGCATTACACATAAACTATTTTGTCTGACACTAGTATTTAAAGAAGTTATGTTTGCGCAGCTGTCCCACAGCAAAATAAGATAGATAGGAAAAGATTCAAAGACGCCCTGAAGACGAATCTGAGCAGATGTGGCATTGGGAAACCGCTGTCAATGGCATCAAAAAGTACAAATGTGAGAACGGAAAAGGGCTGATGCAATTAACGAGAAAATGAGAAAGACGAAGAACCGTCCCAACGGATGATTGTGCACACCATGTGGCTCGAGGATAGGGCTTCTCGGAATCACAATTGCCAAGCCGTGACAGATGTCACCCTCGTAACGAGAGACCGCTGAAAAAGAGTTTGGGGGTTAGGTCGGTGATTAAATGCAAAGAGTGATGATGTTTATTGAGTTGGCGCGCGTGGGCCGGCAAGACCGCCATTGCGGAGCGATGAAACAGTCGCTGAAAGATCGGGCCAGACCTGTAGAGGCAGCCGGCAGCGCTATGTTGCTAGCATCAATGCCAGCTGAGACAGCGGTGAATTTGAAATTCCTTCAAGAGTATTGCACGTATGTGAAAATAAAACATTTGTTTTCTTTATTCTACAAGTTTCACCTTGCAAATGCATTATCAATCTGACAATTTAACTAAGCAAATTAAACGAGTAGAATAAAAATCAAGTGTTTTATTTTCACATATATGATTATGGAGTTCTACAAACTTACCTCGGAAATAGAAATTTAAAATTTAAAATTGTTGTTTGAACTTATAAATGCAATTCTGTGTGATCACTTAGTTTAAATAGATTTTTTTTAAATACAAATTAAATAATATGAGTAAGATGTTAAATTTTTTTTCTGCTCATAAGTCGAGCTTATATAAATATTTGTATATATGTTGCATCAAAGTTTTCTTGATTAAATAAAAAATCCTATTTTACATGCTAGATGACGTAAAGGGTGTCCAGCAGAAAATTTTCAAGTTTAATATTAAGTTTTTAAAATAACTGCAATATTATTCTCAAATTTTATTTATACAAAATGGAGTTTAACGATGCGGATTTTACGTTTTATAAACAATATCGTCTAAATGCCGTCCATATTTCTCAAGACACTTATGCGATCGGACTCTTAAATTTTCGAACACACGAGAGCAAAGCGTTGGTTCAAAGGCAGCAACTTCACGGCGGATATTTTCTTGTAGGGCCTGAATTGTTCGAAGATTGTCGCTATAAACTCTGGACTTAAGGTATCCCCACAAAAAAAAGTCACACGGTGTAAGGTCCGGTGACCAAGGTGCCCAGGGTATGTCTCCGCATTTGCTGATTAATTTATTGGGAAAAATTCCCCTCAGCTTCTCCATTGAAACTATAAATGTGTGTGGAGTGGCCCAGTCTTGCTGAAATTGTGTTCTGTTCTGTGAACCCGGGAAACAGATGCAGTTGCGGTACCAAAAACTCGTCGATCATTCGGCAATACAGGTCAGCAGTGACTGCCTCCCGCTTGTTAAAAAAATAAGGGCTAATTATCACTCGGGCAGAAATTGCATACCACACTGTCGTTTTTGGACCATGCAAATGTTTTTGATGGCGTTCTCTTGGTTTGTAGGAGCACCAGTATCTCATGTTCTGTTTATTAACATAGCCATCGATATGAAAATGTACTTCGTCAGTAAACAACATGTTTCCAAGCGTTCGTGCTTTTCCAAAACGTTCCAGCATTGTTCTCGCTAAGGTTTCATGTAAAGAATAGTCATTTTCGTTGAGAAACTGCACAATTTGCCGTTAGTATGGGTGAAACTGTAGTTAATTTTTCAAAATAACGTACACTATTAATGTTTTTATTCCAGTAAAGGCTGCAATCTTCCTTATCGATTTACGCGGATTGCGCATAATTTCGCGTCGAACTTGAGCTACATGTTCTGGCGTCGCTGCTGACGTTGATGGTCCCGGAAAAGTTTGGTTCCTTTTGTCCCTTTTGTCCCTTCTTGTCTGAACTTTTTAACCCAACACCAGATAAGTTGCGTGCTCGACCCATCCAATATTCGTCGAATATTAAAGTGAGTACAAAAAGAACCAATGAAACACCGCACTTTAAATATTGCTCAACCGCGAATGTGCCGTGCGCTCCCGACCGGTAACTCATTGCGACTGGTAAATCAGCAAATCACACGCGTCGAACAATACCCCGCCCACTTACCTCACCCTGATGGACACTTATATTTTACATGCTGGATGACGTATATACGAGTATTGACGTGAAAGTAATGATTGGTTAGTTAGCTTGCATTGTTAACTGTCCCGGCAAGAGAAAGTTCTGAGCTCGAGTTAAGTATACATTGTTTTAGAAATAAATTATTTGCTATACAATACGCAAATATTTAAGTAAGACAGGGATCGAGGTACGCACACGTGTACTTTCTTATTATATCAGTATCTTGTTGTGGCGTAATTTGAATAATTAATTAATTATTAATAGATCAACATTATTATCAAACGGTGATAGAAAGTGGACGGTTGTATCAGGAAGAACGAAAAAATAATAGTGCTCTTTTATTTGTAATGATGACTGGCGCCATTTTGAAATGAAAAACAATTTTTCATTTTTCATTTTATTTATCTGACATCTGACCCACTTATGGAAAAGGTTCGCCATCGCAGACCCGGGGGTCTCTAAAAATAAGCGAGTTTTTTATTTTATCCACTTCGGCTTGAAATAATTTCATAGAATCCATTTTTTTTACTCATTGTTTATGTAAATGCCTTCGATAGCTGGTTCCCAGGTTTCCGATTAACAATAAGCACACATGTGATATATGAACTGCACTAGCCTTTTTAATTTTGCTGTCTTTCTGGTGCGATGTTGTTGTTCTTTTAGTTGGGTTGTCTTCTTTAGATTTTGACCGACCGAACCGCGCACTGGTGGTTAAACACGGGATGTAATAAGAAATGCCGCCTGTCGATTACCGTCTTCTTAGTTTTCAGAAAAAAGGGAGGCAATACTCACACACAAGTACATTATTATAAACTAAGAAACCCAGTGGTGCCAATCGAAGTAACAAGCCGCGTAAACACTTATAAATGGTGTTACTAAAAAAACAGGACGTATTAAAAACATATTTTACCGTTCGTTTGCATTGAGATGTACAAAACTACTTATGATGCATAAAATTTTAAGATCTTTATCTGATAATGGTAGATGTGACGGTTATCGAAACATTGCTGAGGCGTTTGAGATATGGATCTTTAGAAGAATACTCAAGATTTGGTGGATGAATATGAATTGAAGATGTTTTAAATCGGTTGAATAAAGACCAAAAGGTCCGCGCCCTGTAATACATTTGGTATCAATACTTTTGCGAGTATCAAAACTTTTCCTATCGCAAATGTAGGGCCAATATTTTATTAAAACTGCGTTAGCAAGAAATGGAAGAAAACAAATCATTTCTCTCGTGTACTACGAAAACACATGAAAACATTATCGATATAAATATTGGTATCCTACTAATATGTCGGATTAAAGGACGAACTAAAGACGAAAAGCAAATCTATTTTTTAGGCTTAAAAACACACTTTATACAGTGTATAACAGACCTAGTCCACAATATTTTACGGGCGGATACCTGACTAAAATAAGAGTCAAAAATGTTCAAGGAAAACATTATCGTCTGAAATTTTTACAAAATCATGTTAAGCTTTAAGTCTACGCACTTAGAAATAAATATTAGCGAAATGTATCCATTATTAATGTATATTTTTGCTTCAGACCCTAAATTATCTAATCAAAAATAATCAGGCCACTCGAAATTCCACGACCTATAATGTTTGGTATTCAATATATAATTTGGAATGAATGAAAAATTTCAATTAATCGAAATAATCGCATATTAACGATTTTTTTTAAATGCTTATATCTTTGATATGGTTGAGATTAGGCACATATTCTTTGAACATTTTCGACTCCTAATTTAGTCGGGCATTCACCCATAATATTGTGGACCAGTCTGTTACAGTACTATTAGGTTTAGTTCTTACTATTTAATTGATAAAACCCCGCAGGACTGATATAAAATACATACTCAGGGTGGTTTATTTTCTAATTTGCATTAGGGCGCAATTTTTTAGTGACGCCACTGATTCAAAGAAAGATTGCTGGACAATGTGGCCTTGGCAAACCTCATGGCTGAAGAGTGGTACAGCTTTTCCGGTCAGCTGTT
The DNA here is from genome assembly GCA_031772225.1 of Eubasilissa splendida. Classification (NCBI taxonomy): domain Eukaryota; kingdom Metazoa; phylum Arthropoda; class Insecta; order Trichoptera; family Phryganeidae; genus Eubasilissa; species Eubasilissa splendida. Next base: position 6,933,163 of record CM062870.1, read on the forward strand.
AACAAGATAATTATAGCCAACGTTCAGTAACCGAATACGACACGAGAAGAAGAAGAATAACAGTAGAACCATAACATTAGAAATATATGAATAATGATCTTATTTACAGAAATACAATAAAATTAAAATTGTTTTTCTTTGGAGTCGCCATGTTATCTCTTACATCTTTTTTCTTAATATTTTACTCTATAGATGGCAAAAGTAGTCTCATAAAAGGCTAATATAAGTAATCTTTTGTGTAGAGATTTCTGGGTATTATGCCGCATATCTTCGATAGATCCCACTGCATAGTCCATCATGAGGGGTGTCGAGTTAATGTTATCTAATAACTGTCTTGCACTACTATATGTAATTTGAAATGTGGACGAAATTTTCAAAATAGTAAACAAATGAGTTTATTGTCGGAAATTTGAAAATTGTGTCGATTTAAATAAATAGCAGTAATATTTACGTAGATAGATATTGGCTTGCTTGTTGGTTTAGTTGTTAAGACAATCGCTTAGTGGTCTAGTGACCGGGGGGTTCGAGCCTCGTTGCAGGAAACCAGTAAATTATATAATATTGATGTGTACGCATTATTTTTATATATTTCATAACAATATATATTTTCATAACGGTTTAACTATTTTTTTTTTAAGTTCCATTCTTGTATAAGACGTTGCTTAGTATAATATTTTTGCGGTGTTTCATCAATTTAATCCGTAATTTTAATGGAACGACAGATGTATTAATTTGAAAAAGTGTAACATATAGGTTCGAAAATTTGTCATGAAAAATACTGGCGCTGTAACACGATTGGTAGTGTACTTCCCCGGATTGGAAATAGAGATCCAGGTTCGAATCCCGGTAGCGCAAAAACAATATTTTTCGACAAAATTGATTTTATATGTATATATTTATAATTAATACATTAAATTAGTATTTAAAACATCACAGACCGTTTGTTCTGAATAATTACAACTTCACAATAAGAATGTGTTCTCCTTAATAATTTAATCCAGTTTAGAAAAGGCTTAGATAGAGAAATACAGTAAAAATGACGAGCTCGATAAAGTAGCGATATTTTTAAAAGACCGCCTACGGAAAGTGTTGATAGAATAGTAAATTCTAAACTCGAATTTCGTTGTTAAAAAGTGTGTGGTATTTATTAATATAAATAAGATCCACTTTTAAAAACTGACACATAAAGATGGCAAACCTATGACACACTTATCAATGGTGACACGCTACAGCGTTTTGGGAGACACGCCATCGTTCACTAACTTTAAAATAACCAAAGAACATATGTTCCGCCACCAGATGTCTACTCGTCAAAAAGGTTCGTATTTTTCACTACATATTACATTTTTGGATATCAATTTGTGAAAAAAGCAATTAATTAATTGAGATCAAATCAAATTGTGTCAAAAAATGTATATTGTTTAGTTTTATATGTAATAATCATATTTTAATAACTGATTAAATGTATTAATTAGAAAGATATACATATAAAATCAAATTTATCTAAAAATATTGTTGTTGCGCAACCGGGATTCGAACCTGGATCTCTTTCCAATCCGGGGAAGGTGCGTTATCCACAATACTTTTGACTGTTACACTTTTTCAAATTAATACATCTATCGTTCCATTATTTGAAAGCCATCTACTTTGTTATTAATTAAATAATTACAACTTCACCATAAGAATGTGTTGTCCTTGATTTTATTTTATATATAATATTTTTAGATACATACACCTTTTAAAAATATGATAGATATGGAGATTTATGGGTGAGAATGGTGAACGTTATATTGATATAAAGCGATCACTTAAGCCAGTCGAAGACAGGCCGCGAGCCCTGTAACCCTGTAACCCTGCAACCCATACATCGATAATATTTTTTACATTGCACAGTTTGATATTCAGGGCATCGTTCGCCACGAATGTCCCAATTCACAATATGACAGTGGAAGTGCCGACGGAATGATTGATTTTTAGTATGTTACATAATCCACCATTCCGCCGCTTGTACGCTCGAGGCTTACTGCATCGCTAGCGGGTGTGAAGGCCGCCACTTCGGGAAATCCTCCTGTCGGGGAGGCCATACGAGGACAGGACGATGCGAAATGGGTATAATCGTATACACCCGAGCGACTCTTGGCGAATGAGCAATACGGCAGTTTGATTTCAGATATGGACGACAAATAGTAAAGGCGCGTGAGACTTTTGGATCGCAACTCGGGGTCGGTTGTGTGATCAGTGGTAACTTTTTATTACATAAAATAACTTTGTATGAAACTGCGACATTTATTATACGTCGACCGGTTTCGCTTATCTCAAGCTTCGTCAGGACGCATTTAAAACAAATATATTTATCAAGGTATCAAATTTTTTAACAATCTCCCCATCACAATTAGAAAAATTACGGACTATCATAAATTTGTAACTGAAGTTAAAAAATATGTACACAGACTAACTGAAACATAAATTAACTCGAATATACTCCTTCTCTATACATGAGTCTTACTCTCATAGAGAAGAAACAAATGTTAAAATATATATATATATATCCACTGATTATTGAAATTGTATTATATTTTTAATATTAATAAAAAAGAAAAGAAAAAAAAAATCATAAATACAAAAAGAGTGCACTTATATATACATAAAGAGGGAGATTGAACAATTTAGAAGCCCTCAAAAACTCCCTTTTTTACTCCTTTACACTCATTCTTATCTATCTTTACGTGCTTGAAACAAATTTATCATCATTTTTTATTTATATTAATAAACTGACGTCATATTCCTACAATTAGAGTCTGCCCTGAGGCAGGTGGACACGAAGTGTCAAAAATACAATATAATAATAATATAAATATAATATGTAAATAAATGGTGAACGTTATTTATTTATTTACATATTCGACAATAAAAAAAAACAATAATAGAGTTATGCACCCCCAAATAAGAAAGATCTTGAATTATGGGGGTGGCTATCAACATTTATATAATACAAGATCAGTCAGTATATACTATATGTAAAAATTTGATGTAAGACACAACTCTGAAGAACTCTTTAAATCCTTCCATGTTTTGTATATAAGACAACTGTTTACCAGAGTGATCTTAAAACTATTTTGTTTCTAAAAATTAACTTTACTTCCACCATCAGATCCAAAGGAAACTAGGAGCAAAGCCTTAGGATACTTTCCAGTGTCAAAATTTAATACCAAATTCACTCAACGAACTCTCTTATTTTGTGCTCCGCGAATATTTAACAAATTACCACTAGACCTTAAAGGGTCTAAAGTGATTAACGACTTCAAACTAAAAATAACAAAGTGGTTGCTTGATGTGGGTAGAAAGCAAAATTAATCAAATTTGTCATTTGTGCTAACCTAACTACCTACACATTTTGTCTCCAACTATTGTATATAATATTTTTATAACTTTTTTTCAGTAATATTTTATAACTTCAGATTGTACTTTTTTCACATAACTTTTTATAACTTAACATTATACTTACTTGCGTCTAAATAATTACAACTTTTAATTTATATAATATTTAACATTTTTCATATGTACTATTTATGCTACAAAAAGATAAATAAAAATATACATACATCTATAATAATACAAAATATGAAAATTAACAGATATCATTTTATTCTAATCATTGTAATTGAAAACCTTTGTATGTGTTCGTAGATCATCGCTATAAAATAATTTGCAAGTATTATTAGCATTACCTACCGATCAAGTAAAAATCATTCTATGTTAGTTTCATTATAGCATGAATTAATTTTTCGTAATTTATTTTAGTAAATGTATTTTTTATTTGTACAGGGTTTATTAGTTTTCTTGTAGTTTTAATATCTATTTAATAGACCTACAGGGAAATGATCAGTAATTTTTGTATCCAGTATATATGGTTTCCGATGTGGATTATTGTCTGGTTTACACCATATATGGTCTAAACATAATTTAGATTTTTTTTCGATTCTTATATACGACAATAAACTGTGCATAGCTAAGTTTGTTTTATATTCTTCTACTTGAGTTCCATGACCATTTTCGGTAATGTTGATATTAATTTTATATTTTAATAAAGTGATCACTTAAACTAGCCGAATACAGGTCGTAAGGCCTGTAATTACCCATACTTCCATATCTTTCCATTAAAAATAATAAAAAATAGCTTCGTCTATATGACATATCTATTAATTGTTTAATAACAGTGCCTTTGTTGGTGAAAATTCAGTAATTGTGTGTTCTTGGACATATTCAAATATTTTAAATATATTAATTAGAAAGATATACATATAAAATCAATTTTATCGAAAAATATTGCTGTTGCGCATTATCCAACTATGCTACAGCGACAATATTTTTAGCGTCAAATTATCGAACCTATATGTTACCGTTTTGATATTAATACATTTAATCGTTCCATTATTTGAAAGAGCCATCTACCTTATTTTTACAGGATTTCAAATATCTTTGAGTAATCTGATAGCAGACGCCAGAATTATCAATTCATTTTTATTAAATTAAATTGATATAACTTTATTATTAGGAGAATGTGTTCTCCTAATATTCAAATATTGCTAAAAAATATATATAATTGTATCAGTGATTTGACTAGATTGCAATTATACGTACATTCGATCTTCTCTTTATGGGATTTTGATGTTTTGATATCAAAATGATACCGACGCATTACTTACGGATAATGCTTTATGGTGACATTATTGACTTAAATATCATCAATTAACCATAAAACGATGGTGAAACGGAAGATCCAATACTGCAAATGTAATCCAAGAAGGCTTTGCAGTAAATTTTCTTCTCAATGACGTCGATTCTGAACGAGCCTCCAAATTTCAACGTGAGCTTAAGAGTTGTGTGTCTTGATATTTATTTATGTGTATATACGGCACATAGTACCATTAAAAGAAAGAAGTACAACAATTACTCGTACAAATTAATATTAAATCAGTAACAGTGCAATTGAGCATATAAATAAAGATACTACATATATAAAAAGAATTAACGTAGAAAAAAATATTGACTGATTTTTTTATGCAGTTCGTGCATTTTGGAAGTGAGCCCTGGAGCTGGCAAAAAAGGAACGAAAGTAGACGGAATGCAGTGGAAATGAGATCACTTAGGCGTATATGTGGCAGATCCATTTATGACGGAGTAAATAATGAAAAAATAAGGAATGAATGTAAAACTGATCTTAGTATAGTGAGTAAGATTAAGAAAGGATCACTGAGAAGAGAATGGTAAGAAAGATATATGAGGCACGACCAGGTAAACCAGATACTGGAGGATGGTCCTGTTAGAAGGCTCGATAATCGTCGAGCTTGTATGAGAAGATGTATGAATGTGGATGAGGCGAGAATTGTATGCCAGGACAGAAGAGTGTGGCCTAAGTGGGTAAGTGGGTGAGTAAGTACAATGAAGAATCTCTATCTTCTTCTTCACACGCCATTTTCTATCGAAGATTGGAGACCAAGTTGCAGATTGTAGGATAAGGATAAATCTGATAAGGATCATCAGCATTTTGGGACATTGAGGATACGCAACCAAGATAAATTATTTCTACATACGCTTCTGCTCCCAGACATTTTTCCTTACACAATTAGTTGTAAGATATCATATTTCCTATTTCGGAGAATGTGTCCGAAGTATCCAGCATTCATACGTTTGATAATCGCACTCTTGACGTGTTCACGCATCTCGTTACTTCTTCGTTGGTAAATGTGGTCAACCCAGGAGATTTTTTTAAAATTTATTTGACATTTTTTTCAATTTTTTTATAGCGTGAATAAAGTATTTTACATTTTTTTTAAATTACATGGTTTTTCTTTCGCTTACCTCTCCAAAAAACAGACCAGCTCTACAATAATTTTATATAATACCTTACATATTCTATTCATTGTCCATTTGTGTGCTTCTGAAGTATTCTGTAATAATGTTTATTGTCCAATTATGTGTTTTTGAAGTGTTCATTTAGTTTCTTTTTAAACTCTTTTATATCCTTTATTTCTTTAATTTGTGTAGGGAGGCTATTGAAATTTTTTATCTCTAAATATATAGAATTTTGCTGATAGTGTTTGGTGTTACATTTAGGTATTTTAAAGTTATTTTTAAACCTTAATGATGTGCTTGTTTAAAATTTTCTTTAATTAATTGATTAATTGAGATTTTTTTGTAAATGTTTTCTATTTTGAGATTTTTAGCGTTCGTCGATATAGCCGCACCTGAAAGGCCTCTAACGTATGCAAAGCTTATATCTCGATTTCAGAAGGATAAGTCATGCAAATTATACACATAAGCTCGATTTGACTTGTATTAATTATTGTAATTGTATGATGTTCTCATTACATTATCTTTCATATCCATGTAAAAGTACATAAACTATTTTTTTCATAATATAACACCACACTAGCGTCTTACGATGGCGTTCTAATGAAACGTCAAACGCCACCTCAAAATATTTACCTACATTTTGACAATAATAAATATTTATATTCGCATAGAGATATCTACATCGACTTCGTGTTAGTTAAATGAACTACGCTTAACTGTTGACTCGATATAAATTCTAAAATTGATTCTCATTTTCAAAGTACATATTTGTGGCGGGAACCACTTTTCGACACAATCCGAAAGCCAAAGCAACGTGCGCGCGCATCATGCTAGAGCGTGGGGAACCGTAGCGATGGTCCAGCGTGCATCGCTCAACACAGGCATTCCTCCCCAGGCCAGGCCTTTTGAGGCTAAGAAGAAACCAGAAAAACTGATTGTAATTTTAAAAAAACCTGTAAAATGTATTACCTACTCGTGTAGATATTATTATCTTTTTTGACAACAATTCTAGTGATCTATTTATGTAAAATTGTATCATCATTTTTTTTTAAACCAAATTTCGCTTAGTTACTCTTCAGGACCCTGAGTCAAATATATAGTCAAAGAACTTTAAGTGATTTATTATTTTCATTTAAAATAGTAAATGACATGCTGGACGCCCTTAATTTAACTGAACTGACTGTATACTATATTCCCGCACGGAGTACCAGGTCGTCCGCGCAGTTCCATGTAAGTCACACAAAGACTTCATAGGCATGGGAACAATTTTGGTCTAGTAAATATATTCCAATGTTCAATGTTTAAATATAAGAGTAATGTTGTTGATGCTATTCTGAGTCATGATTGATTTTGGTACTCAGCTATTCTGTATTAAATCAAAATTTTTAATGTCTTTTTTGTTCTTAATTTTCCTTTTTTTTAAATCAATTCTATCCAGTTCTATTTTATATATATATTCGATGCTACTTGTGAATGATTAACGATTAATATATTTTATCTTCCTTACAAATTCAAGTATTTTTATAATGCTTTAACCACTCCGCCTATATAATACACTTACCGAAAACATGGACCCCACCATAACGTGACTATTAGATTCCATGACATATAAAAAGACTAATAATAGTAATAAGATCACATTTAATGATTTTATCAAAAAAAAAATTTCTCTAACCGTTCAAAATTACCCCGCATTCGTACAAAAATTGATAAATATTTAAATCATTCGTAGTCCAATTTCAAAGTATTACTTTTAATAAAAGTTTGAAAATAATTCCTAATTAATAATATTATTTTTTAAGCGTCAAAATAAAAATAAAATTGTCAATATAACGCCATTTAGAACATATACTCTCGTCTTGTATATAATTCCTCAGTATAATAGTAAAACATATGTTTAATATATTGATTATAATATAGTACGCCATCGAAAGCGTTATTAAATAGACGTGAATTGCCAAAAAACTAAATTATTAGCAAACAACGAGCGGGAGTACCTATTCAGGCGTGGCTTGTGGCTTGTCTACGCGTGCGCAGATACAATTTCACTCACTCGCCTAGCGCTCGATTAAAAATGTTGAATTTTGGACTTGGCTTCAGTCGCTGACATTCCAGTCTGCGATCTGCTCTTGTCTTAGGGAGCAACCACCTACTTTCCGTGGAGCGCGGAAGGTCAATACCTGCATACCTTTTAACACCTATGCATTTTTTCCGTCGCCTGTCTTTGGTGGAACGTTAGCCATTGTTGCATTATGCTCTTACAAAAATAACAATGTTGTACTATTTTCGCGGCCGGTTGTGCGCGTTTTAATCGATAATTTATGTTACATTCGTTTCTTTGATGTCGGCGATGGTGGGTTTTTGAAGTATTTGTTGTTTGTGCTAAACATGGAGTATTGTCCCGCCGATTATTACGACCGACAAGATGGTGGCGTGAAATAGAAAGCCAGTCATTTCGCGTGTTAATATGTTGTGATATCTGTGTGAGGTGATCGATACAAAATCCGTGAACAACCGAATGGATAGTGTACCTTCTGTATTGTGTATAAACAAGATGGCGCATGTTCTTAGAGATGTGCCTTGTCGCATAGGATAACATGGTATGTACATTATCCAGGTTGTAATTAATCTATAAGATTCATACGTGTATTAAACTCAACTCCTATTTATCTTACAAACGTGGTTTGATTCATCAAAATACGTTTTTTTGCGTTGACAGATAGCCTTTGTTTTGACGTCCGTACCGGATTGGTTTTAGTTATTGATAGTTTTTGACATTTACATGAGATAATCCAACTGAAATATAATACACGATGAAGTAAACATTGTAAATGTCAACACTAGTGAAGACAATATTGTTAGTATTTGAGTTATTTGGCAGATTTTCGTAACAAACATTCGTGTGTGTATGTACTATACGTCAAACGTCAAGTTTTAATGTTTGTATTCTTACGCAAGTGCAGTGCACAGTTTGAACTATTATTAGATTAGTGTAATGCGAGCTAATAACCTCTGAGCTTACGGCCGCTTGTTGTGTACACATTCATGTTTAGTAGTATAGGAGTGGAATGCAAGCACGATGACAATTATCTCCCTTCTACACCTTACATCGGAGATGGCGTCCAACACAATTACACCGCTCGATTGATTATACTCTAATAGCCGCGATTTGAATTTTCGAGTGGTGAATTTGCCGAAGCGATCGTTAAAACAACCAAAAAACCGGTCTTTGAAACTTCAAAATATCGATCTGTCAAAGTGCACTATTCCATAGATTTTCTACTTAAATAGATCATTGTAGAAAAAAATGTTTTCATTTTACGGACATTCTGTCAGATTCTGACAAGCATCTCCTGTCATTCTAATAAACAACGGAGACAATATTATTTGTTGACAAGTTTTTTTTAAAAATATTTTATCTTAATATTATTTATATCAATGGGCGCCGTTAGTATATTTAATACATTCCGAAATTAAATAAATACAACAAAATTCGACATTTAACTTCGGAATCATTTTTTACTTGTCTGAAGTAATTGGCTAATACGGTAATACGGCCCTATTAAAAAAAAAGCAGAAATACCCTTAGGTCGCAAATAGTTAAAAAGTTATTGAACTTTTATTTTGCCAAAAAAACATTCATTCGTTTAAAAAACACATTTTTCTAGGACTAACCTAACCTACTTAAACTGACCTAACCTAACCAAAATTTACTTACGTAACCTAACCTAACATATCCAATCTTACCCAACCTAACTATCCTAACCTAACCAAATGTTTCAGACATCTTCCATATTTATAGCACGTAATTTACACAATCGCAATTGCTCCAATGAATTATTTTTGTCCTGCACTATTCATGAAGCCGAATCAAATAAAACGCCACATCAGAGTAATAAATCATTTATCAAAAATGTCGTAACAAAAGTGTAATAACATTTTTAATATTTGCGACCCAATCAGTTTTATTATACATTAATGGATGTCGGACTTGTTTTCAGATTGATGTATTTTGATAAAAAAATCAGTTACATGTTTAATTTTTATAGATATTTTTTCTCTAAGCCAATATAGCAAATATTGTTTTACCTCGATCTGTCCTACTTCTATCCTAGTGAGGGGGCACTATATTTTATAACAAAAAAAAGAATAATAAAAATATATCATTATATTTGTCGTTTAATATGTAGTTTTGATGTACAAATGTTCTCATATAAATCAAATAATTTTGACATAAACTAACAAGTTTTTTGGCTGTTCAAAATCGCTTAAATATTTATATTTTTAAGGAGAACACATTCTTATTGTGAAGTTGCAATTTTTCAGAACATAACTCTTGTGATATTTAATAATACAAATTAAATGTATCAATTACAAAGATATACAGATACGATCAATTTATCGAAAAAATATTTTTGTTGCTACTGGTATTCGAATCTGGATTTTTTTTCCTATCCGGGGAAATGCATTAACCGATTACACTCTATCGACATAAATAAGTTGACGACAAATTTTCAAACTTACATGTTACACTTTCAAATTGATACAATTTTATTTGTATATCTTTGTAATTGATGCATTTATTTTGTGTTACACATTTATATATTATTTTTTAAACATCGCTGACATTACGACAGGCAGGCGCTGTGGTCCAGTTGTTGCGGCCAACTGATTCTGGATCGCGTGTTCGATTACCGAGGATCTTAAAAAAAAATTGTTAATACAATCCCCGGTCCGAGTGTTATAATAATAGATGTCTTTGTTAGATACCATTAGATGACAAAATATCGAGTTATTCTGCAATCCCGTCGCATTTCAGCAGTCAGCTGTTTGTTAGATTCGCTCGTATGACTTGCAATTGTTCACAGCTGTAGTTAATAAAGTGTTTACAATTTGTTATATATTTGCTTCTAGCTAGGTATCTGTCAATTAAGCGGAATCGACTGTATTAATTCGATCCATGCTAATAAAAATACACCATCCTTTGTGAAACTGGGCTGTTAGACGCCGATGGTCACTCTCATTGCAGTATTGAATCTTTAAACTCTGCTGATCAGCCTCCGAAACTTTTATCACAACCGATAATCTGAAAAAATACAATATATAATGTTTTTATATCACCGCCGTAAATATATCCGATCGAACCGAAAATCGTATCTCATCTCTATCCATCCAGCTTTTTAATACCATTCTTCTGTAGATCCACATCTCAAATGCTTCAAGTCGCCTTTATCATTTCTTCGGCAAGTGTTCATGCTCCCGTTCCATGAAATAATATCGACAACACATAGAATCATTCTCATTCGTTATCTAAGGTTGTAATCATGACTGCAGAACATTTTTTCACGCTTGAATAAAGATCTTTCATTTACAGTGAAACCTCGATTTTATATTCACATTTTCCCTCCATTTTCGTGTTATTTCTGCAGTCCCGTGTCATTTTAGTACATTACAAACCCTGTTTTACGTTTGCCTTTCCCGCGATTTAGGTCTAAAATTTGAAACAGTGCGCTGGTCGGTTTGCTTGTCGTATATATGCATGTAATGTGTACATTTCGTTGTTTTATCTCTTTTTATGTTATATGAATTGTTAATTCTGGCGTCTGCTATCGGTTTACTCAAAGATATTTGAGATTCCGTAAAAAAAAAGTAGAAGGCTTTCACACAAAGGAACGATAGATGTATTAATTTGAAAAAGTGTAACATATAGATTCGAAATTTGTCGTCAAAAATAAATGTCACTGTAGCACAGTTGCATAATCCACCTTCCCACAGAGTTCCAGGTTCGAATGCCGGTAGCGCAACAACAATATTTTTCAATAAAATTGATTTTATATGTATATCTTTTTAATTAATTTACATTTAATTAGTATTTAAAATATCACAAACCTATGTTCTGAATAATTACAACCTCACAATAAAAAAAATGTGTTCTCCTAATAATAAATAATCTATTTTTTTAATACCCCAAATTTACATTTTCCCTCTTTTTACATTTTTTATTGTCTTTCCCTTCAAAAATTTTAAATCGGGGTCCACTGTATATATCATTTGTCATTATGACTGGGTTTTATTTTAGTTTTCGAGGTATTTTGTATACATGCACACGAAGATACGGATCGCTGGACCACTACCGCGACAAGCGTTAACACACACACACATACACACCGTATTTGGGTGCACGGAAAACTAGGGATGAAACGGATATCCGGCCAGTGCCCGGCCTATCTGGTTTAATATCCGGGAGAGCCGGATAATTAAGATGCTGCTAGTTGACGGCGTCCTCATTCGCTATAAAATATTAAATCAGAATATATTTTAGTCGCACTTTATACACGTGGAAAGATTTTTTAAAATTTTTTTTTAGGTTTAATATGAAACGTAATGAAAAATGTAATAATGGGTATTAAAATAATAATTCGTAAATTATTCAGAATTGTATTTAACGAGATTCTATTTTTGGTACACAGAATCGTGTTCATGCTTTTATGTATATTTTTTTTAACACTGTAAATAATTAATGTTTTACACCCAGGTCCGGGCAAATGACGTACATTAGAAATAATCCATAATAATATTGTGCTTACCCATATTTTATCTATGATCTAGATATGTAAGTAAGAATAATAAAATGAAGTGTACATTGTCACAAAAACATGCATCAGCGAAATAGCATAAATTTTTACGACTGGCAAGTATATTGAGTATTTATCTTATCTATAGTCGCACTGTCAAATGCGACGATGAATGTTTGTAATGTTTACGTTTGTTCAATAATCATTTATGTAAACATGATATCTGTTTTTTCAAGAATTTCTTTGAGTGGATATATATATATATTTCAAAGTTGATACGTAAGAATACCGTTTGCACAATTCCATAGAGGGCAATACAGAAACACGAGCGACACCCGATTTCAATTACCCCGGCTGCACTATTCACTGGGAAAAAAAATTAAGTTCAAAAAACAACTGTTCAAAGATTTTTGGTGAAACTTTATGGAATTAGAAATTGAGTTAAAAATACTGTTTTATTCCACTATATTTTATTGTGTTAAAAGTTACAACGTTTTCAGGAACATCTTCCCATTATCAATAATATAATTCAACTAAAATTAAAACCACTTTCAAACAGTTATGGTGTGTTTGGAGTTAACGGAGGTGAAGGTGGAGTTAAAATGGATAAGAGAGGGGATGTAATGGGCGTTATTTGAATATTTATCATGTTTTTATTGTTATTTTTATTATTAAATATTTCTAAATTTTCTAGAATGTCCGACTTTCGTCCTTTGGCGCAACTATGTATAAGTTGTAAATTACTATTATCAAAAAAACAGACTTAAACTTGTGCGAAATCTGTCAAAACCACCGCCTTTATTGTCATTAATATTTTCTGTTTCATTAGCAAATATTTAAAAACTTTTTCCTTGTTTTTTATCTTTCTGTTCACATCTTTTTTACATCGTACTATGCTCGTGTCGTTTTCTTGTCCACGTGAATTATGTTATGACGTATGTATGTTATTTGTCACCATTTTTTTTTTTTTTTTATATTTTCAAAAATGCCCTTATAGTTAATCACATTTGTGTTATTTCCAATAAATAAACTTTCTTCTTCATCTCGAGACTCGTCGCTTCTTCTAGCATGCGAAAATTATTTTGGTAATCCTCAACTCTTGGAGGTAGAGAAATTAGTGCGCCTCGCGGTCCACGCAGCTTACGCAGCAACTTACCGGCAAAGTAATGGTTTTTAAATAATAGTATTTTGTTTTTTTTATTCGAGTCCCTGTGTATAAATATATCAGTGTCGGAGCCCTGATGATGTCTGTAACGAGCTACAGGAATAGTACATTACAAATCGCATATCGACCGCACGGATCAAAAGAACAGATGTTGCGCCGAAATGTAAATAATAAACGGAGCACTAATATTTACAGCGGGCACGACGCTGTGTAAAATTCTGTCTCATTTAAAAAAATATATATAAATAGAATTAATGATTTTATAAAAATATATATTAAATGTCTTCATATGCATGCAGGTCATACATAAATATCACAGACCGGTAAATGAATAGGATACGAAATGAAATGTACATATTAAAATAGAGGGTATTTTTTTAGATGTTTGTTTTTCGAATTGGCAACACTTTTTTCCAGCGACAGCTGATTTGTGTTCAGTTTGGTTTGCCATATCACCATGAATATACACTTACGCCAGAACAATGCTTGCAAATTGTGGAAATTTATTTCGAAAATCGTCCATACGAGCAAGTGATTCGAATAACCATGTATCGCATACTCTCATTGATAATACGCATTCGCAGAAACGTGGTACGTACAGTGCGTGCAGAAGAAGCTGTTGTTTCTTCAAAAATGATGCCGGCCAGAACGTTACAGTCAATGGAGAGCGCTATAGATCCATGAATACCGACTCTTTCGTTCCCCAATTGAATGGCATTAATGTGGAAGAGCCGTGGTTTCGACAAGACGGCGCAACATGCCGCACAGCGCGCGACACAATCTATTTATTGAAGGAAACATTCGATGTGCGCATAATTTCGCGTAATGGACCTGTGAATTGGCCTCCAAGATCGTGTGAATTAACGCCTTTGGATTATTTTCTGCGAGGATATGTCGATAGACCAGAAACGATAGACGACTTGGAAGCCAACATTCGTCGCGTTATTGCCGATATACGTCGTCCCCAGCTGCTCCAATAAGTGGTCGAAAATTGGACTTCCAGATTGCGCTTTATTTGAGCCAGCAGCGGCGCCCATGTGCGCGAGATCATATTTAAACACTAATGGAATAAAATTATCTTTCCCATAAAGCCAATACCATGACCATTATCACGATTTTTATGTTGTTTTATTTTATTTTGAAGTTCTATACCATTAAAAAAAACATCCCTTAGGAGAGGGGTTTGGAATATTATTTGTGGGACAAGGGGCATTCTACACACATTCTTGGTGGAAACATAAATTCGATTGTTTATGATACATTTATACGACAGTAAAAGTATTTACTCTTCGAAAATTAAATCTTTGTGTAAACAAGACGTATTTTTTACATGAATGTATATTATATTGTCAGCGTTTAAATTTTCGTTCGAATCAACTCATATATTTAAAAAAAGTCACCGAGCTATTTGATTGTGTATGTTGCCTTAATTGCCTTCGATAGCCAGTCCCGGGTTTGGTATTTTTGAATATATTAATTCAATCTGTGTAAATAAATAAAAACACCAACCTTTGCGAAACTGGGCTGTTAAACGCCGATGGTCGCTCTCCCTGCTGTTTTGAATCTTCTTAATACTCGGCCGGTCAGCCTCCGAAACTTTACACAACCGATAACCGAAAAATTATGGACAAAAATGTTTTTATATCACCGCCGTAAAATATATCGGACGGACTTCGAAACTGTCTCGGAACAGAAATCACATATATCCTAAATATAATACCCAGGCCTGCCAATCGAAGTATAAAACGCGTAAACAGCGTAGATGCCACCAGAATGAAAATTTTGGGACTAGGAATTTGCGTTGGTCTATTTATTCGGTGGTCTATGCAATGGGACCATTTTTTACATGATATTCTGTAGAACGTATACACAGCGTGAAAACAATTAAACGTATTATTATCGTACGTGCAATCAAGTCGCTTTTAACATCTTATTCTTGTCTAATCTATTATTTTATTAAGACACTTTAATAAAAATGCTTATAAATCTTATTGCTAATTTTTTTCTTACAATGTTCGAGGGGCATGTTTTAGCGCCGAATGTAAATTTTATTTCTGCACTTACATTGAGGGCCCTTCGTGTCGTCAATTACTATGTAATACGTGGATAATTTGCATTTTAGTGATCGACAAAGATAATACACATTTGCATTTTATTTATTAATAAATATACGCGAAAGTGGGCCGCCGGTAACTTGGAAACAATGTCTACAAGGGTGCTATTTGTTTATTACTATAGGCCGGCAACATCGAGCAAAATGCGTTTTAATTTTTTAAAACCATAATCCGCTTGTTGTGATCACTGCGGTACCTGCAACTTTTGATAGCAATAGCCGGCTGATAACTTTGACCACAAGAATAAAAATATAATTATTGAAGGTATATTAGGTCTGTGATATATTTTTAAATACAAATTAAATGAAAATATGAATTAAATATATTAATTAGAAAGATATACGTATAAAATCAATTTTATCGAAAAATGTTGTTGTTGCGCCACCGGGATTCGAACCTGGATCTCTTTCCTAACCGGGGAAGGTGCATTATCCAACTATGCTACAGCGACAATTTTCGAACCTATATGTTATTACCTTTTTGATATTAATACATTTAATCGTTCCATTAAATTAGAGTTAATTTAGAATGTGTTCTCCTAAAAAAAAACAAATTATATGTGTCATTAAATAAATGCAGAGGTGGTCCCTCTAAAAAAAAAAATTTATTAAAAATTAAGTTAATAATAATTTATTACAAATAGAATGCATCAATTGGAAAGATGTACATATCTGCTCTTCCTAATTTCAACAACCGATTTGAAACATCCCTGAATTGTTACTTTCAAGTTCTAATATTATTTCCAGGTTGATTATAAATTCTGTAAAAAAAAGTGTGACTCAAAGATATCAGTGATTGACTCACGGTTCGTTCCGGTTGACGTCCCAAAATAATACATAGAGGCATTAACTTGGTTTTCTGCATGTCAACTTTGAGATTTTTTCAACATTCAAAAATTAAGGAAAAATATTATTACACTGTATTAGGTTTGTGTTTGTCTTATCTTTGTCACAAATAACATTTCACAAACCAAATCAACTCCATTGAATACAAGGCAAAACTCAATTTAAATAAAAAATTAAAGTACATACAAGGCAAAGTAAAAGAGAAAATATACAAAATCAGAGAATAAAAATAATAAATGTATAAATAAAATTAAAACGCATACAAGGTAAAGCTATGTTATTAAGGTGAACACATTCTTATTGTGAAGTTGTAATTATTCAGAACATAGCTCTGTTATGTTTTTAATACAAATTAAATGCACAGGTTCGAATCCCGGTAGCGCAACAACAATATTTTTCCATAAAATTAATTTTATATGTATATCTTTCTAATTAATACATTTAATTAGTATCTAAAATATAACATACCCATGTTCTGAATAATGTTAGAAAGATTAAGAAAGAATCACTATGGATGGTGGTTTGATCGTATGGATCGGATGAATGAGGAGAGAAGATATATGACGCAAGTGTTGATGGTACCAAAAATAGTGGACATCCGCGGAAAACTTGACACGACCAGGCAAATCGGACGGACCTGTTAGAATTCTCGATAATCGGCGAGTCTGAGTCTGGCTACCCCCGCGGGGAAACGGCGCGATGGTAAGTTAGTTAGTTAGTTAAAAGTTCTGTATACAACCGAGCGAGACATCACTAAGAATGTGCGGTCAACCTTATCGAGCTTAAAATAACGAGTCGGCGCGGCGCGTCTCCCCGAGCACCCCCGCCCCGCCCCCCCGGTCGAGCTCCATTATGCGCAATTTGAAATTGCGCGATTTCTCGGGCGCATTAGTTATTTTTTGAAATAACCGGCGGTTTTATTGTTGGCCGGCACGCACGCGTGCCGCGCTCTGCCAAATTGGTGCCAATTTCCTCCGGGCCCCGCTTTTACGAGAATTATTATCAATACCTTATTGTAGTAATCGTTGTTCTTCATTCTTCGCCGGCTCAGTGGGTCAAATATTGTTGCGTTGCCTAATAGCGGCGCATGCGCGGTGTCACGTAATGATCAACAACAGAGATGGGTGTTACGGAATCGAATTTTAAATCAAAAATTATTTGAAATATGTCATTAACCTTTACCTTACGGTGCTGTAAACTGAGTGTACATATAGTCTTTCGCGATTTTTAAGTCGGATGAATATTACTTGTATTATTCATTAAAATAATAGTTGACATACATATATATATATATATATATGTGAATATTTACATCAATTATTACGTAAAAGCGCTTAAAATGAGAAAAATAAAACACGTCTAACTCGGCCGGCGCACGCTCTGCCACAAAGTGACGTTATGTATCCGGCACCCCGCGTCCGTCCCGCCCACTGCGCCGACCGCAACAACTCCGCACGTACACACATACACGTATTGACAAATTCGCGTCAGGTTCTTCGAGAAAATATTTTTTATTGTTGCGTATGGTAAATACTGACATATTGTAATTATTTTATCCAATACATAAATATATATAGCTAAAATATGAACACTGTATTTAGTATGTTTAGTTGGTGTCTTCATTCTTCGTGCTCATGTATTAGATGTTTTAAAAATAACAATGTACTGATAAATGATGACTCTGAGCAAAACTAATGAACATGTTATTTTTAAAATCTCCAAATTGGAAATAGGACAGGGACATGCATCGTACATTGCTCCTTGACTGTATAACCAACTGCCAAAATCATTTTAATTAGCAGCAAATATAAATGTATACAAAAAAGAGGTTCGAAAATGGCTTATAAATCTTCAAAATCATTGAATAATTATGTATTCGACTTTTTTATTATTATTATTTTGTTATTTAAAAATAGTCGTGATTAACTTTGTGGAAGTCCATTATAATTAACTTTTAAAAAAACTCTCCTATCCATATTACCCATATAATTCATATTGCCCACAGTCACTTTCACTTTTCACAAAAAACCCCCACTCACCAACACCGCTCTCATACCCTTCCCCACAATGTAGCCGATAGTCTATTTTCTAGTTTTAAGATTTAGTTTATTACTGACGATGACGCATTAAGCGTCGAAAACGTATTAATTTTTAATTAAATTGTAGTGTGAAGTGAACAACGTTGTGTTTTATTTTAATAATTAATTAATTTTTTCAGTTAAATCGTTTTATTATTAAATTTCACATTGACCTTGTTTTATATAAATATTGATAGCCACATTCATAATTTAATATCTTTCTTATTTGGGGTTGCATAAGCGTGTGTCGCGTTCTGTGTATATGATTTCCCTGGGGAAACCTAGGCCGACATTTCGGCACGGTAACACGTGCCATTGTCAAGGCGTTGCCTCGAAAAATTACGGTACAACCGTAAAATATAGCCCCACCGCTCGACATTCTATGACTTAATTTTTTGTATCCAATATATAATTTGAAATCAATACAATATTTCAATAAATTAACAATATTCTGCAATGCTGTGGGTATATAAACGATTTTTCCGTACTGGTGTGTTTATAACTTTTTGTCTTTTTATTTCTCTAAATTACTCTCAACTTAATTACTACGTATAATGTTTTACTTTTGTCCATGTTAGGATCACAGACCATCAAATATATAGATATGAACTAGCACAAATTCCTTGTTTCAGATATTTTCATTTTGGTGTCACTTACGCAATCAAATAGCTCCGCGATTTTTTTTTAAAATATGACTCGATTGAAATGAAAATTTACATATAATATGGATTAATGTTAAAAATACGTCTTGTTTACGCAAAGATTGAATTTTTGAAGAGTAAATACTTTTACTGTTGCGTAGAGCGCTCCTCGTCCCGTATTTAATGTTCCAAACCTCTCTCCTATATTTACTTTATTTCACGTCTATTCATTTACTGGTGTGTGGTTAGAATTTAGATAATCTGTCACAAGTTTTTTCTTCTATGTCCAATACTAATTTGTTTTATTTCCAGAAATTTCCATGTAATAAAACAACAGCCTGCAAGTACTTAGGGATCGGACATTATTAACCCCTAGCTAATGCACACGGCCATATTTCAGTCGTGCGATTACGGCGAGAATTCCGGATGATGATATTGCTAGTGTTGTGCAAAACACCCACCGGCATTCCAATCGGCTAATCTAGGATCGGCTCTGCACGAGGAATGCTGCGCGGCCCCCGGCGCCCCAGCGCCCCGGGGCCAACGGGGGCGCAATCCCCCCCCCCCTCCCTGGGACCACGACCCTGCTGCGTCATCTCGTGGAGATCGGCAATAATGTCATCATTTCGGTGACATTCCGAGCGTGAATAACAATTACAGTGTAAATTCATTTTATTACGGAAAATTACGCCATTTTGTCCACAAATGTACTAAATTATATAGTTTTTTTTAATGATGTCGTTAAAGGCAATTGTGTGTTTCATATTTATTGCATTGCAGAAGCAACCAGAAGGTGATATTAGAAAATACTAGGAAGCAGCTGCTATGTTGCTAATGTTGGCTGTTGCGCGCCTGTGACCGGTGGATAGAAACCACGTCTTTTTTGGAAATCTTTAAAGTTAACCATGGATGAAGTATTTGAAATGTCATATTATCATTATTATTGTGAAATTTTGAATCTTTCACGTGTTGATACAAGTAGTAATAGTCTCGCCGACAATGGTATGCGCAACATGCAACATCCTGCCTTTAGGGTCCACAATTCCACATCATATAAAAATATAGAATGCACAAGCGACTGTGCAAACCTGATCTTCGGTCTATCCATATTTTGTCAAGTCTGGACCAAGCCACACCTGTGCGTTGTTCCATTTCTGCCTCGCATCTACCGTCATCATTAGTTATGGACCCGAGATAATAGAAATCTTTGACAGTTTCAAGGTCTGGAAGGGCATATCTGTTGGTAAAAGCTGGTTATGACGGTCAATGATCATTAGCTTTGTATTGACCTCGCTTATCTCTGGGCCCAATTTTCTTGTTTCTACATCTACTGATGTAGCAATTAAAGTTGTATCGTCCGCGTACCTGAGATTGGAAATCTTTACGCCTCCAATTTTTACTCCACCATTCCAGTTTTCGATTGCACTTCTCGTCATGTATTATTATCCATATATGTTAAAAAGGCCTGGAGACAATATACGTCCTTGTCTGACTTCTTTAAGTATTTTAATTTTTTTTTTAGCTGAGATGGACCGAAATAGGTAGCAACAGATTATCCATGTCGTCTTCCGTCGATAGTCGCAGTTCCATGATAACGAGTGTGAGACGAGGATGAAGAGATGTTATTTTCGTCTTATCATCGTGTAAGCAACTGAGATATTATCAAATATATATTTTTTTAAGACCGTAAAACTCTTCATTGCCTTGGTTTTCGGGTTCTTTGACCGGTTATTTTAATTCGTATAGAAATGACGTCGGTAGGTGATTATAACCCTTATCTAAATGTACGATCGACAGAGTAAATCCTCTATCGAATCGGTGAATCTAACCCCCGAAGCGGTTAATTTCGTTAAATGTTTTGTGGACCTTCGGCACATCTGCATTAGGAGCAGCGGGTCAGACCCTCCAGCAGTTATATACTCGGGGCATACACAATGTACCGAAGAACTTGGTCTAAAATATTTTAATCTGATACGTGTTCGAATTCTGAAATTGTGTATGAGATAGTCGGCTAAAAGTAATATCCCGTTTCTGCGATTGCGCAACTTGAGATTAATTAATAGGAAAATAGATAAAATTCTGTTGTTTTTCTTTTTGCCATTTTTGTCAATAAAAAGTATATATAATATGTCTCAACCTTATAAATTCATAGGTGCTGATTCAAAATCTGACAGCAGATTTTCCCTACCACCCACCATTTTAGAGAAAAAAAGGAATTTTTTTTTTTACAAAAAGACAATTTTGCTGTTCTTTGTTTGGTTGTCTCATTCACATACGAAGCAGCAAAATTGAGTTTAGTCTCTCTAAAGACCTGTAAGCATTGCTACACACATTGCACTAAGTTCGTTGTATCTTATTTTATTCAGCTATCGATTCTTTTTTCCTCATATGTTTCTTTCAAATGTACGAGCAACTAAACTGAACTTCAATAGTCAGTCAATATAAACTCCACTGTGCTGGATTTTGCGGCACCTTAGTTCCGCAAATCATTTAATATTCTTTCTTTTTCAATAATGTTTAATTATTATCGTATTTTCGGAAAGTTCAAATCACGAATCAGTTAATTAAATCTACACTGATTTATTAGCTGTAACTCTTCAGCTGAACTTGAACGTGAACGCGCCAGGCGCGCTGGCACTCCGGAGTATGAGGGCTGACTCACCGCTTACCCAGGACCGTTTATAGGCAAAAGCTCCTATATGGTCCTGCTCACCGGAGTAAGGGATTATATTTTTAACTCGAATTATAAGATAACAAGACTTCAGTTAGACGTCGAGAAAGTCATAGAAATAGAAGAAAATATTGTAGATGGGGATACGTAATATTATTATTAAAGAAGAAACAAGTATTTAGAATCTTTTGTGTAGTTTTCTTGGATATTCAAACGTTCCCATTTACAATGCATTGCCCATCATCAGGGCTGATTTTTTGTATGAATATTAGTGTTATGTTATGTTACCTACAATACTATACCGTGTCGAAATCATGTTGTATGTATTTCTTCATGCGCGTGATTCGTTTATTGCCATGTGTACGGAATCTTCAACTCGGTTGTATTATAATGTGCAATTTAACTAAAGGTGTCCAGTGGAAAATTTTCACGTTTAACATTAAATAATAAAAAAAAACTACAATGTTATTCTCATATTTTATTTATACAAAATGGAGTTGCGATGCGGATTTTACGTTTTATAAACAATATCGTCTAAATGCCGTCCATTTCTCACAAGACACTCTTGCAATCGAACTCTTAAATTTGCGAACACGAACATCACGGCGAATATTTTCTTGTAGGGCCTGAATTGTACGAGGATTGTCGCTGTAAACTCTCGACTTAAGGTATCCCCACAAAAAAAGTCGCACGGTGTAAGGTCCGGTGACCTAGGTGTCCAGGGTGTGTCTCCGTACTTGCTGATTAATTTATTGGGAAAAATTCCCCCCCCCCAGCTTCTCCATTGAAACTCTAGCTGTGTGTGGAGTGACCCCGTCTTGCTGAAATTGTGTTCTGTTGTTGAACCTGGGAAACAACTGCAGTTGCGGTACTAAAAACTCGTTGATCATTCGCCAGTGCACGTCAGCAGTGACTGTGTCTCGCTGTTTAAAAAAATAAGGACTAATTATTCCTCGGGAAGAAATTGTACACCACACTGTCGTTTTTGGACAATGCAAACGTTTTTGATGGCGTTACCTTGGGTTGTCGGGGCACCAGTATCTCATGTTCTGTTTATTAACATAGACAATATGTTTCCAAGGGTTCGTGCTGTTCCAAAACGTTCCAGCATGTGAAACTGTAGTTTCTTTTTCAAAATAACGTGCACTGTTGTTTTTTTTTATTGCAGTACAGGCTGCAATCTTCCTTATCGATTTACGTGGATTGTGCATAATTTCACGTCGAACTTGAGGCACATGTTCTGGCGTCGCTGCTGACGTTGATGGTCCCGGTGGAGTTTGGTTAACCATTGTCCCTTCTTGACTAAAATTTTGAACCCATCCATCACCAGATAAGTTGCGTGCTCGGCCCACCACTTACTCGTCGAATATTAAAGTGAGTACAAAAAGCGCGACGCGCACGAACTAATGAATCACCGCACTTTAAATATTGTTCAATCGCGAACGTGCGGTGCTCTCCCGACCAGTGACTCATTGCGACTGGCAAATCAGCAAATCACGCGCGTCGAACAATACCACTCTCACTTACCTCGCCCGGATAGTTTTCAAGCAATTATAATTTATTTTTTTTCCGCTGGACACCCTATAGTTGCTGTTAAAAGGTTTAGTTCAGTCTCATCATATTCAGGGTTCTAAATTTTTCACACGGTATGTTGCGGTAAGCTGGTGTAATATTATAAGTGTAAAAATACGTACGACACGCTACGTCCAGTGTCCGACACTTCAGAACGCGATCTCATCACGCCGATGGGCGCGAAGCAGTCCCGCTCGTACTGCCCTCTCGGGTGGCCAGCGGCGGCCGCCACCCCCCGGACGACTATTCCGGGGGTGAGGGGGGGCAGTGTGAGCGGTGAGGGACAAAGCACGCCGCCAATTTATTGGCCGGTCGCAGGTGTCCCAGATCCGACAGGCCCTTAGTGCCGACTTTTAGCCCCAACTACCCGGGGGCCACTTACACTACGTCAAGGAGAGTCAACCCTCGATAAATAAAGTGGACGCCCGTTATTGGGATCAGGATAGTCCTGGGTATTTTTGATTTCAGTAAACGGCGAATCCGGTTGAACGAAACATTTTCGTTATAATTTGATCGCCTCAAAGTAAAATGGGTTTTCGAAATTATATTTTTGCATAGTGAATAATGAATGAGATTGCATAATAATATTGAATAATTTTTTTAGCGCTATTTTCGTAAACAGTGTCACCTCAAGGGCGCTTTGCACACAGAACGAAGTGTTTGTATAAAGATGATTATAGTAAATTATTTACAATATGCAAAATCTTACCAGTTGACAAAAATGTCACATGTGCTATCATATTCCAAGAGTTGATAAGTAATGGAAATATAAATACTGATCCTCACCATAGCTATTCTACCAGATCGTCGGGTCGAACTGTGAGAGTACCGATCGCGAATAATGTGTGCGGTGAGAGAAGGAGAGAAAGTGTTGTGCCAAGAATAATTAACAAAATCAATAAATTAAACCTTAAAATACAAAGTAAAATAACATTTATATTCTTATCTAATTTTTTATTTCCTTGTTATATTATATTCAGATATATCCACCCATAAAATACTGTAGACTTGGTCTGTTACACCCTGTAAGAATTGTATATCTTTACAAAATATTGTTTTTTTTCTTGTTATATTTTATTTATAAAAGTATTTGTAAAACTGCCATGCAGTTGGCAAAAAAATAAAATTATTGTAATGAATATATATGTAGTAAAGAAGAAATAAAATGTAAAAAAAAACATAAACTGTTTATAGTCATACAGTATCTTTATATTTAAAATTAAAAATTGTTATTAGAACTTATGGAAATGATTTTTTGAAGAGGTGCGTTTTTAGTCTCTTAAATAAAGTCCCTTATGCACTGTTTCTTATGACGGAGGGCAAAGAGTTCCACGTTTTTGGGTCTGCCACTGGAAATGCCCGTTCACTAAACCTAGACTTCTAGCAACGGTTAGTCGATTCTACAACCCTTTCTGCGGCTGAAGTAAGTGTGCAAAGCTCTTAAAGGTACGGAGGCGCCATGTACATGCAAGGTGCGCAAATTTCTCCGTGCTAGACTCCCTGGCGTATTTTCCAATATATAGACATCTTGCGAGATAGTTTTGAAAAGCTTGTGCCACGTCGATGAAGGACATAGAGGAAGAGGAAGATTGCCCGTACTTTCGACAGATAAAGTGGAAACCCTCATAAGGAAACGACGTGGAAGGAGGGTGTATGTGAATAAAAAAATAAGACTTACTTGGTTGGTCGCGGCACTTGACCGCATTGTGGTGCAAACACA